>CM029516.1:20185078-21385078 GCA_017140615.1 Eucalyptus cladocalyx
TCTAAAAGCAAACCCGCAAATTCAAATTACACATCTATCGACAATACGGCATTGTGCAACTAAACTATAAATATACATATTTAACAAATTTAAGATGACACAATAATAGAAATTTCATACATGCTAGATATGGGACAGGATGAAAAGTTCTTATAATAATCTATATTTAATATTCATAACACCATATGTAAAAGCGTTTTTTCGCATTTGATCATGTAGAGTCCACTCAACCAAAAATAAGCTTCACACCACTTGACTAGCAAATCACCGTAACAACATGTACTACTACTCTACTCTTCAAAAACTTCTACCATTTGACACAAATTGAAAAGCAAAGTGCAACTGAAATTCATTAGTAAAATACAATTAAACCATAAAAAGTTCAAAATACTTAATATAAACCATGAATATATAACTTCACATCTTGTTAATTCACTTGAACTTCTAAACACTCGAAAACAAAACAAACGACACATAATTAATACTCAACAAAAGTTTTAAATTGAAATTACTATTAGTGCTATTGATAGAACATCTTAATAAAATATAATATAACAGACATTTTTACTTTGAATATATGAATTATAAATAATATAAAAGAATTATAAATAATATAATATAATATAATATAATATAATATAATATACGGTTGGTCGGGTTGGGCTGACCCAAACTTCTTAGGACCAAGAACCAACCCGTACGGTGTTGGTCTTGGAATTCAGGACCAAGGATCGACTCGGTACTCTTAGGAACGAGACCAGACCGGTAAGGTTGGGCGGTCCAAGGTTGGTCCGGGTCGACCAGACCGCTGCTCACCCCTACCACTCACACCCAAGTCCTAGCTTTAAAAAGCATCGGGGAGGAGCGGCGAGACCATACAGCGATTGGGGCTACTTGTCATGCCTCCAAAGCTCCGTGATGGGCCGGACGACTTCTTGGCCAACTACATGGCGGCGGTGGGTGGTGGCCAGCTATTGGTGAGGGAAACATGAGGAAAATGAAGAGGATGGCTTGAAAATGAGATGCAAATGGACAAGGGGTGGTTCAGCTATAGCAAGGAAGGAGAGAAAGATGAACTTGAGAGCCAAAGTGTGAAAATGAGAGTGAGGGAGAGGTATGGACGAATTTGGGAGAGAGGAAGAGCAGCCCAAGCTTGGGTTATTGGATGGCCAAGATTGCATTTTGCCATATCCCATCCAAGATCAAGGGCTTGGATCATTTCTCACTTTACTTTGCCCAAGTCTCATTAATGCCATTTAATGAACCACTCATGGCTAGGCTAGAAGATAGGTTAGGTAGGCTTAGAATAGGCTAGGGGATGACATCATCTTTCTCATCTTCAACACATAGGTGCCCCTTCCTAGTTCCTTTCCCATATTACCCTTTTGTTCTTAGTTGAATGAGTGGGCAATTTGGTCATTTCACTAAGATTGGGTACTATTCACGCACATGGGGTGCATTAAAAGTCAAGATCTTGCATTGAAGGCTTGATGGAGTTTGAGGACCCGCGGCCCCACCATGGCAGCCCACCTCTTGGGCGTATGGGCCTTGGGCCACCCACTTGGGCTTAGGCCCAATTGGGCCATCCATGATGGGCTCCGGCCCATGGGCTGCCTAATCGTGGGCTTAGGCCCATTGGGTTGCCCAATATGGGCTTGGGCCCTCGCCATGGCCCATTTCCACTTTTTTTGAACTTTTGCATCTCATCGATGAAAAATCGAGTTTTCGTCTCAAGGTGGCATTTTCGGTGTTTTTTGGGTCTACCAATCCTTATTGTAATCCCGTTTGAAGATTGGATGCCCATGTAATTCCATTCCAAAATCAAGGTCGGTTTGCGAATGTCACACCCAATAGGTTATCTCGATAACTTATTAGGTTCTAGCCGATAACTTATCATGTTTTTGTTGATAGCTTCTCATGTTCTAGACAATAGCTTATCATGTTTTTGCCGATAGCTTCTCATATTTTAAGCCGATAAGTTATCGTGGCTTATCAATAAGTAGTTATGTGATAAGCTATTGAAGTGTGATATGTGAAGTGTGATGTGTTATGTTAACAAGAGATGAACTATTGGATAGTTTATGATGACATGTGATAAATGAATTTAACGAATTATGTTCAATTGCAATGACTTATCCTACTTTGATGAGTGACTTATATGCCATGGACTTGTAAAGTTGGGTGGTATTTTTATATGATATAATATGAGGCACGCAAGTGACATGATGGCATATGGCATAGGTTGTTGCATATTAGATGGGCATCACATTGGTTAATGAGAAAGATATAAAATGAATCACATGATGGTATGCCCGTGTGATCACCTAAAGACCCTAATGCATTTACGCGGGGTAGTGAACCCGTCTTGAGGCGTTTACGCAAGACAATGCTCGATTAAGTTTGGATGCCTCCAAGTCAATGGGATGTCATTCACGAATGGATTTCGGAATGAAGCTCTTTCAGAGTATCGTCTTGATGCATTTACGTGGGATGATGCCATGCTCAATGGGATGAGACGATATCCGGTTATGCCAAATGACTAAGAACCTTCGGGTTGGCCTTGGGTCTTGAGTGGCCGTCATAATTTGAACATGGTTGTGTGAAAAGTGCATGAACATGTATTTTGATCATGTCTAGTTTATTGCATGGCATGGGCACATGACTATACTATATGACACATTTGTATGATTGGATCGTGAACATGGAAAGTGTTATGGGAATTGCTTATGTATTGTCGATGATGGCTTCGAATAAGTGGATATGCTTTCATGTAAATAGTTAGGGCAAAACAAGAGAAACTTTGCTCTTGATTTGCTATTGATAGAGAAATTGCATGTTTAAGGCGTTTTCGAAATGAACGGCTTTCCCGCTCGAGGTATAGGAAGTTCATTCATTGAGTGTAATCTCACGGTTGTTTTTTGAATGTTTACATGCCCTAAGAATGATCGAGCCTTTTTGCCAAATCCGATTCGAACTCCCATAGAGCATAGCCAAGAGGTCATTGAGTATCCGATAGGGAAACCGATGTGCGTTACATGCGCTACGTCATGACCGTCTGGGTCAATGATGGACCTTCTAATCTAGTGGCTCATCGTTTTGTAGCAAGGTATTTCTAGGTAGGAGATGAGAGACATAGTCCCATCCACGGTTTTGATAGACCTCCGGTGCCGAAAGATTAGGGGAAGCATCAATTGGGATGCCATTGGGATGCCGTAAATGTGGATGTTCCCGATGGGGAGGTGTCTCGATCTCGAGCTTGATCTCGATATGATCATCGAGCCGAATCCCTAAATTCGGAGTCCATAGATAATTAGGTGGTAATGGGGTTAGTAATACTTTTGGATCACCCTCGTAGTACTATAGTTGCTAGGCAAAGGTCGTGGCTGCTTGTAGACTAATCAGATGTGGCAAGCAACTAAGCTTAGTTAGGTGTGTTTAAGCCCTTTGATTATCACTTGTATAATGTGACAATCTTCTAATGCATAGCGTGTGTGCGCGCGCATGTGCATGCGCATAGTGTGTGTGTGTGGGGGGGGTTAACACTATCACTGTTTGTTGATTAAGTTAATTATTTATACTTTTTCTTGCGTATTTAATCGAATAAAGTGATTGGGTCGGCAATGCTTTGGGACGTCCCAATCGAATGACCTAAAGGAAATTAATGTTGACAAGCACAGGTTGGTGGCGCATCTATAAGCGAGTTTGAGCATGGCGAAGGATGTCGGAGAGCAAACTTGCTTATATCAATCGATGGAGCATGGTGTTCGGCTGTTGTAAATCTGATCTCGGTTTATGAGGTTGCCGTTGATGTCGTTTTGAGTGACTCCATGGTGTTTCTATGCGGTGGGTGTTGGATTGGTCTATAGAAAGTTCGATGAAGAGGATACAAGGAGGCATCGGACATAAGAACACTTGAAGGAAGGAGGAACACGCTAATAATAAAAAAGGGGACGAAAGAAATAGAATAGAAAAGGCTATGAAAAGGTGTTACAAAGTTAAGGGGAGAACGTCTTGGGAATGAAGGGCCGGAGGAGATAAGTAAGTGGGTTGAGTTGGATTAATTAGGTTGGGTTTGATTTGGTCTAATGGGCTAAATTTGAGTGGACTGCTTTATTTTTACAGACTTATTGGGGATTAATCAAAGTGGGCCTTAGGCCTTTTTTAGCCCAACCTAATTCGGATAGGTTTGAATCGGTTTAGTTGGGTTGAGTCTCTTGACCCAATCCGAATTTTCATATTAATATTAAAAATATTAAAAATAAATTATAAAATTCGCAATAAAAAAAAATAAAGAATTCAGAAAATGATAAAAGCTTTAAAAATTTTTAGGAAATAATAAAAAACTTTAGAAAATTGAAAATCAATAAAAAAGAAAATTTAGAAAGTCAGTAAAAATGAAAAAAAAATCCGAAATAGTCATTAAAAATTAAAAAAAAAAAGGAAATCATTAGAAATTAACAATCTTAAATTGACAACCTTTTAGGCTTTACAATAAGCTTTCCCTTTGGTTCTTTTTTTTCTTTAGGATGATGTTAGGATACTTGTGTGCTTTCGCTACGATTATAATTGATTGCACATTTTAATATTTTTAATTTCCTTTCTTCCTCTAAAACAATTATGATGATCCTAGAATTTATATGATAGGCTGCTATGACATTAATTAGCATGATCAAGTTAGGTCTTGAAATGGTATTAATCTTAAGGCTAATGTAATCAAGTCTCCGAGTTTAGAATCTCTAATTGCTTAAATAAGTAATATATTCTACCGTATCTACTAAATTGCTTAAATAACCCAAAAAGGTTATGCACTTCTACTAAAATTTGCATAGGCTTAAATTGATTAAAATCTTGAACGTCCGATATCGCGCGAGGTGCGAGCTTGGGAAAAACTGAGTCCATGGAAGGTCGTTGGCCCGAAGTTGACAATATCTTTAAACTTAACTCTGACCCTCGTGGGATTAAGTCGTGATAGATATAGTCCTCTTGGCCACCTCTTTTCCTCACTTCCCTCGCTGCGCTTTTCATTAGGCGTCGCTGTCCTCCGCGCTAGCTTATCTTTGGTTTTGCCCACCTCCTCTCATGACAACGCATCCTCCCTGAAGATTCCTTCGTTGCTTACGTTGTCGTGTATGAGCGTGTGTGAACATGCCTGTGTATGCAAAGATGGCAGGGGGGCCTTCTCCTGTCTGGTTTTGATATGGGCTCAAAGAAATAATGAAAAATGAGCCAAAAAGTAATAGAAAGAAGATGACCAAGGGGGAGGATCTCTTAAGGGGCAAAAATTTATTAAAAAAAGCGGGCCGACGCTCAATTTCATTTTTTTTTTTAAAATTAAACTCTTTCCATCCCTCTTTTTTCTTTTTCTTTTTTTATATCTTCTCTCTCTCTCTCTCTCTCTCTCTCTTTTCCATATTTTCATATTTTTAAAAAAATGGACATTTGAATGGTCAACAAAATTCAAGTGTCAACAACTAGTAGACATGTTTCACAAGTAGATCAGGTGAGTTTGGATTAAGGTGAAAATAGTCCGACCCAAATTAACTCATTTAATCTATTTTGTCCAATTTATATGTAATATAAATCTAGTGTAACCAATACATACCCAACTCAAATCTGGCCAAATCTATATTACTAAAATACTTAAATTAAGAGTTGGATAGCAGTTGCTGCAGTAGATCAAGTGAAGATGAGAGAGTGAAGGAAAGAGTCATAAAGTAAATTAAGATAAATAGGTTATGAACCCATTTAACACGTATATTATTTTAGATTTTGTCATTCTTAGACCCATTTATAACATCTTTATTGAATAAACGAACTCATAACAATATTGTCCATCAAATATGGTTAACAAAAGGATTTATGACCAATTTTGACAAGTTTACTTGTTAAGAGTAAGAGAATTGAATTTGATCATGTTTCAATTTCTATCCATTTTTATTTTTTTTTAAAAATGCTTTTATAATGAGGGTTGAATTCAGAATCTAACTTATAACACATTATAAAAGTTTGAGATTTAATAAGTCTTAGAAAATACTCTTGCTCTATTTATTAAGACTCTAATTTTCACTGTGTTTGATTTGATGTTCTATTTACTTTTTGGTGCGACCAAATTCTCTACCTCTTTTGATTCATGCAATTAAGTTCTCTCATCAAATATTGTCACTTCCAGCGTTGGATGGGTGAGGTGGCACAGTAGAAGAGAGATAAAGAATACATCATTACTAGACCTAACTGTACTAGGCCTAAGTATTCCTGCATTTATGCCTACCTATGTAAAAATCATTAAATTTTCTATGAGTTTGCCCAGCCAACCAAGAAAAGAACTAATCATCGTGACTCTTGTCAACACATTATCGTGAATCCATCATAGGCACTCGAGTTTGAAAAGAGATTGATAGGATTTGAATTCTCAATCCCCATTCTAATAACAATGTTCAAATGTATTACCACCGGCCGCCGCAGCGCGAATGGTAGATCATTGTCCTTCACCAAAGAGGCCAAGGTTCAAAGCCCCCTATGTAGAATGCGAAGCCGAAGCGCCGTGGTGACTTAAGCGTGACGTCGGGGTGCTGGTTTCCTGCGCTACCACACTTTAAAGTTTGCGTGGCGGTTTGCCGACCAGCCGGTTCCTCGAGAAAAAAAAAAAAGTTCAAATGTTGAGCTAAAATATTAAATTATTAGTAAAAGTATTACGAATGTATTGCGAGGGCAAGCGAGTGTGTTTTTGAGTAACGTCAAATGAGTTAATGATAGATAAGAGTGTATATGATGGATATCAATGGATAAATAGATATGTAGGATAGAGTATGATTACCATCAAGGCTTAAAAGAAGCACCACAAGCCAAGGAAGAAGATTGGGTTGATGAAGTTCACTACCAAAACTTAAAGGACGAACCACCCATTAAGTACCAAAACCTTTGGGATGATGAACCACTAGCCAAGAAGATTATTCCACTTTTCAAAGATAAAGAAATTGGAGTAGGACCACCGCCTTGGTGGCCGCGATAGTTTGGTACTCTCTTCCCTCACCGAAGGAGAGGTTAGAATCCCCTCAACATCGCCTTGGTCTTAAGTATGACGTCGATGGCGGGCCCTTCGCAAGATCATCTATGCACTTTACTCCGCTACTTCTCACGGGCCGCTGATCAGGGTGGTCTTTGGGTTAAAATAAAAATAAAAATTGGAGTAGGGTTATCTATGGCACGCTTTGGTAATCATTTTATTCCTCGAGAAACAATTTTTTATGAGAAATGATTTTTTTTTTCTGTTCTTGAACAATTTATGAAAGTAGAAAACACGTTTGATAATTTACCAAAAAAAGTTCTATTCAGAGATAGAAACATGTTTGTTAAAAATTGTAGTTTTTTATTTTTTAATTCTTTTGTTATTTTTTCCTTTTTCTTTTCTCTATAGCTGGTCGTCGACTACCGCCGGTGGCCGGCGATTGGCTGGTGACGTCGCTGAGCTCATTGGGGCAACTTGGCCTCGCGAGCCTTGGCCTTGTGCCGACTAGGGAGGTCGAGGCCTCGTCGTGGGCCGCGCGAGGTGGCCCTTCGCCTTGGTTGGGCGAGGTCGACCTAGCCCAAATCTAGCAAGGTTGAGCCTCGCCGGGTGACCGAGATGAGCTTGGCCTCGCCGTGATCTAGGCGGGGTTACCCCACCCGCCCTAGGTGAGGCCGAGCCTTGCCTTGCTTGGCGTCTTCGGGGCCGGCGACGTTCCGCCAAGGTTGCCGACCCTCATCTAGCTAGTCACCGGTGCCCCGGCCCTATGGCTAAGGCGCGACTGGCCAAAAGGAATAAGAAGAAGAAAAGAGGAAAAAAGAAGAGAAAGAAAAATTGATTTTAGAAATTGTTTATGGGAATAAGAATGTACTTTTTTTTTTCTACTTTTTGTTTCTATTCCAAATCTACTCTTAAGAATATAAGAATAGATTTTTTATTCACCTAAAACACAAATTTTATCAAACACGATTTTATTCTTTTTTCACTTAGAACAAAAATACTGAAATTTTTGTTCCCGGTAAACATAATTTTATTTTTTAACAAATAAGTAGGGCTCTCTAAAGATATTTGTTTATATTGATGAAAATCTCGTATATTCATATTCTCAAACCATCTCGTATTTTATAATGGGATTACACATTTATTTATAGAAATACTACTAAACAAAAGCAAAGACTCTTTGACTTCCGGAAATTGGAATGGGGAATTAACCTAATTATGACTCTTGAAAAAAATAACACATTAAAAGACTCATAAAAGTTGCAAATAAATATACTTAGGTGAATGCATCTTTTTTATTAGATGAATTGAAACTTGATAGAACTCTATAAATTCCTGACTAAGCTTTTGAGCCGAACAATTATGGTAAAAGGTCATTAAATAGTGGTAGAATGACCACGATGGCCTCCATTCTTTCGATTGTCGTTGGGGAGTTTGGCAATCAATAACAAGTCTTGCCAAATCAACAATTATATGCGTATAATTGGCAACTTCATCCTTCACCCCACATAATGAAATTTCAACGGAAATTAGCTTTCACTTACATAAGTGGCAAATTGGTTGTTCAATCGACAAAAATACTAGTGGAGCTCGGCGCTTGATTGAGTTTCGCCCAATCACTTACATATATTCACATTATGATCATGCATTTCCAAACAATATGATATTATACTTAACGTGGGCGATTATATAACAGGATTATATTTCCAATTGTCACAATTTGGTGCGGGCACTGGTCGTACATTTTGTCATATTGACTAGACACTCCCTAGAAGTAGGAGAAAATCCTTCTAATCAAGAGCCCGGTTGAAGTCGGATCATCACGCCGTAACCGACCCGACCCACCAGCCCGCCCGTCGAGAATCTCCTCCGGTGAAAGGGGTTTTTGATCCATGGATTCTGGTACTCTTCATGTTCAATTTCGCACGAGCAAAAATTCAGCAAAAAGACCGCGAGACCTGCATTGCGCTTCAATGGCCGCTCCAGTCGATGCAGGGGCTTGCGATGGAGATGGACGACTCGAGCTCGAAGCCATGCGCACGCTGGACTCCTCTTGGTTTCCCTATAATGGTCTCTCTCAGGTAAAAGGCCCCTCCATCGAGCTCGAGCACTCGTTGCCACTGTAAAGTCTCGATCGCCACCACCGTGAGCTTGATTCCATTATAGATTGATCATAAAGACTTGAATCAAATCGCAATCGCTTGCTGGGTATCTCAGTTTTTAGCCTCTGATAGGCTTAGGGGGAAATGGACTTGATCGGGACCTTTTAGCTCGTCGCTTTGAGGGTTGAAGTTGGTGCTGACTCTGTGATAGGAAGGAGAACTGGTTATGCCCGTAACCGGAGCAAAAAGTGAGATAATACTCTTGCATGTAGCGTGTTTATGTAGTAGAACTTGGCAATGCATGCACGGGTATAACGTTTGCCTGGTGATGTTTGATATTAGATTTGGAACCAAATTTATGGAGTCCATTAATGGCTCAAGCAATCTCTGTTAAATTGCACTCATCTAGTTTTATTTTTTTTGCAACTATCAAGGCTACTATCTTCTTTCATTTAAGTTGTCTCAGATGTATCATGTGGAATCTTATATCATTCGAGATCATTTAGCTTTTGGAGACAGAACCTTGTAGAAGGCGAGATTCTAAAGATGCCTCCGTAGTTTTTCCCCAATTGAAAGTTGGGAATCTGTACTTTGCTAAGATGTATTTCTAAACTCACTTAACTTCTTGCTTAAAAAGGCATGTATGATGGAAAATCTGTATGGTTGTTAGTTCCTATATAAGACCGGAAGGAGTGGAAAATAATTTGTCTAGCAGAATAATTTAGGAATACTGTCATTTGATCTGAAGCTAATGCGATATCTAAAATTTCCCAGCTCTTTTAGAAGAGGTCTTCTTATAAACTTCCGAAGCCAAGAGCCAGAAGATATGATATTGACTAAGCCAGAAGAGCTGGAGTGTCTCCGCTTTGATCAATTCCTCTTCAAGGTGACGATTGCTCTCACATTGAGCAAACATGTCCTTGCTGCCTTCAATTCACATTTCCCAGAGTGCTTCTACGATGCTGAAGTGGAAAAGGTACGCACTAATGCATTCCCCAGACTCAGGGAACAGCATGTTTAATCTCCCATCAGTGCAACCAACAAAGTGCAATGCGGGTTCCTTGTCCATTGAGTGATAGCCCTTTTGGTGATATCCAACCATTTATGTACCATTGCCTAAAATGGAGCTCTATTAACAAAAAATGTTTTATATTTAAAGTGCATCTTCCTCCATACTCAGGACTGATTCTTCTGAACTAACCAAGCTTCACAATCTTTTTTGTTTCGTTTAACAGCTATATTGTTGAGCTTGAGGCACGCTCACTTGACTTGGGGTGCTTCTACAATGAATTGGGTCATCAATTCAATTAGCATATCGATTGAACTTTGATTGATCTATTACATTGCCACACCCAATCAACCAATAATAAGGCTATTAGATTGATAAAAGATATTAGAGTTGATGCATTCCATTGTCCTATTGTAGTTGATCAGCAAACAAACCTCGCCTCTCATCAGCCTCAATGGCTATTTGCAACTACTTCAGACATTGAAGCAAGAATCTCTTTCTGAAGAATGAATTACGATGGCTTTATTTTACGTGCGCTTTTTTCTTTATTAAGTGTATAACTTAATGATCTAATATCTCATGGTCCTTTCTACTTTCTGCACCGTTGATTTGGAATGTCTGCCCTGCCTTAAATGAGGTGCAGGGTTATTAGCTTTTTCTCGATGTAGAGTATTATCAATAGGATCCATAAGCTAGGTTCTTTTTAAATAGAATTGCAATTTGAGTTCATGAAGCTGATGAAATATACTGTCATTCTTTAAACCTAGCGCTTAATTAAGACATTTAGGTTGTACTGTTCCTTCTCTGCCCAATAGAAACTTTACATGATAATGCATAAATTTTGTATTTTACCTATCTGTTTCAGTTCTCTACTAAAATCTAAAATTGTCGAGTGCTCAGAGTAAGACACTTGAAGAGGATCTATTGTGTCACTTTCATGTTAAATTGCTTGAAAAAGGTGTTAAGGAGAAACCTTCACTGTATCATCTAGTTCAATCATAGAATTAGCGAGAAAAGTATAAAGGAACACCCTGTTATTTCTGAATTCTTGAAATCTGTAGAAATTCAAGCTATATATTCTGTCTCTCCATTCTTCCTGTTGACAAAGAGAATGGTGTTGAAGAGGACCTGGACAGGCTGCTGAGGAGCAAAGGGTTGTACTATGTTTGATGATCCTAAAGATGAGATTTAAGAGACATTCTGTTTGAGATTGGGATGAAAGGTAGGAACTTCTTGTTTATACTTTTTCCCTTTATTTTTATTAATGACCAGAAAACAATGATAAAAATTTATAGCAAATCATTTTGCTTCTCCATTCGATGAATTTTTGGATTGATTTTTGCTTTTTCAGCCTTTGTTTTTTAGCGTTTGAGATTGGAGTTTTTTGATGCAAATTGTTCCGAATGATTGATTTAGAAGTTTAAGGTCATTGTCAATAACTTACAATTTTGAAGCTGGAAATGTGTATCCATAAGTTCTTTTTACTTAAAAAAGCAAGATTGAACAGATTAGGTTCTAGTTGCAGATGATTTGTTTAACTTGCCTGTGTATTTGGTGAAGCCTGCATGATATTACCTAATGCAGTGATTGAAGATTGTGCCTCAAATTTTAGTCTTAGTTAGAATGGTAAATTGGGAAAACAAGTAGAGAAAGGGATTCACCATGCCATAAACAAAGCAGATTCATCTGATGTATATGCTACTCTACTTTGTACACACATCATTATGTAGTGTGCTAGCCTATATGACGACAAAGTATGTGCAACTAATTACGTATCTTAAAATTATACGGTTGTGTCGTTCCTCAGATTGTCAAAACCACAACCGCAAACGTCTGCCTTTGACCAAAGTGTTTTTCAAAATTAGTAAGTTGGTGTGATTAGTGGTCTGAGCACATCAAAGCTTCAAAGAACATGAATGAAAAACCATCTACCTTTTCTGTGTCTTGAAAAAAGTGCTTAATCGAACGAGATCTAGACTTAAAATTTTGAGATGTTTAATGAGCAAATCGCAGATTGTTTTTTGACATGGTAAGAAAGAATTAATTGGTTTACTGTAATTCACAGATACACTGTATTTATACACGATTGACATGACCAATTTGTTTGGACGTTTTAATGATATAGCCATCATATGAGGTGCATGTAGGTTTTTCTCTTATTAAAAATGCTTCCAATTCACACCATATGCGTCTGACTATAAATTCCAAACTATACTTTCTTGCTAAAGTAATTGTGTACCTCTGGTTTTGAATACAGTTGAGAAGAAGGGGCAAGCACAACGTAGACTTATTGATGAATTTGATGCAAGTAGTTTGCCTGTTCAAGGTCCTGAAGAACAAATTCGATTGGAAGCATCTCCTCAGGATCCAGTGAAAATGCAACTGGATGTAGAGGTTGAAGTTCCCGTGCCTTTAGGTTCATCTATTTTTGAACTTTCTAATAACAAGTCCCGACTCAGTCCTCTTGCTGCCCGTGCGGCTCTAGCATCAATAGTGTCAGCTGCTCATAGTGTAGTGACAAATGATACTAAGGCAGGTGACTCTTGTATCATTGGTAGTGTGTCTCCGCTGAGTGATAAATCTTTACGAGTGCCATCTCATTCTATCCCAGCTGCTTCAGAGTACATTGATTCTAGAGCAAAAGAGATGCGTTCAACAAATGAAACCAAGGTGAGGGAACTTACAAAAATAGATAGAATAACTCAATCAACAGCTCAAGGAGGTTCTGCTGCCGCAAATCGTGAAAATCTGATAGAGTCCTGTGATGAAGAGATACAGAAAAGCACCTTGGCAAACACTAGAAGGTTTACCCGTTCTTCTGGGCTTGCAGAGAGAAAATGTAATAACAGTCAAGCAGGGTTTGCACTATGATTTGACCCAGATGACGACATCAAATAGAAGTTCCACCAAGAGGAAAGTATCTCAAAAGAATGAAAAGGTCTCATCACCGGTTGATGCTGAGTTTCATGGTCCTTCCAATGAAAAAGTTGAGAAAACCGTAGATAACAAGAATAAAATTGACGAGAAAACTTCTGGTGCCAAGCAAAAGGATGGAGAGGAAACTTCTGACGCCCTAAAAAATGTTCAACAAAACAAAGTTATTCCTGTTAACTTTTAAATTTCAATTTATTTTGTCATTTTAGAGTGGATATTATGCTGCCTATGGCCCTTGGTGACTGCATCTAAATCCCTACTGGCTTTTGTATTTTTAGCAATGTCTAATCTCTCGATAAGGAATGATACTTCTAATTTCTGCTCCTGGGCTTTTTGCCCAAGCCAATTTTATTTTCCAACATATGAAACTTACTTGAAGTGGCTGTATTTATAACTCCATACCTGATAGTTCCACAAACAAGGAAAAGAGTCATGCCCGGTGAAACCAATAGTACGTTTGCAGGTTCAGCGGTCTGTCTTTACACTGCTAATACTTCCTCACGCTCTAATCACCTTCAATTTCATTCCACCATTAAAAATGTGATAAATTGTTAACATGGTTTCCTATAGGTGTGCCTGTGATGTCTGTCATTTTGCTAATCTGCTTGCTTAGTACATTAGTAAAAAATGTTGCTTAATTTGTCAGTTATTATACTTTCTTCTCCAGCATCATATTTCTTGTGCATAAACAAAGTTTGCTTTTTAATGCATGGAGATCTCTTCTAACAAACCAATTGGAATTAGAACAATCAAGTTAGAGAGGTTTAATATGGCTGAGTGAAAATGAGTGAACATTTTTGAGATAGCAATATGAGGCAATATCTTAGATGATATCCAGTCATGATGAATGATTACAGGTACATTCTGTATCAACATATTACATCGATCCCCCAATGTTATCATGTCTGCATACTGGTAGAGGATAAGTTGCTGGTTAAGTTGCAGGTGTCAGAGGCAGCCATGGTCAGAAGAAAATTGGTCTCTTCCAGAAAGCAAGAGCGACGGTTTTTTCTCCTCTGGCTTCAATTTCTCCCACGCACTCGTTCACAGGGCAAGTCTCAGTGATAAATTTTGTTGAAAAATCTCCAATTCAAAGCAAAAGGCCAAGTGATAGTAACCTATCAGCTTTTCTCCATGATCTGTTGCTCCACCTGTTCAAGTTGAACGGGTTGAACGGTAGTGAAGGACTACAAAACCTCCCAGGATTTGTGGGAGGACCTGATGGGTATTGCCATATCGGCGGTGCTCGTGGCCTTTTCATGTAGTTGCCGGGACAGGGAATGCCAGTAAGAAGAATTTCTGTCCACTATCTCTTGAACAGGAGCGAATCCGCATGCATGTAGATCATATGCATCTATAGTAAGCATGAGCCGTATCTTACACTTCAAATTTGTCAATCTGAACTTTCATAAGGATGTCTGCATGACCAGGCTTCATTTAAACCTACTGATATCCTTGTCTTTGGGTATTTTATTCGATGCTAGGTAAAACCTGAACACTTTCCCCATAACTCTCATTGATACATTTAAAGACAGGAAATAATCAAAATAAGTATGACAGTTTTGTGTCCAGACTTTATTAAAGAGAACGTGTTTAAAAATGATACTCGACAAATGATACTAGTGGAGAATGGAGATGGAATCCGATGAATGATGATAATGAGATGGAGATTGTGCACCCGGAGCCTTGAACGCTTTGGCTATTGGTTAGCTGACCCCTGAACGTTTCATCCGGGACATTTGAGACCTAAGCCTTTTTGCAATAGGGAAAAAGGAAAAAAATCTCAACTATCTCAACTTTATTTAGTGTGACAAAGTTATCCCAAATGTTTTTTTTATGACATAAAAGATCCCAAATTTTGCTAATTGTGATACATTTATCCTAATTTTTTTAGTAACACAAAAAATCCCAAATTTATAATCTCGTGATACATTTACTCCAAACTATATGTCATTTTCATCTTTTGTTTTATAATTTTTTTCTTTTGCCTTTTTTTTGCCTTTTATTTTTTGTTCTCCTTTCTCCCTTTGTTGGCCAAGGTGGAGGAAAGTCGAACTCAAGTAAGGGCGAGGAGAGGGTGACCGTCGCTGCGTTGGGCAAGGGTTGCCCTCACGCCCGCCCGACCGAGGAGGGCCGCCTCCCCTCGCTAGGCGAGGGTGACCCATGCCGACGCTAGCAAGGGCGGCCCTTGCGTGAGTCCGGCTTCCTCTCGCCATCGAGAGAAGAAGAAAAAAAAGAAAAGAAAAATTAAAAAGTAAAATATGAAAATGCCCTTCAACCATAAAGATGGGGTAAATGTATTGCAATTGGCAAATTTGAAGTTTTTGTGTCACAAAAAAAGTTTGGGATAAATTTGTCATATTGGATAAAGTTTGGGATTTTTGGTGGCTTTTTCTCTTTGAAATATATGAAAAAAAGTTTTAATCTCTCCGACTATGACATTTGTCTCCAGGAAATAGTGCCATTTTCGAAATTTTTTTTTCATGAAATTAAAGATGATTTTGATCTAATCAAGATCGTGGTATATGGGATATGTTCATAAACGAGTGTAAACTTGATTGTAAGAATTAATTGAGAATTAACTCCCTACTTTTAAGTGAACCGAGGATTAATAAGATAGCAATGGGGGTCTCTTATTTAAGGAAAATTGTCCAAAAAGTCCTAAACCTATTGCATTTTCGCCAATTCGGTCATAAACTTTTTAACTTTACCAATTGAGTCATAAACCTTTTCACTTCTTGCCGATTCATCCATCCGGCCAATTTTGGTCGGAAAATGCCGACGTGGATGCGGTGGTGCCACGTAGGACTGTTCGATGATGTTGACAATTTTTAATAATATTTTAATATTTTTTTAATATTTTGAATTTTTTTATTTTTATTCTATGTTTTTTCCTTTTTTATTTTTATTTTTTATTTTTGGCTTTTTCCTTGGCCTTTTCGTGGTGGCCACCGACCATAGTTGGCCGGTTGGCCTCGCCCACACAGTGCAAGGCCCTTGGGCAAGGAGGAGCACCGGCGAGGAGCCCTCGCACAGTGCGGCCGGCAAGGGTTGCTTGGGCGAGGCCGATCCTCCCCAGCCAAGGTGGCCTCGCCGCGTTGGCCAAGCGAGGTTGCCTTGGCCTCGGCGAGGGCCGGCCTTGCCGATTTGGCGAGGAGCCCTTGCCGGGTGAGCGTCGGCTTGTGGCGGTGGCGGCCCTCGCTCTCGGCCGGGCGAGGCCGACGCCCGGGCGAGGGCGAGCCCTGGTGAGGGCCCTCGCGGACCGCAAGGCCGCCCGGCCTAGGGAGGGTTGGCCTTGCCTAGGTGACCTTGCCGGTTACGCCCGGGCAAGGGCCTCGCCGTGCTCCTCATCACATGGCCGGCCTCGCCGTGGCGTGCAAGGCCGCCGCCGGCCGGTGGCTCGGCCGCCTATGGCCGGCCACCGAAAAAGGCCAAAAAAATAAAAATAAAAGAGAGGAAAATACAAAAGAAAATAAAAAATACAAAAAATATTAAAATATTATTAAAAGTTGTTCACATCGGTGCGGCAATCCTACATGGTATCGCCGGCGTCCATGTTAGCATTTTCTCGCTAAAATTGACCGGATGGACTGAATTGCAAGAAGTGAAAATGTTTGTAATTCGATTAGTAAAGTTAAAATATTTAAAGACGAATTAGCGCGAAAAATAAATGGGTTTATATTTTGATTGATTTTTCATATTTATTTGTATGTAATCACAGGCAATATTATCCAGTAAGTTGCACAATCAGAACATAAGACAAAATTTCATGTATTTTATTCCTTGAGAATGATTAACATTATGCTTAATTGTGAAAAGTGCAATATATTCCTGATATGTGTGTCATCGGCGGTAAGATTAGAATTAATTCACCTATTTCAAATCACTCAATTGACTAAAAAAAGTGATCAAAAATCAACCCGTTTGATCGCCAAAATATCTAGGACTCATACTGCAGCTTAGCCAGGACGAGCGGAGCTGTAACTTGGAGCTTGCCACTATTATGAGCACTACCACTTGGATAGACACATAGTGATTTCCCAGGTCCCAACTTCTAGCGTCTCGCAACAGTTTTTGATCCCCACAAAGCAAACATCCAAACAATTCATTCACGTGAGATGCAACTGTAGATGGGGAAAAATATACATTAAAAATTGAATGTAATTGTAGGAATTACATCCTTATCAAAATAAAGGAAAATTTGAAGATAATTGTTGGAAATAAATCCTTGCCACAAGGATTTTAAAAAATAAACAAAGATCACTGTTTACTGTATTGCTTGATTCTATTCCCGAGTCTCCACGGCCACAACGTGGAATTCTTACTACTAAACTACAGCCACATCCGATGTTCGTGTCTAGTTACAATTAATTTATCATTAAAATTTTCCTTCAAAATTGATACATCTTCTTTAATGTCAGGATTTAGAGACAAGTGAATTAAACTAATCAACGGATAATTGGATTAAAATAAACTTGCTTGGTACTCTTCTTTTTTTGTCCCATGGAAATAAAGTTGATATATTCATGTTTTATTGTAATCAATTCAAAAATTGAAAGCAGAGAATGAATCATCAATGGCATTTTCTCCTTTCAAGATCAACAATGTGCCAAACATGCCGTTGCATATGCTGCATCAAATTTAAGTTTCGCTGTAATAAATCATTTTTCCATGATATTTCCTAGGAGCAGAAGGATCGAGTATGAGGTAAAGATAGCATGAAATAGGTTTGCTTCATGCTATTGCAGGCCACTAAAAGAACTGCCCATGTACCATGTGAAATGCTGATTGCTTTCATT
Source organism: Eucalyptus cladocalyx (assembly GCA_017140615.1). Classification (NCBI taxonomy): domain Eukaryota; kingdom Viridiplantae; phylum Streptophyta; class Magnoliopsida; order Myrtales; family Myrtaceae; genus Eucalyptus; species Eucalyptus cladocalyx. Next base: position 20,202,926 of record CM029516.1, read on the forward strand.
GGCTTAAATCCATCTGAAGGTAATGATCCCACTCTAACATTGATGAAATCACCATGCCATGCAGGAGAGTCAGCGAGGTCTCGTATAACCCTTATTATTCCTCTCCTCTTTGTGTTAATGATGCCGTTTTGGATGACATAAACAGTCATTGTCGCAGAGGAATTAGAGGTTAACGTCTCAGAACTTTTGCTGGTCTTTTCTCTCTCTTCCTCTTCTTTATCTTGTTCCTCCACTGTATTCCTTTGTGTTTTACTTACATTGCAGCTGGTATCATTTTCATGCTCTTTCCAATTTTAACATAAAAATCGTTCGAACATGCATGAATCCTTTGTAACTAAGGCTTAAAGCACTATACACTCCCTTACTTCCTTTGTGTGATTTATGTCAAGTCACAGCAAAAGAGTCGGTCGTCCATTTGTTTTGACATTTCATGTGAAAGAGACGAGCAATGCTCGATAATTTGGAACGCCTTTTACGCCCTCTGGGTTCGATTCTTGTTAAGCATCTTCATCAACTCGTAAAAGGATTGGCCGCCTCATCTGGTTGTTCAGAACCATCAAACGCATGTCATCCGTATTTCTTTCTCCGTCCATTGGACGGACGTATCATTCATTAGTCCATGCGCCTCGTGCCCCACGTCCAAATGATGCTGCCCTTCATACGATTTTTTTTAAAAGGACATAATTTTTTTCATTTACACTTTCGTTTGCCAAATGCTAGGTCCAGAAATATAGAACAGCCATTCTATATTCTACGCTCGCTCTATATCTGCTCATCCAAATTGTATCCATTTGAAATGTACCAGAAATGAAATCAGTGAGGTTCTGCAAGATTAAATTTGTTCCACGAGACGAGTTCGAAGATTAGATTAGATCTCATGAGCGAGCTTTCTCCAATAATAAACACAATCAATGAACTAGTCCCATGCTTAACTTCTTCCATCCAAAGTAAAGTCAGTAGGTTGCTCCAAGAGCACTAACTTCTCGTGATAATATATGCGAATTTGTTACTAGGAACTAAATCTCAACAAATGTACTCGACTCAATATACCTTCCCCTTAAATGGACCTATCAACGTATTCCCAAAGCGCACTCTATGTCGACAAATGTAAGACGTAAAATTCATATGGAAGCCAGATCAATCGAAGACAAACCTCGGCCATTGTTCTTGTTCGCGTTAGTCTGACCTGAAATCAAACAAAATTGGGGACACTACTACCAATTCACTGCATCGACTGAGATTCCCGAATGAGTAGAGTTTGACTTAGACCTTGTCATCACTGGAAATGAACGTACGTTTCTTTAATATCCCGTCTTCCATCAAAACGTAGCAATGGGTGGTTGTCCTTCAAACTGTGAAAGTATGGAAAACTTCATGTTGAAACAGTCGCAACTTTAAGAGAAAATGAGGGTCTAAAATGTGTGGGATTCAAAAATAAATAACAACAAATTCTTATGAAACTCATTACGTCGTGATCGACTGATTACGTTGGATGATCGAGACGAATTTGAACCTGTATGATCAGCGATCGAGGTTCATTTCATTCATGCAAGAACGAGTTTAAGCAAAAGAAAACAAAGCAAGAAGATTACAAATGGCAAAAGAGCCATTAACTCAAAACAGTCGCAATATACATATTTTCTTTCAGCTTATAAAGGCTGCTTTGCTCGTTCATCCTTTCAATTTTCATACCCAGGAACTCCAATCTCGCTCACGTTCGGTCAAGGACGTCCACCTCCAATTGACATGAGCAACTAGCCAGCAAATCTCTACAACAGTAAATCCATTTGTTCGGATCTATTCTTCGCCTGTAGAAGACCCACTTCGAGTCATCTTTTGCAAACGGTAATGATCGATGTGATGGCTACTTTAGAGTTGGTGGTAGCTGAGAGCAACGATAGTGAAGATTAAAATTGCACGGCACACAACGGTAGAGGTCGACATTGCAATCTTGGCAGTAGGCGTTGTATCTCCAGTTCCCCTCAAGGCCACCTTTGAAATACATGAGGTTGCGGTCAGGGAAAGGGTGATTCGGAGTTGTATTTGACAGGGGCACACCGAGATGGAATTCACACTCTGCGCATGAGAAGGCGAATTGGCCCCAAATTTCCTTCTGACAAATGCTGCAATCTTAGATTCTTGTGGTGGCCTGTGGCGGAGAGCGAGCGGGTGGAGAGAATGAGAGGGGTGAACCAAGTTGGACGGTAGTTGCTGGCATGATTTATGGAGGCAAAACTCGCATCCCTTGGACGTGCATCGGTAGGCTATACCGCAGAAAACATCATGACAACCGGTACATAGTTTCCAGCCACGCGCATAATGAAGCTTAAGCTCATGCTCATGTAAAGGATGTTGAACCGTCGCCCTGACTCCTTCCACAAGATACGGGAGAGTTTGGAAAGCGCAAACTTGATCCATGTAAAAGTCGCACATTCGACAAGCGTACCGGCAGAGATCCTTCACTTCAGATTAGCGGCAAGCACACTCGAGTATTTCGATTTTTTTCTAACAGGGGAAACGTAGCGAGGGTGAGAGCACGCTCGGGATGGAGGGGGTGTTGAATCTATGCTGGCGGTCTGGCGCATGATTCACGAAGAAAGAAAGAGCAATCGACACAACCAAAGACGCTGCCCGATATCACCTTTTGACAGATCTTGCAGAAAACTTCTATCCTCATTCCGGCATGGAAGGATGAGAGCCGTTGCGGATGTGCAAAATGATCCAAAGTTGCCGGGCGACGCATGGTCCCCTGCTCTTGTTGAGGTTTCATGAATCATGTATAGACAAAATTAACATAAAAACAACGGAAACGAAGATGATATATTTCTATATATGATTCTCCGGAGGCGTTGTTTGTGCGTTTTAGTAAAAAATTTGAATATAAAAGGGAGTTAAACAAATTACCTCTCAAAGCGTGCTTTGATTAAATTGGTTCGGATGTTCTTTAATTCGAGTCCCACAAACGTTGGACCTCTAGTTTAGACACATCATTAATGCACGTCGAATGAAAGAGAGAACTTTCGGATAATCACCACTATGATTGTGTTAGCAATCTTGTGGAGACAATCATTTGTATCCTTGATGTTTTAGGGCGCGATGACAACCATTATGTTCCAAAAATAGTTTAACAGAAATAGATTTTTCTATTTCTATTTCTATAATAGTTTCTAAGTAAAAATAATCGTTTGATAACGTCACAAAATTTCTACTTTAAAAATAGAAGTTCGTTTGATAACGACATAAAATTTCTTCCTTTCAAGGTTGCCGGTCGGTGGCGATCGGCATTGCGCATGGCGGGCACCGAGCTGCGGTGGTGGTGGCCGCGGCGACCGATGGTGGCGGGCGATGCGGTATGCGGTGGCAACCGGCTGGGAGTGGCGACGGCGACCGATTGGGCACGCACGGCGGCGGTGACCGATGGCGATGGCGGCGACGTACAAGCGCGTTGGGGCGGCTGATCGGCGAGTGAAGCGGCGGGCGGCAACCGCGGAGGAGGAGGAGGAGGAGGAGGAGGAGGAGGAGGAGGCAAGACGTCAGAGGAGATGAGAGTTACTGAAATTAGGGTTTGTGGGAGAAATTATTTTTGATTTTTGTTTCAGAAATAGAGAAGTAGATATTTTCTACTTATGATTTCTTCCAAAACTATTTATGGAATAGAAATCTATTCCAAATAGAAAAACAAAATAGGTTTATCAAACAGATTTCTCATCTAGAAACAGGTTTGGAATAGAAAAATTATTTATGGAACATAAATTTTGGTTATCATGCACCCCCTAGTCACGGCCCGAATGAGAGAAAATCCATTTTCTTTCTAGCGTACCAACAAAAAAAACACGCAGGCTATTTTTTATTTTTTTTAGCAACTCTTGCTTATGCCCTCCTTTATGTAGCATTTAAAATGCCCTCTCGAATCAGCTACGGTTACTGATCATGACAATGAACAACCGTTGCTACGTGTGGAAAACCATCCCACAATGAGCAACGGTTGTTGATTGTTCATGCATGAAGCTTTATTTTTTTTTTAATTATTATTATTAGAAACACGCAGATGTGATGTGCGTTGCACATGGTTAGTAACAATTGATGACCGTGTGCACATTGATTAATTAATTAATTAAATGAATAAATAAATAATAATCAATCCTTTTTTATAAATAAATATAAAAAATAAAAAGGACATAATATTTATGTGCGCATTTGGAATACATTAACATATATTCACTTTGGGTATGAGTGTGATTCATATACAAGTAGGCTCATGACTATAATACAAATTAAATTAAATCTTAGGTCGACTCAATTCGATTGCAGTAATTACAAACACATTTGCAACATTATTTCTTTCTTGTTCCACGTTATCATAATTTTTTATGGTGTGTGACATCCTTAGGTTCATCACTAAGCTGGTAGTAAGACTTGTACTAACACATTAGTACTTCTAAAAGAATTAATTATTCCGATTAATCTTTGGATCCTACAAGCTATGATTAATATTTAGCAATATGTCATGGCTACCCATATGGTGTGAATGTTTAAGAATATAATGAACCTGTCAGCTTTGGCTATAGTGTAATTCAATCATTTTGTCTTACTATGTCCCGATCGAAGAAAAACCATAGAATTTTTGTCAAGTCACCGATTCAATCATATGCATAAATCTAATTGACATCATTTTATTCAAGACAAAATAATTTATTCTCGATAACAACCCGGCCGATGATTTCAATGCATTGTCATAATTAGATTGTATATGACATAATTATTATACCTTACATGTAACAAGGAGACAGATTCCATATTGCGTACACGCAACTTCGTATATGAACAAACTATGACTATTAGGTATAAAGATGGATAAACAACCCTACATTACATGCACTTGAACCATAGTTGTTTGACACATAAGTTAACACTGTGACTTAGGTCTAAGGATTATTTACACAAGACCAAAGCATGATCATTTAGACATTGACCAGACTAAAGCTTATATGTCGCTAATCGTTCCATATGCATCACGCTCGAATCTCGCATAAACACTTGTGTTTAACTCGTATCATAATACCCAATGACTTGCGACTCATCATTTTCTTAAGTATCCAATATTTAGTAATGAAGTTAAGAACACACCGATCTCAACAGGATTATTAATAGTCACTCAATAATCCATCGACCCGGAAGGATTTATAGATTCAATTTAACTATGAATCCATCACATTTATTCTTAACATCTCGAGAATATATTTAGTTGCAACTGATCTTATGGAATCATTCATAAATATAAACTAATTGAACAAATGAATGAATACGTTATCGCCATTAATTAATAAATAATAATGCTAGTACAACTGAAATTATTAATATGTAACTATTATATGATAGCTTTAAGGCATAAATCTAACAATCTCTCACTTGCACTAAAACTAACTTGTCTGGTACTTCAAACCCATTTTGTCAATATGCCTTTCAAAAGAAGACTGATGTAAGGCATTAGTGAAGGGATTTGCCACATTTTCCGCTGAGGCAATTTTCTGCAATGTGATATCACTTCTCCTAATAATTTCTCTGATAAGATGGAAACGTCTCTCGATGTGCTTGGACTTTTGGTGATGCGGGAGCATCCAATGTAGCTCCATCCAACAACTCGGAACCATCAATGTTTATCCAAGCCAAGAGAGAAATTGGACATTATGTGCTTCGTTGGATTATTTTCAATGAATAATGTCAATTATTTATCGGTACTTCATGGTATATCGATAACTTTCAATGGGAGGCCATTCTAAATGTCTTGAATGACCAGTTGATGAAGTTTCGAAGGATTATTTTCTGGTCAAGGGAGGAGCTCGAATTTGAAGGTTCAAGAATGCAGAAGGCCAAGATTAAAGGCATTTAATTCCCGTGTTAATAAAGGCTTTTATTAAGTTATTATGTGTCTTTATTGTTATGCAGCCCAAGAGTCGAAGGTTTCGGTTTCTAGGCTATTAAGGTCTGTTTTTAATATGTATTAAGGTGTCAGCTTAGGCTATTAAGGTCCGTTTTTAATATGCATTAACACTAAAACCCTCCTATAAATAAGGGAAAACTATCCAATGTAAGGGAGACGAATTTTATGAATGAGAATTGTGAGATTTCCTCAACTTGAGTGAATTTTGGAGAGCTTGATAACTCCTTTCGGTTTCTTTATCCTTGAGCATAGATCACTCCTTGGTGGTGAACCAAGAAGCCCTTTATCCTTGGCTGGTGGAATCTTTAGGCCTTGGTGGTGAGCTTCTCCTATCCCGAAGTCCTTTATCCTTGGCTGGTGGAAGCTTTAGGCCGTGGTGGTGAACTTGAGATCTCGATCCTCATCCTTGGTTGGTGGCGCTGCCTTTATACCTTGGAAGGAGATTGTTTTTATATGTTCTTATTCCTTTCCATTTCTTCCCGTATACACTACTCCATACACTTAACCACAAAAATCCTCTGAAAAATCTTTGTTCTTGAATCACTCAACCCATCACGCATCAAAATATTGGTATCAGAGCTCAAGGTTCAACTCATTTGAGTGATTCCTTTCTTTCTTTTGTTACAAATTCCTGATGGATGAACAAGTTCCTAGAGGCTTGACTTTGGAGCAAGCGCACAACGAAAGACGAGATCGTGCAATCCAAAATCTTCAACAACAAATGGAGCGAGTCCTCAATCTTCTAGAGAATCCGGCAAGAGAAGGACAACCAGCAAGGCGTCCCAATGAACGGCATTGGCGTGACGATTCTGAATCTCGTCAAAATTCTGATGTCGATTCCGAGTCCACTGGAGACAACCGAACAATTTTGCACTCTAGTGATTCTGAATCTCCAATTCGAAGACGAAGACGGAGAGGGAGGCATAAGGAGGATGAAAGAGATATTAAAGTGGAGGTCCCCGAGTTTGACGGTAATCTTAATCCCGATGACTTTGTAGATTGGCTACACAAAACCGAACGAATTTTTGAATTCAAATCCTATTCGGATGAGAAGAAATGTAAGGTTGCTATCCTAAGGTTGACCAAATATGCTTCTCTATGGTGGGAGAATCTAAAGCATCAACGAGCAAGGGAAGGAAAAGGCCGAATCAAGTCTTGGGAAAAACTCAAGAAGTTGATGAAGAAGAGGTTCTTGCCCGACAACTATAAGCAAGATCTCTTCCTCAAACTGAACTCCCTAAGACAACATGGGATGAGCGTTGAAGAATACATTCGTGAGTTTGAACAACTCAAAATGAGGAGTGAAGTTCCGAAGTTCCCGAGCAAACCATCGCCGTTTTCTTGGCGGCATGAATCGAGAAATTGCTGATATGGTTGAACTTCAACCGTATTGGTCCTTTGAAGACGTATGCAAGTTAGCCATAAAAGTGGAAAAACAATTGAAGAGCAAGAGGTTTTCCTCCGAACCTCAACAAAGGCGACAACCTATTTTAAGGGTGCTTCTCAAGCAAGGGCGAAAGTTCGTCGATAAAGACAGAGGCAAGGGAAAGAATGCAGAGCCTTCCAAAGAAGTCCAAAAGAAGTTTGAAGGTGATGCAAGGAAATGCTTTAAGTGCCATGGCTTTGGGCATTTACAAGCAAATTGTCCAAATCGGAGAGTTATGACTCTTCAAGAAATTGAGGAGATCAATTCGGCGCTTCAAGAAGCTGATGATAATGAAGACCAAAATATTTCCGAATCTGATCGGGAAGAAGAAGTTGTGGAGAAAGTGATGATGGTGAGCTGTTGATCATCCGAAGAGCATTGCATGTTGAAGTTTCTCCTAATAAAGAGCAAAGGGAGAATATATTTCACACGCGTTGCACTATTAATGGAAAGGTGTGTTCGGTGATCATCGATGGTGGGAGCTGCACCTGTTGCTTCGACAACTCTTGTCGACAAGTTGAAGCTTCCAACAACGAAACATCCTCAACCATACAAGCTCCAATGGCTCAATCAAGGGAATGAACTCAAGGTAACCAAACGTGTTCATTTTCATTGGGAAGAACTATCGAGATGAGGTTGTATGTGATGTGATTCCAATGGAGGCATGCCACTTGTTATTGGGTAGACCGTGGCAATTTGATATAAATGCTATGCATGACGGTTTGAAAAACACATACTCTTTTCGAAGGAACAAAAATGCATTACTCTTTTACCATTGAGCCCTTATTCGATACAACCTGGGAGGGAAACACTTGTAAGGAAAATATGTTCTTGAGTGAGACACGGGTTGAGAGAGCCATTAGCAAACAAAAGAATGTTTTTGCTTTGCTTGTGGTCGAAAAAGAGTGAGATAGAGCGACCCATACATCCAAAAATGCATTGCTTGTTGAAAGAATTTGCAGATGTGTTTCCGGAGGATTTGCCACTTGGATTACCTCCCATAAGAGGTATTGAGCATCAAATTGATTTGATCCCTGGCAAAGGCCGCTACCAAACAAGCCAGCTTATCGATGCAATCCGGAGGATACAAAGGAGTTGCAAAGACAAGTCAATGAACTTATTCTCAAAGGATACGTTCGAGAAAGCATGAGTCTCGTCTGTTCGGCTCTACTTGTGCCTAAGAAGGATGGTATATATCGGATGTGTGTTGATAGTCAGCCATCAACAATATCACCATTAAGTATAGGTACCCTATACCTAGACTTGATGATATGCTAGATGAATTATATGGTTCTTCTGTGTTTTCAAAGATAGATTTGCGGAGTGGTTATCATCAAATCAGAATGCGAGAACGTGATGAATGGAAGACAGCTTTCAAGACCAAGGGAGGCCTTTATGAGTGGTTGGTTATGCCATTCGGATTATCTAATGTCGAGTACCTTCATGAGACTTATGAATGAGGTTCTTCGTTCCTTTATTGGTCAATTTGTCGTTTATTCTTTGACGATATTCTTGTTTATAGTAGGAATGAGGAGGAGCATATCTCTATCTAACACAGTCTTTAATGTCTTGAGAGAACGAAAACTATATGCTAAAATAGAGAAATGTGAGTTCTTCTCTCCAAGCATTGTGTTTTTGGTTATGTGGTTTCCAAAGATGGAATCTCGTTGATCAAGCCAAGGTAGAAGCTATGAAGACTTGGCCGGTTCCGAAGTCTATTTCATGTAAGAAGTTTTCATGGACTTGTTTTCTCTATCGACGGTTTGTCAAAAATTTTAGTACCGTCATGGCTCCTATAATCGAATGCATGAAGAATGGTGCTTTTGAATGGACAAAGACTGCTCAAAACACTTTGAGGTAATCAAGCAGAAACTTTGTGAGTCTCCTATTCTTGCACTTCCTGATTTTGATAAAGTATTTGAAGTTGAGTGTGATGCAAGCGGAGTTGGTATTGGTGCTGTTCTCGTGCAAGCACAAAAACCATTGGCATATTTCAGAAGTTATCTGATTCCAAGAGGAATTATTCAACTTATGACAAAGAGTTCTATGCCATTGTCCGAGCTCTTGATCATTTGAGTCATTTTTTGAGGCCAAAGCAATTTGTCCTTCATTCTGATCATGAGGCGCTTTAAGTTTATTAGGCCAACGCAAGCTTAATTCGAGACATGCAAAATGGGTAGAATTTCTTCAATCCTTTCTTTTGTCTCGAAATATAAACCGGGGCACACTAATGTTGTAGTAGATGCTTTATCAAGAAGATATTCTATGCTAGTGGTTTCGACTCTAGGATTCTCGGATTTCAATCAATGAAAGAACTTTATTCTGAAGATGCGGAGTTCTCATCCATCATCGACAATTGCAATCGGGGAGTTCAAGGTATATATTCTTTGCAAGATGGGTTTCTTTTTAAAGGAAATCAATTATGTGTGCCGAAGAGTTCTTTTCGCGAATTGCTGATTGAGAAGCGCAGTGGAGGATTGGCTGGTCATTTTGGTATTAACAAAACTCTTGAGGTTCTTCAAGAGCATTTCTATTGGCCAAAGATGAGTGGAGATGTGCATGCTATCATCTCAAGGTGTGCAACTTGTCATAGATCAAAAAGTCATTTCCATCAAGGTTTGTGGTACTCCATGGGAATGCGGATAATCTCTTTGAAATATAATTCAGCAATAGGAGATGCATCATTGGTCTTGTGACATGGCTCTAAAATGGCCATTTTAGAGAACCGATCAACGACCATGATAGCATCTTTCCTGCTGAGTTCTTTTCAGAGCCACAATGAAATCCATGCTAACATCTTCCCAAGGCTGCAATGGTACCGGAAGTGGAGTATACAAACCTTGATGGAAATGACTTTTTGATCTATGACAAGTTGCACACCTTGAGATGATAGCATGCACATCTCCACTCATCTTTGGCCAATAGAAATGCTCTTGAAGAACCTCAAGAGTTTTGTTAATACCAAAATGACCAGCCAATCCTCCACCATGCGCTTCGAATCAGCAATTCGCGAAAAGAACTCTTCGCACACATAATTGATTTCCTTTAAAAAGAAACCCATCTTGCAAAGAATATATACCTTGAACTCCCGATTGCAATTGTCGATGATGGATGAGAACTCCGCATCTTCAGAATAAAGTTCTTTCATTGATTGAAACCGAGAACCTAGAGTCCAAACCAAGCATAGAATATCTTCTTGATAAAGCATCTACTACAACATTAGTGTGCCCCGGTTTATATTTCGAGACAAAAGAAAAGGATTGAAGAAATTCTACCCATTTTGCATGTCTCGAATTAAGCTTGCGCCACTAATAAACTTAAGCGCCCATGATCGAATGAAGGTATAAATTGCTTTGGCCTCAAATAATGGCTCAAATGATCAGAGCTCGGACAATGGCATGAACTCTTTGTCATAAGTTGAATAATTCCTCTTGGAATCAGATAACTTCTGAAATATGCCAATGGTTTTTGTGCTTGCACGAGAACAGCACCAATCTCATCCCGCTTGCATCACACTCAACTTCAAATACTATCCAAAATCAGGAAGTGCACAAGAATAGGAGACTCACCAAAGTTTCTGCTTGATTACCTCAAGTGATTTGAGAACCAGTCTTTGTCCATTCAAAAACACCATTCTTCACCATTCGATTATGGGAGCCATGACGGTACTAAAATTTTTGACAAGCGAAATCGATAGAGAAAACAAGTCCCATGAAAACTTCTTACATGAAATAGACTTGAGCAAGCCAAGTCTTCATAAGCTTCTGCCTTGGCTTGATCAACCCAGAGATTCCATCTTTGGAAACCACATAACCAAGAAACACAATGCTTGGAGAGAAGAACTCCCATTTCTCTATTTTAGCATATAGTTTTCTCTCAAGACATTAAAGACTGTGTTAGATGAGAGATATGCTCCTCCTCATTCCTACTATAAACAAGAATATCAAAGAAATAAACGACAAATTGACCAATAAAGGAACGAAGAACCTCATTCATAAGTCTCATGTGAAGGTACTTGTTAATAGATAATCCGAATGGCATAACCAACCACTCATAAAGGCCTCCCTTGGTCTTGAAGCTGTCTTCCCATTCATCACGTTCTCGCATTCTGATTTGATGATAACCACTCCGCAAATCTATCTTTGAAAACACAGAAGAACCATATAATTCATCTTAGCATATCATCAAGTCTAGGTATAGGGTACCTATACTTAATGGTGATATTGTTGATGGCCCGGCTATCAACACACATCCGATATGTACCATCCTTCTTAGGCACAAGTAGAGCCGGAATGAAAGGTGGGACTCATGCCTTCTCCGAACGTATCCTTTGAGAATAAGTTCATTGACTTGTCTTTGCAACTCCTTTGTATCCTCCGGATTGCATCGATAAGCTGGCTTGTTTGGTAGCGACGCACCGGGATCAAATCAATTTGATGCTCAATACCTCTTATGGGAGGTAATCCAAGTGGCAAATCCTCCGGAAACACATCTGCACCCTTTCAACAAGCAATGCATTTTTGGACGTATGGGTCATCTATCTCACTCTTTTTCGACCACAAGCAAAGCAAAAACATTCTTTTGTTTGCTAATGGCTCTCTCAACCCGTGTCTCACTCAAGAACATATTTTCCTTACAAGTGTTTCCCTCCCTGGTTGTATCGAATAAGGGCTCAATGGTAAAAGAGTAATGCATTTTTGTTCCATCCAGAAAAGAGTATGTGTTTTTCCGACCGTCATGCATAGCATTTATATCAAATTGCCACGGTCTACCCAATAACAAGTGGCATGCCTCCATTGGAATCACATCACACAACCTCATCTCGATGGATTTCTTCCCAAAATGAAAAGAACACGTTTGGTCACCTTGAGGTTCATTCCCTTGATTGACCATTGGAGCTTGTAGTTGAGGATGTTCGTTGTTGGAAGCTTCAACTTGTCGACAAGAGTTGTCGAAGCAACATTAGCTCCACACCATCGATGATCACACCGAACACACCTTTCCATTAATAGTGTCGCCGTGTGAAATATATTCTCCCTTTGCTCTTTATTAGAGAAACTTCAACATGCAATGCTCTTCGGATGATCAACAGCTCACCATCATCAGCTTTCTCTCCACTTCTTCTTCCATCAGATTCGGAAATATTTTGGTCTTCATTATCATCAGCGTCTTGAAGCGCTGAATTGATCTCCTCAATTTCTTGAAGAGTCATAACTCTCCGATTTGGACAATTTGCTTGTAAATGCCCAAAGCCATGGCATAAAGCATTTCCTTGCATCACCTTCAAACTTCTTTGGACTTCTTTGGAAGGCTCTGCATTCTTTCCTTGCCTCGTCTTTTTTATCGACGAACTTTCGCTTTGCTTGAGGAAGCACCCTTAAAATAGGTTGTCGCCTTTGTTGAGGTTCTGGAGGAAACCTCTTGCTCTTCAATTGTTTTTCCACTTTTATGGCTAACTTGCATACGTCTTCAAAGGGACCAATACGGTTGAAGTTCCAACCATATCAGCAATTTCTCGATTCATGCCGTCAAGAAAACGAGCGATGGTTTGCCTGGAACTTCTGGAACTTCACTCCTCATTTGAGTTGTTCAAACTCACGAATGTATTCTTCAACGCTCATCCCATGTTGTCTTAGGGAGTTCAGTTTGAGGAAGAGATCTTGCTTATAGTTGTCGGGCAAGAACCTCTTCTTCATCAACTTCTTTGAGTTTCCCAAACTTGATTCATTTCCTTCCCTTGCTCGTTGATGCTTTTTAGATTCTCCCACCATAGAGAAGCATATTTGGTCAACCTTAGGATAGCAACCTTACATTTCTTTCTCATCCGAATAGGATTTGAATTCAAAAATTCGTTCGGTTTTGTGTGTAGCCAATCTACAAAGTCACCGGGATTAAGATTACCGTCAAACTCGGGGACCTCCACTTTAATATCTCTTTCATCCTCCTTATGCCTCCTCTCCGTCTTCGTCTTCGAATTGGAATTCAATCACTAGAGTGCAAAATTGTTCGGTTGTCTCCGGTGGACTAAAGATCGACATCCAAATCTTGACGAGATTCCAGAATCGTCACGCCGATGCCGTTCATTGGGACGCCTTTGCTGGTTGTCCTTCTCTTTGCCGGATTCTCTAGAAGATTGAGGACTCGCTCCATTTGTTGTTGAAGATTTTGGATTGCACGATCTCGATCTTCGTTGTGCGCTTGCTCCAAAGTCAAGCCTCCAGGAACTTGTTCATCCATCAGGAATTTGTAACAAAAGAAAGAAAGGAATCACTCAAATGAGTTGAACGCTTGAGCTCGATACCAATATTTGATGCGTGATGGGTTGAGTGATTCCAAGAACAAAGATTTTTTCAGAGGGATTTTTGTGGTTAAGGTAAGGAAAGTAGTGTACGGGGAAGAAATGGAAAGGAATAAGAACATATAAAAACAATCTCTATTCCAAGGTATAAAGGCAGCGCCACTGCAACCAAGGATGAGGATCGAGATCTACGAAGTTCACCACCACGGCCTAAAGCTTCCACCAGCCAAGGATAAGGACTTCGGGATAGGAGAAGCTCACCACCAAGGCCTAAAGATTCCACCAGCCAAGGATAAAGGGCTTCTTGGTTTACCAAGGAGTGATCTATGCTCCAAGGATAAAGAAACCCAGCGAGTTATCTAAGCTCTCAAAGCGAATTCACTCAAGTTGATAAATCTCACAATTCTCATTCATAAAATTGTCTCCTTTACATTGATAGTTTTCCCTTATTTATAGGAGGGTTTTAGTGTTAATGCATATTAAAAACGGACCTTAATAGCCTAGAAACTGACACCTTAATACATATTAAAAACAGACCCAATAGCCTAGAAACCGAAACCTTGACTCTTAACATAACAATAAAGACACATAATAACTTAATAAAGCCTTATTAACACGGAATTAAATGCCTTTAATCTTCGGCCTTCTGCATTCTTGAACCTTCAAATTCGAGCTCCTCCCTTGACCAGAAAATAATCCTTCTGAAACTTCATCAACTGGTCATTCAAGACATTTAGAATGGCCTCCATTGAAGAGTTATCACATACCATGAAGTACCGATAAATAATTGACATTATTCATTGAAAATAATCCAACAAGCACATAATGTCCAATTTCTCTTTGACTTGGATAAACATTGATGGTTCCGAGTTGTTGGATGGAGTTACCATTGATGCTCCCGCATCACCAAAAGTCCAAGCACATCGAGAGAGCGTTTCCATCTTTTATCAGAGAAATTATTAGGAGAAGTGATATCACATTGCAGAAAATTGCCTCAGGGAAAATGTGGCCCTTCACCTAATGCCATACATCACTCTTCTTTTTGAAAGGCATATTGACAAAATGGGTTTGAAGTACCAGATAAGTTAGTTTTAGTGCAAGTGAGAGTTAGATTTATGCCTTAAAGCTATCATATAATAGTTACATATTAATAATTTCAGTTGTACTAGCATTATTATTTATTAATTAATGGCGATTATAACGTATTCTGTTCATTTGTTCAATTATTTTATATTTATGAATGATTCCATAAGATCAGTTGCAACTAAATATATTCTCGCGAGATGTTATGAATAAATGTGACGGATTCATAGTTAAATTGAATCTATAAATCCTTCCGGGTCGATGGATTATTGAGTGACTATTAATCCTGTTGAGATCGGTGTGTTCTTAACTTCATTACTAAATATTGGATACTTAAGAAAATGATGAGTCGCAAGTCATTGGGTATTATGATGCGAGTTAAACACAAGTGTTTGTACGATACAAGCTCGAACGTGATGCATATGGAGCGATTAGCGACATATAAGCTTTAGTCTCGTCAATGTCTAAATGATCATGCTTTGGTCTTGTGTAAATAATCCTTAGACCTAAGTCACGATGTTAACTTATATTGTCAAACAACTATGGTTCACAGTGCATGTAATGTAGGGTTGTTTATCCATCTTTATACCTAATAGTCATAGTTTGTTCATATACGTAGTTGCACTTGCACGCATTATGGAATTGTCTCCTTGTTACATGTAAGGTATAATAATTATGTCATATACAATCTAATTATGACAATGCATTGAAATCATCGGTCGAAGTTGGCATTTTAGAATAAATTATTTATGTCTTGAATAAAATGATGTAATTAGATTATGCATATGATTGAATCGTGACTTGACAAAAATTCTATGGTTTTTTCTTGATCGGGACATAGTAAGACAAAATGATTGAATTACACTATAGCCAAAGCTGACAGGTTCATTATATTCTTAAACATTCACACCATAAGGGTAGCCATGACATATTGCTAAATATTAATCATAGCTTGTAGGATCCAAAGATTAATCGAATAATTAATTCTTTTAGAAGTACTAATGTGTTAGTACAAGTCTTACTACCAAATTAGTGATGAACCTAAGGATGTCACACACCATAAAAAATTATGATAACGTGAACAAGAAAGAAAATAATGCTGCAAATGTGTTTGTAATTACTGCAATCGAATTAAGCGACCTAAGATTTAATTTAATTTGTATTATAGTCATGAGCCTACTTGTATATGAATCACACTCATACCCAAAGTGAATATATGTTAATGTATTCCAAATGCGCACATAAATATTATGTCCTTTTTATTTTTTATTATTTATTTATAAAAAAGGATTGATTATTATTTATTTATTCATTTAATTAATTAATTAATCAATGTGCACACGGTCATCAATTGTTACTAACCATGTGCAACGCACATCACATCTGCGTGTTTCTAATAATAATAATTAAAAAAAAAATAGGAAGCTTCATGCATGAACAATCAACAACCGTTGCTCATTGTGGGATGGTTTTCCACACGTAGCAACGGTTGTTCATTGTCATGATCAGTAACCGTAGCTGATTCGAGAGGGCATTTTTAATGCTACATAAAGGACATAAGCAAGAGTTGCTAAAAAAAAATAAAAATAGCCTGCGTGTTTTTTTGTTGTTACGCAGAAAGAAAATGGATTTTCTCTCATTCGGGCCGTGACTAGGGTGCATGATAACCAAAATTTATGTTCCATAAATAATTTTTCCGTTCCAAACTGTTTCTAGATGAGGTAACTTGTTTGATAAACCCATTTTGTTTTTATTTGGAATATTTCTATTCCATAAATAGTTTTGGAAGAAATCATAAGTAAAAATATCTACTTTCTATTTCTTGAAACAAAAATCAAAAATAATTTCTCCCACAAAAACCCTAATTTCAGTAACTCTCATCTCCTCTACTGACGTCTTGCCTCCTCCTCCTCCTCCTCCTCCTCCTCCCTCTCCGCCGCTGCCCCGTACGTCACAGTCGCCCGATCAGTAGCCCACC
This sequence comes from Eucalyptus cladocalyx, assembly GCA_017140615.1. Classification (NCBI taxonomy): domain Eukaryota; kingdom Viridiplantae; phylum Streptophyta; class Magnoliopsida; order Myrtales; family Myrtaceae; genus Eucalyptus; species Eucalyptus cladocalyx. Next base: position 20,219,652 of record CM029516.1, read on the forward strand.
GCCGCCGTCTCGCGTTTGGCCGCCCGTCAGCCATCGCCACGGTCACACGCCGCCGCGTGCCCGTAATCGTCGCTTGTCGCTTACTCCCAGCCGTTGCCACCGTGCATTATCGCGATCGCCGCGCCACCATCACCGCCGTGGCCACCACCATCGCAGCCGCTTGGCCGCCCGTCATCGACGCATGCGATCGCCACCGACCGCAACCTTGAAAGGAAGAAATTTTATGTCGTTATCAAACGAACTTCTATTTTTAAAGTAGAAATTCTGTGACGTTATCAAACGATTATTTTTACTTAGAAACTATTATAGAAATAGAAATGAAAAATGTATTTCTGTTCCAAACTATTTTTGGAACATAATGGTTGTCATCGCACTTCTAAAACATCAAGGATACAAATGATTGTCTCCACAAGATTGCTAACACAATCATAGTGGTGATTATCCGAAAGTTCTCTCTTTCATTCGACGTGCATTAATGATGTGTCTAAACCAGAGGTCCAACGTTTGTGGGACTCGAATTAAAGAACATCCGAATTAATTTAATCAAAGCACGCTTTGGAGAGTAATTTGTTTAACTCCCCTTTATATTCAAATTTTTTACTAAAACGCACAAACAACGCTCTCCGGAGAATCATATATAGAAATATATCATCTTCGTTTCCGTTGTTTTTATGTTAATTTTGTCTATACATGATTCATGAAACCTCAACAAGAGCAGGGACCGTAAATGCGCCGGCAACTTTGGATCATTTTGCACATCCGCAACGGCTCTCATCCTTCCATGCCGGAATGAGGATAGAAGTTTTCTGCAAGATCTGTCAAAAAGGTGATATCGGGCAGCGTCTTTGGTTGTGTCGATTGCTCTTTCTTTCTTCGTGAATCATGCGCCAGACCGCCAGCATAGATTCAACACCCCCTCCCATCCCGAGCGTGCTCTCACCCTCGCTACGTTTCTGTTAGAAAAAAATCGAAATACTCGAGTGTGCTTGCCGCTAATCTGAAGTGAAGGATCTCTGCCGGTACGCTTGTCGAATGTGCGACTTTTACATGGATCAAGTTTGCGCTTTCCAAACTCTCCCGTATCTTGTGGAAGGAGTCAGGGCGACGGTTCAACATCCTTTACATGAGCATGAGCTTAAGCTTCATTATGCGCGTGGCTGGAAAACTATGTACCGGTTGTCATGATGTTTCTGCGGTATAGCCTACCGATGCACGTCCAAGGGATGCGAGTTTTGCCTCCATAAATCATGCCAGCAACTACCGTCCAACTTGGTTCACCCCTCTCATTCTCTCCACCGCTCGCTCTCCGCCACAGGCCACCACAAGAATCTAAGATTGCAGCATTTGTCAGAAGGAAATTTGAGGCCAATTCGCCTTCTCATGCGCAGAGTGTGAATTCCATCTCGGTGTGCCCTGTGCTCAAATACCAACTCCGAATCACCCTTTCCCCGAGCGCAACCTCATGTATTTCAAGTGTGCCGAGGGGGAACTGGAATGCAACGCCTACTGCCAAAGTTGCAATGTCGACCTCTACCGTTGTGTGCCGTGCAATTTTAATCTTCACTATCGTTGCTCTCAGCTACCACCAACTCTAAAAGTAGCCATCACATCGATCAGCTGCCGTTTGCAAAAGATGACTCGGGCAAGTCCTTCTACAACATCTGCGAGCGAAGAATAGATCCGAACAAATGGATTTACTGTTGTGAGATTTGCTGGCTAGTTGCTCATGTCGAATGTGGAGAGGTGGACGTCATAGAAGCGAACGTGAGCGAGATTGGAGTTCCTGGGTATGAAAATTGAAAGGATGAACGAGCAAAGCAGCCTTTATAAGCTGAAAGAAAAATATGTATATTGCGACTGTTTTGAGTTAATGGCTCTTTTGCCATTTGTAATCTTCTTGCTTTGTTTTCTTTTGCTTAAACTCGTTCTTGCATGAATGAAATGAACCTCGATCGCTGATCATACAGGTTCAAATTCGTCCCCAGATCATCCAACAGAATCAGTCGATCCACGACAGAATGAGTTTCATAAGAATTTGTTGTTATTTATTTTTGTGATCCCACACATTTTAGACCCTCATTTTTCTCTTAAAGTTGCGACTGTTCAACATGAAGTTTTCCATACTTTGTACCGTTTCGTGACAACCACCCATTGGTTACCGTTTTGATGGAAGACGGGATATTAAAGAAACGTACGTTCATTTCTGACGAGTGATGACAAGGTCTAAGTCAAACTCTCTCATTCAGAATACACCATCAGTACGAGAGTGAATTGGGTAGTAGTGTCCCCAATTTTGTTTGATTTCAGGTTTTCTGACGAACGCGAACAAGAACAATGGCCGGAGGTTTGTCTTCGATTGATCCTGGCTTCCATATGAATTTTACGTCTTACATTTGTCAGACATAGAGTGCGCTTGGGAATACGTTGATAGGTCCATTTAAGGGAAGGTATATTGAGTCGAGTACATTTGTTGAGATTTAGTTCCTAGTAACAAATTCGCATATATTATCACGAGAAGTTAGTGCTCTGGAGCAACCTACTGACTTTACTTTGGATGGAAGAAGTTAAGCATGGGACTAGTTCATTGATTGTGTTTATTTATTGGAGAAAGCTCGCTCATGAGATCTAATCTAATCTTCGAACTCGTCTCGTGGAACAAATTCTAATCTTGCAGAACCTCACTGATTTCATTTCTGGTACATTTCAAATGGATACAATTTGGATGAGCAGATATAGAGCGAGCGTAGAATATAGAATGTGGCTGTCTATATTTCTGGACCTAGCATTTGGCAACGAAAGTGTAAATGAAAAAAATTATGTCCTTTAAAAAATCGTATGAAGGGCAGCATCATTTGGACGTGGGGCACGAGGCGCATGGACTAATGAATGATACGTCCGGTCCAATGGATGGAGAAAGAAATACGGATGATACGTTTGATGGTTCTGAGCAACCAGATGAGGCGGCCAAATCCTTTTACGAGTTGATGAAGATGCTTAACAAGAATCGAACCCAGAGGGCGTAAAAGGCGTTCCAAATTATCGAGCATTGCTCGTCTCTTTCACATGAAATGTCAAAACAAATGGACGACCGACTCTTTTGCTGTGTTACTTGACTTCATAAATCACCACAAAGGAAGTAAGGGAGTGTATAGTGGCTTTTGGCCTTAGTTACAAAAGGATTCATGCATGTTCGAACGATTTTTATGTTAAATTGGAAAGAGCATGAAAATGATACCAGCTGCAATGTAAGTAAAACACAAAGGAATACAGTGGAGGAACAAGATAAAGAAGAGGAAGAGAGAGAAAAGACCAGCAAAAGTTCTGAGACGTTAACCTCTAATTCCTCTGCGACAATGACTGTTTATGTCATCCAAAACGGCATCATTAGCACAAAGAGGAGAGAGCTAATAAGGGTTATACGAGAGACCCTCGCTGACTCTCCTGCATGGCATGGTGATTTCATCAATGTTAGAGTGGGACTACCTTCAGATGGATTTAAGCCAATGAAAACAATCAGCATTTCACATGGTACATGGGCAGTTCTTTTAGTGGCCTGCAATAGCATGAAGCAAGCCTATTTCATGCTATCTTTACTCATACTCGATCCTTCTGCTCTAGGAAATATCATGGAAAAATGATTTATTACGGCGAAACTTAAATTTGATGCAGCATATGCAACGGCATGTTTGGCACATTGTTGAATCTTGAAAGGAAAATGCCATTGATGATTCATTCTCTGCTTTCAATTTTTGAATTGATTACAATAAAACATGAATACCGAACTTTGTTTCATGGACAAAAAAAAAAGAAGAATTCACCAAGTAAGTTTATTTTAATCCAATTATCCGTTGATTAGTTTAATTCACTTGTCTCTAAATCCTGACATTAAAGAAGATGTATCAATTTTGAAGGAAAATTTTAATGATAAATTAATTGTAACTAGACACGAACATCGGATGTGGCTGTAGTTTAGTGGTAAGAATTCCACGTTGTGGCCGTGGAGACCTGGGCTTCCCAGCAGCCACAGTAAACAGTGATCTTTTGTTTATTTTTTAAAATCCTTGTGGCAAGGATTTATTTCCAACAATTACCTTCAAATTTTCCTTTATTTTGATAAGGATGTAATTCCTACAATTACATTCAATTTTTAATGTATATTTTTTCCCATCTACAGTTGCATCTCACGTGAATGAATTGTTTCTTGGATGTTTGCTTTGTGGGGATCAAAAATCTCGTTATGGAGACGCTTAGAAGTTGACCTGGGGAAATCATCAGTGTCTATCAGAAGTGGTAGTGCTCATAATAGTGAAAAGCAGAAACCAAGTTACAACTCCATCTCGTCCACAAACCAAGCTGCAGTATGAGTCCTAGATATTTTGGCGATCGACGGGTTGATTTTTGATCACTTTTTTTAGTCAATTGAGTGATTTGAAATAGGTGGAATTAACTCCTAATCTTATCGCCGATGACATTACATTGTGGGAATATATTGCAATTTTTCATAAATTAAGCATAATGTTAATCATTCTCAAGGAATAAAATACATGAAATTTTGTCCTGTGGAGAACTCGATTGTGCAAATCGATTGGATAATATTGCCTAGATTACATACAAATAAGAGGGGAAAATTGTCCAAAAAGTTATAAACCTATTGCACTTTTGCCAATTCAATCTTAAACATTTTAAATTTACCAATTGAGTCATAAACATTTTCACTTCTTGCAATTCAGTCCATCCGGTCAATTTTAGCCGAAAAATGCTAACATGGACGCCGGCGATACCATGTAGGATTGCCGCACCGATGTGAACAACTTTTAATAATATTTTAATATTTTTTTGTATTTTTTATTTTCTTTTTGTATTTTCCTCTCTTTTATTTTTATTTTTTTTGGCCTTTTTCCGGTGGCGGCCATAGGCGACAGCCGACCACCGGCCACAGCCGGCCGGTCGGCCTTGCACGCCACGGGCGAGGCCCGGCCGTGTGATGAGGAGCACGGCGAGGGGAGCCCTTGCCCGGGCGTAACCGGCAAGGGTCACCTAGGCAAGGCCAACCCTCCCCTAGGCCGGGCGGCCTTGCCCGGATCCGGGCGAGGGGAGCCCTCACCAGGGCTCGCCCTCGCCCAGGCGAGCGTCAGCCTCGCCCCTGGCCAGGCAGGCGAGGGCCGGCCACCGGCCACAAGCTGACGCTCACCCAGGCAAGGGCTCCCCTCGCCAAATCTGGCAAGGCCGGCCCTCGCCGAGGCCAAGGCAACCTCGCTTGGCCAACGCCTGGCGAGGCCACCTTGGCTTGGGGGAGGATCGGCCTCGCCCAAGCAACCCTTGCCGGGCCGCACCTGTGCGAGGGCTCCCCTCGCCAGTGCTCCTCCTTGCCCAGCCGGGCCTTGCCTGTGGCGGGCGAGGCCAACCGGCCAACTATGGTCGGTGGCCGGCCACGAGAAAAGGCCAAGGAAAAAGCCAAAAATAAAAAATAAAAATAAAAAAGGAAAAAACATAGAATAAAAATAAAAAAATTCAAAATATTAAAAAAATATTAAAATATTATTAAAAATTGTCAACATCATCGAACAGGTCCTACGTGGCACCACCGGCATCCACGTCGGCATTTTCCGACCAAAATTGGCCGATGGACTGAATCGGCAAGAAGTGAAAAGGTTTATGACTCAATTGGTAAAGTTAAAAAGTTTATGACTGAATTGGCAAAAATGCAATAGGTTTAGACTTTTTGGACAATTTTCCTTAAATAAGAGAGAAACCCCCATTGCTATCTTATTAATCCTCGTTCACTTAAAAGTAGGGAGTTAATTCTCAATTAATTCTTACAATCAAGTTTACACTCGTTTATGAACATATCCCATATACCACGATCTTGATTAGATCAAAATCATCTTTAATTTCATGAAAAAAAAAAAAATTCGAAAATGGCACTATTTCCTGGAGACAAATGTCATAGTCGGAGAGATTAAAACTTTTTTTCATATATTTCAAAGAGAAAAAGCCACCAAAAATCCCAAACTTTATCCAATATGACAAATTTATCCCAAACTTTTTTTTGTGACACAAAAAACTTCAAATTTTGCCAATTGCAATACATTTACCCCATCTTTATGGTTGAAGGGCATTTTCATATTTTACTTTTTAATTTTTCTTTTCTTTTTTTTTTTCTTCTCTCGATGGCGGGAAGCCGGACTCACGCAAGGGCCGCCCTTGCTAGCGTCGAGCATGGGTCACCCTCGCCTAGCGAGGAGAGGCGGCCCTCCCTCGGTCGGCGGGCCGGTGAGGGCAACCCTTGCCCAACGCAAGCGACGGTCACCCTCTCCCTCGCCCTTACTTGAGTTCGACTTTCCTCCACCTTGGCCAACAAAGGGAGAAAGGAGAACAAAAAATAAAAGGCAAAAAAAAAAAAAGGCAAAAGAAAAAAATTATAAAACAAAAGATGAAAATGACATATAGTTTGGAGTAAATGTATCACGAGATTATAAATTTGGGATTTTTTGTGTTACCAAAAAAAATTAGGATAAATGTATCACAATTAGCAAAATTTGGGATCTTTTATGTCATAAAAAAAAACATTTGGGATAACTTTGTCACACTAAATAAAGTTGAGATAGTTGAGATTTTTTTTTCCTTTTTCCCTATTGCAAAAAGGCTTAGGTCTCAAATGTCCCGGATGAAACGTTCAGGGGTCAGCTAACCAATAGCCAAAGCGTTCAAGGCTCCGGGTGCACAATCTCCATCTCATTATCATCATTCATCGGATTCCATCTCCATTCTCCACTAGTATCATTTGTCGGAGAATATTTTTAAACATTAATGCCCTCTCTAAAAGTCTGGACATGAAACTGTCATACTTATTTGATTATTTCCTGTCTTTAAATGTATCAATGAGAAGTTATGGGGAAAGTGTTCAGGTTTTACCCTCTAGCATCGAATAAAATACCCAAAGACAAGGATATCAGTAGGTTTAAATGAAGCCTGGTCATGCAGACATCCCTATGAAAGTTCAGATTGACAAATTTGAAGTGTAAGATACGGCTCAATGCTTACTATAGATGCATATGATCTACATGCATGCGGATTCGCTCCTGTTCAAGAGATAGTGGACAGAAATTTTCTTACTATATCGCTGTCCCGGCAAACTACATGAAAAGGCCACGAGCACTGCCGATATGGCAATACCCATCAGGTCCTCCCACAAATCCTGGGAGGTTTTGTAGTCCTTCACTACCTGTTCAACCTGTTCAACTTGAACAGGTGGAGCAACAGATCATGGAGAAAAGCCGATAGGTTACTATCACTTGGCCTTTTGCTTTGAATTGGAGATTTTTCAACAAAATTTATCACTGAGACTTGCCCTGTGAACGAGTGCGTGGGAGAAATTGAAGCCGAGGAGAAAACCGTCGCTCTTGCTTTCTGGAAGAGACCAATTTCCTCTTCTGACCATGGCTGCTCTCTCTGACACCTGCAACTTAACCAGCAACTTATCCTCTACCAAAGTATGCAGACATGATAATATTGGGGGATCGATGTAATATGTTGATACAGAATGTACCTGTAATCATTCATCATGACTGGATATCATCTAAGATATTGCCTCATATTGCTATCTCAAAAATGTTCACTCATTTTCACCAGCCATATTAAACCTCTCTAACTTGATTGTTCTAATTCTAATTGGTTTGTTAGAAGAGATCTCCATGCATTAAAAGCAAACTTTGTTTATGCACAAGAAATATGATGCTGGAGAAGAAAGTATAATAACTGACAAATTAAGCAACATTTTTTACTAATGTACTAAGCAAGCAGATTAGCAAAATGACAGACATCACAGGCACACCTATAGGAAACCATGTTAACAATTTATCACATTTTTAATGGTGGAATGAAATTGAAGGTGATTAGGAGCGTGAGGAAGTATTAGCAGTGTAAAGACAGACCGCTGAACCTGCAAACGTACTATTGAGCCACTGGGCATGAGACTCTTTCTTTCCTTGTTTGTGAATCATCAGGTATGGAGTTATAAATACAGCCACTTCAAGTAAGTTTCATATGTTGGAAAATAAATTGGCTTGGGCAAAAAGCCCAGGAGCAGAAATTAGAAGTATCATTCTTATCGAGGAGATTTATTATCATAAAAATACAAAAGCCAGTAGGATTTAGATGCAGTCACCAAGGGCCATAGCAGCATAATATCCACTCTAAATGACAAAACAAAATTGAAATTCAAAAGTTAACAGGAATAACCTTTGTTTTGTTGAACATTTTTTAGGGCGTCAGAAGTTTCCTCTCCATCCTTTTGCTTGGCACCAGAAGTTTTCTCGTCAATTTTATTCTTGTTATCTACGGTTTTCTCAACTTTTTCATTGGAAGGACCATGAAACTCAGCATCAACCGGTGATGAGACCTTTTCATTCTTTTGAGATACTTTCCTCTTGGTGGAACTTCTATTTGATGTCGTCATCTGGGTCAAATCATAGTGCAAACCCTGCTTGACTGTTATTACATTTTCTCTCTCTGCAAGCCCAGAAGAACGGGTAAACCTTCTAGTGTTTGCCAAGGTGCTTTTCTGTATCTCTTCATCACAGGACTCTATCAGATTTTCACGATTTGCGGCAGCAGAACCTCCTTGAGCTGTTGATTGAGTTATTCTATCTATTTTTGTAAGTTCCCTCACCTTGGTTTCATTTGTTGAACGCATCTCTTTTGCTCTAGAATCAATGTACTCTGAAGCAGCTGGGATAGAATGAGATGGCACTCGTAAAGATTTATCACTCAGCGGAGACACACTACCAATGATACAAGAGTCACCTGCCTTAGTATCATTTGTCACTACACTATGAGCAGCTGACACTATTGATGCTAGAGCCGCACGGGCAGCAAGAGGACTGAGTCGGGACTTGTTATTAGAAAGTTCAAAAATAGATGAACCTAAAGGCACGGGAACTTCAACCTCTACATCCAGTTGCATTTTCACTGGATCCTGAGGAGATGCTTCCAATCGAATTTGTTCTTCAGGACCTTGAACAGGCAAACTACTTGCATCAAATTCATCAATAAGTCTACGTTGTGCTTGCCCCTTCTTCTCAACTGTATTCAAAACCAGAGGTACACAATTACTTTAGCAAGAAAGTATAGTTTGGAATTTATAGTCAGACGCATATGGTGTGAATTGGAAGCATTTTTAATAAGAGAAAAACCTACATGCACCTCATATGATGGCTATATCATTAAAACGTCCAAACAAATTGGTCATGTCAATCATGTATAAATACAGTGTATCTGTGAATTATATGCAAACCAATTAATTCTTTCTTACCATGTCAAAAAACAATCTGCGCATTTGTCTATTAAACATCTCAAAATTTTAAGTCTATGATCTCGTTGCCTGATTAAGCACTTCTTTTTTCAAGACACAGAAAAGGTAGATGGTTTTTCATTCATGTTCTCTTGGAAGCTTTGATGTGCTCAGACCACGAATCACACCAAACTTACTAATTTTGAAAAAACACTTTGGTCAAAGGCAGACGTTTTTCCAGGTTGTGGTTTTGACAATCTGAGTGGAACGATACAACCGTATAATTCTAAGATACGTAATTAGTTGCACATACTTTGTCGTCAAGTAGGCTACACACTACATAATGATGTGTGTGCTGAAAGTAGAGTAGCATATACATCAGATGAATCTGCTTTGTTTATGGCATGGTGAATCCCTTCTCTACTTGTTTTCCCAATTTACCATTCTAACTAAGACTAAAATTCTGAGGCACAATCTTCAATCACCTGCTTAGTAACATCATGCAGGCTTCACCAAATACACAGGCAAGTTAAACAAATCATCTGCAACTAGAACCTAATCTGTTCAATCTTGCTTTTTTAAGTAAAAAGAACTTATGGATACACATTTCAGCTTCAAAAATTGTAAGTTATTGACAATGACCTTAAACTTCTAAATCAATCATTCGGAACAATTTGTATCAAAAAAACTCCAATCTCAAACGCTAAAAAACAAAGGCTGAAAGTAAAAATCAATCCAAAAAAATTCATAATGAATGGAGAAGCAAAATGATCTTGCTATAAATTTTTATCATTGTTTCTTGGCCACACAAAATAAAAGGGAAAAAAAGTAGCAACAAGAAGTTCCTACCTTTCATCCCAATCCCAAACAGAATGTCTCTTGAAATTCCATCTTTAGGATCATCAAACATAGTACAACCCTTTTGCTCCTCCAGCAGCCTGTCCAGGTCCTCTTCAACACCATTCTCTTTGTCAACAGGGAAGAATGGAGAGACAGAATATATAGCTTGAATTTCCACAGATTTCAAGAATTCAGAAATAACAGGGTGTTCCTTTATACTTTTCTCGGCTAATCTCATGATTGAACTAGATGATACAGTGAAGGTTTCTCCCTTAACATCTTTTCGAAGCAATTTAACAGTGAAAGTGCATCTACAATAGATCCTCTTCAAGTGTCTTACTCTGAGCACCTGACAATTTTAGATTTTAGTAGAGAACTGAACAGATAGGTAATACAAAATTTATGCATTATCATGTAAAGTTTCTATTGCAGAGAAGGAACAGTACAACCTAAATGTCTTAATTAAGCGCTAGGTTTAAAGAATGACAGTATAAGCCATCAGCTTCTATGAACTCAAATTGCAATTCTATTTAAAAGAACCTAGCTTATGGATCCTATTGATAATACTCTACATCGAGAAAAAAGCTAATAACCCTGTAACTTACTTAAGGCAGGGCAGACACCTAAATCAACGGTGCAGAAAGTAGAAAGGACCATGAGATAATAGATCATTAAGTTATACACTTAATAAAGAAACCAAAGTGCACGTCACAGCCATCGAATTATTTCTTCAGAAAGAGATTCTTGCTTCAATGTCTGAAGCAGTTGCAAATAGCCATTGAGGCTGATGAGTAGGCGAGGTTTGTTTGCTGATCAACTACAATAGGACAATGGAATGCATCAACTCTAATATCTTTATCAATCTAATAGCCTTATTATTGGATTGATTGGGTGTGGCAATGTAACAGATCAATCAAAGTTCAATCGATATGCTAATTGAATTGATGACCCAATTCATTGGGTAGTGAAGCACCCCAAGTCAAGTGGAGCGTGCTCAAGCTCAACAATATAGCTGTTAAACTAAACAAAAGATTGTGAAGCTTGGTTAGTTCAGCTAAACTGAAGTCCTGACATGGAGGAAGATGCACTTTTAAATTATAAAACATTTTTTGTTAATAGAGTCTCATTTTAGGCAGTTCTGCATATAAATGGTTGGATATCACCAAAAGGGCTGTTAATTACTCAATGGACAAGGAATCCCGCATTGCACTTTGTTGGTTGCACTGATGGGAGATTAAACATGCTGTTCCCCTGAGTCTGGGAATGCATTAGTGCGTACCTTTTCCACTTCAGCATCGTAGAAGCACTCTGGGAAATGTGAATTGAAGGCAGCAAGGACATGTTTGCCTTGCTCAATGTGAGAGCAATCGTCACCTTGAAGAGGAATTGATCGAAAGCGGAGACACTCCAGCTCTTCTGGCTTAGTCAATATCATATCTTCTGGCTCTTGGCTTCCGAAGTTTATAAGAAGACCTCTTCTAAAAGAGCTGGGAAATTCGCAGATATCGCATTAGCTTCAGATCAAATGACAGTATTCCTAAATTATTCTGCTAGACAAATTATTTTCCACTCCTTCGGTCTTATATAGGAACTAACAACCATACAGATTTTCCATCATACATGCCTTTATAAGCAAGAAGTTAAGTGAGTTTGAAATACATCTTAGCAAAGTACAGATTCCCAACTTTCAATTGGGGAAAAACTACGGAGGCATCTTTAGAATCTCGCCTTCTACAAGGTTCTGTCTCCAAAAGCTAAATGATCTCGAATGATATAAGATTCCACATGATACATCTGAGACAACTTAAATGAAAGAAGATAGTAGCCTTGATAGTTGCAAAAAAATAAAACTAGATGAGTGCAATTTAACAGAGATTGCTTGAGCCATTAATGGACTCCATAAATTTGGTTCCAAAATCTAATATCAAACATCACCAGGCAAACGTTATACCCGTGCATGCATTGCCAAGTTCTACTACATAAACACGCTACATGCAAAGAGTATTATCTCACTTTTTTGCTCCGGTTACGGCATAACCAGTTCTCCTTCCTATCACAGAGTCGGCATCAACTTCAACCCTCAAAGCGACGAGCTAAAAGGTCCCGATCAAGTCCCATTTCCCCCTAAGCCTATCAGAGGCTAAAAAACTGAGATACCCAGCAAGCGATTGCGATTTGATTCAAGTCTTTATGATCAATCTATAATGGAATCAAGCTCACGGTGGTGGCGATCGAGGCTTTACAGTGGCAACGAGTGCTCGAGCTCGATGGAGGGGCCTTTTACCTGAGAGAGACCGTACAGGGAAACCAAGAGGAGTCCAGCGTGCGCATGGCTTCGAGCTCGAGTCGTCCATCTCCATCGCAAGCCCCTGCATCGACTGGAGCGGCCATTGAAGCAATGCAGGTCTCGCGGTCTTTTTGCTGAATTTTGCTCGTGCGAAATTGAACATGAAGAGTACCAGAATCCATGGATCAAAAACCCCTTTCACCGGAGGAGATTCTCGACGGGCGGGCTGGTGGGTCGGGTCGGTTACGGCGTGATGATCCGACTTCAACCGGGCTCTTGATTAGAAGGATTTTCTCCTACTTCTAGGGGAGTGTCTAGTCAATATGACAAAATGTACGACCAGTGGCCCGCGCAAATTGTGACAATTGGAAATATAATCCTGTTATATAATCGCCCACGTTAAGTATAATATCATATTGTTTGGAAATGCATGATCATAATGTGAATATATGTAAGTGATTGGGCCCATCAATCAAGCCTCGAGCTCCACTAGTATTTTGTCAATTGAACCAACCAATTTGCCACTTATGTAAGTGAAAGCTAATTTCCATTGAAATTTCATTATGTGGGGTGAAGGATGAAGTTGCCAATTATACGACATAATTGTTGATTTGCAAGACTTGTTATTGATTGCGAAACTCCCCAACGACAATCGAAAGAATGGAGGCCATCGTGGTCGATTTCTACCACTATTTAATGACCTTTTACCATAATTGTTTGGCTCAAAAGCTTAGTCAGGAATTTATAGAGTTCTATCAAGTTTCAATTCATCTAATAAAAAGATGCATTCACCTAAGTATATTTATTTGCAACTTTTATGAGTCTTTTAATGTGTTATTTTTTTCAAGAGTCATAATTAGGTTAATTCCCCATTCAATTTCCGGGAAGTCAAAGAGTCTTTGCTTTTGTTTAGTAGTATTTCTATAAATAAATGTGTAATCCCATTATAAAATACAGATGGTTTGAGAATATGAATATACGAGATTTTCATCAATATAAACAAATATCTTTAGAGAGCCCTACTTATTTGTTAAAAAATAAAATTATGTTTCCTAACAAAAATTTCGTTATTTTGTTCCAAGAACGAAAAAAGAATAAAATCGTGTTTGATAAAATTTGTGTTTCCAGGAATAAAAAATCTATTCTTATATTCTTAAGAGTAGATTTGGAATAAAAACAAAAAGTAGAAAAAAAGTACATTCTTATTCCCATAAACAATTTCTAAAATCAATTTTTCTTTCTCTTCTTTTTTCCTCTTTTCTTCTTCTTATTCCTTTTGGCCGTCGCCGGCCTTAGCCATGGGCGGCACCGGTGACTAGCTAGATGAGGGTCGGCAACCTTGGCGGAACGTCGCCGGCCCTCGAAGACGCCAAGCCAAGGCAAGGCTCGGCCTCACCTAGGGCCGGGTGGGGTCAACCTCGCCTAGATCTCGGCGAGGCCAAGCTCACTCGGTCACCAGCGAGGCTCAACCTTGCTAGATTTGGGCTAGGTCGACCTCGCCCAACCAAGGCGAGGCCACCTCGCGCGGCCACGGCGAGGCCTCGACCTCCCTAGTCGGCACAAGGCCAAGGCTCGCCGAGGCCAAGTTGCCCTCTAATGAGCTCACTGAACGTCACCTAGCCAATCGCCGGCCACGGCGGTAGTCGACGACCGCTATAGAGAAAAAGAAAAAGGAAAAAATAACAAAAGAATTAAAAAATAAAAAACTACGAATTTTAACAAACATGTTTCTATCTCTGGAATAGAACTTTTGGTAAATTATCAAACGTGTTTTCTTACTCATAAATTGTTCCCAAGAACAGAAAAAAAAAAATCATTTCTCATAAAAAATTGTTTCTCGGAATAAAATGATTACCAAGCGTGCCATAGATAACTCCTACTCCAATTTTTATTTTTATTTTTGATACCCAAGGAACCCCGTACAGTCGGCAGCCGGTAGTAACGGGTAAAGCCTGGAGTGATGCTAGCGAAGGACCCACCACCCTGACGTCATACTTAAGACCCCAAGCGATCGTGAGGGGATTCGAACTCCTCTCCTTCGTGAGGGGAAGAGAGCCCAAACCATCGCGGCCACCAAGGCGGTGGTCCTACTCCAATTTCTTTATCTTTGAAAAGTGGAATAATCTTCTTGGCTAGTGGTTCATCATCCCAAAGGTTTTGGTACTTAATGGGTGGTTCGTCCTTTAAGTTTTGGTAGTGAACTTCATCAACCCAATCTTCTTCCTTGGCTTGTGGTGCTTCTTTTAAGCCTTGATGGTAATCATACTCTATCCTACATATCTATTTATCCATTGATATCCATCATATACACTCTTATCTATCATTAACTCATTTGACGTTACTCAAAACACACTCGCTTGCCCTCGCAACCACATTCGTAATACTTTTTACCTAATAATTTAATATTTTAGCTCAACATTTGAACTTTTTTTTTTTTTTTTTTTGTTGGAGGAACCGCTTTGGTCGACAACCGCCACGTAAACCCCAAGTGTCGCTAGCGAGGAAACCACCACCCCGACGTCACGCTTAAGTCACCACACAGCGCTTCAGCTTCCCTGTTTCGCAGGGGCTTTGAACCTTGGCCTCTTTGGTGAAGGACAAAGGATCTACCATTCACGCTGCAACGGCCGGTGGTAACATTTGAACATTGTTATTAGAATGGGGATTGAGAATTCAAATCCTATCAATCTCTTTTCAAACTCAGTGCCTATGATGGATTCACGATAATGTGTTGACAAGAGTCACGATGATTAGTTCTTTTCTTGGTTGGCTGGGCAAACTCATAGAAAATTTAATGATTTTTACATAGGTAGGCATAAGTAGGAATACTTAGGCCTAGTACGGTTAGGTCTAGTAATGATGTATTCTTTATCTCTCTTCTACTGTGCCACCTCACCCATCCAACGCTGGAAGTGACAATATTTGATGAGAGAACTTAATTGCATGAATCAAAAGAGGTAGAGAATTTGGTCGCACCAAAAAGTAAATAGAACATCAAATCAAACACAGTGAAAATTAGAGTCTTAATAAATAGAGCAAGAGTATTTTCTAAGACTTATTAAATCTCAAACTTTATAATGTGTTATAAGTTAGATTCTGAATTCAACCCTCATTATAAAAGCATTTTAAAAAAAAATAAAAATGGATAGAAATTGAAACATGATCAAATTCAACGTTCTCTTACTCTTAACAAGTAAACTTGTCAAAATTGGTCATAAATCCTTTTGTTAACCCATATTTGATGGACAATATTGTTATGAGTTCGTTTTATTCAATAAAGATGTTATAAATGGGTCTAGAATGACAAAATCTAAAATAATATACGTGTTAAATGGGTTCATAACCTATTTATACTCAATTTACCTTTATGACTCTCTTTTCACTCTCTCATCTTCACTTGATCTCTCGCTTGCTTACTCCGAACTCTTAATTTAAGTATTTTAGTAATATAGATTTGGCCAGATTTGAGTTGGGTATGTATTGGTTACTAGATTTATATTACATATAAATTGGACAAAATAGATTAAATGAGTTAATTTGGGTCGGACTATTTTCACCTTAATCCAAACTCACCTGATCTACTTGTGAAACATGTCTCTAGTTGTTGACACTTGAATTTTGTTGACCATTCAAATGTCCATTTTTTGTAAAAATATGAAAATATGGAAAAGAGAGAGAGAGAGAGAGAGAGAGAGAGAGAGAGAGAAGAAGATATATAAAAAAGAAAAAGAAAAAAGAGGGATGGAAAGAGTTTAATTTTAAAAAAAAAAAATGAAATTGAGCGTCGGCCCGCTTTTTTTAATAAATTTTTGCCCCCCCTAAGAGATCCCTCCCCCTTGGCCCATCTTCTTTCTATTACTTTTTGGCTCATTTTTCATTATTTCTTTGAGCCCATATCAAAACCAGACAGGAGAAGGCCCCCCCTGCCATCTTTGCATACACAGGCATGTTCACACACGCTCATACACGACAACGTAAGCAACGAAGGAATCTTCAGGGAGGATGCGTTGTCGCGAGAGGAGAGGTGGGCAAAACCAAAGATAAGCTAGCGCGGAGGACAGCGACGCCTAATGAAAAGCGCAGCGAGTGAGGAAAGAGGTGGCCAAGAGGACTATCTATCACGACTTAATCCCACGAGGGTCAGAGTTAAGTTTAAAGATATTGTCAACTTCGGGCCAAC
The DNA here is from genome assembly GCA_017140615.1 of Eucalyptus cladocalyx. Lineage (NCBI taxonomy): Eukaryota > Viridiplantae > Streptophyta > Magnoliopsida > Myrtales > Myrtaceae > Eucalyptus > Eucalyptus cladocalyx. The sequence goes on from CM029516.1 coordinate 20,236,251, forward strand.
GACCTTCCATGGACTCAGTTTTTCCCAAGCTCGCACCTCGCGCGATATCGGACGTTCAAGATTTTAATCAATTTAAGCCTATGCAAATTTTGACTAAGAAGTCGCCACTAACCTTTTTGGGTTCAACTAAACATTTAGTAAGATACGGTAGAATATATTACTATTTAAGCAATTAGAGATTCTAAACTCGGAGACTTGATTACATTAGCCTTAAGATTAATACCATTTCAGTACCTAACTTGATCATGCTAATTAATGTCATAGCAGCCTATCATATAATTCTAGGTATCATCATAACCATTTTAGAGGAAGAAAGGAAGTCCAAAAATATTAAAATGTGCAATCAATTATAATCGCAAAGGAAAGCACACAAGTATCCTAATATCATCCCTAAAAGAGAAAAAAAAAAAAAACCAAAAGGGAAAGCTTATTGTAAAGCCCTAAAGGCTTGTCCAATTTTAAGATTTAATTTCTAATGATTTCCTTTTTTTTTTTAATTTTTTAATGACTATTTCGGATTTTTTTTTTCATTTTTACTGACTTTCTAAATTTTCTTTTTTTATTGATTTTCGAATTTTCTAAAGTTTTTTATTATTTCATAAAAATTTTAAAGCTTTTTATCATTTTCTGAATTCTTTATTTTTTATTATTGCGAATTTTTATAATTTATTTTTAATATTTTTTTAATATTAATATGAAAAATTCGGATTGGGTCAAGAGACTCAACCCAACTAAACCGATTCAAACCCTATCGAATTAGGTTGGGCTAAAAAAGGCTAAGGCCCACTTTGGATTAATCCCCAATAAGTCTGTAAAAAATAAAGCAGTCCACTCAAATTCTAGCCCATTAGACCAAATCAAACCCAACCTAATTAATCCAACTCAACCCACTTACTTATCTCCTCCGGCCCTTCATTCCCAAGACGTTCTCCCCTTAACTTTGTGTTTTTCATTCCTTTTCATAGCCTTTTCTATTCTTCTATTTCTTTCGTCCCTTTTTTTATTATTAGCGTGTGTTCTCCTTCCTTCAAGTGTTCTTATGTCCGATGCCTCCTTGTGCATCCTCTTCATCGAACTTTCTCTATAGACCAATCCAACACCCACCGCATAGAAACACCATGGAGTCACTCAAAACGACATCAACGGCAAACCTCACAAACCGAGATCAGATTGCTACAGCCGAACACCCATGCCCACCACTGATATAAGCAAGTTTGCTCTCCGACATCCTTCGTCATGCCCCAACTCGCTTGAGATGCGCTACAACCTGTGCTTGTCAACATTAATTTCCTTTAGGTCATTCGATTGGGACGTCCCAAGAAGCATTGCCGACCCAATCACTTTATTCGATTAAATACGCAAGAAAAAGTATAAATAATTAACTTAATCAACAAACAGTGATAGTGTTAACCCCCCCCCCCCACACACACACACTATGCGCATGCACATGCGCGCGCGCACACACGCTATGCATTAGAAGATTGTCACATTATACAAGTGATAATCAAAAGAGCTTAAACACACCTAACTAAGCTTAGTTGCTTGCCACATCTGATTAGTCTACAAGCAGCCACGACCTTTGCCTAGCAACTATAGTACTACGAGGGTGATCCAAAAAGTATTACTAACCCCATTACCACCTAATTATCTATGGACTCCAGAATTTAGGGATTCGGCTCGATGATCATATCGAGATCAAGCTCAGGATCAGACACCTCCCCATCGGGAACATCCACATTTACGGCATCCCAATGGCATCCCAATTGATGCTTCCCCCTAATCTTTCGGCACCCGGAGGTCTATCAAAACCGTGGATGGGACTATGTCTCTCATCTCCTACCTAGAAATACCTTGCTACAAAACGATGAGCCACTAGATTAGAAGGTCCATCATTGACCCAGACGGTCATGACGTAGCGCATGTAACGCACATCGGTTTCCCCTATCGGATACTCAATGACCTCTTGGCTATGCTCTATGGGGAGTCCGAATCGGATTTGGCAAAAAGGCTTAGTCATTCTTAGGGCATGTAAACATTCAAAAAACAACCGTGAGATTACACTCAATGAATGAACTTCCTATACCTCGAGCAGGAAAGCCGTTCATTTCAGAAACGCCTTAAACATGCAATTTCTCTATCAATAGCAAATCAAGAGCAAAGTTTCTCTTGTTTTGCCCTAACTATTTACATGAAAGCATATCCACTTATTCGAAGCCATCATCGACAATACATAAGCAATTCCCATAACACTTTCCATGTTCACGATCCAATCATACAAATGTGTCATATAGTATAGTCATGTGCCCATGCCATGCAATAAACTAGACATGATCAAAATACATGTTCATGCACTTTTCACACAACCATGTTCAAATTATGACGGCCACTCAAGACCCAAGGCCAACCCGAAGGTTCTTAGTCATTTGGCATAACCGGATATCGTCTCATCCCATTGAGCATGGCATCATCCCACGTAAATGCATCAAGACGATACTCCTGTAAGGAGCTTCATTCCGAAATCCATTCGTGAATGACATCCCATTGACTTGGAGGCATCCAAACTTAATCGAGCATTGTCTTGCGTAAACGCCTCAAGACGGGTTCACTACCCCGCGTAAATGCATTAGGGTCTTTAGGTGATCACACGGGCATACCATCATGTGATTCATTTTATATCTTTCTCATTAACCAATGTGATGCCCATCTAATATGCAACAACCTATGCCATATGCCATCATGTCACTTGCGTGCCTCATATTATATCATATAAAAATACCACCCAACTTTACAAGTCCATGGCATATAAGTCACTCATCAAAGTAGGATAAGTCATTGCAATTGAACATAATTCGTTAAATTCATTTATCACATGTCATCATAAACTATCCAATAGTTCATCTCTTGTTAACATAACACATCACACTTCACATATCACACTTCAATAGCTTATCACATAACTACTTATTGATAAGCCACGATAACTTATCGGCTTAAAATATGAGAAGCTATCGGCAAAAACATGATAAGCTATTGTCTAGAACATGAGAAGCTATCAACAAAAACATGATAAGTTATCGGCTAGAACCTAATAAGTTATCGAGATAACCTATTGGGTGTGACATTCGCAAACCGACCTTGATTTTCAGAATGGAATTACATGGGCATCCAATCTTCAAACGGGATTACAATAAGGATTGGTAGACCCAAAAAACACCGAAAATGCCACCTTGAGACGAAAACTCGATTTTTCATCGATGAGATGCAAAAGTTCAAAAAAAGTGGAAATGGGCCATGGCGAGGGCCCAAGCCCATATTGGGCAACCCAATGGGCCTAAGCCCACGATTAGGCAGCCCATGGGCCGGAGCCCATCATGGATGGCCCAATTGGGCCAAGCCCAAGTGGGTGGCCCAAGGCCCATACGCCCAAGAGGTGGGCTGCCATGGTGGGGCCGCGGGTCCTCAAACTCCATCAAGCCTTCAATGCAAGATCTTGACTTTTAATGCACCCCATGTGCGTGAATAGTACCCAATCTTAGTGAAATGACCAAATTGCCCACTCATTCAACTAAGAACAAAAGGGTAATATGGGAAAGGAACTAGGAAGGGGCACCTATGTGTTGAAGATGAGAAAGATGATGTCATCCCCTAGCCTATTCTAAGCCTACCTAACCTATCTTCTAGCCTAGCCATGAGTGGTTCATTAAATGGCATTAATGAGACTTGGGCAAGAAGTAAAGTGAGAAATGATCCAAGCCCTTGATCTTGGATGGGATATGGCAAAATGCAATCTTGGCCATCCAATAACCCAAGCTTGGGCTGCTCTTCCTCTCTCCCAAATTCGTCCATACCTCTCCCTCACTCTCATTTTCACACTTTGGCTCTCAATTTCATCTTTCTCTCCTTCCTTGCTATAGCTGAACCACCCCTTGTCCATTTGCATCTCATTTTCAAGCCATCCTCTTCATTTTTCCTCATGTTTCCCTCACCAATAGCTGGCCACCACCCACTGCCGCCATGTAGTTGGCCAAGAAGTCGTCCAGCCCATCACGGGAGCTTTGGAGGCGTGACAAGTAGCCCCAACTGCTGTATGGTCTCGCCGCTCCTCCCCCGATGCTTTTTAAAGCTAGGACTTGGGTGTGAGTGGTAGGGGTGAGCAGCGGTCTAGGGTCGACCCTGGACCAACCTTGGACCGCCCCAACCTTACCGGTCCTGGTCTGGTTCCTAAGGGTACTGGGTCGATCCTTGGTCCTGAAATTCCAAGACCAACACTGTACGGGTTGGTTCTTGGTCCTAAGAGTTTTGGGTCGGTCCAACCCTGGACCAACCCTGTATATTATATTATATTATATTATATTATATTATTTATAATTCTTTTATATATAATTCAAACCTAAGTAAAATGTCTGTTATATTATATTTTATTAAGATGTTCTATCAATAGCACTAATAGTAATTTCAATTTAAAACTTTTGTTGAGTATTAATTATGTGTCGTTTGTTTTGTTTTCGAGTGTTTAGAAATTCAAGTGAATTAACAAGATGTGAAGTTATATATTCATGGTTTATATTAAGTATTTTGAACTTTTTATGGTTTAATTGTATTTTACTAATGAATTTCAGTTGCACTTTGCTTTTCAATTTGTGTCAAATGGTAGAAGTTTTTGAAGAGTAGAGTAGTAGTACAGTTGTTACGGTGATTTGCTAGTCAAGTGGTGTGAAGCTTATTTTTTGGTTGAGTGGACTCTACATGATCAAATGCAGAAAAACGCTTTTACATATGGTGTTATGAATATTAAATATAGATTATTATAAGAACTTTTCATCCTGTCCCATATCTAGCATGTATGAAATTTCTATTATTGTGTCATCTTAAATTTGTTAAATATGTATATTTATAGTTTAGTTGCACAATGCCGTATTGTCGATAGATGTGTAATTTGAATTTGCAGGTTTGCTTTTTTAGAGAGTATAAAAAAATAAGACGAAAAAAATTATTGATCGGTCCTGGGTTGACCCTGGAACCGGACCGAACCCATTGGGCCGGTTCGGTCCTTGGTCCTAGGCTCAATAGGGTTGGTCCTAAAAATTGAGGACCGACATTGCACGGGTTGGTCCTAGGGGTAGGGGGTGGCCCATACCAACCCGGACCATGCTCACTCCTAGTGAATGGCTTTCTAGCCCTTGAATAGGGTTGTTGCATTTTGGAGTTAGTTTAGGGCTAGATTAAGGCTAAATGATGTTTTGTTAATGTGATAAGTGGGTTTTGTATGATAGGTTATTATAGGGTCCCAATAGGTTATCTCGATAACTTATTATGTTTTCGTTGATAGCTTATCCAATAGCTTATCATATTTTAAGCCGATAGGTTAACGTGGTTTATCGATAAGTAGTTATGTGATAGGCTATTAAAGTGTGATGTGTTATGTTAACAAGATATGAATTATTGGATAGTTTATGATGACATGTGATAAGTGAATTTAACGAATTATGTTCAATTGCAATGACTTATCCTACTTTGATGAGTGACTTATATGCCATGGACTGTAAAGTTGGGTGGTACTTTTATATGACATAATATGATATGAGGCACGCGGGTGATATGATGGCATATAGCATAGGTAACAACATATTGCATAAACATCACATTGGTTAATGATAAAGATAAGAAATGAATCGTGTGATGGTGATGCGGGAGCATCTGACGTAGCTCTATTGACCAACTCATAACCATCGATGCTTATCCAAGCCAAGAAAGAAATTGGGCATCATGTGCTTCGATGGATCATTTTGAATGAATAATGTCAATTACTTATCGATATTTGTGGTATGTCAATAACCATTGATGGGAGGCCATTTTCGACGTCTTGCATGACCAATTGATGAAGTTTCAGGATGATTATTTTCTAGTCAAGGGAGGAACACGAATTTTGGAAGGTTAAAGGTTCAAGAAAGCAAGTTCCCATGCTAATAAATGCATTTCCTAAGTTTTCAATACCACTTTAGTTGGAAATTTTAATATTAGGCCATTGAAACTTGTTATGCCCAAATTCTATCTGATGCATGATGGGTTGAGTGATTCAAGAACAGAGATTTTTCAAAGGGGATTTTTGTGGTTAAGTGTATGGAGTAGTGTATACGGTAAAGAAACGAAAAGGAATTAGAAAAAAAAAAAACCAAGAGATCTCCTTCCAAGCTATAAAGGTCACACCACCAACCGAAGAAGAGGATCGAGATCTACGAAGCTCACCACCAAGGAGTGATCTACTCTCCAAGGAAAAAACAAGGGATGAATTCAACTTTCAAGAGACATTCTATAAAGATAGCCAAGTTTATAAAACTTCTTATATGGATAGGAATAAAAATAAAGAGAATTCGAAGTTAGAAATATTTAAATTGAAAAAAGATCCATTTTTTTTATGGTTTGAAAAAAAATAAATTAAATAATAAATAATAAAAAATAAGAAATTAAACGAAATGCATTCTTAAATTAAAAGAAATTCATTATTAAATAATAAATTAATTATTCCAACTATTAAATTCGTATCTCCCATACATTGGATGGTTTCCCCTATTTATAGGAGGAATTTTAGCCTTAGGAAATATTAAAAATAAACTTTAATGACCTAGGAACTTAAACGTTCGACTCTTGAGCTACATAAAAGTAAAGACGCCTAGTAACTTAAGAAAAGTTTTTATGTTAACGGGAACTAAATGCCTTTAATCTTAAGTTTTTCGCATTCTTGAACCGTATTCTTGAACCTTTGGCTTTCCATATTCTTGAACCGCATTTGTGAGCCTTTAGCCTTCCCAAAATTCGAGCTCCTCCCTTGACCAGAAAATAATTATCCTGAAACTTTCATCAATTGGTCATACAAGACATCTAAAATGACCTCCCATTGATAATTATCAATATACCACAAAGTACCGATAAGTAATTAACATTATTCATTCAAAATGATCCATCGAAGCACATAATGCCCAACTTCTTTATTGGCTTGGATAAGCATCGATGGTTCTGAGTTGGTCGATGGAGTTACGTTGGATGCTCCCGCATCATCCTCCCCAGGTTGTTTGAGATTTGCCCTCAAATCTAGAAGGTCTCCCATGTTGAATGTTGCTGAAACTCGAAACTCTCCCGGAAAGACAATCTTGTAAGCATTGTCACCGATTCGCTCAATAACTTTAAAGGGACCATCAGCTGTAGGCATGAGCTTGTTCTTTCGTCGAAATGGAAATCTCTCCTTCCTTAAGTGAAGCCACACAAGATCGCCCGGTTGAAATTGAGTCTTCTTGCGATGTTGATTAGCTTTCTTCTTGTAAGATTCGTTGGCTTTTTCAATCTTGGATCGAATCTGCTCGTGGAGCTTCTTCATTGATTTAGCTCTTTTCTTGCCATGAAAGCTCACTTGAGAGTTAGATGGAATTGGAATCAAATCAATGGGTGTGAGAGGATTAATTCCATACACAACTTCAAATGGCGATCGACCAGTAGTATAACTTGGTGATCGATTGTAAGCAAATTCAGCATGTGCAAGCTTTAAATCCCAATCTTTCAAAGATTTACTCACCATACCACGAAGAAGAGTGGTTAGAGTACGATTTGTTACCTCCGTTTGGCCATCAGTTTGGGGATGACAAACTGTGCTGAATAAGAGTCTTGTACCAAGCATTCTCTAGAGAGTCCTCCAGAAGTGGCTTAAAAACTTGGAATCACGATTTGACACAATCGTCTTTGGTACTCCATGGATACGAATAATCTCTTTGAAATATAATTCAGCAATATGAGATACATCATTGGTCTTGTGACATGGCACGAAATGAGCCATTTTAGAGAACTGATCGACGACCACCATCATAGCATCTTTCCCTCTTTGAGTTCTTGGTAGAGCCAATGAAATCCATAACATCTTCACAGGGCTGCAATGGTATGGGAAGTGGAGTATGAGTTCTTGATGGAAATGGCTTTTTGATCTTTGACAAGTTGCACACCTTGAGATGATAGCATGCACATCTCCACTCATATTTGGCCAATAAAAATGCTCTTGATCCTCAAGAGTTTTGTTAATACCAAAATGACCAGCCAATCCTCCACCATGTGCCTCTTGGATCAGCAATTCGCGAAAAGAACTCTTCGGGATACATAATTGATTTCCTTTAAAAAGAAACCCATCTTGCAAAGAATATTAGCTCGAACTCCCCGCTTGCAATTGTTGATGATGGATGAGAACTCCGCATCTTCAGAATAAAGTTCTTTCATTGATTGAAATCGGAGAATCCTAGAGTCCAGAATAGCAAGCATAGAATATCTTCTCGATAAAGCATCTTCTACAACATTAGTATGCCTAGGTTTATATTTTGAGACAAAAGAAAATGATTGAAGAAATTCTACCCATTTTGCATAGCTTGCGTTGGCCGCTAATAAACTTAAGCGCCTCATGATCAGAATGAAGGACAAATTGTTTTGGCCTCAAATAATGACTCCAATGATCAAGAGCTCGGACAATGGTATAGAACTCTTTGTCATAAGTTGAATAATTCCTCTTGGAATCAAATAACTTCTTGCTGAAATATGCCAATGGTTTTTGTGCTTGCACCAGAACAGCACCAATACCAACTTCGCTTGCATCACACTCGACTTCAAATACTTTATCAAAATCAGGAAGTGCAAGAATAGGGGACTCACAAAGTTTTTGCTTGATTACCTCAAAGGCATTTTGAGTACCTTAGTCCATTCAAAAACACCATTCTTCATGCATTCAGTTATAGGAGCCATGATGGTACTAAAGTTTTTGACAAAACGTCGATAGAAAGAAACAAGTCCGTGAAATCTTCTTACATCAGAAATGGACTTCAGAACTGGCCAAGTCTTCATAGCTTCCACCTTGGTTTGATCAATAGAATCACATAACCAAGAAACACAATGCTTGGAGAGAAAAACTCACATTTCTCCATTTTAGCATACAGTTTTTGACCTCTCAAGACATTGAAGACTTGTTTTAAATGAGAGATATGCTCCTCCTCATTCTTGCTATAAACAAGAACATCGTCGAAATAAACAACGACAAATCGAACAATGAACGAACGAAGAACCTCATTCATAAGTCTCATGAAGGTACTCGGAGCATTAGATAATCCGAATGGCATAACCAACCACTCATAAAGGCCTCCCTTCGTCTTGAAAGCCGTCTTCCATTCATCTCCTTCTCGCATTCTGATTTGATGATATCCACTCCGCAAATCTATCTTTGAAAACACAGAAGAACCATATAATTCGTCAAGCATATCATCAAGTCTAGGTATAGGGTACCTAAATGATGATGTTGTTGATGGCCCAACTAACAACACATTCGATATGTACCATCCTTCTTAAGCAAAAGTAGAGCCGGAACAGAGCAGGGACTCATGCTTTCTCGGACGTATCCTTTGAGGATAAGTTCATTGACTTGTCTTTGCAACTCCTTTGTTTCCTCTTGATTGCATCAATAAGCTGGGTTGTTTGGTAGCGGAGCACCGGGGATCAATTCAATTTGATGCTCAATACCTCTTATGGAGGTAATTCAGGTGGCAAATCCTCCGGAAACACATATGCAAATTCCTTCAACAGACAATGCATTTTTTGATGTATGGGTCGCTCTATCTCACTCTTTTTCTTGACCACAAGCAAAGCAAATACATTCTTTTGTTTGCTAATGGCTCTCTCAACCCGTGTCTCACTCAAGAACAGATTTTCCATACAAGTGTTTCCCTCCCCAGGTTGATTATTATGTATCGAATAAGGACTCAATGGTAAAAGAGTAATGCATTTTTGTTCCTTATGAAAAGAGTATGTGTTTTTCCGACCATCATGCATAGCATTTATATCAAATTGCCACTGTCTACCCAATAACAAGTGGCATGCCTCCATAGGAATCACATCACATACAACCTCATCTCGATAGTTCTGTCCAATCAAAATTGCTATAAGAACGCGTTTGGTTACCTTGAGTTAATTGCCTTGATTGAGCCATTGGAGCTTGTATGGTTGAGGATGTTTCATTGTTGGAAGCTTCAAATTGTCGACAAGAGTTGTCGAAGCAACATTGGTGCAGCTCCCACCATCAATGATTATCGAACACACCTTTCCATTAATTGTGCAACGCCTGTGAAATATATTCTCCATTTCCTCTTTATTAGGAGAAACTTCAACATGCAATGCTCTTCGGATGATCAACAGCTCACCATCATCATCTTTCTCCACAACTTCTTCTTCCCGATTAGATTCGAAAATATTTTGGTCTTCATTGTCATCAGCCTCTTGAAGCGCCGAATTGATCTCCTCAATTTCTTGAAGAGTCATAACTTTCCAATTTGGACAATTTGCTTGTAAATGCCCAAAACCATGGCACTTAAAGCATTTCCTTGCATCACCTTCAAACTTCTTTTGGACTTCTTTGGAAGGCTTTGCATTCTTTCCCTTGCCTCTGTCTTTTGTCGACGAACTCTAGCCCTTGCTTGAGGAAGCACCCTTTAATAGGATGTCGCCTTTGTTGAGGTTCTTGCTCAAGAGTCAAGCCTCTAGGAACTTGTTCATCCATAAGGAATTTGTAACAAAAGAAAGAAAGGAATCACTCAAATGAGTTGAACCTTGAGCTCTGATACCAATATTTTGATGCGTGATGGGGAGAGTGATTCTAGAACGGATTTTTGAGAGGGGATTTTTGTGGTTAAGTATATGGAATAGTGTATACAAGGAAGAAATGAAAAGAAATAAGAAAAGATAAAACGATCTCCTCCCAAGGTATAAAGGCGTCGCCACCAACCGAGGATGACAATCGAGATCTATGAAGCTCACCACCAAGGCCTAAAGTTTCCACCAGCCAAGGATAAAGGACTTCGGGATAGGGGAAGCTCACCACCAAGGCCTAAAGATTACACCAGCCATGGATAAAGGGCTTCTTGGCTCACCACCAAGGAGTGATCTACGCTCCAAGGATAAAGAAACCAAAAGGAGTTATCCACTCTCCAAAGGAGTTCACTCAAGCTGAGAAAATCTCACCACTCTCATTCATGAAATTCGTATGTCCTGTACATTGGATAGTTTCCCCTATTTATAAGAGGATTTTAGCCTTAGGAAATATTAAAAACAAACTTTAATGACCTAGGAACTGAAACGTTCGACTCTTGAGCTACATAAAAATAAAAATGGCTAGGAACTTAATAAAAAGCCTTTACCATTTATAAAAAGCCTTTACTATCACGTGAACTAAATACCATTTAATCTTCGGCCTTCCACATTCTCGAACCGTTAGCTTTCCGTGTTCTTGAACCTCTAGCCTTCCCAAATTTCGAGCTCCTCCCTTGACCAGAAAATAATCCTTCTGAAGCTTCTTCAATTGGTCGTACAAGACATCTAAAATGGCCTCCCATTGATACCTATTGATATACCACAAAGTAATTAACATTATTCATTCAAAATGATCCATCGAAGCACATAATGCCCAACTTCTTTATTGGCTTGGATAAGCATCGATGGTTCTGAGTTTGTCTATGGAGCTACGTTGGATGCTCCCGCATCAAATGGTGCGGATTGGGACGATGGAGCCAAGTCGAATGTTCCCGCATTACAAATAGAGCATTGGAATGGCACTATACGGTCATGCCTACAGAACACCTGTCTATTGGGATGTGGAGAAAGAAAGATTGCTGGCCCTAAGCTAGTTCAATAATCTGCAAATACAATTAAAATTATCAAGCACAAGCTAAAAATAGCCCAAAAACTGCTAGAAAAGTTATGTGGATAAACGATGAAGGCTTTTGAAATTCCAAGTAGGTGACCATGTTTTCCTCAAAGTGTTGCCAATGAAAGCAACATCACATTTTGGCATTAAAGTAAAATTGAGCCCTTAGTACGATGGACCCTTCGAGATTTTGGAACAAAGAGGGACCTCAACCTATCGATTGGCATTGCTACCCAATCTTGCTTAGGTTCATAATGTGTTTGATGTATCTGTGCTAAGGAAATATGAAGCAAACCCAGCACAAGTGCTTAGTTATGAGGAATTAGTAGTTGAGGACAGACTGTCGTATGTTAAGTAGCTAGTGTGGGTTGTTGATAGAAAGGAGCGCAAGTGCTGTGCAATAAGGTCATTCCTTAGGCAAAGTTATTTGGTAGCATCATGGTACCGAGGGAACGACTTAGTAAAGTAAGGACGTAATGAGATGTCCGTATCCTCATTTGTTTGAAGAGACGAGTAATTTTGCTAATTTCAAGCTCAAAATTTTTTTAAGGGGAGAGAAGTTGTGACATCCTCAATCCAACTCTTATCTACAATGATAATCAACAAACCATAGGAAAGCAAAGGATGACCACCTTAGGATGAAAACTCAATTTTTCACTAGTGGATCGCGAAATTTCGAAAATGTAGAAATGAGCCACGAATGAGGAGCCATATAAACTCGAGCCATGGATTGGCCCATTAGGCCTCACACTCATATTAGTCAACAGACCATCTAAGCCCATAATTGATTTTTGGAAGCATACACATTAACTTTGCCCAAGTGCATGAATAGTAACTTGGAATAAAGTTTAGTTTAATTCCCAATTTACCCCATCCAGAAGTTGGTAGCCTGATGAGACAAAATTTTTGGGAATACAAGGGGAAGAGTAGTGCCTAATTAAAAGGAAAGAAGAAGAAAAGACCAACTTCGCTAGTTTTTTTGTTTTTTTGTTTTTTTTTGTCAGTCCTACTCTATTCCTACTCTACACTCACTTGCAGACTTATGCCCTGCCTCTTGCAGAGCGTGGGAGTCGTAACCCACTCTCGAAACGTGCAGGGCGTGGGAGTCGCAACCCACTCTCGAAACGTACGCGTCCCTACCCCTACTCTATTTCTTATTCTAGCTCAAGCATGATGTTTTGCATTAAATGAAACTTGGATGGGAAGGTTAAAAGAAGCAATCCCAACCATTGATCTTGGATAAAGCACATGGCCTAATGGAGGGCTAAGATGTGCTCTTGCTAAGCTTCAAGGAATGATGGCATTAGGAGAATAATTCAAAGGGACATCAAATGTGATGGACAACTTCTCTTCCAAGCTTTCTTCTTCTCTCTCCCTCATCTCATTTTCAGCCCCCCTCTTTCTTTTTCCTCTCGACCGAAACCCCCCAAACCCATTTCTCTCACTCTCGGCTCACTTCACCTCACACCCTCATCTCTCTTTCTCTCTTGGTTGTTGCCGCCATGAACCGCCATCTCCACTACACGCCGAGTTGCCTTCACCACGAGCCACCAAGAGTCGACGCGCGTTGCCAAGCCGTTGTGGCATGATTATTTTTCCCATTCGTCATCGCGTTGTGAGCCGCCGTTGCGAAGCTATTATAGAGTTGCCATCGGTCCTTGTTGCCCTCCACCGAGCCACACCTCACACCTCATTGAGCTGCCACCATGCCTCGCCATTGCTGCCGCTCACTATCGAAGTGTAGATTCGAACCGTGAGTTGTAATTACATTAGAGTTAGATTAGGATTAATGATAGATTGGATGATAAGTGAATTAGGATCATAGGTTATCGTCAATAAATGATAAGTTGATGTGATAAGTTATCAAGAAAAGCGATAAGTGGATATGATAAGCTACTATGAATAGTGATAAGTGCTAATAATAGGCAATCGTGAATAGTGAATAGTGTATGTGATAACTTATCAAAAAGGTGATAAATACTTATTACATTTTAATTTTAAATGTGAGGTGCTTATTATATTTTAATTTTAAATGTGATAACTAATTCTGAAATTCCAATTTTTAGAATCTGCTTATTATATCCTATATTTAAAGGTGATATGTGCTTATGGAACCTTTTAAAAATGATAAGTGCTTGTAGGATGTTATTTTAAAAGTGATGTACTAAGTTGATAATTGAAATTATGGTGTGATATTATATGTTATGAGGTTGATGCATGATTATTTTGGTAGATAAATAATTAATGGGTGATCACGTGAAATTATTTCCTGACATTTTTATGTATATGAATTGCTAGTGTACGACATATGAGTATTGACACTTTTGCATTTGCTAATGAGAGATACAATAATTGGCTTGAGTAGTTGATGTGCTCTTATAATGACATAATGGTTTTGTACACGTATGCTTATGAGAGATGATACTCTGATGGATTTTGGATGCCCCCACATTAACGTGATGCCTTTTGGAATAAAGCTCCGTAATTCAACAAGATGTCCAATGGGGTGGGACAATGCCCGATTATGCCGAAAAACCACCAACATGAGTATTGGTCGTGGCTGAGAGTGGCCTTAATAATATGGAATTATAGTCTTAGTATAGTAGTATGAGATGCCATACAATTCTCGAGAGGCCACGTGTGCAAAGTGTTTGAGTGCTAAATGCATACTTTGAAAGTGATATTATGGATTGCACATGTATGGTATATGGATTTATATGTGACACATGTGTGAGTCGAATATCATTTAGGTTGAGGTTATATCCCTTCATGTTATTGTTAAAACAAAGCTTAGGCTTTGCTATTAATCTACATATTTAGGGTGTCTCAGAGGCAAAGTATCTTCCTATGCAAGGTTTAGGGAGTTTAGTTACTACGTATATCTCATTCATTGTTATTTAAATGTTTCAGGCCCTCATCATGTCTAGCCCATTCCGCTACATTCGTTTTGGGGTGCTTATGGATTAGGACACCGAGATGACCTCTTATCCGATTAAGGAGACAAACTCAGATCCGGAGTCAAATGCATATGGGATACCACCATTTTGAAGTCACCGTCATATTATGGGAAGCTAGGCTAATCCCAACTTTCTTGTGTGCAAAAGCTTGTGCGTAAATATTAATATATATTGTCATATCCCGACCCTCTGATGCGTGATGGGTTGAGTGATTCAAGAACGGAGATTTTTCAATGGGGATTTTTTTGAGGAGGTGTATGGAGTAGTGTATAAGGTGAAGAAACGAAAAGGAATAAGAAAAAAAAAAAGATACAGCGATATCCTTCCAAAAGGTATAAAGGTCAAGCCACCAACCAAAGAAGAGGATCGAGATCTACGAAGCTCACCACCAAGGCCTAAACCTTCCACCAGCAAGGGATAAAGGACTTCGGGAGAGGAGAAGCTCACCACCAAGGCCTAAAGCTTCCACCAGCCAAGGATAAAGGACTTCGGGATAGGAGAAGCTCACCACCAAGGCCTAAAGATTCCACCAGCCAAAGATAAAGGGCTTCTTGGCTCACCACCAAGGAGTGATCTATGCTCCAAGGATAAAGAAATCAAAATGAGTTATCCACTCTCCAAAGGAGTTTACTCAAGTCGAGGAAATCTCACCATTCTCATTCATGAAATTCGTATCTCCTACATTGGATATTTTTCCCCTATTTATAGGAGGATTTTAGCCTTAGGAAATACTAAAAACAAACTTGAATGACCTAGGAACTCAAACGTTCGACTCTTGATCTACATAAAAATAAAAACATATAGGAACTTATAAAAGCCTTTACTAACACGGGAACTAAATTCCTTTAATGTTCAGCCTTCCGCATTCTCGAACCGTTAGCTTTCTATGTTCTTGAACCTTTGGCTTTCCATATTCTTGAACCGCATTAGTGAACTTTTAGCCTTCCCAAAACTCGAGCTACTCCCTTGACCAGAAAATAATCCTCCTAAAACTTCATCAATTGATCATACAAAACATCTAAAATGGCCTCCCATGGATAGTTATCGATATACCACAAAGTATCGATAAGTAATTAACATTATTCATTAGAAATGATCCATCAAAGCACATAATGCCCAACTTCTTTATTTGCTTGGATAAGCATCGATGGTTTTGAGTGGGTTGATGGAGCTACGTTGGATGCTCCCGCATCATCCTCTACGGTTTGTTTGAGATTTGTCCTCAAATCTAGAAGGTTTTCATCCTCCAAGTAAGGAGAAAGGTCTCCCACGTTGACTGTTGCCGAAACTCAAAACTCCCCCGGAAGGTTAATCTTGTAAGCATTGTCACCAATTCGCTCAATAACTTTAAAGGGACGATCAGCTCTAGGCATGAGCTTGTTCATTCGACGAAATGGAAATCTCTCCTTCCTCAAGTGAAGCCATACAAGATCGCCCGGTTGAAATTGAGTCTTCTTTCGGTGTTGATTAGCTTTATTCTTGTAAGATTCGTTGGCCTTTTCAATGTTGGATCGAATCTGCTCATGGAGCTTCTTCATTGATTCAGCTCTTTTCATTCCACGAAGAAGAGTAGTTAGAGTATGATTTGTCACCTCTGTTTGGCCATCGGTTTGGGGATGACAAGCTGTGTCGAATAAGAGCCTTGTACCAAGCATTCTCCATAGAGTCCTCCAGAAGTGGCTTAAGAACTTCGAATCACGATCCGACACAATGGACTTTGGTACTCCATGAATGCGGATAATCTCTTTGAAATATAATTTAGCAATATGAGATGCATCATTGGTCTTGTGACATGGCACGAAATGAGCCATTTTAGAGAACCGATCGACGACCACCATGATAGCATCTTTTGCTCTTTGAGTTCTTGGTAGAGCCACAATGGTACCGGAAGTGGAGTATACAAACCTTGATGGAAATGGCTTTTTGATCTTTGACAAGTTGCACACCTTGAGATGATTGCATGCAACTCTCCACTCATCTTTGGCCAATAGAAATGCTCTTGAAGAACCTCAAGAGTTTTTGTTAATACCAAAATGACCAGCCAATCCTCCACCATGTGCTTCTCAAATGAGCAATTCGCGAAAAGAACTCTTCGGCACACATAATTGATTTCCTTTAAAAAGAAACCCATCTTGCAAAGAATTTATACCTTGAACTCCCTGCTTGCAATTGTTGATGATAGAGGAGAATTCTGCATCTTCAGAATAAAGTTCTTTCATTGATTGAAATCCGTGAATCCTAGAGTCTAGAATCGCAAGCATAGAATATCTTCTCGATAAAGAATCTACTACAACATTAGTGTGCCCCGGTTTATATTTTGAGACAAAAGAAAAGGATTGAAGAAATTCTACCCATTTTGCATGTCTCGAATGAAGCTTGCGTTGGCCACTAATAAAAACTTAAGCGCCTCATGATCATAATGAAGCACAAATTGCTTTGGCCTCAAATAATGACTCCAATGATCAAGAGCTCGGACAATGGCATAGAACTCTTTGTCATAAGTTGAATAATTCCTCTTGAAACCACATAACCAAGAAACACACTGCTTGGAGAGAAGAACTTACATTTCTCCATTTTAGCATACAATTTTTTATCTCTCAAGACCTTGAAGAACTGTTTTAAATGAGAGATATGCTCCTCCTCGTTCCTGCTATAAGCAAGAATATCATCGAAATAAACAACAACAAATCGTACAATAAAGGATCGAAGAACCTCATTCATAAGTCTCATGAAGGTACTTGGAGCATTTGATAATCCGAATGGCATAACCAACCACTCATAAATGCCACCCCTGGTCTTGAAAGCCATCTTCCATTCATGACCTTCTCAGATTTTGATTTGATGATGACCACTTCGCAAATTTATCTTTGGAAACACAGAAGAACCATATAGGGTACCTATACTTAATGGTGATGTTGTTGATCGCCCAACTATCAACACATTCAATATGTACCATCCTTCTTAGGTACAAGTAGAGCCAGAACAGAGTAGGGACTCATGCTTTCTCAGACATATCCTTTGACGATAAGTTCATCGACTTGTCTGTGCAACTCCTTTGTTTCCTCTGGATTGCATCGATAAGCTGGCTTGTTTGGTAGTGGAGCACCGTGGATCAAATTAATTTGATCCTCAATACCTTTTATGGGAGGTAATCCAAGTGGCAAATCCTCCGGAAACACATATGCAAATTCTTTCAACAGGCAATGCATTTTTTGATGTATGGGTCGCTCTATCTCACTCTTTTTCTCGACCACAAGCAAAGCAAATACATTCTTTTGTTTGCTAATGGCTCTCTCAACCCGTGTCTCACTCAAGAACATATTTCCCTCCCCAGGTTGATTATTATGTATTGAATAAGGATTCAATGGTAAAAGAGTAATGCATTTTTGTTCCTTATGTAGATTATGTGTTTTTCGGACCATCATGCATCGCATTCATATCAAATTGCCACGGTCTACCCAATAACAAGTGGCATGCCTCCATAGGAATCACATCACATACAACCTCATCTCGATAGTTCTTCCCAATCGAAAAAGATATAAGAACGCGTTTGGTTACCTTGAGTTAATTGCCTTGATTGAGCCATTGGAGCTTGTATGGTTGAAGATGTTTCGTTGTTGGAAGTTTCAACTTCTTGACAAGAGTTGTCGAAGCAACATTGGTGCAACTCCCACCATCGATGATCACCGAACACACCTTTCCATTAATAGTGCAACGCGTGTGAAATATATTCTCCCTTTGCTCTTTATTAGGAGAAACTTCAACATGCGATGCTCTTCGGATGATCAACAGCTCACCATCATCGGCTTTCTTCAAAACTTCTTCCCGATCATATTCGGAAATATGTTGGTCTTCATTGGTATTAGCCTCTCCGATTTGGACCATTTACTTGTAAATGCCCAAAACCATGGCACTTAAAGCATTTCCTTGCATCACCTTCAAACTTTTTTTGGACTTCTTTGGAAGGCTCTGCATTCTTTCCTTTGCCTTTGTCTTTTGTCGACGTACTCTCGCCCTTGCTTGAGGAAGCACCCTTAAAATAGGATGTCGCCTTTGTTGAGGTTTTGGAGGAAAACCTCTTTCTCTTCAATTGTTTTTCGACTTTTATGGCTAACTTGCATATGTCTTCAAAGGACCAATATGGTTGAAGTTCAACCATATCAGCTATTTCTCGATTAATGCGGCCAAGGAAACGAGCGATGGTTTGCTCAAGAACTTCTGGAACTTCACTCCTCATTTTGAGTTGTTGAAACTCACGAATGTATTCTTCAACGCTCATCCCATGTTGTCTTAGGGTGTTCAGTTGGAGGAAGAGATCTTGCTTATAGTTTTCGGGCAAAAACCTCTTCTTCATCAACTTCTTGAGTTTTTCCCATGACTTGATCTGGCACTTTCCTTCCCTTGCTCGTTGATACTTTAGATTCTACCACCATAGAGAAGCATATTTGGTCAACTTTTGGACAGCAACCTTACATTTATTCTCATCCGAATAGGATTTGGAGTCAAAAATTCGTTCAGTTTTGTGTAGCCAATCCACAAAGTCGTTGGGATTAAGATTACCATCAAACTCAGGGACCTCCACTTTAATGTCTCTTTCATCCTCCTTATGCCTCCCTCTCTGTCTTCGTCTTCGAATTGGAGATTCAGAATCACTAGAGTGTAGAATCGTTCGGTTGTCTCCAGTGGAAGATTGGGACACCTTGCTGGTTGTCCTTGTCTCACCAGATTCTCCAGAAGATTGAGGACTCGCTCCATTCTTTGTTGAAGATTTTGGATTGCACGATCTCCCCTTTCGTTGCGCACTTGCTCTAGAGTCAAGCCTCTAGGAACTTGTTCATCCATAAGGAATTTGTAACAAAAGAAAGAAATGAATCACTCAAATGAGTTGAACCTTGAGCTTTGATACCAATATTTTGATACGTGATGGGTTGAGTGATCCAAGAACGGAGATTTTTCAAAGGGGATTTTTTTTTAGCAAGTGTATGGAGTAGTGTATACGATGAAAAAGCGAAAAGGAATAAGAAAAAAAAAGATAGAGCGATATCCTTCCAGGTATAAAGGTCACGCCACCAACCAAAGAAGAGGATCAAGATCTACGAAGCTCACCACCAAGGCCTAACGCTTCCACCAGCCAAGGATAAAGGGCTTCTTGGCTCACCACCAAGGAGTGATCTACGCTCCAAGGATAAAGAAACCGACATGAGTTATCCACTCTCCAAAGGAGTTTACTCAAGTTGAGGAAATCTCACCATTCTCATTCATGAAATTCGTATCTCCTACATTGGATAGTTTTCCCCTATTTATAGGAGGATTTTAGCCTTAGGAAATATTAAAAACAAACATGAATGACCTAGCAACTTAAACGTTCGACTCTTGCGCTACATAAAAATAAAAACAGATAGGAACTTAATAAAAGCCTTTACTAACACAGGAACTAAATGCCTTTAATCTTTGGCCTTCCGCATTCTCGAAAAGTTAGCTTTCCGTGTTCTTGAACCTTTGGCTTTCCATATTCTTAAACCGCATTCGATAACTTTTAGCCTTCCCAAAATTTGAGCTCCTCCCTTGACCAGAAAATAATCCTCCTGAAACTTCATCAATTGATCATACAAAAAATCTAAAATGGCCTCACATTGATAGTTATCGATATACCACAAAGTACCGATATGTAATTAACATTATTCATTCGAAATGATCCATCGAAGCACATAATGCCCAACTTTTTTATTTTCTTGGATAAGCATCGATGGTTTTGAGTTGGTTGATGGAGCTACGTTGGATGCTCCCGCATCTCTCAGACGCGTGACAACCCTCCTTCTCTTTGGCCATTTAATTGCAACGTCTTAGAAGGCGTCACCAATCCATCCATTTTATCTTTCGATTATACGCAAGCAAAAGAAGAATTAACACCACCCAATCCTTCATATCAATAGGGACAGCAAAGAAGAAATATCAAAACAGACTTTCATATATATTAACATTTACACACTAATTTTAATACGCCAAAAGCTTAGCATATACACATCCACAAAGTGGATTCCTTCTAGTTCGTCAAAAGGGGGTTGGGTTAGCCTAGCATATTTATATTAAGAGGCTGACTTCAAAAAGAATCCACTATGCGTTTTAGTATATGTCTACGTTATAATATTAGGGCTCATCCAAGTCTATCCAAGTCTACCTCTAGGTTACTGACATCGTCATTTGGGGGGGGGGAGGGTTGGGGGTTGCGGGGGTCCATAACCATGGGGTCCTAAGCAACACGCCTGGACCCCCCACCTAGCAATCCCTCAAATCCTCGTAGAGGGCCTGAAAGCTCCCCTTTAATCCACATGAACCAAGCCATGAACCCATGGGACAACAAGTTAGGTAGCTGATCATCTACCCAAATTTGGTGGTCACAAGCTTCTTATATCTTGTGTCAGTCCCCTTAATTAGATAGGAGGTCACCTTAGTTTGGGGTGTCAACGATTCGATTTGGTTCAGTATTTTTGAAAAACCGAACCGTTAAGAAAAACTTCCAAACCAAACCGAATGAAACCCGAACTAAATCTCAACTAAACTGAAATTTTGGTTCAGTTTAGTTTTTGGATTTCTGGTTTTCAACTTTCAGTTTTTGATTTTCGCATTTGGTTTTTTCTTTTTTTTGTGGCATATATTTTCCATTTCCAAGGAATAAGCTCTTATCAGTTTGTTGGTTCGGTTTGGTTAACCGATAAAAAAAATTTCAATTTTTCATGGGAAACGAACATAACGAAAACGGAACGGAAAAAATTGAATTTTTCGGTTCGGTTTGGTTTTTGACACCCCTAACCTCAATGTCCTGTTCCACCAACAACCCAAAACATATGTGGTGGAATGAGTTAGGCATGCTTAGGGCCTGAAACATTTCAACAACAACAAATAAGATATACTCAGTATGTAAGCTCCCTAGTTCATGCGTAGGAAGGTATTTCACCAAGAAGACACCCTAAACAGGCAACTTATTTATCAAGGGAAGATTAATAGTAAAGCCTTTACTTTGCATTAACTATAAGTAGGAAATGTGCAACTCAACATACGACACCTCATCAATGTATCCAATTATTGCATACTTAATCACCATGTGAGTGTACCAATCCGATAGGCATATGATAATCATAACTAATAGTTTAGACATGCACATTAATACTTCCATTCATGCATCACACGAATCTATTTTATTACAATGGCTCTCGATCACGACTGACACTTACATCGATAGTCTTATGGTATCACACATAATTTCAATTATCAACTTAGCATATCACTACTTAGAATAACATTTTTCACAAAGTCATCATTGATTAATAATATACTATGACCCCAAGACCATGGGGTCCTAAGCAACACCCCTGGATCCCCCACCTAGCAATCCGTCAAATCCTCGAAGAGGGCCTCAAAGCTCCCCTTTAATCCACATGAACCAAGCCATGAACCCATGGGACACCAAGTTAGGTAGCTAATCATCTACCCAAATTTGGTGGTCACAAGCTTCTTATATCTTGTGTCAGTCCCCTTAATTAGATAGGACGTCACCTCAGTTTGGGGCGTCAACGATTCGATTTCGTTCGGTATTTTTGGAAAACCGAACCGTTAAGAAAAACTTCCAAACCAAACCGGTTTAGTTTGGGTTCGGTTTAGTTTTTTGATTTCTGGTTTTCAACTTTCAGATTTTGATATTTGCATTTGGTTTTTTTTTTCTTTTTTTGTTGCATATATTTTCCATTTCCAAAGGAATAAGCTCTTTACCAGTTTGTTGGTTCGGTTTGGTTAACCGATAAAAAAAATTTCAATTTTTAATGGGAACCGAACCGAATGAAAACGGAACCGAAAAAATCGAATTTTTCGGTTCGGTTTGGTTTTTGACACCCCTAACCTCAATGTCCTGTTCCACCAACAACCCAAAACATATGTGGTGGAATGAGTTAGGAATGCTTAGGGCCTGAAACATTTAAACAACAATAAATGAGATATACTCAGTATGTAAGCTCCCTAGTTCTTGCGTAGGAAGGTATTTCACCAAGAAGACGCCCTAAACATGCAACTTATTTATCAAAGGAAGATTAATAGTAAAGCCTTTACTTTGCATTAACTATAAGTAGGAAATGTGCAACTCAACATACGACACCTCATCAATGTATCCAATTATTGCATACTTCATCACCATGTGAATGTACCATTCCGATAGGCATATGATAATCATAACTAATAATTTAGACATGCACATTAATACTTCCATTCACAATGCATCACACGAATCTATTTTATTACAATGGCTCTCGATCACGACTGACACTAACATCGATAGTGTTCCGGTATCACACATAATTTCAATTATCAACTTAGCATATCACTACTTAGAATAACATTTTTCACAAACTCATCATTCATTAATAATATACTATAACCCAGGACCATGTGGTCCTAAGCAACACCCCTGGTCCCCCCACCTAGCAATCCGTCAAATCCTCGAAGAGGGCCTCAAAGCTCCCCTTTAATCCACATGAACCAAGCCATGAACCCATGGGACACCAAGTTAGGTAGCTGATCATCTACCCAAATTTGGTGGTCACAAGCTTCTTATATCTTGTGTCAGTCCCCTTAATTAGATAGGAGGTCACCTCAGTTTGGGGTGTCAACGATTCCATTTGGTTCAGTATTTTTGAAAAACCGAACCGTTAAGAAAAAATTCCAAACCAAACCGAATTAAACCCGAACTAAATATGAACTAAACTGAAATTTGGGTTCGGTTTAGTTTTTTAATTTCTGGTTTTCAACTTTGAGTTTTTGATACTCCCATTTGGTTTTTTTTTTTTTTTTTTTTGTTGCATATATTTTCCATTTCCAAGGAATAAGCTCTTACCAATTTGTTGGTTCGGTTTGGTTAACCTATAAAAAAAAATTTCAATTTTTAATGGGAACCGAACCGAATGAAAACGGAACGGAAAAAATCGAATTTTTCGGTTCGGTTTGGTTTTTGACACCCCTAACCTCAATGTCCTGTTCCACCAACAACCCAAAACATATGTGGTGAATGAGCTAGGCATGCTTAGGGCCTGAAACATTTAAACAACAATATATGAGATATACTCAGTATGTAAGCTCCCTAGTTCTTGCGTAGGAAGGTATTTCACCAAGAAGACGCCCTAAACATGCAACTTATTTATCAAGGGAAGATTAATAGTAAACCTTTACTTTGCATTAACTATAAGTAGGAAATGTGCAACTCAACATACGACACCTCATCAATGTATCCAATTATTGCATACTTAATCACCATGTGAGTGTACCATTCCGATAGGCATATGATAATCATAACTAATAATTTAGACATGCACATTAATACTTCCATTCACAATGCATCACACGAATCTATTTTATTACAATGGCTCTCGATCACGACTTACACTTACATCGATAGTCTTCTGGTATCACACATAATTTCAATTATCAACTTAGCATATCACTACTTAGAATAACATTTTACACAAACTCATCATTGATTAATAATATACTCTGACCCTTGGACCATGGGGTCCTAAGCAACACCCCTGGACCCCCACCTAGCAATCCGTAAAATCCTCGGAGAGGGCCTCAAAGCTCCCCTTTAATCCACATGAACCAAGCCATGAACCCATGGGACACCAAGTTAGGTAGCTGATCATCTACCCAAATTTGGTGGTCACAAGCTTCTTATATCTTGTGTCAGTCCCCTTAATTAGGTAGGAGGTCACCTCAGTTTGGGGTGTGAACGATTCGATTTGGTTCAGTATTTTTGAAAAACAGAACCGTTAAGAAAAACTTCCAAACCAAACCGAATGAAACCCGAACTAAATATGAACTAAACTTAAATTTGGGGCCGGTTTAGTTTTTCGATTTGTGGTTTTCAACTTTCTGTTTTTGATTTTCGCATTTGGTTGTTTTTTTTTTTTTTTTTTTTTTTGTGGCTTATATTTTCCATTTCCAAGGAATCAGCTCTTATCAGTTTGTTGGTTCGGTTTGGTTAACCGACAAAAAAAATTTAAATTTTTAATGAGAACCGAACCGAATGAAAACGGAACGGAAAAAATCGAATTTTTCTCTTCGGTTCGGTTTTTGACACCCCTAACCTCAATGTCTAGTTCCACCAACAACCCAAAACATATGTGGTGGAATGAGTTAGGCATGCTTAGGGCCTGAAACATTTAAACAACAACAAATGAGATAAACTCAGTATGTAAGCTCCCTAGTTCTTGCGTAGGAAGGTATTTCACCAAGAAGGCGCCCTAAACATGCAACTTATTTATCAAGGGAAGATTAATAGTAAAGCCTTTACTTTGCATTAACTATAAGTAGGAAATGTGCAACTCAACATACGACACCTCATCAATGTATCCAATTATTACATACTTAATCACCATGTGAGTGTACCATTCCGATAGGCATATGATAATAATAACTAATAATTTAGACATGCACATTAATACTTCCATTCACAATGCATCACACGAATCTATTTTATTACAATGGCTCTCGATCACGACTGACACTTACATCGATAGTCTTCTGGTATCACACATAATTTCAATTATCAACTTAGCATATCACTACTTAGAATAACATTTTACACAAACTCATCATTGATTAATAATATGCTCTGACCCCAGGACCACGGGGTCCTAAGCAATGCCCCTGGACCCCCCACCTAGCAATCCGTTAAATCCTCGAAGAGGGCCTCAAAGCTGCCCTTTAATCCACATGAACCAAGCCATGAACCCATGGGAAACCAAGTTAGGTAGCTCATTATCTACCCAAATTTGGTGGTCACAACCTTCTTATATCTTGTGGCAGTCCCCTTAATTAGATAGGAGGTCACCTCAGTTTGGGGTGTCAACGATTCCATTTGGTTCACTATTTTTGAAAAACCAAACCGTTAAGAAAAACATCCAAACCAAACCGAATGAAACCCGAACTAAATATGAACTAAACTGAAATTTGGGTTCGGTTTAGTTTTTGGATATCCGGCTTTCAACTTTCAGTTTTTTATTTTCGCATTTGGTTTTTTTTTTTTTTTTTTTTTTTGTTGCATATATTTTCCATTTCCAAGAAATAAGCTCTTATCAGTTTGTTATTTCGGTGTGGTTAAACGATAAAAAAAATTTCAATTTTTAATGGGAACCGAACCGAATGAAAACGGAACCGAAAAAATCGAATTTTTCGGTTCGGTTTGGTTTTTGACACCCAGCCTCAATGTCCTGTTCCACCAACAACCCAAAACATATGTGGTGGAGTGAGTTAGGCATGCTTAGGGCCGGAAACATTTAAACAACAACAAATAAGATATACTCAGTATGTAAACTGCCTAGTTCTTGCGTAGGAAGCTATTTCACCAAGAAGACGCCCTAAACATGCAACTTATTTATCAAGGGAAGATTAATAGTAAAGCCTTTACTTTGCATTAACTATAAGTAGGAAATGTGCAACTCAACACGACACCTCATCAATGTATCCAATTATTGCATACTTAATCACCATGTGAGTGTATTCCGATAGGCATATGATAATCATAACTAATAATTTAGACATGCACATTAATACTTCCATTCACAATGCATCACACGAATCTATTTTATTACAATGGCTCTCGATCATGACTGACACTTACATCGATAGTCTTCTGGTATCACACATAATTTCAATTATCAACTTAGCATATCACTACTTAGAATAACATTTTACACAAACTCATCATTGATTAATAATATACTATGACCCCTGGACCATGGGGTCCTAAGCAACACCCCTGGAACCCCCACCTAGCAATATGTCAAATCCTCGAAGAGGGCCTCAAAGCTCCCCTTTAATCCACATGAACCAAGCCATGAACCCATGGGACACCGAGTTAGGTAGCTCATCATCTACCCAAATTTGGTGGTCACAACCTTCTTATATCTTGTGTCAGTCCCCTTAATTAGATAGGAGGTCACCTCAGTTTGGGGTGTCAACGATTCGATTTGGTTCAGTATTTTTGAAAAACCGAACCGTTAAGAAAAACATCCAAACCAAACCGAATGAAACCCGAACTAAATATGAACTAAACTGAAATTTGGGTTCGGTTTAGATTTTGGATTTCTGGTTTTCAACTTTCAGTTTTTGATTTTCGCATTTGGTTTTTTTTTTTTTTTTTTGCATATATTTTCCATTTCCAAGATATAAGCTCTTATCAGTTTGTTGGTTCGGTTTGGTTAACCGATAAAAAAAATTTCAATTTTTAATGGGAACCGAACCGAATGAAAACGGAACGGAAAAAATCGAATTTTTCGGTTCGGTTTGGTTTTTGACACCCCTAAACTCAATGTCTTGTTCCACCAACAACCCAAAACATATGTGGTGGAATGAGTTAGGCATGCTTAGGGCCTGAAACATTTAAACAACAACAAATGAGATATACTCAGTATGTAAGCGCCCCAGTTCTTTCGTAGGAAGGTATTTCACCAAGAAGACGCCCTAAACATTCAACTTATTTATCAAGGGAAGATTAATAGTAAAGCCTTTACTTTGCATTAACTATAAGTAGGAATTGTGCAACTCAACGTACAACACCTCATCAATGTATCCAATTATTGCATACTTAATCACCATGTGAGTGTACCATTCCGATGGGCATATGATAATCATAACTAATAATTTAGACGTGCACATTAATACTTCCATTCACAATGCATCACTCGAATCTATTTTATTACAATTGCTCTCGATCACCACTAACACTTACATCGATAGTCTTCTGGTATCAGACATAATTTCAATTGTCAACTTGGCATATCACTACTTAGAATAACATTTTACACAAACTCATCATTGATTAATAAGATACTATGACCCCTTATCATTTTTAAAAATGAGAATTTCGTCAGCACTTATCATTTGAAAATTTTCATTTAATAAGTACTCATCACTTATAAAATTTGCAATATAAAGTGCACTTATCACATTCAAATTAAGATATAATAAGCACTTATCGCAATTGATCACAACTTATCCCTATCACTTATCACCTATCATGATAGCTCATCACTAGCACCATATTATCATCCATGATAGCTTATAGCTTACACTTATCACCTATAATAATAGCTTGTTACTAGCACTCATCACCATCTATGATAGCTTATCACTATTCCATTACAAAAATCTACCGAACAAAACCGAATTGAATACAAACCAAAAAGAAATTTCGATTCGGTTCAATTTTTCGATTTTTCGGTTTTTTGTATTCAGCTTTTGGTTTTTGATTTTTTTTTTTTGATTTTTTTTCTATTCAACTCAAAATAATCTAAATTCAATAAGTTAGTGCACTTCAAGCTTAGAGGATTTTGCAATTTAGATCATATACTTCACTCCCTTTTTTAAGGATTGACCAAGTAATGATATCCAATTTAAACAATCGTTTAACATAATCTCTTTTGATGATTCTCTAAGAGATAATTCTATTGTTCAATTGGAAAAAAAAGACTGATAAATTACTAAAAAAGTTTATAAGTGTAAAAAAAAAAAAAAAACTATTGGCAAAAAGTATTTACTTTATCCCATTCCCAAAAAACATATTGGTAAGTGCTAAAACAAATCTTAAGAGTTTCCGGTTTTTAGTCCATACTAGACTTGAAAGTTTTAGTTTGGTTAACAGAAGACTTGTTTATGGAGTCCTAATCAAATCGTGTGCTCACCACCAATAAAGTTGAAGCGTAGGAAATCCGACGTGGCTTCCATGTGGAATGTTTGGCTACTTGCCACGTGCCATTTCCAATCATGTAATTCCATCAAAGATGAGCTTTAGACTTAATTGAGGCTTTTTTGAAACCTTAAATTATCATTTGACAAAAATAAAAGCTTAAGCTCCCAATCAACCAATAAAGGAAACGTTCAGTCTTGTTTCTATGTTATAAAATTTGGGGAATGCCATTCCTCTATTAAAAATAACAAGCCCAGGTAACTTTTATCTCCCAATCTCTGGGAGCTCTATCAACAAGATGAAATTGCAAAAATGGCCCTCCAAACTTTTAAAGAGAGAAAATAAAAACCGGAAAATTGACCAAATTCATGAGCCGAGTACAACTTTGCATTAAATTCACAAAGAATATGAGAACTGAAGTATCAATTGTAATATTGAAAGATATAAATATGGATAATTCTTACTTGTCAATCATCAAGAGAAATTGCCATTGAATTCAGGTCGATGGTCATAGATGACAACTCTGCATTAATTCACAATGAAAATGAGAATTGAAATAACAATTGTAATATTGAAAGATATAAATATGGATAATTCTTACACCTAATTTTTCGATTATCAAGAGAAATTGCTAATGAATTCATGTCCATGGTCGTAGATGACAACTCTGCATTAAATTCACAATGAAAATGAGAATTGAAATATCAATTGTGATATTGAAATATATAAATATTCCATGGTCATTTTTTTCTCCCCTGACTTGAAAGTCATAAACATTCCACACAGTTTAGGGATCGCATGGGGAATTACCTTAACCACAAACTTTGTAGCTAGTTCTGCTGGTAAACCTCGACAAGACTTGGCAGCAACATCAAAAGATAAAGCATCCCAGATACCATCAGAAGCAATTATGAGTCTTCCCCCAGCATTTGAAACCTGTAATGAGGAATGTGTTTTTTCAACTTCATCCTGCTTAAAATTTCAACCAGAACAAGCCAATTCGACCAAATCATCTCACCTTTACTTACTTAACATGTGGTATTGTCACCTATCGACCTTGAAAGGCATAATCCACCAAGCCAACAAAGAGGGGGCCAACCTGCAAACCATGATATAGCGGTTAAGGATAGAGATTCTCTTTTGTTTGGGTTTGATCGCAAGCAACCTTGTACCTCATTTCCACCGAACACATACAGTCTTCCCACTTCACCTCCACTTGCAGTGACTCGTTCCCTCTCTTCTGCATTCTCTTCAAGCCGATGATCAACAGTCAAGAGAGAAACGACACCTCCCTATGTGTCCAATACGCATCTAGAGTCTCAATATGCAAGAGAAATATTGAAGTACCTCTAAAATTGTGTCAATGCCAAAGTCCTTCCTCCATTGAATCATTTCAGCCCACATATGTCTTGCTTTCAAAAATCTAAAGGAAAATATGACATGAGTCTTGATGTACATAAGTTAAGAACAAGATCAATCTGAAAAGGCTTGATATTGGTGAAGACTTTTTTTTTTTTTTTTTTTTTTTTTTGGTTGCAAACAATGTCAAAAAGTTTACTTACCAAAAAAAAAAAAAAAAACAATGTCAAAAAAGCCTTTAACATCATGCACTTCAACTGAAACAAAGGTTCTTACTCTATTCACGTTGTAGAGAGCCTTAACCATTTCAACGGATCTGTTACGCAAAGCAACAGCCACCTAAACGCGGAGGACAATAAAACACGGTTAAAAGAGAAAGAGCCTCATCTAGAAAATTAATCGAGAAAATATGGAGTGTAGAAAAGCTTTAAGGCATAAATATCCGCCAAGTTAACCCAAACTCAAAAATCAAACTCTTCAACACTTCACAACCCCTCAACTCCCGAGTCTTCACTAGCAGCATCTCATGGTCTCTTAGTTCCAATTCCTAATTCACGATCTCCCTCAAATTCAGCACTTCCCATCGAACTTTCCAATTGAATACCCTTCCATAATAATGACAGCGTGTTGTATACTAGGTGAGACTCATTTACTTGGTAAAATGCTGACAAAAAGAAGCACTTCGGGTCCTTGTACTGTGCACAAAAAGAGAACCAAAATTACAATTCTGAAATCAGATAAAGACTGCATGTGCTTACAATAAAAGAATACACAAGCAAATGTAGAGATCTCCTAGCTTTATTGCAAAAGATCATCAGATTGTCACGTCTTGCATGCCATGTCTTTTTATGTTAAGTTACTGAACAGAAAGGAGAAAAGACAAGGAGACATGAAGGACTTGCTAACCCTATTCATACACTTTCGAATATTTTCTAGGAAAACATGCCTTCACATGAGAACAAGAGGGACATATCGAAGGAGATGAAATGGCCAGTGTGAATACGAGATGCATACACGTTAATCATCAATGGCAAGAGTTATACTAGTTCCTAACGCACACCAAGAACCTTGCTGTTGGATAGGAGGCAATATCAAAACAAGAATATGTACCTTGAATTTGAGCTGGCAACATCAAAGCAAGGCTTCCTTGCAAAGAGCACACTGGGGACCTTTCATGGTCCCTCCGACTCATAACCCCACTGTAACTCTCCATGAATTTTTCCCATGACTCCTATGCAAAAACTTCCTAATTTCTCGAAAACTAACAAGGGCTTACGACCGACGTGTGAGATGATTTACTTACTTCTAGAGGACACAAACTAAGTGGTCGTCGAATTCATGACCTCTCCAAGTTGCAAATGGAAGAGAAGGGAAAAAGAAAACCAATCGATAAGTCCCCAGCAGTTGTACTTTTGAATGATCTATAAGGCCCGCATGCACAAAGCTCAAACAAGTATCGAGACAAAAATCAAAGAGCAAACTTGCAATAAACCATAGAACATCACCAACCAACTAACGAACTTTTGAATGATCTGTATTCACTTAAACCCGCGATTCCATCATCCTCGATGACACAACAACACATCTTTCGAGACACAAGAAACAAAGAAACCAAACTACCTTGGAAGCCCGAACAATTTTTATTCCATACTTACTTTCGCTCAACACCAGCCCTCCTCCTGTCTCTATATCTCTCTTTGTATCTCTCTCTCTCTGTCCTAGGATCAAACCATTCGAAGAAGGGAAGAGAAGACGTAGACCTAGATGACTACTCGAGCTGGAGACATCTCCCTCCCTCACTGATGCAGGAGCATCCAATGTAGCTCCATGGACCAACTCAGAACCATCGATGCTTATCCAAGCCAATAAAGAAGTTGGGCATTATGTGCTACGATGGATCATTTTGAATTAATAATGTATCCATGGGAGGCCATTTTAGATGTCTTATATGAACAATTGAAGAAGTTTCAGAAGGATTATTTTCTAGTCAGGGGAGGAGCTCGAATTTTGGGAAGGCGAGAGGTTCACGAAAGCGATTGAAGAATATGGAAAGCCAAAGGTTCAAGAACACGGAAAGCTAATGGTTCGAGAATGTAAAAGGCCGAAGATTAAATGGCATTTAGTTCCCGTGATAGTAAAGGCTTTTTATTAAGTTCATAGCCGTTTTTATTTTTATGTAGCTCAAGAGTAGAACGTTTCAATTCGTAGGTCATTAAAGTTTGTTTTTAATATTTCCTAAGGCTAAAATCCTCTTATAAATAGGGGAAACTATCCAATGTAGGGGATATACGAATTTCATGAATGAGAATGGTGAGATTTCCTCTACTTGAGTGAACTCCTTTAGAGAATGGATAACTCCTTTCGGTTTCTTTATCCTTGGAGCGTAGATCACTCCTTGGTGGTGAGCCAAGAAGCCCTTTATCCTTGGCTGGTGGAACCTTTAGGCCTTGGTGGTGAGCTTCTCCTATCTCGAAGTCCTTTATCCTTGGCTGGTGGAACCTTTAGGCCTTGGTGGTGAGCGTCATAGATATCCTCATCCTCGGTTGGTGGCGAGGCCTTTATACCTTGGGAGGAGA
Organism: Eucalyptus cladocalyx; assembly: GCA_017140615.1. Taxonomy (NCBI): domain Eukaryota; kingdom Viridiplantae; phylum Streptophyta; class Magnoliopsida; order Myrtales; family Myrtaceae; genus Eucalyptus; species Eucalyptus cladocalyx. The sequence goes on from CM029516.1 coordinate 20,268,588, forward strand.
TCGTTTTATCTTTTCTTATTTCTTTTCATTTCTTCCTTGTATACACTACTCCATATACTTAACCACAAAAATCCCTTCTCAAAAATCCATTCTAGAATCACTCACCCCATCACGCATCACTCACCCCACACGAGCTCGAGCAAAATCATGGTTGGAAAGAGAATTTGCACCCCCCTCACATTCACGACGACGCAGAACGAACAAGGTTAGCTAGCATTCCCATCCCAAAGAAGAACACAAATGCTCGATTCTTAAGGAAACAACAGCAGGAGCTATAACACGGCAAATCAACCCACCTTGAGGATGAGGTGAGGGTTGAACCAGACGCGGTCGATGGTGGGCAGGAGAGCGTCAAGGGGAGCAGGACATGCTCAGGCATGTCCCTCAGTCGGTCGCCGTCCTTATCGCCGTAGTTGTCGCCGTCCCTGTCGCTGTCATTGTCCCTGTTGCCATCGCAGTCACAGTTGCCATTGCTGTCATCGTCGCACCTTCAAGCTGACCAAGACGAGAGGAGATGGGAGACATAAGAAATAGGGTTTGCCAGTTTGGTTAATGGTTCTATTTAATCGGTTTCTTGGTTCGGTTTGGTTCAATTAACCGATAAAAACCAAACTGTTAAAAAAAATTCAATTTTTAATGAGAACCAAACCAAATGAAAACTGAACCGAAAAAATCGAATTTTCGGTTTGGTTCGATTCGGTTTTCGATTCGGTTGCTGACACCCCCCCTCCTTATCATAATAGTTTATCACCTTAATCTGCTTATCACACAATCTAACAATCATCAACCTTAATCTAACTCTAATCCTAAATCTAATTACTATCCTAAACAAGAGTTAGGAAGTTACTCACAGTCTGAATCTATACTTTGACGGCGAGTGATGGCGGCGGCGGCAATGGCGACGACAGCAGTGAAGGGCTCATGGTGTCGAATAGTGGGAACGGTGGGGATGACGAGGTGAGGCTGATGTGTGATGGGGTGAGTGATTCTAGAATGCATTTTTGAGAGGGGATTTTTGTGGTTAAGTGTATGGAATAGTGTATACGAGGAAGAAACGAAAAGAAATAAGAAAAGATAAAGGACTTCGGGATTGGAGAAGCTCACCACCAAGGCCTAAAGATTCCACTAGCCAAGGGTAAAGGGTTTCGTGGCTCACCACCAATGAGTGATCTACGCTCCAAGGATAAAGAAACCGAAAGGAGTAATCCACTCTCCAAAGGAGTTCACTCAAGTTGAGGAATTCTCACCATTCTCATTCATGAAATTCGTATATCCCCTACATTGGATAGTTTCCCCTATTTATAAGAGGATTTTAGCCTTAGGAAATATTAAAAACAAACTTTAATGACCTAGGAACTGAAACGTTCAACTCTTGAGCTACATAAAAATAAAAACAGCTAGGAACTTAACAAAAAACCTTTACTATCATGGGAACTAAATGCCCTGAACTGAAACGTTCGACACTTGAGCTATAAAAATAAAAACAGCTAGGAACTTAATAAAAAGCCTTTATTACGGGAACTAAATGCCCTTTAATCTTCGGCCTTGCACATTCTCGAACCGTTGGTTTTCCGTGTTCTTGAACCTTTGGCTTTCCATATTCTTGAACCGCTTTCGTGAACCTCTAGCATTCCCAAAATTCGAGCTCCTCCCTTGACCAAAAAATAATCCTTCTGAAACTTCATCAATTAGTCATACAATACATCTAAAATGGCCTCCCATTGATACCTATCGATATACCACAAAGTACCGATAAGTAATTAACATTATTCATTCAAAATGATCCATCGAAGCACATAATGCCCAACTTCTTTCTTGACTTGGATAAGCATCGATGGTTCTGAGTTGGTCCATGGAGCTATGTTGGATGCTCTCGCATCATCCCCCCCGGGTTGTTTGAGATTTGTCCTCAAATCTAGAAGGTTTTCATCCTCCAAGTAAGGAGAAAGGTCTCCCACGTTGAATGTTGCCGATACTGCAAACTCTCCTGGAAGGTCAATCTTGTAAGCATTGTCACCAATTCGCTGAATAACTTTAAAGGGACCGTCAGCTCTAGGCATGAGCTTGTTTTTTCGACGAAATGGAAATTTCTCCTTCCTCAAGTGAAGCCATACAAGATCGCATGGTTGAAATTGAGTCTTCTTGCGATGTTGATTAGCTTTCTTCTTGTAAGATTCGTTGGTCTTTTCAATGTTGGATCAAATCTGCTCATGGAGTTTTTTCATTAATTCAGCTCTTTTCTTGCCATCAAAGCTCACTTGAGAGTTAGACGAAATTGGAATCAAATCAATGGGTGTGAGAGGGTTAATTCCATACACAACTTCAAATGGCGATCGACCAATAGTTTAACTTGGCGAGCGATTCTAAGCAAATTCAGCATGCGCGAGCTTTAAATCCCAATCTTTCAACGATTTACTCACCATACCATGAAGAAGAGTGGTTAGAGTATGATTTGTTACCTCCATTTGGCCATCCGTTTGGGTATGACAAGATATGCTGAATAAGAGCCTTGTACCAAGCATTCTCCATAGAGTCCTCCAAAAGTGGCTTAAGAACTTGGAATCACGATCCGACACAATGGTCTTTGGTACTCCATGAATGCAGATAATCTCTTTGAAATATAATTCAGCAATATGAGATGCATCATTGGTCTTGTGACATGGCACGAAATGAGCCATTTTAGAGAACCGATCGACGACCACCATGATAGCATCTTTTCCTCTTTGTGTTCTTGGTAAAGCCACAATGAAATCCATGCTAACATCCTCCCAGGGCTGCAATGGTACCGGAAGTGGAGTATACAAACCTTGATTAAAGGCATTTAGTTCCCGTAAAGGCTTTTTATTAAGTTCCTAGCTGTTTTTATTTTTATGTAGCTCAAAAGTCGAACGTTTCAGTTCCTAGGTCATTAAAGTTTGTTTTTAATATTTCCTAAGGCTAAAATCCTCTTATAAATAGGGGAAAACTATCCAATGTAGGGGATATACGAATTTCATGAATGAGAATGGTGAGAATTCCTCAACTTGAGTGAACTCCTTTGGAGAGTGGATAACTCCTTTCGGTTTCTTTATCCTTGGAGCATAGATCACCCCTTGGTGGTGAGCCACGAAGCCCTTTACCCTTGGCCGGTGGAATCTTTATGCCTTGGTGGTGAGCTTCTCCTATCCCGAAGTCCTGTATCCTTGGCTGGTGGAAGCTTTAGGCCTTGGTGGTGAGCTTCGTAGATCTCGATCCTCATCCTCGATTGGTGGCGAGGCCTTTATACCTTGGGAGGAGATCGTTTTATCTTTTCTTATTTCTTTTCGTTTCTTCCTCGTATACACTACTCCATACAATTAACCATAAAAATCCCCTCTCAAAAATCCGTTCTAGCATCACTCACCCCATCATGCATCATTATCCAATCTCCGAAGGAGTTCACTCAAGCAGAGGAATTCTCACAATTTCCATTCATCAAATCCGTATCCCTCATACATTGAATAGTTTTCCCTTGTTTATAGGAGGATTTTAAACTTAGGAAATATAAAAAACGTACTTTAATGACCTAGGTACTTAAGAAATGCATTTATTAGTATGAGAACTTGCATTCTTGAATCTTTAGCCTTCCGTATTCTTGAACCGCATTCTTGAACATTTAGCCTTCCAAAATTCGTGCTCCTCCTTTTACCAGAAAATAATCCTTCTGAAATTTCATTAATTGGTCGTGCAAGACATATAAAATGGCCTTCATTGATAGTTATCGATATAATACCATAAATATCAATAAGTAATTAACATTATTCATTCAAAATGATCCATCGAAGCACATAATGCCCAATTTATTTCTTGGCTTGGATAAGCATCAATGGTTTGAGTTGGTCAATGAAGCTATGTTGGATGCTCCCGCATCACCTAGTTTTGGGCTAAACATGGATTGGCGAGAGGAAGGTGGGCCATGAATAAGGCCCAATGGGCTGGATGTGTGTGGAAGGCTCGGTCAAGGTGGAAAAATGCCAAGATTTTGATCAACCAGTGTCTTGTACAAAATCGAATGATTTTTTATGTTCAATGGTAGTTCCTTGTAGTTTAATTGATGTTGTGAAGTATGAAATTAATGGTAGATATAAGATCCTTGGACATAAGAAGTGGTGATTTAAGGATATGAGCAAATTCATTAGGCTTTGGTTCATGTTATTACCAAAGGATCTTGGAATAAAGTGGCTTAATTAGGTGCCGAATGTTTGTGATGGCCGAATTCCTTGGGTTAGGAGAGGGAATAGTTTTTTTCTTGTTTAAGTTAAGATTTATTTAAGCCATGTAAGCCAAATAGAAAAGGACAAACCTAGGATTTGCATGTAAATGAGACAAACCTACCTTGAAACCCCCTTGCAAGTTTCGGTTTTCCCCTTCCCACTACCATTTAGCCGAATTAACCCTCATGATGGCCCTAAATCCCCCTAGCCAATCTTCTCCTTTTCATGGCTACAACAAGGGAAAAATTCTCAATGAATGCCATCATTTCTCCCCCATCTTTCCCTTCCCTTTGGTTCTTCTTCTTCTAACCTCTTTCCCTCACTCGTCCAACACCCTCTCTCATTCTTCTTCCTGTTTCCTTGCCGTAGAACCAGCAAGCAGAGAAGTGGGCATCTTCAAGCCAGCTCGTGGAAGCCGTTTTTGTGTCCTAAACTAGGTAAAGGAAGAAGCTAGGTATTAAGCTTCGACATCCTCTCGACGCTTAAAAGTGGATTAGTTTGATTTAGTGGATTCTCGACTATAAGAGCTAGATCTTTGGATAATCTTAGCTTGCATGTGTTCTATAATATGTGAGAAGTCTTGCGTGTAAGTTTTCTCGAAGGTATCGGATGCTAAGCTTGCATGAGGCGTGATTTTGGAAGCTCAGATTGATTCTCCTTGAGATTTGTTCTGTTGGACCTATGGCAATTTTTTATCTTGTGGACTGAAATGTGTTGTTAATTTGGGGAAAGTTTCTTCTTGGAAAATATTCTAGGCATCTTTTTTTACAATGTATATTTTAGATAGAATTTTTTGGATTTAAAGAATAAATTTTTATGCTTCGTTGCATGCAAATGGGTAACCTACTTTGTACTGGAATCGGAGACCTTTTGGTGTTCAACAAATTTTTATCAAGTTTTGTGGTTCAATTTTTAAAATGGTATTCAAAAAAGTTGTTCACTACATCTTGAAGTATAACATATCCAAATTGTAGAACAAATGACTAAATTTTGAGTTTCAAACCAAGCTAGTTTTGAAAACGTGATTTCTTGATACGGGAACGGTTTTGGTAACTGTATTTTACGATTTTATGCTCTTATTCTAGAAAGAATTGGGTTAAGCTTTCTACGTGAAAAATGTTGTTTTAAATGTTTTTTCTACAACATACTAAAATTTGAGAATTTTATGGAATTATTTGGTTGAGTTTCTTATTTTAATCATAAAGCCTTGCATGTGGGCTTGGTTTCTGCCGGTGAGGGCTAGTTGTGGTCTTGTTACTATTTTGATGTTATGCCTACTGGAAAAAGGCATGTTTTGTGATTGTGGATGAGTTTTAACTTGCTAAGAACCTGTGCTTAATGGTTGTAAATGGGTAGTGCTCATTGTGTGTGCGGAGTGAAGTGAAATCGGCTTGGAAAGTCACGTGAAGAGCAATTCTATTTAGTGCATGTTGTTGCATTGTGATCTTAGCACATTGAGCATGCTAAGTGGTGGTATATGCGTGTATTGGAGGTGTTATAGGTGTGCATGGTGATGTGGTGAAATGTGTAAATGAATCAAATTAAGTGATATTCCATCGGCCAGCATCCTGATGAAGCCCTCAGGGAGTAGGTATGCCTTAAGTTGTGTGGTTTGAGATACCTCATGATGCGGGAGCATCCGACGTAGCTCCATCCACCAACTCGGAACCATCAATGTTTATCCAAGCCAAGAGAGAAATTGGACATTATGTGCTTCGATGGATCATTTTCAATGAATAATGTCAATTATTTATCGGTACTTCATGGTATATCGATAACTATCAATGGGAGGCCATTCTAAATGTCTTGAATGACCAGTTTATGAAGTTTCAGAAGGATTATTTTCTGGTCAAGGGAGGAGCTCGAATTTGAAGGTTCAAGAATGCGGAAGGCCGAAGATTAAAGGCTTTTAATTCCTGTGTTAATAAGGTTTTTTATTATGTTATTATGTGTCTTTATTGTTATGCAGTCCAAGAGTCGACGGTTTCGGTTTCTAGGCTATTAAGGTCTGTTTTTAATATGTATTAAGGTGTCAGTTTCTAGGCTATTAAGGTCTGTTTTTAATATGTATTAAGGTGTCAGTTTCTAGGCTATTAAAGTCCGTTTTTAATATGTATTAACACTAAAACCCTCCTATAAAGAGGGGAAACTATCCAATGTAAGGGATACGAATTTTTATGAATGAGAATTGTGAGATTTCCTCTGCTTGAGTGAACTCCTTTTGAGAGTGGATAACTCATTTCGGTGTCTTTATCCTTGGAGCGTAGATCACTCCTCGGTGGTGAACCAAGAAGCCCTTTATCCTTGGCTGGTGGAATCTTTAGGCCTCGGTGGTGAGCTTCTCCTATCCCGGAGTCCTTTATCCTTGGCTGGTGGAAGCTTTAGGCCTCGGTGGTGAACTTCGTAGATCTCGATCCTCATCCTTGGTTGGTGGCGCTGCCTTTATACCTTGGAAGGAGATTGTTTTTATCTGTTCTTATTCCTTTCCATTTCTTCCCCGTATACACTTCTCCATACACTTAACCACTAAAATCCCCTCAAAAAAATCTCTGTTCTTGAATCACTCAACCCATCACGCATCAAAATATTGGTATCAGAGCTCAAGGTTCAACTCATTTGAGTGATTCCTTTCTTTCTTTTGTTACAAATTCCTTATGGATGAACCAGTTCCTAGAGGCTTGACTCTGGAGGAGGCGCACAACGAAAGGCGAGATCGTGCAATCCAAAATCTTCAACAACAAATGGAGCGAGTCCTCAATCTTCTAGAGAATCCGGTGAGAGAAGGACAACCAGCAAGGCGTCCCAATGAACGGCATCGGCGTGACGATCCTGAATCTCGTCAAAATTCTGATGTCGATTCCGAGTCCACTGGAGACAACCGAACGATTCTGCACTCTAGTGATTCTGAATCTCCTATTCAAAGACGAAGACGAAGAGGGAGGCATAAGGAGGATGAAAGAGACATTAAAGTGGAGGTCCCCGAGTTTGACGGTAATCTTAATCCCGATGACTTTGTAGATTGGCTACACAAAACCGAACGAATTTTTGAATTCAAATCCTATTCGGATGAGAAGAAATGTAAGGTTGCTATCCTAAGGTTGACCAAATATGCTTCTCTATGGTGGGAGAATCTAAAGCATCAACGAGCAAGGGAAGGAAAAGGCCGAATCAAGTCTTGGGAAAAACTCAAGAGGTTGATGAAGAAGAGGTTCTTGCCCGACAACTATAAGCAAGATCTCTTCCTCAAACTGAACTCCCTAAGACAACATGGGATGAGCGTTGAAGAATACATTCGTGAGTTTGAACAACTCAAAATGAGGAGTGAAGTTCCAGAAGTTCCCGAGCAAACCATTGCTCGTTTTCTTGGCGGCATGAATCGAGAAATTGCTGATATGGTTGAACTTCAACCGTATTGGTCCTTTGAAGACGTATGCAAGTTAGCCATAAAAGTGGAAAAACAATTGAAGAGCAAGAGGTTTTCCTCCAACCTCAACAAAGGCGACATCCTATTTTAAGGGTGCTTCCTCAAGCAAGGGCGAGAGTTCGTCGACAAAAGACAGAGGCAAGGGAAAGAATGCAGAGCCTTCCAAAGAAGTCCAAAAGAAGTTTGAAGGTGATGCAAGGAAATGCTTTAAGTGCCATGGCTTTGGGCATTTACAAGCAAATTGTCCAAATCGGAGAGTTATGACTCTTCAAGAAATTGAGGAGATCAATTCGCGCTTCAAGAGGCTGATGACAATGAAGACCAAGATATTTCCGAATCTGACCGTGAAGAAGAAGTTGTGGAGAAAGCTGATGATGGTGAGCTGTTGATCATCCGAAGAGCATTGCATGTTGAAGTTTCTCCTAATAATGAGCAAAGGGAGAATATATTTCACACGCGTTGCACTATTAATGGAAAGGTGTGTTCGGTGATCATTGATGGTGGGAGCTGCACCAATGTTGCTTCGACAACTCTTGTCGACAAATTGAAGCTTCCAACAATGAAACATCCTCAACCATACAAGCTCCAATGGCTCAATCAAGGGAATGAACTCAAGGTAACCAAACGTGTTCTTATATCATTTTCGATTGGGAAGAACTATCGAGATGAGGTTGTATGTGATGTGATTCCTATGGAGGCATGCCACTTGTTATTGGGTAGACCGTGGCAATTTGATATAAATGCTATGCATGATGGTCGGAAAAACACATACTCCTTTCAGAAGGAACAAAAATGCATCACTCTTTTACCATTGAGTCCTTATTCGATACATAATAATCAACCTGGGGAGGGAAACACTAGTAAGGAAAATCTGTTCTTGAGTGAGACACGGGTTGAGAGAGCCATTAGAAAACAAAAGAATGTATTTGCTTTGCTTGTAGTCGAGAAAAGAGTGAGATGGAGCGACCCATACATCCAAAAATGCATTACTTGTTGAAAGAATTTGCAGATGTGTTTCCTCGGAGGATTTGCCACTTGGATTACCTCCCATAAGAGGTATTGAGCATCAAATTGATTTGATCCCCGGTGCTCCGCTACCAAACAAGCCAGCTTATCGATGCAATCCGGAGGATACAAAGGAGTTGCAAAGACAAGTCAATGAACTTATTCTCAAAGGATACGTTCAAGAAAGCATGAGTCCCTGCTCTGTGCCGGCTCTACTTGTGCCTAAGAAGGATAGTACATATCGGATGTGTGTTGATAGCCGGGCCATCAACAATATCACCATTAAGTATAGGTACCCTATACCTAGACTTGATGATATGCTAGATGAATTATATGGTTCTTCTGTATTTTCAAAGATAGATTTGCGGAGTGGTTATCATCAAATCAGAATGCGAGAAGGTGATGAATGGAAGACAGCTTTCAAGACCAAGGAGGCCTTTATGAGTGGTTGGTTATGCCATTCGGATTATCTAATGCTCCGAGTACCTTCATGAGACTTATGAACGAGGTTCTTCGTTCCTTTATTGGTCAATTTGTCGTTGTTTATTTCGACGATATTCTTGTTTATAGTAGGAATGAGGAGGAGCATATCTCTCATCTAACACAGGTCTTTAATGTCTTGAGAGAACGAAAACTATATGCTAAAATGGAGAAATGTGAGTTCTTCTCTCCAAGCATTGTGTTTCTTGGTTATGTGGTTTCCAAAGATGGAATCTCTGTTGATCAAGCCAAGGTAGAAGCTATGAAGACTTGGCCCGTTCCGAAGTCTATTTCGATGTAAGAAGTTTTCATGGACTTGTTTCTTTTTATCGACGGTTTGTCAAAAATTTTAGTACCGTCATGGCTCCTATAACTGAATGCATGAAGAATGGTGCTTTTGAATGGACAAAGACTGCTCAAAACGCCTTTGAGGTAATCAAGCAGAAACTTTGCGAGTCTCCTATTCTTGCACTTCCTGATTTTGATAAAGTATTTGAAGTTGAGTGTGATGCAAGCGGAGTTGGTATTGGTGCTGTTCTGGTGCAAGCACAAAAACCATTGGCATATTTCAGCGAGAAGTTATCTGATTCCAAGAGGAATTATTCAACTTATGACAAAGAGTTCTATGCCATTGTCCGAGCTCTTGATAATTGGAGTCATTATTTGAGGCCAAAGCAATTTGTCCTTCATTCTGATCATGAGGCGCTTAAGTTTATTAGTGGCCAACGCAAGCTTAATTCGAGACATGCAAAATGGGTAGAGTTTCTTCAATCCTTTTCTTTTGTCTCGAAATATAAACCCGGGCACACTAATGTCGTAGCAGATGCTTTATCAAGAAGATATTCTATGCTTGCGGTTCTGGACTCAAGGATTCTCGGATTTCAATCAATGAAAGCACTTTATTCTGAAGATGCGGAGTTCTCATCCATCATCAACAATTGCAAGCGAGGTGTTCAAGGTATATATTCTTTGCAAGATGGGTTTCTTTTTAAAGGAAATCAATTATGCGTGCCGAAGAGTTCTTTTCGCGAATTGCTGATTCGAGAAGCGCATGGTGGAGGATTGGCTGGTCATTTTGGTATTAACAAAACTCTTGAGGTTCTTCAAGAGCATTTCTATTGGCCAAAGATGAGTGGAGATGTGCATGCTATCATCTCGAGGTGTGCAACTTGTCATAGATCAAAAGTCATTTCCATCAAGGTTTGTATACTCCACTTCCGGTACCATTGCAGCCTTGGGAAGATGTTAGCATGGATTTCATCGTGGCTCTACCAAGAACTCAAAGACGAAAAGATGCTATCATGGTGGTCGTTGATCGGTTCTCTAAAATGGCTCATTTCGTGCCATGTCACAAGACCAATGATGCATCTCATGTTGCTGAATTATATTTCAAAGAGATTATCCGCATTCATGGAGTACCAAAGACCATTGTGTCGGATCGTGATTCCAAGTTCTTAAGCCACTTTTGGAGGACTCTATGGAGAATGCTTGGTACAAGACTCTTATTTAGCACGGCTTGTCATCCCCAAACTGATGGCCAAACGGAGGTAACAAATCGTACTCTAACCACTCTTCTCCGTGGTATGGTGAGTAAATCTTTGAAAGATTGGGATTTAAGGCTTGCGCATGCTGAATTTGCTTACAATCGATCGCCAAGTTATACTACTGGTCGATCGCCATTTGAAGTTGTGTATGGAATTAATCCTCTCACACACCCATTGATTTAATTCCAATTCCATCTAACTCTCAAGTGAGCTTTGATGGCAAGAAAAGGGCTGAGTCAATGAAGAAGCTCCATGAGCAGATTCGATCCAACATTGAAAAGGCCAACGAATCTTACAAGAAGAAAGCTAATCAACATCGCAAGAAGGCTCAATTTCAACCAGGCGACCTTGTATGGCTTCACTTGAGAAAGGAGAGATTTCCATTTCGTCGAAAGAACAAGCTCATGCCCGTGAGCTGATGGTCCGTTTAAAGTTTTGGAGCGAATTGGTGACAATGCTTACAAGATTGACCTTCCGGGAGAGTTTGGAGTTTCCGCAACATTCAACGTGGGAGACCTTTCTCCTTACTTGGAGGATGAAAACCTTCTAGATTTGAGGACAAATCTCAAACAACCTGGGGAGGATGATGCGGGAGCATCCGACGTAGCTCCATCCACCAACTCGGAACCATCAATGTTTATCCAAGCCAAGAGAGAAATTGGACATTATGTGCTTCGATGGATCATTTTCAATGAATAATGTCAATTATTTATCGGTACTTCATGGTATATCGATAACTATCAATGGGAGGCCATTCTAAATGTCTTGAATGACCAGTTTATGAAGTTTCAGAAGGATTATTTTCTGGTCAAGGGAGGAGCTCGAATTTGAAGGTTCAAGAATGCGGAAGGCCGAAGATTAAAGGCTTTTAATTCCTGTGTTAATAAGGTTTTTTATTATGTTATTATGTGTCTTTATTGTTATGCAGTCCAAGAGTCGACGGTTTCGGTTTCTAGGCTATTAAGGTCTGTTTTTAATATGTATTAAGGTGTCGTTTCTAGGCTATTAAGGTCTGTTTTTAATATGTATTAAGGTGTTAGTTTCTAGGCTATTAAAGTCCGTTTTTAATATGTATTAACACTAAAACCCTCCTATAAAGAGGGGAAACTATCCAATGTAAGGGATACGAATTTTTATGAATGAGAATTGTGAGATTTCCTCTGCTTGAGTGAACTCCTTTTGAGAGTGGATAACTCATTTCGGTGTCTTTATCCTTGGAGCGTAGATCACTCCTCGGTGGTGAACCAAGAAGCCCTTTATCCTTGGCTGGTGGAATCTTTAGGCCTCGGTGGTGAGCTTCTCCTATCCCGGAGTCCTTTATCCTTGGCTGGTGGAAGCTTTAGGCCTCGGTGGTGAACTTCGTAGATCTCGATCCTCATCCTTGGTTGGTGGCGCTGCCTTTATACCTTGGAAGGAGATTGTTTTTATCTGTTCTTATTCCTTTCCATTTCTTCCCCGTATACACTTCTCCATACACTTAACCACTAAAATCCCCTCAAAAAAATCTCTGTTCTTGAATCACTCAACCCATCACGCATCACCTCAGTTTAAATCACAATGTCAGCGACCCTTGGACATCGGGATGCCTCGGAAGGAGATGGTCCCCTGGAAGTCTGAGTAACGACTTAGAAGTGACTTGAATGGATCCGGCCAATGTCTCATGTTAAATTCGATTTGATGGTGGATATGAAATGTTCTCACATTGAAATTAATCCACAAGGCATGTGACTGCGTGTGATTGTGTAGCCGTATACCATGTGATGCATGAATGGGTTCATGTGTGATTTGTGATGTATGAACGGGATTCGTGTGTGCCTTGTGGTGCGATTTTCATGCATTTGTTGAACCAGCTCCCCTCGTCCTCAAACAGACCACTGGCACCTAACCTCTTTACTAGATTGGACCACGGGTCGTCACTCCTACATCCAAGATGTAGCACATCCCCCCACAAAAAGGAAGGGAGGTGGTGATTAGGTGATGCGTGATGGGTTGAGTGATTCTAGAACGGATTTTTTATAAGGGGATTTTTGTGGTTAAGTGTATGGAGTAGTGTATGTGAGGAAGAAACGAAAAGGAATAATAACAATCTCCTTCCAAGGTATAAAGGCAGCGCCACCAACCGAGGATGAGGATCGAGATCTACGAAGCTCACCACCAAGGCTTAAAGCTTCCACCAGCCAAGGATAAAGGACTTCGGGATAGGAGAAGCTCACCACCAAGGCCTAAAGATTCCACCAGCCAAGGATAAAGGGCTTCTTGGCTCACCACCTAGGAGTGATCTATGCCCCAAGGATAAAGAAACCGAAAGGAGTTATCCACTCTCCAAAGGAATTCACTCAAGCAGAGGAAATCTCACCATTTTCATTCATAAAATTCGTATCCCTTACATCGGATAGTTTTCCCCTCTTTATAGGAGGGTTTTAGTACGGACCTTAATAGCCTAGAAACTGAAACCTTAATACATATTAAAAACAAACCGTAATAGCCTAGAAACTGAAACCTTAATACATATTAAAAACAGAACTTAATAGCCTAGAAACCGAAACCTTCGACTCTTGGACTGCATAACAATAAAGACACATAATAACATAATAAAAGCCTTATTAACACAGGAATTAAATGCCTTTAATCTTCGGCCTTCCGCATTCGACCTTCAAATTCGAGCTCCTCCCTTGTCCATAAAATAATCCTTTTGAAATTTCATCAACTGGTCATTCAAGACATTTAGAATGGTCTCCCATTGATAGTTATCGATATACCACAAAGTACCGATAAGTAATTGACATTATTCATTGAAAATGATCCATCGAAGCACATAATGCCCAATTTCTCTCTTGGCTTGGATAAACATCGATGGTTCCGAGTTGGTGGATGGAGCTACGTTGGATGCTCCCGCATCATTAGGATAACCCATTATGGTTCTGGATCAAGGTTTTCAATAGGTGCTGCCCCGCCTTCACTTCTCGTTCCATATACTTTTGTCCTTCCCTCATTCCCTACCTCAATTCAATACCTTTAAAAATGGTAGTGAGTATTCGACTCACCTCAGCTCGCCTGTGACATAGCATAGCAAAGCTAGCCTTCAAAGATCTCTTTCCCCACAAAAATGGTTGATGTAGTGAAGGTTTTTTAAAAGTGAAAAGATAGAAGGGACCTCGTCTAACTTTTCTCCTAATGCTGAGTCTAGCTCACTTAGGGGTTACTTGCCTTTAAAATAGCAGCCTTTCTCATCCCAAGCACAGAGAGGAAGCCCTTGGTCTTTGTTGGTGGGACAGTAGACGGTGTTTGAAATAACCATTGTTTGCTATTAAATCGAAATTTCATAAGAAAAGAAAGCTTTTAACGTAGGTCAGATCCTAGCGTCGATAAATGCTTTCCGACTTGAATGATCGAATCGATTCCACTTTTCACTTTGTCGAGATTGGCTTGGTCCTCAGTGTACCAAAGTACAAGATCGAATCGAATCCCTTTCGCAGCACGGAGTATACCTCCGTGTTCATGGCCTCAATAATACTCAGTATTCTACTGGCCAAATCCCTTTCGTAGCACGGAGTATACCTCAATCTCCGTTAGTTCCATTTTGGTTTTGCCCCAATTTCCCACTTCCTGGTGAGGCAAAACCTCACCACACCACACCCCACTACACTAAACTTGGGGAGGATCGGCCGCTTTGCTTGTCTTGTATCTTCGGGATACAAGTTGGCGATCTTCTTTCAGAGAAGGTGAATCTAAGAGTCAGTATAATGGAAAAATTCGTTGCCGATTTCATTTCAAGTATGGGTTTGGCTCTGCCTCTAGCTATTCTTGTTCCTAGTACGATATGCTGCCTTATTTGATATAGTCCATGTCTATGAGCATTTACTATATTTGAGCTATGTTCACTAATGAGTGAAACTAAGATATTGTGGTTTAATGTCATGCTTTATCCTTTATTGGTATTGTTGCTCACCCATTATTTTTTTCTCTCTAATCATTAGCTATGGATGTGCCACCATTGACGACTTATGGCACACCAATGCAAGTAGGTGATGTATATTGGAACTTTGAGGATCAAGATTCTGGCCTTGTTTTGACTCGTTATGTTTGTACCGTTTGGATAAATGATGGACACCCTAATCCTTTTTCCTATGTGCTTTGTATCCGTATATCTACGTGAATCCGGTTGTTTAGCCCCATCCGGTTGTGATGTGTTAGGCGTGGAGTTTAGAGGCACACGTTGTAGTATGGAGGGATGTAGTGGATGAGGAAAACTACCAGGTAGAGGAGTTAAGTACTTTTTTGGGCTCTCCCAATTGTTTTGTTTTGGTCATCTTGATGTGTATTTTGATATGTTTGTAACTGTTAAGATGTTTGTTTTCCTCTTGTAATCCCTGCTTATGATAAATGAAATGGAAGTATGTCATTATGAAAATTGTTCTTGAGTGAAATTTCCTTATATTAAAAATATATACTCTTCCGCTTGCGTAACAATAATGAAAGATTATAGTCGAGGGTCTAAGGTGATGGCCTGGGATGTTACACCCATAGCTTGGGCCCTCGTGGCTCATTGTTCGCAACTCATTTTCACTTTTCCAAAAATTTATGATCTATTGATAAAAAATTGATTTTTCATCTTAAGGTAGCCATCCGTTACTTTCTCGTTGTTTGTCAATTACCATCGTAATTTTGTTTCGTAGGTAGTGGTTAGATTGAGGATGTCACATATATAAAAGTGGTTCTTGGTGTGTTGTATGCTATCCCTATTGATATGAATGATTGAACGGTGTTAATTCTATTTTCATTTGAGTATAATTAAAAGATAAAATGAATGAGTTAGCAATGCCTCCTGGGACACGCAATTAAATGACCAAAGAGAAGGAAGGTTGTCGTGCGTCCAGGAGTTCCAGTGTGACACCTACTTTGGGAAGTTCTTCCATAGAATGATTTTGTGTCTCTTATCCTTCGCTCTAATATTTCCCAAGTACTAATAGCTTCTAAGCGAAGACAATTATAAGTAAATTAGATGATTTGCAAGCTTGTTTACCCATATGATCAAGCAATTAACCCAAATGGCAGCAAACAGAAGTTCTTCATAAGCTTGTTGACTGTAAAAATATCTTTTATTCATTTATTTTTATAAGTAATATGATGAATCGTTTTTAAAATAATATTTTCAAATCATTAATTTGCTAAATAAATAGAGCCTAAACTTTTGATTTTCTTTTCCAAAGTTAAATGAAACAAGCTTTCGTTACAAATGCCATTTGTGAAGTAACTAATTTGTAAAAACATATAATCTGATTTGACCATTTTCTCGTGGAATATTTTTTTAAAATTTAAAAATCGAATATATTTTTTCTGGTTTGTATGCTTAAATTATTTCGAATGATAGCAAAAACGCATAAATTTTCCCGGCGTGGCCGTATAACCCATCCTGCATCCTTGAAATGCTGAGCGGACCCAATCAACTCCATTCCCAGCAGTGCCACGGATCGACAACCTCTAGCCGTCTGATGACAAACAGATCCAATAGCTCACGTCTCCCTTCCTCGAAGCACCGTAGTCTTCACAACGCCATCGCAGAGTGCCTCCCTCTCCGTAAAGCTCCCTATCCACAAACTCTCTCTCTCTCTCTCTCTCTCTCCATTCCCCAAGGAAAAACCATCTCTCTTTCGACCTCCGATCGCCACCATGTCTGGCCGTGGGAAGGGAGGCAAGGGGTTGGGCAAGGGAGGGGCGAAGCGGCACAGGAAGGTCCTCCGCGACAACATCCAGGGCATCACCAAGCCGGCCATCCGCCGCCTGGCCCGCCGCGGCGGCGTCAAGCGCATAAGCGGCCTCATCTACGAGGAGACGCGAGGTGTCCTCAAGATCTTCCTCGAGAACGTCATCCGCGACGCCGTCACGTACACCGAGCACGCCCGCCGCAAGACCGTCACCGCCATGGACGTCGTCTACGCCCTCAAGAGGCAGGGCAGGACTCTCTATGGCTTCGGCGGTTAATTGCGTTTGGGGTGTGTTTCGCTTCGATGCGCCTATTGTTGAATTGGGTATCATTGTGGATGGTTATGGCGCTTTAGGGTTAGGGCTTTTGATTTGGTTTTGAATCGAAGTCACGTGTAATGTGAATACTTGGATTGATTTAATGAGAAGTTAGTGTTCGCTGGTCAATTTCACGTGTAATTCATGATTGTTTACCCATCTCTGCTAAAATTGTTAATAGTGGCAAAATTGAATTGGCTTATCTTTTTTCACATTTCTGTAAGTTCGTAGTTGCTGGAGTCTCTTGCTAGCTCTGTGCTTCTCTTTGGTGTTATTGGTGGGCAATCTCGTGTCCTTGTGTTTTACAAGTCATGTAGCTCTATACGTTAATAGGTGAAGTTGTGTTTCAATTGCAGTTGAACTCGAATCTGTTAGCCTTAGCATTTCGGTGATTTATAAACATCAAACTAGTTGCAGGTTGAAGCGAGCTTTAAACATGAGATTGGGGTTGATAAGCATATAGATCGATTGTTGCAATTTTAGTGGCGTCTTTTTTGTTTCCTTTGCTTGGCTCTTCTGCTTGTTGGGTGATCTGGAAATGCTTCGTTGGACCTGGCAAAGAGCTGTATTCGGCACTTGAATTGGCCAGTAGCCGTCAAGCTAAATTCGCCCTTTCTTGATTCATCCAAAACGGATCTTTGCACA
Organism: Eucalyptus cladocalyx; assembly: GCA_017140615.1. Classification (NCBI taxonomy): domain Eukaryota; kingdom Viridiplantae; phylum Streptophyta; class Magnoliopsida; order Myrtales; family Myrtaceae; genus Eucalyptus; species Eucalyptus cladocalyx. The sequence continues at coordinate 20,285,939 of CM029516.1, forward strand.
CATACATAGTAAGATCAATTGGGTTTGGTATGTTTTGGATTTGTCCTTGTCTTTGCGGATGACATCGATTGTTTGCCCTTCCCTTGAGAATAGGGACAGCTTCGGGTTAAGTCTAGTTTGGTCTTGTGAATTTGGCAATTGGCCCTTGGGGAACCAATCAATGTATAATTTGGACTAGGTGGAAACCGGTGAATATTGTGAATATTGTGATTGCTTTGGCTGTAGCCACCTATGTTGCACCGACATGAATACACGATACGCTGACATGTCATTTTTTAAAAAGTAGATAATTAGGCGTATGCCGACACGTTATATATTAAATAAATGTTTTAATATATAAATGCATAAATAACTAAATAATAATAATAATAATAATAATAATAATAATAATAATAATAATAGTCTAGAATTAATTTATACTAAAAACATTAATCCTACATTTTGTTAATATCATTCACTATTTTAATTTGATAAATTCAATTATATTTCATTGTAATAATCCATAAAACTTAAAGGAAAAAATAAGTAATCTACATTCTACTATTAAATTTAAAATTTTATTGATAAGAAAAAAATAACCCGTGCGTATATTGGAAATTTGTATTGTTAATATCATTCATCTTTTTATTATTTTTATTGTTTTTCATATATTTATATTTAGACCCCTAAAATATTGAAACTTTGTAAAAATAACCCTGTGCATGTCGAGTCACATGTTGGAATTTTCAACTCGCGTGTCGGAGCATGTCAGAGGCAATTGACTGTGTGTCGGATTTTTCGATACATGTTGACCACGTGTCGGAGTGTGTCGAACACAACACGAAGGGTTCCGGAGAGTGTCCGTGCAGGCTTTGAATTAAAAGGCTGAGTGGTTTTTTGCTAAAAAGTTGTCCCTGAGGGCTTGAACGGGAGTTGTTCGCCCATTGTGGGATGCATATCTGCAGGAAATTTACTCTCATTCACCTGGTTCTAAGTCTAGGTCCATTCATGGTATCAGAGCCAGAAATCTTGGTTTTGTTTTTAATGTTATTCATTTCATTCGCTTGATAGGTGAATCCAGTGCTGAGAAGATCTCTTCACATCATGTCAACAGAACCAGAAATCCTTGAAGCACCCGTTTCTCTTGCTCCTTCTCCTTCATCATCAACTCCTCCAGAATTTCGTGTTTCTAATGCCTCTAAAATAGATTATCTCTATGAAGTCTCTCTTAGTGATGAAACCAAGATTTCTGAAACCCAGCTTCCTCTTATGAACCCTTACTCCGCTTTTGCTAAGCCTAACTCATCCTTCTCATCTATCCGCTCCATTCGCCAACTTATTCACCAAACCCCAAAGCAAATAAAGGAGTACGTCCAGTCCTCTAAATTCGACCAGCATCCAATTTCTGCTACTGAAAAAGAGTACTTTGTTACTCTCCAGATCCCTCCAGAATTTCCCAAACAATGGGTTCAACAGGGATATTCTCATGTCCATTATGGAGCTGTTCGTCTTGCTCTCACCTTTCATGGTCATAAAGGTTTGCTAGTAGTGGCAAGAATAGCGTTGTTTTTTGTTTTTTTTTGTCAGTAAATATCGTTGTTAGATACCAGATTTTTACAATACCAACTTGCATCAGTACTGTTCAAACTACTTTGAATGCCGGAACAATTTTTGTGACTTTGTATCAAAATTTCAACATCGCCCTTTCAGACCCCCAACTACTTTCTTTTCTAAAAGTTCAAGTCCAGCTCACTGGAGCCCCTTAAACTGCTAACTCTGTAGCTGCAACACTACATTACCAGATGGTTTATCGAGTGCAGAACCATGCCCTCGATCTCAACTTCAACAATGGTAATGAAGATGCATTGTTCATCTCTATGCAGAATGACCAGACGTCCTGCATCCATGTTTCCAAATAGATCCCCAAGGATAGTTGGCCAAGCTCCTTCCAGAGACTTGGATTACCAACTATGAAAAGCTACATATGCATAACAAGCCTTTCCAGTCAACGGACTCAGAGTTCGTACTGAAAAAAGATGGAACTGTTTCCATCAAATTTGGCAAAGAAAAGGAAGAAAGTCCTTCTATCTTCCAGACCCTCTTCATGATTGAACCATGCGTTCCTGAATCTATTTCCGAACCAGATCCAAAAAAGCTTGTTCGACATTTCGATGGTGATGGACATCCTGTTCATTACTATAAAGACAATTATGGTCATTATTTTTTAGATCATTTTTGCCAATGTTCCTACCGTACAAATTCTCCTGACGAGGTAGATCCTCTTGCAAGACCTCCACCTCGATGGAAAAGGCCGAAGGATAAGGTGTACGAAAGGTACTTAAACGGAGATTCCTTAGTAGATTCTCTCGGTTAGTGTAACAAATACCAGTTCATGGTTTCTTATGCACCACCTCCACCACCAGAGTCCAATACTACATCCCAAACCTTACCAGATCCACCAAAAACACCCCCACCATCTCCTCCTTAGAAAAGGCAAGCTCTCTCTCCGTTTTATAAGCCAATCCTAAAATGAGCTAAGAAGCATTCTTATCCGCTTGAAGCCCCAGCAGAAACACCACCCACTTCTTCCATTGCCATGTTCCAAGATGCTGATTTTCCCCCTCTTGTCAAAGAAAATTCTAAACTATCATTTCCTGCTCCAGAGGAATTCATTGACCCACAAAACAGATATCGTCATGCTCTAAAAATAGCAACCCCCACTGATGTGGATGAACATGGGAGATAGAAAAAAAAAAAAAAAAACTCATGCTGCTGAAGCTATTCTAAACTGGCAATCAAAAACTCTGTTGGCACAAAACAATGCCTTCAAGGCAATTGATTCCAAAATTGGAAATGTACAACAAGATCTTCGAAGGTATGATGAAAGTACTAAAAAGATACTTTCTGAGTTCCAGAAAAGGCTTCACGCCTTGGAATTAGGACAACATATTGAGTATCATTATCTTGAAAGTTCAAAGCTAGAAATAGAAAAGCTCAAGAGGCAAATCCAACTTCTTGAAGAATGAAGGTTCAAACCTTTCGATCCATTGGCACCTCCTGTTAGAACTGGGTATTTACCTCCACCCTCACAGGCGTCTATTTTTGCCACTATCCCAGAAGATCCCTACAGAAGATGTGGCAGAAATACGAAATCGCCTCAAGGCCCTGCAGAAGGAAAAAGGGGAAAGAAAAAACATCGCCTACAGAATCAAGTTGAATCGTTATAAGAGAAAGGCCAGATCAGATGATGTTATCAAACCCACTAGGATCCTTTTTAAAGGATTTGGGTACTCAGGAACCTGACCCTGTTATCCAACAGCCTGATCTTGTCATTTCAGAAAAACAGATTATGTTCCCAGCTGAACAAACTTCTCTTGATACTGAATCAGATTCAGCATCTCTTTCTTCTTCTTCATCTTTCTCAATTCCTACAATTGATTCCCTCCCCATTGCGCCAGTAACTTCATCAATATTCATGGCTGATCCTCTAGATGATGAAATGGAATCCAACTACTCTGACCCAGAAATGGTTAGACAAGCAATCCTGCTCAGCATGTGTCCATAGCATCAAAAAAATTATTCACCATCGATGATATTCCTTATCACAAATGGCCAGAAAGACTTGAAGAATTTCATACTTGGTTGAATACTTAGTCCATCACCAACCATGATATGAATGATGTCATTTACAACTTTGTTACAAGGTTCACCGGAAGCCTCAAACTGTGGTGGCAATCAATTTCATAACAAGATCAGATCCATTTTATGATGTCACCTAATTTCAGCCATGTCATCACTCTCTTATATTATGTCTTTGTGGGAAAACCCACTGATCTCATAGTGATAAAAAGAAGAGAGTTTTTCGAGAGAAAATGCTGCTCCCTCCAGGAGAAGCATCTTGATAAGCATTATCAAGTAATGCTTCAGCTCTTTTACCAAGTTGGCGCAGATCCAAATCTGAATTATGTTTTCCTTACTTCCGTCCCTAAAGAATTATCCCAGATGGTTGAAAGATCTTTCTTTGGAAAACAAAGGAGAATACAAGATATTCCCTTGGGAGAAATACAGCAAGAAGTACATTTATGTCTCGAAGAATTATGCTTAAAGCGTCAGATGGTCCGTACCTACATCACAGATGACAAGCACCTTGAATCAGCTTGTTCTCGCCAGAAGTTAAAAATCAAATGCTTCAAGCAAGACTGTGATGGTACTTGTGGCAAGTATTCCCGGAAGAAGAAGCATTACAAGAAGTTCTGGATAAAGAAATCCAAACATGGCTCCAAGCATTTCCAGAAAAAGAAGAAATGGCGATACATTCGCAAAAGAAAAGATCGCATGGGCCACAAGAAATCAAATCGTTGCTACATCTGCAACCAGAAAGGACATTTTGCTAAAAATTGTCTTCAAGCGAAAAAATGTCAGAATCGTTTAATTCATCACATTGAGAATAAAACATGTATTTCTCTTGAAAATGATGATATTAAATCCTTATTCTCTGCTGATGAAGAACCATCTGAACAAACTCTGTGTCATTCCCTCTTACCAAACCTCCAGTGAAACTGAGTCATACTCAGAATCTGAAGACATTTTTCACATATCCCCCACATCTTCAGAACCAAATCTTGAGATATTTTCAAGCCAAACTCACTGTCCTCATTTCATTGTAAAAATCATCACCTCGAAGTTTGCCAAACCTATCAATGTCATTGCTCTCATTGATACCGGAGCAAGCTGTTCCATCTTAGATACTAAAGTTTTGCCTAAAGAATATTGGACTCCTTATGTCTAATATTTTAACTCCACTTCAGGAGATACTTTTTCCACAAATGTCAGGACCACTCTCGTAACTGTCCAGTTCTTTCCTCAGTGTTCCATAAATGCAAAAATCTTTGGATCAAACCTCCCCAATAAAGATATGATAATTGGATGGGATATCATGACTCAAATCTCTCAACTCCGCATCATTCCTGGAAAAGGCCTTAGATATAAAAATCAATTCTCTGAGTTCGTCAATATTCAGAGACTCTTTTCCATTTAGATGAGTTTATTAGATCAAATCATGCAAAAGTTGCTAGAATCTTGTTCGGAATCCCATTCAGAATTCGCCCAAAAATGTTCCCATCATTTATGGAAAAATCCAGAGTTCTTTGTTCGCTTTCATTTAAAAAAGAATGAAGATATAAATCCAACCAAGGTGAGTCATATGGGAATGAAGCCAGAACATCTAGCTTTAGCTCAAAGGGAATGTTCAGAATTATTGCAACAAGACCTTATTGAAATCTCCGACTCTCAATGGGCTTGTGAAGCATTTTATGTCAATAAGCGCGCCGAGCAAAACAAATGAAAAATGAGACTGGTAATCAACTATCAATCTCTCAATCTTTTTCTCCAGGATAATAAGTTCCCTTTACCATACAGGGATTCTCTCTTTAGTGGTCTGACCAAGGCCCATATCTATTCCAAATTCGACCTCAAAGCCAGATTTTGGCAACTAGGCATCCATCCTGAAGACAGATCCAAAATAGGATTTTGTATCCCAAACCAACCTTTCAGTGGAAAGTTCTTCATTTTGGCCTAAAGGTAGCACCATCCCTTTTCCAAAAGGCCATGTGTCGTATTTTCCAACTAATCTTGTCAAGTGCAGCCGTGTACATCAACGATATTCTGCTTTATAGTCCTGACAAGCAACATCACTGTCAACTCCTTGAGCAGTTTGCAGAAATCGTAAAAAAAGCATTGTATCATGCTTTCTCAAAGGAAAATGAATATTGCCCAAACAAAAATCGAATTTCTTGGTATGCACCTCAACAAAGGTACATACTATCCAGGGCCACATATCGCTCAAGAATTATTGAAGTTTTCTGAAAATAACTTCATAATAAAACAAGTTCAGCAATTTCTTGGGATAATCAATTATCTTAGGGTTTTTGTCCCAAACATTGCAAAGCTCCTGATTCTTTTGCAATCCATGCTGAAAAAGAACTCCCCACCTTAAGGAAAAACTCAAACCAAAGCAGTCGCTGAACTTAAGGAGATTATGCAGAATCTCCCACCATTACAAATACCATCAATAGGAAAAAGAATTCTTCAAACTGACGCCAGTGATGAATACTGGGCAGCCATCCTGTTCGAAGAAATTGATGGTAAGAGACACATTTGTGCTCACAAAAGTGGAAAATTTTCTTAGGTTGAAATGCTTATCATTCCACTTTCAAAGAAATCCTAGCAGTAAAAAATTGAATAAAAAAATTTGAGTTTCATCTCATCAGCCATCACTTCCTAGTAGAATTAGACATGTCATCTTTCCCTCCGATGACCAAGTTTAAACAAAAACAGATTCCAAATTCTCAACTCCATTACAAATACCATCAATAGGAAAAAGAATTCTTCAAACCGACGGATTCTCTCGGAGTTCTCGATACTCGTTTTCACAAAATCGACAGATTTTGGATAAGATTTGTTAGGCTCCTATTTCAAGTGGTGCATCGAGAATACTCCATTATTTCTACAGAAATTCCATGGACGTCGGAAAAACAAGATGGTATGATGACATTTCAAGAGCTATTAAGTACTTATTAGTCAAGTACCATAACGGCGTTTTGAGCTGTGGTCGGAAATCATTTTCTTTCCGATAAGAGGATGAATGAAAGGATAATTCAGATTTAACCCGAAAGGATAAAGAATCGAACCTCCATTGAATCGAATAGGCCACATGCTGGATTTGCTGGATAATTTCTTGGGGATATTTCCAACTTGGCAAATCTCGATCTTCTCAATCATCCCCCATGATTGAGCATTGGAAAGGGGCCTTTTGATGTACATATTGAAGAAATTGATGGTAAGAGACACATTTGTGCTCACAAAAGTTATCCACGAAACTTCAATAATTCTTGAGCAATGTGGAAAATTTTCTTAGGTTGAAATGCTTATCATTCCACTTTCAAAGAAATCCTAGGTCAAAAAAAACCAGAAGAAAGAATAAAAAAATTTGAGTTTCATCTCATTTTCCCTCTATTTTGCCCATCACTTCCTAGTAGAATTAGACATGTCATCTTTCCCTCCGATGACCAAGTTTAAACAAAAACAAGATTCCAAATTCTCAAACTCATCTCAATGGAAAAGAGCCTTTGAATATTGACAAACTCGATGGGACCTTTTCCGGAATAGTTCTCAAAATATTCTTTTGAAACCAAACATATTCATTCTTCAAAAGAAGGTCTTTATTCCAAATATCTTCAGAACAAGCTTGCTCTTTGTGTCATCGACATTGATAGGCTTGGCAAACTTTGTGCTTGCTTGTGGAAGCTATATGAAAGATGTCTTGGTCCCACATTCGAGTTAGACTCAGCCCATCGTAGCAATTTCCTTTGGAAGTTTGATAAAAATTTCTTTGGGATGACACAAAGTGTTTGTTCAGTTGGTTCATCATCAGCAACTGAGAATAAAGATTCAATATCATCATTTTCAAGTGAAAAACCTGTTTCATTTTCTATGAGATGATTCGACATTTTTTCGCCATCGAGGACAATTTTTGGCGAAATGTCTTTCTTGTTGCAAATGTAGCAACGGCTTGATTTCTTATGACCTGTGTGATCCTTTCTTTTGCGTAGGTATCGCCATTTCTTCTTTTTTTCGGATATCTTCATTTTTCTTGAAATGCTTAGAGCCATGTCTGGATTTCTTTTTGGAATACTTCTTGTAGTGCTTTTTCTTCCGGGAATACTGACAAGTGCCATCACAATCTTGTTTGGAGCATTTGATCTTTAGCTTCGATGAGAACAAGCTGTTTCATATGTTTGAACCATTCGGCGCTTTAAGCATAATTCTTCAAGGCATAGGTGAACTTCTTGCTGGATTTCTCCCATGGGAACGTCTTGTATCCTTCTTTGCTTTCCAAAGAAAGATCTTTCAACCATCTGTGATAACTCCTTGGGTATAGAAGTAAGGAAAACATGCTTAAGATTTGGATCTGCGCCAATTTGGTAAAAGAGCTGAAGCATTATTCTATAATGCTTATCAAGATGCCTTTTCTGAAGGGAGCAGCATCTTCTTTCAAAGAACTCTCTTCTTTTGAGCTCTTTGAGATCTCCAGGTGTTCCCACAAAAACATGATATAGATAAATAAGGGCATGGGCTGTAAGTTGGTGACGAGAAACGTAAGCTGGTCTTGTTACGTGAGTGATTGCCACCAAAATTTAAGGCTTCCTGTGAACCTTGTAACAAAATTGTAAAGGACATCATTCATATCATGGTTGGTGATGGATTGTGTACTCAACCAAGTATGAAACTCTTCAAGTCTATGTGGCCATTGCGAATAAGGAATATCATCAATGGAGAAGAATTGTTTTGATGCCATAGACACATGCCTAGCAGGATTGGTTCTAGTGGGATTACTAGTCTGTCCAAATTCTGGATCGGAATAGTTTGATTCCATTCCATTTCATAATCATAGTACGGAGGAGTGCAGCCATGAATATTTGTGAGGTTGGTGGAGCACAGGGGAAGAATCAACCGTGTTATCCGAAAAAGATGAGAAAGAGGAGAGGGATGTTGAGTCGATGTAGTAGAAGAAGTTTGTGCGGCTTGCGGAAATCTGCTTTTAAGGGATAATAGGATCGGAGCTCGTGCTGTTGGGTACTGGATTAATTTCTTGCTTACCCAAATCCTTCAAAAGGATTCTAATGGATTTGATAACATCATCTGGTCTGGCTTTTCTCTTATAACAATTGAACTTGATTCTGTAGGTGGTTTCTTCTCTTTCCCCTTTTCCTTTTTCAAAGCTTTGAGACGGCTTCGTATATCTGAATCTCTTCCGGAGAGATCTTGTGGGATATTGGGCAAAAATGACACTTGTGGTCTTGGGATGCATACCCGGTTTGACGGGCGCCAATGGATCGAAGGGTCTGAATTTTCCTTCCTCAAGAAGTTGAATTTGCTTCTTGAGTTTGTCTATCTCTCGGTTTTGGATTTTCAAGATAATGGTACCCAAGATGTTGTCCTGATTCCAAGGCTTGAAGCCTTTTCTACGGAACTCGAAAGTATCTTCTTGGTACCCTCATCGTATCTTCGGAGATCTTGTTGCACGTTTCCAATTTTGGAATCAATAGCCTTGAAGCGTTGTTTTGTGCCAACGAGTCTCGATTGCCAATTCAAAACGGCTTGACCTCTTGTTTCCCATGTTCATCCACATCGGTGGGGGTAGGAATTTTGGGAACATGGCCTACCATGTGAATCAATAAACTCTTCGGTGGCTGGGAACGAGTTTAGAACTTTCCTTAACAAGTGGAGGGAAGTCTCAGACCGTGAAACATGGCAATAGAAGAAGTGGGTGGTACTGTCATTTGGGACTTCAAAGCGGGTAAGAGTGTTTCTTAGCCCATTTGAGGATTGGCTTATAAATTATCTTTATAGTAATGACAAGATGTCCATCACCATTGTCGAACATGCTTTTTTGTCAAATCATTGACCCAAAGCATGGAAAGCCCATCTTTTTTCCGAGATCAACATGTACATCAAGAGGCATGATTTCCATATGCTCAATCATGGCGTGAAATACAAAATTGAGAAGATCAAAGATTTGCCAAGCTGGAAATATCCCCAGGAGATTATTCAGCAAATCCAGAACGATAGTCTTGCTGAGAACATGGAGAACCTCATGTGGCAATGTCACACAGACCTATTCAGATTCAATGGATGTTCGATTCTTTATCCTTTCGGGTTAAATTTGAATTATCATTTCATTCATCCTCTTATCTAGAAGGAAGATTATTTCACTGACCAGCTCAAGACGCTATTATGGTACTTAACCAATAAATACTTAATAGTTATTGAAATTCCCACCAGAAGATTCATTGCCAATCTCACCAGGATATTCTTACTCGGAAGAAATGTGCAAAAAGAAAGTGATAAGAATCTCTTAGACTTTCTTAATTGGTTCTATCATCCTACTTGTTGGAAACAACTCTTGGAAAAAGAACTAAAAACCATAACACCAAATCCTAAAGTCCATACCATCCTATTTTTCCGACGTCCATGGAATTTTTGCAGAAATAATGGTAGTATTCTTGACGCACCACTAGAAATAGGAACCACATCCTATAAACCTCACTTGAACAGCTGAGAAGCCCGGATTCACAAATCTTATCCAAAATCTGTTAGATTTTGTGAATACGAGTACCGAGAACTCCAGAGAATCTTATGCTAAGAAAACAAAACCATTCCTGAAGATATTTAGAATAATGTACCCATTACGTGGGATCATTATGACCTAACTCCAGAAGCTAAGGAAGCACTCAGGCAATACAGACAAGCTACATCGTCCCAAGAGCATGAAATGACAAGCGAAGATGACATTGTCCAATCCACTCAAGACTCCTATGCACGCTTTGGAGGTCCTCTGTCCCAGAATCCCTACGAACAGGGACCTTCGTCCTCATTTCAAGACATGGACACATTCTTTTATGCACAACCATTTAACTGGCCTCAGCCAAGCATTCCTGCCAACACTACCAGTGAAAATACAAAATGGGCAGAAGAATAAGCATCCCATTGGGCTCATGAACAAACATCCTCATCAAGAAGGCTGAATCAAATCCTCTCACTTGAAGATCTTGAAGCACTTCAACAAAAATATGAGGCACATCTCCTAGAAGACAGCTCAGATGACTCAATCTGTAGCTACAATGCTCGTGACGGACAAGACCGCTGAGTCCGTACAATTTCACTGTAACAAATCACTGTTCACTTTTACTGTAGCACTAGGCTAGGGAATGTACTATTCACAATACAGTTACTGTTCATAGTGTGTGAATAATTCCCTCTCGGAAGTTTTCGGTGCCTCTGTTTGTATCTGGACCCGTGAGCTTGGTCCATGTGTGTGTCCTTGTGACCTCTTATTGCCTATATAAGGCAAGGAGGGTGTATTGTTTTGGGCAGAGTCCCCTGAAGTAAAGTGTGTGCTTTGTGAAAAACCTCTCCCTGGCTTTCTAAATTCCTCTTCTTCTCTAGCCTGGTATGATCCTTCAAGAAATGCAGCTTGGATAGGTTAGACACGTTTCCATCCTAGCATCTCTAGGTGTCTCTAGGCTATAAATTAAGGCTAAATGGTTTTCTGCTAAAAGGTTGTCCCTGAGGGCTTGAACGGGAGTTGTTCACCCACTGTGGGATGCATATCTGCAGGAAATTTACTCTCATTCTCTGGTTCTAAGTCTAGGTCCATTCAGCGACTTCCCTTTTAAGAGCCCTTGGTGTGGAGGTTAATTGTTTACTAAGTCTAGGCTTAGCCCAAGCTCTCCTAAGTCCATCAACTCACGATTAATAATTTACAATTTCATTTAAGAGTTGTAATTAGAGAAATTAGAATCAGGGATTTATAATCTAAGGGCCTGTTTAGTAACATGCCAAACAGTGCCCGATTTTGATTTTTTGTTCCCAAAATCAGTTTGGGACGAGAATCGCGTTTGGTAAAATATTTGTTCTCGGGAACAAATTGGGAAGAGAATTGAGAATAAAAAAAAATATATGATTCTTTGTCCGAGAATCAAAAAAAGAATCAAAACAGTAAAACTCTCATTCTTCCCTTCTGTCATCCCGCAATTGCTGTCCGCCACCGCCTGCCACCATCCGCTGCCGCCCGTTGCCGACGTTCGCCGCCGGTCGCCGGAGGCAAGCCCAACCACCAATGAGGCCCAACCTCGCCGATAGCCAGGCCGGCCTGGCCACCAATGAGGCTGAGCAAGGCTCGGCCTCACCAGATCGGGCAAGGTCAAGCCTCGCCGGTGGCTAGGCGAGCCTCGCCCAGCCCCGCCGGTGGCCAAGCTAGCCTTGCCAAGGCTGGGCGAGCCTCGCCCAACTGCCAACGAGGCTCGACCAACGAAGGCCAACCTCGCCGAGGGCCGGCGTCGCCCTCGTCTGGCTAGTCGCCAGATCGGTGACCGGCCGCATAAAGAAGAAGAAGAATAGGAAAAAATGGAAAAAAAGAAAAGAAAAAAAGTAAAAAAATTATTTAAAAATCAAAAGAAATTAATTTGGAACATAATCAATTAAAGACAAGATCAAACGCAATTCTATTCCGAATAAAAAATTTTAGACGATTACTAAACACGTTTTTTTACTCAGAATCAGTTCCCAAGAACAAAATAAAAAATAATCATTTCTAATCAGAATCAACTCCCGGGAACAGAATCGTTACCAAACATGCCATAAGTTTACAAAACTTATAATTTGAGTTTTTAATCTAGAAGTGAATTTCATTTAGGAGTAGTTATTAATTGATTTAATTGAGTTGATTAGAAATCCAAACAAAATATTAGGAAAAATATTTTAATCTCGTGCAACAAGAGAAATTAGAATTAAACAATTGATTACATCGATTAATCAATTAATATCCTTTTAGATAATATCCTTTCAATATTTAATCTTGTTTAAATTTTGAGGTTTGATGATTTTTTTTTTCAAAGATTTTCCATCCATTTGTGAGAAAACTAACCAAAAACTAATTTTTAGACTGTTTATGATTTTTTGGAAAATATAATTATTTTTTGGATTTTCAATTTTTTATGAATTTTTTTTTTACTATTTTAAACTGAAAGTAGGGACCCGGGTCGGATATCCGGATCAGGCTCGGTCCCTATTTAAACCGGGTCGGGACCAGCCCAAGGCGAGGCCCGGACCCCCAAGGCCTTAGACTCCTCGACTGGGCTGAATTTCATTTAGGAGTAGTTATTAATTGATTTAAGGTGAGTTGATTAGAAATCCAAATAAAATATTAGGAAAAATATTTTAATCTCGTGCAACAAGAGAAATTAGAATTAAACAATTGATTACATCGGTTAATCAATTAATATCCTTTTAGATAATATCCTTTCAATATCTAATCTTGTTTAAATTTTGAGGTTTGATGATTTTTTTTTTTTTTTTTTTTCAAGGATTTTCCATCCATTTGTGAGAAAACTAACCAAAAACTAATTTTTAGACTGTTTATGATTTTTTGGAAAATATAATTATTTTTTGGATTTTCAATTTTTTATGAATTTTTTTTACTATTTTAAACTGAAAGTAGGGACCCGGGTCAGATATCCGGATCAGGCCCGGTCCCTATTTAAACCGGGTCGGGACCAGCCCAAGGCGAGGCCCGGACCCCCAGGGCCTTGGACTCCTCGACTGGGCTGAGCCGGCCAATGGGCCCAGTTCGCCTGGCCCGAGGGGAGCACCTGAAAAGAAAAAGAAGAATTAGTCCAAGCCAGATGCTAAACAAAAACCAAGTTTGGCCCAAGAGAGCAGAATGAGCTCAACAGGCCTAATTCATCTCAGCCTAAAAAAACCAAACGCTAAAGGCCCGATCGGATCCTTGCATCCGACCCGGCTCTGACCCGACTCACGCCTCTCCCCTTCCCCGCCTCTCCGCGGCGCCGATGGGGGCGGCCGATCGGGTCACGGCCAAACCGCGGTGAGCAGCGCCGATCGTCGTGGGATCGGCAGACGCGACGACGAGGCGGCGGGCAGCAGCAGGGACGACGGCGCGAGGTTCGGCTGAGATCAGCGAGCGGCTGGGTCGTGGAGACGGATGGAGCGGCGACCTCCGTCGTCTTTCGATCGGGCGGTGGGTCGTGAACAGCAGCGTCTCGGCCTGGTGGCGGCGTCGTCGGTGGCTGAACAGCGGTGCCCGCGGCGGCGGGGCTCGGTCTCGGGTCTCTCTCTGATCTCGCCTCTTTTTCCTCAGATCTCACCCCCTCCACGATCTCTCTCCCAAATCTCGCAAAGAGCTCCCCCAATTTTTCTCTCATCCACCGCCTAGATCTCTCTCTCGTCCCCCGAGATCTCTGTCATCCACCGCCCTCTCTACCGATCGGCCTCCCTCTCCTTTTATAGGCGCGGATGGCCACCGCCGGCACGTGGGAGCAGGCGGTTTTGCCACTGGCCGGGCCTACGGCTAGCTGCCCTCCATCGCGTCGACGGCCTGCCCGCGATGCCCTTCGTCCGGCAGCATTGAAGACACCTGCTCCGCCGTCCCACCCGTCCTGGTTTCCCGCCGGCCACTGCGTTGCTCCACGTGCGTCGCCGTCTTCTGCGCGTCGCTGTTCTCCGTGCGCGTGAGGCGCAGCGCAAGGAAGAAGGAGGTGAAGGAAAAGGGCCGGGCCGCGGGGTCCTGAGTTAGGCGAGACCGGCCTGGGCCCGTGCGCGGGGAAGAAGACAAAAGAGGGGCTGGGACGAAAACCCAGCCCCCGAGCCCCCTTTCATCTTTGTTAAAATTTTATTTATCCGAAAATAGGGGAAAATAAAATACAAAGTAAAAATTAGTAGATGCAAATAATATTAATACCTAGATGATGTGAAAATATTTTTTTTGAAAGGGCCAGATCGGTCCATAATTTTCTAATATTTAACCGACATTTAGGCATTAATAATTTGAGGCTTTAAATTGTTTTCTCTTCACCCGTTTTAACATATTGGATTCTCAAATGAGTACTAACATTACAATATGATCTGTTTTTATGTTTAGCCTTTGGCATGTGTCCTGTTGAAATAGGGATATGATATGAATATGGTTTATTTAAATGTGTTTAGTAAACGTGTCAAATCGAAAATTAAACGAAATTACATATTACCCTTAAGATCAATGACCAAAACAATCCGTCAACATTCACTTTTGAGTAACAATCATTTGGCCTTGGATATCACACAATCAACAATAACAATCAAAGCAACATAGAACACAAGGACGGAGGGAGAAGGGTTGAACTCGAATAGCGAAACATTAACAAAACATGGAAGGAAAGCCGCGAGTCCATTTTATAAATCAAAGTGTTATTTTATAAATTCTTTAGGATAAAAATGTCTTTAAATATTATAATAAACGTACGGGGACGAAGGGGGGAGAGGGGGTTAAACTTGAATAGCAAAACATTAACAGAAATGAAGAGAAAGCCGTGAGTCCATTTTATAAATCAAAGTGCTATTTTATAAATTATTCAGGATAAAAATGTCTTTAAATATTACAATAAACATGTTAAGACGTATTCAATTCTCTCATGTCAAAGAAAAGCACCGAATTAACTGATGAGGAAATAAAGGAGTGGAAAGAATCGGTGTTGCACCATCTTTTTGAAAGGAGAATTGTAAATGAAATCCTGTCTATACCTATTGCTGTGCAGCCAAAAGCAGATCAATTGATTTGGACAAGAAACAAGAATATGAATTACACAGTCAAAAGCGGTTATAACAGCATGCACGCCAAATCCATACAACACGATAGCAACAGGGCATCAACCTCATATCAGCCTCCCCGACTCCTATGGACACGAATATGGCACCTACCAACACCCCCCAAATTGAAAGTTTTTCTATGGAAACTATGTCAGGATGCTATCCCAAAAAAAGAGAAACTCTACCACAGAAGCATCTTACCTGACCCACTATGCCCTCTTTGTTCCAAATCCCCTGAGACAGTCGAGCATTTGTTCTTCTTCTGTAAAAAAATCAAGAGCGTATGGTTAGATCCAAGCTTAAACCTAAACAATAGCACATAAACAGCCACTAGAATGGATAAATGGCTGGTGGAATTTTTCGAAGCAAAGCTGCAAACATCGGACACAGGGCATGTGGCGGAGGTGCTATGGCAAATCTGGAAAACAAGAAACAACCAAATCTTCCATGACAAGAAGCCACAACCAAAGGCCATAATTGTGTCCGCCCTAACACAAAATCGGAGCTTTAAGCGTTGGAATCAGAGCGCGAGAAAAGAAAAATCGGCAATGCCAACCCACCTGCGAGATGGACAGCGCCGGAAGGCCGAAGTCTGAAGCTGAATGTTGACTGTTCATGGGTGGAAGGAGCATCGCCTAGTTCGATTGCCGGTATTTTGCGAGATTCCAACGGTGTAATCGTTGATGGCTTCGTCAAAGAAATCCAAGCATCTTCACCTTTGCAAGTGGAAACCCTAGCCATGCTCCATGGTTTGCGGTTGCTAAAACAGAAGGAAGAGAACCATTGCACTTAACGCTCACGTGGGGAAAGTACACAAACCAGAGGAGTGTTTTTTTTTTTTTTTGGTCAGTCATACTCTATTCCTACTCTACACTCATTCTCAAACTTTTGCCCTGTCTTTTGCAGGGCATGGGAGTCGAAACCCACTCCTAAAACTTACGCGTCCCCATCCCATCCCCTCCTGAGAATGTGGGGATTTGAACCCCTCACCTCCCCCTTCCATGATGGAAGGGTGGCCACTAGGGCGAATCCCAGTGGTTACCGAGTGTTAAGTTTGTGAAAGTGACCGTCGTGAGTTAGTGGAAGCTGTTCTGGGTAGGGGTGTAAACGGGTCGGGTCGGGTCAGGTTTTGATGTTACCCGACCCGACCCGAAACATAAGGGTCACATACTGTGACCCGACCCGAAACACATTAGACTCGCATCAGAAATTCGGGTCGGGTTTATTTGTTTTCCTCTTCTTCTTCTTTTTTTCATTTAAAATATAATTATTTTTATAATGGGTACCTAACCCATCCAGTCTTGGATTTTCTTTTTTCTATTTGTTCCATTTAAAATGTAAGTATTTTTAACCCAATACGAGTTACACTTAGTCATTTATTTATTTATTGTTTTTCTGCGTCTTTGTAAAGTCTGATTACCTTAATTAAGAATATCGCTCATTTTGTTTTGCTTGTTTTTCAACTAGGTATTACCATTTAGAAAATCGCTCAACACGTATCAAGCTAGATGCGAGCTCCTGAATGCCAATCTAATGGTAGAATCGATACCATTGAATATGGACGAAGCTCTAGGTAATTGGGATTTCTTGCCTATATATGCTTGGACAACCAAAAATGCTATCTTGCAAATTTTTCTCCCTTTTAAAGACCTGAACTAGCCGACTGCTATGCAATATGTCCCGCGGTCCAATCCACGAAAAAAGAGACCCACGCCAGATAAGCACACAGCTCCAACTCTATGAAGCACGGACACGTTGTCCGTGCTTCCGTGTCGTGTCGACACGTGTCGGAGCGTGTCGGACACGTCGACACGCTCGGACACGTTCGGACACGCGGTCAACGCGTGTCGAGTTTTCGGACACGTAGTCAATTTTTTTCGACTCGTCTCGACACGCGTGTCGGATGGAAGCGAGGGCGGAGGAGGAGAGACGAGGCCGCGAGCGACAGCGAGAAACCGCCAGAGAAAGAGTAGAGATTGAGGCGCCAGAGAAAGAGTCGAGACCGAGGCAAGGGCGGCCGTAGAGACTGAGGCGAGGGCGGCCGCAGTGATGCTGCGGGATCGGCGACGAGGCTGCAACTGCAAGTGAGGAAGGGCCGAAGGCGAGGCGGAGGAAGAGAAGGATCGAGAGGAAGAGGGGGTTGTATGGAGGTCGTCCGGCGAGGAGATGGAGATGGATCGAGAGGAAGACCGTGCGGCGAGGGGAAAAAAGTGAGGAGAGGAAGGGGTTGCGAGGTCGTGCGGCGAGGGGAAAAAAGTTTCAGTAGCTAGGGTTTTGGAAACTCAATGGGGTGACAGCCTGTCACGTGGGTGGGGGAGGGGAAAACGTGAAATAAATTTGGGGTGGGGGAAATAGTCTGACGTGGGAAGGTAGGGAAAAAATATTGAAATAAATTTAGGAGGGAGGGGGGGGGGCGGGAATAGTCTCTCGTGGGGGAGGGAGGGAAAAAAGTGAAATAAATTTGGGAGTGGGGGGAAACTTTGTTTTAAGCGGAAAAAATGAATAAATAATTTTAAAAAATAAAAATACTGAATTTTAGATGATAATAAATTTTGATCATTGTAAAAAAATCGTAAATTTATTTAAATAAATTGATTCTAATTTCCAAACATGGATAAGTATTAATTATGAATGCCTTTCGAATTTTCAATGAATTAATTTATTAATATTATTAGTGTTAATTTATTGTTGGCTCTTTTTTTAATTAATTAATTATTTATGAATTTAAATCAAATTAAATATAAATATAAATATTTATTTAATATTTAACGTGTCGGAACGTGTCGAAATTCTCTACTTTTTGAAAATGACGTATCGCGTGTCGTGTCGTGTCGTGTCGCGTGTCGCGTGTCGCGTGCTACATAGCTCCAACTAGACTAATTTTAAATGTTCTAAACTCTGATTTAACTGAGAATTTATTCCATGAACCAGCAATAAAGATCAGTATCCCAGGACCCCCGATCCACAATCGAGAAGAACATGCAAGCTTTGAGTTTGGCCTCAAAGTAAATGCAACAGTCATGTTTCCATAGTCATCAACTACCCCCTAATTGCGAATTGAATTACTACCATACACTGCAGCAACAAAACCACAAGCCCTCAATCTTTTTCACACAAATCTTCATATTGATATCTCATAGGAGTTCCATCAGCCCACCCAATACCCATAACGTGTGGACTAACAAAGCGAGCTGTTCATCACTCAAAACTTCAGATGTTGCATCAGAAACGGCAGCATTGGTTCTGGTTACCTCTACTGGAGGTGCTTGACTCTTGGCAAAACGGCGATAGAGCTCTAAATTTTCCCTTTACGGAATCCACAGGCCAAGTTTCACACAATCCTCTCGAACATCTTCCTCCAATTCTGGGTGCAAATTATCATTAGCCTTCAAAAATTACAAGAAAATAATTATGTAACTATAATCTTTCTCACTCTTTCCTAAAGGAAGAGATATTTGCTGAGACAAATAGATGAGACAAGACATCGAAAGTTAGATAAATGGCTGTACACCAATCTTCTATAAATCCAGGGAAGGATGGACAGCAAAGAATTGCTTTCAACCAAGACTTGGAAATGCCATTACTGAACCTGATTAAAAGAGACATACCCTTGGATACAGGTGTAGAGCTAGAGGAAAGCAAAAACTCTAGATGCAAGTGCAATTTTTGCCAAGAAAATTCTAACCCAATGTCCTTGAGATGGAGTTTAAGTGTGTCGCTGGTCTCTGCTCAGAAAGACAATATTATGTCATGACCAAAGCCAATAAAAGATCCAGTGATAGAACAAAATTCCAATGTATAAAACACATTGTATTGCATCATTATAGCATATAAGGGAAGCGCACATTATGGTGCAAAGCATGCCCTCCATTACAAGCTTCATGCACCAGTTCAAACACAGCAAGGTCAACCAGATTGGGGAAAGATTCAGTACTCACCCTGTCTCAATCCAAAACTTAAAATCTGTAGACACTATAAACCCACACTTACATCTGTAAATTTCTCTTAAACTTTACAGATGAATGCATAATAGAACTTAACCTACTCACCCTGTCTCCCCAATGGTTCTATTGATTTCTCTTGCATTTTATATCTAAAAAGCGTTCGACTATATTCTCCTACTGCTACTGTGTATGTAGAATGTCTTTTATCTGTTTCTTTCATTGTGGAAGCACATTAATCGTACATTAAGCAGAGGGGAAGTGGTATTCTTGACTAGCGTGCATGGCGGTATTCTTAAAGTTCCATTATTTCCTATAGGCGGCTCTCTTCTGTGCATTTCTGTGCTATTTTGATGCATGATCTAGCAGGATGTTTCAATTAGCTTGCTTGTCCTATTATCAGCAAGATCAAAGTCAGTAAATGTTGCTGATTTTTGCAAGCTATTTCACATGGTGGAATCTCTTAGTACTCACTCTTGATACACATGGATTGAGCCCCAGTACAAATATTAAGCTCCTGACATGATGTAGGAATAACTCTAACAAGAACTCCTATACCAGTTGACTTAGTTGGAGAAGCGACAGATCGCATAAAGAACAAAAACAGGGCTAAAATAGAGTTGAGTTGAAGCTGGAACAGAAAAAAGATATTTATGGTTTATGAAGAACCAATCATGTTTATTGAATGAAGAAAGCTAATGAGTTAGAGACTTGGACTTACTTATACTGAAATACAGATAATAGACGATCTTGATCTCAAATAACATCTCTAAACTCAACAATGCAATCTAATTGAACATTTGCATGACTATCGTCCGCTCGATCGTAATCGCGAGAGAATCGCGTTTCGAACAGAGGAACCGATCTACGACGCACCCAAGAACCCGAACCGAGGACGGAACAAGAGGGGAACCCGGCGCGCGCAGATGGGTACAGAGCCCGGTGCTGCTGTCCTGGACTGAGTGGACTCGACCCAAGAGGCGGAGCCATTGGTGGAAAAAAAGCAAGAAACGGTGGCGAATTCAAGAAGCAAAAGCTATGCGCAGAGACGAAGCATGAATGGCGTACCTCCACGGCCAAAGACTTGTCCAATCTCCAGGAACAACAGCTCCCACAGAACTCGAACCCTAAACGTCAAAATTTCAGCTCGACCCTTAACATGGGAAGGGGAAGGGGAAGGGTTTTCGGCGACGGACGGCGACGATCGATTGATTCGGCGGCGGCTAGGGTTCCGGCGTTGAGACGAGGGGTGGCGACGGCGACGGCGACGGCGACGGCGAGGCGGCGGCGCGTCGATCGGAGGGCGGCAGCGGAATCCACGAGAAGGCGCAGTCGTCGAAGAAGAAGGCGGAGCCGAAGACTACGAGGGATTTCTTTACGTGTTTGTGTTTCTTAGCGGTAAAAGATTGGAACGTGTTTGCGTTTCTCAGCTTGTTTGGAATTTGGAATTAACGTGTTTCGGGTCGAAACATTGTTCGGCCCTGACCCGAACCGAAACATATTTCTTTACTTGTTCTGTATCTGTGACCCGAACAATTTTAAGACCCAAAACACATACTCAACTTGTTTTGTGTTCGGGTCGTGTTTGGATCGGGTCGGGTCGGGTCGGGTTTCTTTTGACACCCCTAGTTCTGGGCTAGGCCGAGGAGCCATGGGCTGTGAAGGATTTTGGCCCAAATGACATACGCAAGTGTTGTCCATTGTTCGAGAGATGCAAATCATGCCACAAATTGGGTAGCAAAAGCTTTCTGCCTTAAAACCCTTCCCTCAACATCAAAGCGCAAACCCCCGCAATCCCTATTTTATGCTCCGATTTCAACTTATCCTTTTCATGTAATTCTCTTTTTCAAGAATGAATGAAAGCACTACTTTTGATAAAAAAAAAAACAAAAAAAAAAAACATCTTAACTTAAACACTGTGATTCTTATTTTAAAGGGTTATGTGAGTTAATTCGCATAACACACGATTTTTTTCTCATGTCTTAAACATGTTAACCTGTTTATGAAATCTATTTGACTACTTATCGTGTCATGTAGTTGAAAATTGTCAGCCCTAACATTGTGTTTCAGGATCAGCCATTTCTAATCCTGGTCCAATTATTTTTATTAGATGTTTGGTTTGATTCTTTGCCCCTGTGATGCCCATACCTTGAATTAGATGGATCCCTATGAGCGAAACATAGAAGCCCATAATATATAGAGAAATGCTTATGTAGTTTTTAATTCATGAGAGAATGACAATCTGTTTTAATTAAAAAAAAAACACATGACAAACAATTAAAATTTATTATAGGGTTTACTTCTTCAATAATTTGTGACTCGTTGTATATTTTTATTCTTAGAGTAATCCAAAGACTGGTGTACTAGTAAAGCCATAAGATATATATTCGAGCCCATTAGACTAAATCCATGCAAATTCTTAATAAATCCCCTATGGGCAAATAAAAGAACGAAAAAGAATAACTAATTCCTCTAGCCCTCGGCATTGAAGGGACATTTTAATTACTTCAATCTCGAGTTATTATTCTGTTCAATTTTATCCATGTAGTATTGTCCAACATTCAATTCAATCCCTGAACATTTATTCCGTTCAATCTTTTCTTTTTGTCATTAAACTTCGTTGCAGCATTTGCTAATGTGGTGACATAATGCTCTTTTAATTTGCTGTTATTGATTACGGTGGCTGCTACATTTGAACATTCTTCCCAATTAGCTAGATGTAAAAATGCATGAACGAACAAATTATTCTTTGTAAGAATGTCCATGACCCAAAAAGCGTAAAAATCTTTCAACGAGATTGGTCAGGCCAGATCGAGCCCATTAAAGGAGCCCAAGGCTTAGCCAGCTCGGTCGATAGGTCTAGAAACGTAAGGGCGGCCCACTGAGCCACCACATTTGCGATCCATCATAATTTTTTTAGGTGGAAATTTGCCCCTAGTCATGCCATTTTACAATTTTATGAAGCACACTGCATTTCTCAGGAGACAAAATAAAGAATTATTATCTGCCCAAGAAAACAAAAGGTCAAAGGGTGAAATGGCACGTGAGTACTTTGACTTTGTTGGGCCACATTGAGATAAAATAGCCGAATTCCATCATGTCTTATCTAAATTGTTGAAGTTATAATACTACAAAAAAAATTCCAAACTGATACATCTCTAACAAATTTACCATATATTAATTTTTTTAATAATAAAAAATTCTCAAATTAGTACGACTGTAACAAAATTACTCCAAACAAATTTTTTGACCATAAAAACTCATAAACCGATACATATGTTACAAGTTTACTCTCCAAAGGTAAAATCTTAAACCACACTAGACAATTGTCACGCGTCATCCAACTCAATAATTAAACTGTAAAATTTAATGAAAATTAACAATTAGTAAATTTATCATATATGTACAAATTTGAGTTTTTTGTAATCAAAAAAATTAATTTAGGATAAATTTGTTATAAGTGTGCCAATTCAAAAAATTTCATGATATTAACCTAATTTTGTAATAGAAATATCTTTTCTAATTTTGTGACATCGTAATTGATGAATTTAGTATCATTTGGGTAAAAGCTCATACCAGTTTGAACCCATCATCCTTTTGCCCTTTATTTCCTTCCACGAGCAACGACCTAATTTCCGCTAACAAAGTCCGGGGGTTTCCCCTCGGATCTTTCATTTTCCTGTACCATTCCCCCGTGTTTCAGGGGGGAAGGCGTCGCGGGGATCCAGGCTGCCCCCTTTACCCCCATGAGGGGGTTGTGGACGGGAGGAGCAATGGGGTTTGAATATTTGTCAAGGCCCAACCCGGCTTTTACCCAGACTTTCCCGATGATCAGAGCCTTTTTATGTCCTGCTTACGAAGTAGGTCGTTTTCTTGTCAAGAGAGTTTTGATGAGGATAAGAAAAAGGTGTCATGTAAAATGATTCAACATGGACTCAATTCTTGTGTTTAGCTGCACTAATCAAATTCCTTTTATTATTCTCTAGCAAAAAAGATAGTGTTATTTTTTATGGCAATATTTTTATACGACAAAGGCATTAGAAAAATCTAAAATTCTCCAACTTATTTAATGAGATATTTGAAATTTTTTAACGATTGGATCGCTAAAGTCTACGTTTTTTGTTCGAAGTTGATCTATTCATCAAAATTTATGAGCGAAATCTTGACAAGATTGTTAATCCGTTGTTAATTCTAACGTAGCATTTGAAAAATTAAAAAGGAAATCACAAAGGAAGGATATTGAATAGCAAAATTTATTGAAAAAGGAAATTTGAAAAAAGACGATATAGGAGGGAGGCGGGGCGCCATCAAGGTCGCATTATCTCAGGCTATATCTAGCTCAAATCGAACCAACCCTCACCAGCATTTGGGCGACCATGATGCAGGAGCATTCAACTTATCTCCATCAACACACTTAGCACCATCATTGCTAGCCAAAATAGAATTTCGGCGTAACATGTTCAATGGGTCGAGATTGAAATTTCCAACTAAAGCAGCATTGAACTATTCTTGCCGAAGTTATCAATATTGATGGTTAATGAGTTATCGAATTCTCGGTAAGATATATTGGTCACTGATTTCTCGGTACATTTTATTAGTTACTAATCTAAAAGTTTATCAACAACATCTCAGTGGGAGGCCATTCTAAGCAACTTTCTTGATTATTTGATGAAGTCTTGGGGTATTTATCTTTTGATGGAGGTGGGAGCACAAATTTTGTAAGGCTGAAGAATCAAGAGCACAAGTTCCCAAGTCTTAGATGCATCTCTATTTTCCTATGAGTTTTCGATGTTATGTAAGTTTCAAGAGTCAAAATTCTAAGTTCCTATGTCTTTAATGATAGGCTAGTTTCAATGTCTATTTATTACTTTTCTATTTCCTAAGTTATATTTCTTTTATAAATAGTGGAAGCCTCTCAATCGTAACCGGACTAGATTTGATGAATAAAAATACTTGAGATTTCCTTTGTGTGAGCATATATCTTTAGAGAGTAGATAACTCCTATTTCAATTACCCATGGAGAGTGGATTACTCCTCAGCGATGAGCCAAAAAACCCTTTATTCTCGGCCTGTTGATTTTTCCTTTAAGCTTTGATGGTGAGTTTCTCCAATCCCGAAATCCTTTATCCTTGGAATGTGATTCGTCTGTTAAGCTTTGGTGGTGAACTTCATTTATCCTTATCATCATCCTTGGTTGGTGGCACATCCTTTATACCTTGATGACGATCGTTTTCTATCATTGCATTTGCATTCATCCTTGAACAACCATTCCTATATACTAATCACAAAAATTCCTACGTTCTCGAATCACTCGCCCATGCATGTCCCTACATCTCAAAAAGGAGGTGCTGCCACGCAATGTTTTTCTTTTTTTTGGTTTCTTCTCCAAATTTCCTAATAGTTTTAGCTTCAAATGACGGGGCATGATGAATTAAAATCTAATTGTAAAAGTTATGGGTCACCAGCTGGGAAGGACTTGGAGTTGATGGTCTTGGCATAATTAGCTTAAATATTAAGATTTATACGGAAATTGAGTACAACTCTCGTGGATTTTATCTTTTCTGCGATGGCGATATGACGTTGGTTTCACGTCAACATCTGTAGCTTTATTTTAATGGAAGGATCGACTCATACGAAAAATATGTACTTTAAAGACCCAATTGTACAAAAAAAAAAAAAAAAAAAAAAAAAGACTATTGAGACACCTGATTGAACAATTTAAAAAGTACAGAGACCTGCCGATGGAGTTGTATTTTATAGGGAGGATAAGTTCTCAATCCGATTTGATTCCAATATAGAATTGGGAACCAGGGCTTGGTTCGATTTTGGTCAAGTCCAATGTAATTGGTCTAACATGAAGTGAAAGAGAAAAGAAACTTGAAGAATTCCTTTGTATTCACTCTAATTTGATAAGTATTCTTTGCATTTATTTATATTACAAAGTGCAAACGATAAAAGGAAAATATAAAATACGGATTCATTTTGAATCACTAATTGATGTCAATCTAAACCATAAATTGATTTGAGTATCTTCAATCAAATAAATTGCACAAATCATATTCTCAATATGGTTTTTTTTTCCTATTACTTGGAACGGGATTGAAATAATATTTAATTTATATTTCACTAATCTTTTTGAAGAAAAAAAGTGATGTTGTTTATCTAGTCCGGTTCCTCCTTGGAATTGAGAACTAGATCACCTAAACACCAGTTTCATTTTAGGAATCACGAATCAGATTGACACTCTCGAGAATTAGACCCAACAGGCTAGTTTGAACTGATCTAGTTTGAACAGATCCTTATTCGAGTGGTCCATTTTGCACACTTCTAGTATTTTTACCCCTTTTTCTAAATTGCACATATTACTCTCCATAGTCTCTCTTCTTCAGTTTGTTTGCACTATCTGACAAAATGGTAAACTTGACTAGATCGACAAATTACACATATTGTCTTTTCGAATCACAAAAGTCAATAACACTTTAAGGTGGCATGTCCAAGATTCGTTTGGAGTATTTTGAAGAAAACTTTAGTGAACGGATTTTTACTAGAAAGCTAAAACGGACGTGCCCAAAAAATTTTGTCCTACCGTTGTAAATTACTTTTGACTTTCAATCAAAAATTTGACAATGAAAAAAATATTAAATCTAAAAAATTCTGGAAAAAACTATGTATGACACTAATTATCGATATTTGTATATCAAAATAGCCGTTAGATGTATTTGACTAGAGAAGGGTCGAATTGTGCGAAGCACAAAATTTATGAATCGCAATAGGTGAAAATAAAAAAATTTCTCTAAATAGACTAATTTAAGTGATTGTAGAAGCTCTAAAAAAGTAGACTTATGATATGTTTACGAATGTAAGCAATATGGTAGGAATGAAAATTCGGATGGAAAATAATATCAAGAAAAATGGAATCTTCTGTGGTTTCATTGCTTTGATCTTTTACCTTGTAAAAATTTTCAATTAAAAAGCTAATTCAAGATATTAGGTTTGGGAGAGGACGATACAGCCGTGATAAGAATTCGTAAAAAAGCAAAATGGGACGACATGCAAATCGAAATGAAATATATATGTTAAAAATGTGTAACTGAAGAACGACATAATGAACGATGAAAAATAGAAAAGTCAAATTATAGTACGAAGAACTTACGCTTGGCTCCAATACTTATCGGTCAGATTCAAAAACTTAGCCGTCGGGTCACAACTCACAAGTAACTTCATATATACATGAGGTATGAAAAATCGCGTAAGTGATGTAAGAACTTTCAAAGGCCCTCATCCAGGAGGCTCTGGGTCACACTTCTTGAGTTTCAATTTTTATTTTTATTTTGGAATTTTTTGTCTTTAATTTCATGCGATTTGCATGGGATGGATCACAAATAATGACGCCTTCGATATTCTCATGTTCAGCCGCATGAAAAACATATTTAAGAATGTAGGTGGATCCAAGACGGCAAAACTTCATGGTCAATGCATTATGAGCCGCATGTTTTTCACCCTCGTAATACTATTAACGTACGCCACCTCTAACGAAAGTGACCTTATCTTATGGCCCAAGAAAAGGGAAGGAGACCTAATACGCTTGATCATATTCTTTCATAACTCTTTTGGTCATTTAAACAAAGGAAAAGCCCTAGATTAACAAGGTGTTGGCTTAAATGGTAAAAAGGTATATTTTTCTCCTTATGATCATAAGGTTCAAGTCTTGTTGCGGGTATCACAAGAAGAAAATCCTAAATGTATCCAGACGATTTTGGGGAGTGTGTGTGCCCTTAAGATAAACCGGAGAGAACCAGTTGAGGTGCGTGTGCGAAAGTTGACCTGCACACTACCTGGTCACTAAATCCTTAAAAAAAAAAAAAAAAAAAAAAAAAAAAAAAAAACTAGAGGCCCGTGTTCAGTCACTCATGTTATGATTGGGTTATGCCAAGCTGTGATGAATATGATTCGATTTAATATGGTCGAAATGGAAAGGAGGCTGTTGCTTGCTGTGGACTAACAATAAATGGGGACAACGTGTGCCCTAAAAGCATGAATTGGAACTCGTCTACTACTTTATCCAACGAGTGCCCTTATAACTTTCACAAAATATGAATGTTGACATATATATCAACATATATTTTTATCATAGTTTTTTAATATTATATGATATTATAAATTTTGACTGATAAATGTAAAAGTACTTTTTATTTAATCCAAGTCTTGACAAACAAGTCAAGCACACCGTATAAGACAAGTTTCAATTTTCAATACACTAAACACACTTCACCAGAATAGTTTTTGCATTGAAAACTGTAATATTTACTTAATGAGTCACTTAACAAGTGCCTCTAATACACTATAAACAAATTCTTGTACAAAATAAGGAAATTACAGTCACCTTATGGACAATCTTGACTATTGGACTAAAGAGAAAGTGTCAATAGCGAGTCTTGAGTATATCTAATTAATGAGTGGGTCAGGAAGGGATGGTTAGGAGTTGGACCTAAAAGTCCTTTTCCATTATCTTAAAAAATATTAACTTTTCTTTCCAAAGCTATAGAGCCTAAGCAAGCCTAAATGGGCATGTGCTTGGATAGATGAAAAAAACCGTTAGTATGCGCTCGATGAAATGGCATAATTGTCTAAATCCTAAATTTATTATACAGTGACCAATTCAGTTATAAGCATTTCAATTATGTCAATTTAATCATAAACATTTTAAATTTTCAAAAAAATATTTATTTCTTTACTTATTTATTTATTTATTTATTTTTTCCTGTTGAGAGTTGGTGAGGATTGCAACTCTCACTAGTGTCTAATGAGGGCTCGCAAGCCCTCATCCAGTGGTTGGTGGGGATAGTCGGGCCTTGAGTGGCCAGTCGGCCCTTGCCCAACGACCCCTCCTCGTTGGTCGGCCCCCTAGTTAAGAGAAAGGTCTATAAAAATTTTGCAAATTGTCCACATCACGGATTGCTAATCAAAATTGGCCAAAATTACTTGTCAAAAGACTTATAATTGAATTGGTACAATAAAATGTGTGGAACTTAATTGACCACCGTATAATAGGTTTAAAAATTTTGGACAATTTTTCCCCTCGAAATTGTCCTTGTTCAGACCTAAGGGGGCTCATCTAGTTACCATAGCAATGAATCATGATCAAGTCTAATTTTAAGATTTAAATTGCAACATTTCAATATACGTAAGTGTTTTTCCTATTTGCCCTGGAAACCTTAATATATAGGTTATTAAAGTGTAAACCTTCTTGTTTGTAATTTTTTGTTGAGCAACCATCGTTGATCCTTCAAAATTAGTTTGTAGACTCCCAACTTTGGATTTTTCTGGCTAAATCAAGACGAAGTCAAAAGGCAATTGGTGGAGGAATAAACGCATTGATGCTTGGTCGAACTCCACCTACAAATTGATTGGCAATTAGCCAAATTGCGTGCAACTTGTTCGCCCATAAACAAAAATCACGTGCGACTCGCTAGAGGGGATTGGTCGGCCTTGGTTTGGCAACAAGAAAAGGACTGCACGAAGCACAGATTTTTCAGTAAATTCGGTTCAAAATTTTAAGGGATAAACGCATAAACAGAACTTAACATTTTAACCGTTGTTCAATTGAAAAGTTAAAATTTATTTTGATAAATTGAGGATTTAAGGGTTTGAAAAAAAAAAAACCTCAATCAGGTTTTGAGTGCTCAGTCTTGACAGAGGATTGAATTAGAGAGAAAAACAAAATAAATAAATGGATGTAGAAAAAAGGAAGAGAAAAGTGAAAGTGAAAAGTCCTTTGAGTATTTGATAGTTTTCTATATATTTTACAAAGTGAGCTTCTCTTTATATATACAATTCAAGGAATCGTGATTCAACAGAATCTGTTTACACGAGTTTAAATGGGTCTTCTTGGTCTTCGGTGTGTAGTTGCTAGAAGATATCTTGTGCTAAAGATGGGGAAGAAAATGTTAGGGGATGTTGGAGCCTGCTGATGTGAACTTTAACTTGTTTAACATGTGCTGTCTTATCAGTGAAATTTAGGACACGATAAATGACACGTGGCAAATTGCTAAATATTCTACGCAGGAGCTGATGCTTGAATTCCACCTTCGGTAAGTGGGGACCTAATTGTGACTTATAAACTGGAGTTTTCAACAACCAAAATATAAACTTAAATAATCAATACATAAACGGCCATATGAGGTATTATGGGACCACTACTTATTATTTTAAAAACTTAAGCCGTTAGATTATTTTGTAAAAAGACGTGATTTGATATTTAAATTATTCTAACAAGCCAAAAACGTGAAGTTATGTTTATATAATTTCTCCAAAATTTTAACTCCTTCCACTTCGTTAACAATAAGCATAAATTAGTTTTTTGTCTTAGCAAGTTTAGCTCTTAAATCATTATCGTAACCTGAAGAATATCGTCTCCTTTTTTTGCAAAAATGTCATGTCAGATTAAATTCTGTAATCTCCTTATTATCCAGTGAGATCTCTCTCATTGATCTCTCCTACAAATTTACTTAAATTGATAAATAAGGCAAAAGAAGACTAAGTGTCAAAAGTTAGAAAAGTGACACTTAAAGTCACTTTTTTTTTTCAAAAAAATAAGATACTTGAGTGCCACATCCTACGAATCCTGCCAAATCCTACGTAGCAATTTTTTCATTAATATTGCTCGCTTATGTGGCTCACTGAAAAGCTGACTCAGTAAAGAAACACAAAAACGACGTTGTTTTGACTATTTCAATTTTAAAATAAATTAAATCAATTTTTTTATAAAAAAAAAAAGAGAAAAGAGGTTCAGCCGAAGGCTAAGGACTGAGCCCTCGTTGTCGGCGGCTAAACCTCCTCCTTTTTTTTTTAATTTGATTTAAATTTAATTTAATTAATTTTATATTAATTATTTACTCACGTCAACAGCAAAATGAAGTCATTTTGGCATTTGTCTAGCCACATCAGTGTGCAAAAATAATGTTGCTTTGCACTTTGCTCAATGAAAAATCGTTATGTCAGTATTTGGTCAGATTTTCTCGCCGTTGGCACTTAATTGATCCATTTTGCTTCGATTTTAACACTTAAGTGTCACTTTCCTAACTTTTGGTACTTAAATATCTCTTCGTGCCAAGTTTTTGCACTTCAGGTGTCCCGGACTCGTTAAGTAATGTCTTGAGTTTGAATTTGTACATGAAATCCGATCCGCTTGGATGATATAGATCCGTTCATTAAACGGTGGGAAAAATTCCAATGAATCTCTTGAAAGGTATATAAATATATCTGTTGAGATTTATTTTAACTGGGTTGGATAAATATCCAAGTTTGACTGAAAAAGGAAATTTAAGAAAGGGAACTTTTGTTGCGGAACAAAAAGGAAAATCTCTCTGGCACTACAAGACAAAATTAGGGGAACACATATTCTATTTTGTTTGTTTTATGGGTAGAGAAATCCTTGTCCGAGAAAGAAACAAAAAACATGGGTTTTGCTTTTATTCTTCTTAGCCTGCCACGGCCTCATTATGACATTCGAAATTTTCTAGGTTCGATAACAATATTTGGCATGTAAAACTAAGTATTAATTAGCTGGGTGTATTCGATAGCACGTATGGAATCTCAAGTAGGTAATTAATTCTATGACATATGGTAAGTATGAGTGTTGGTTTTTTGAAACTATAATTGTTTAAAGTTTATTGTGTTAAGATTAAATTTATAGATGATGACATGTACATTGATGGTGTAGAGTGATGGTAATTAATTTACTGTTGTATTAATTGTAGAAAGGGACTGATATGCTCCAAATTACATATTTGATTGTTTTCAAGTTTTAAATTTACAAAGATATAAATTCTCCTGGTCTCTAGTAGATTTCATAGAATGTTGTAATGGGTTCAAAATATTTTTCCAAAATTATCAATGTTTAGAATGGACACTAATTTTCATGTCTATTTACCAAAGTACAAGATATCTTAGCAAATTATTAAAATATCTACTTTTGAACCATAAAGTTAAGCCAAGTGTTACCCTTTGTTTTGTACACCTCTTTCTCATCCACTACCAAGTATTTTAACCCAAGTCTTCATTACTTTTATCACTTGTTATTTCTTCTTGTCCTTGAACTCTTGAGTAGTCTTCAAGCATGTACCCCTTGATCATGTGCTTTCGTTTCTAAGTACTTCAAGTTATCATTGCTTTTTAACCTTAATTTATAAATCTTATCCCTTTGTAACTTTTGTATAGTTTACTATATACATTCCTCTATTATATGCACTCAAGCTTTGAGAGAAAGTTTCAACTTGTTCTTACAAAGAAGATAGATCTCTCAATACTTTCTTCTTCTATTTTTGCTTTCCAATCTTCCAAGTAAAAGCAAAGATTCCACTCTTGTGTTGTTGAAGCTTCTAATTTCACCTTTTCAAGTGTTTGCATGGTGAATTATTAGGTTTCCTCTTCTTTTCATCAAATTACTTTTGTTCATTAAAAAGATTGAGAATCGTCAATCTTTAATCTTGTTAATCTTGCTTTGGAAGTGATCAAGGCTTTGAGTTGATTAAGTCTTTGCTCAAGGTAAGTGAAAACTCTAGGGACTAAGCTAAAATGATCTACTTGGTACGTTTGACTTGGTTATTTGATGGTTGCTAATTTTAGTTTGAATTTTGACATTAAGTGTGATGAGGTTATAATGATTGAGAATTAAATTATTGTGTTCGTTTGACTTAATTTGACAAGTTTTTACATGCCAAGGTTGTTATTAATTGACTTCTTGAGATTCAGTATTATAAAAAGTTGAATTGAAAAAATTAAACTAGAAAGTGATATTTTTATAATTCAACCAAGTTACTGATTAAGTTAAGTGTTGCCAATTAATCAAGTTGTCAACCATTTTGATTGTCGATGTTCCAGTTGCCAATCATTTTAGTATTTGATGTTCATGTTACTGATTCTCTAAAGATGTTATCATTTTTTTTGGTAAAGATTCTCTAAAGATGTTATCATTACTTGCATGAGAAATGAAAAAAATGTAAGTGTATTATTATTACTTATATAAGTGATGATGCGTGGAAAAAAGATATGGCGATTGTATTTTAGTATTGACTTGCATAAGACGATGTCGTGTACCACATGTTGATTGTGAGAATGGCTATGCAAGAATTAAGAAATGAGTGTTGAATTAATTGTTGATGTAAGGAAGATCACAACATTTGAGCGTTGTCATGTACACTATTATTATGTGATTATTTATGGAGAGTATTATGATATAATTCCGTCGCTCATATATTAACGAAGCAATGCAATGGAGTTGAGATGCTCCTAGAGTGTTCGTGATGCTTTGCAAGTTCGAATACCTCGGAGTAGAGATACCCCTCTTGTGTTGGGATTCCCTGAAAGTAATTAGAATGCCTCCAAAGGCGAGATATCTTGTGTATAAGGATGCCTCATGAGTCACGATGAAATGATGTGCAATAATGAACATGATACATGTCTATTAATGAACCAATTGGTGACAATTGTGCATCATAATATATTATGTCAATTGCTTGTATTTAGTGAGTAATCTTAGGCAATGTTGTTGATGGTTTTCATCGGCATGTCATGATAGGAAAGAATAGTGCATTTATTCATTCAATTGCCTTTTATAGTTATTTTGTACTTATCTTGAACTCACGCCGTTTGTTAATACTAGGTTGACTGAAATATTTCATTTACTGGGTTTTAACTCACCACTTAATTTTCAGATATATAAGATGGATCACCCTCCCCAATTGTGGTTTGGAATTCCCATCGATGTGTTTATACCTAAAATGATGGTAGTGTGGTTCCACCATATGGGTCGACAGGAATTTGTTGGACCACTTAGGACGGGCATGATAACCATCATATTTCATATCAAAACTATTTTTCCGTTCTTGAGAACAAGTTTGGAACATAAATTCATTTGGTAACGTAATTGTTCTATTTTTGGAACAAAATTTTAATGTAGAAATAGGTTTGGAACATAAATAAGAAGTAAAAATTTTCCACTTCTATTTTTTTTTTATGCTTTTAATAGAAAAAAGAAATAAAAAAAAATCCTCTCATTGCTTACTTTCACCACTAGCTGACCACCCACCAACCTCTTGCCAATCACCATCCATTAGCTGCCATTGCCACCCGATAGGGATAAATTTTATATCATTATCAAACGCGCATTTAACTCATAAATTTGTCTGGGGAATAGAAATAGAAAAATCCATTTATGGAACAAGAATTGATTTCTAGAACATATTAGTTATCATTTGCGCCCTCAGGATTTCGATGGTCCCCTAGTTTCAATAGGGATGGCTTGTTGATGGGCAAGGTTGTCGATCCATAGTGGATAACTTGACCTTTGTTACAAGTTTTTGGGCGTAGCATTGGCAATGGGCTACCCTAACCTTTGCTAATACTTACATATTTTGTATCTTGTTTAAATGTTGTATAAAATAGTATCTACTATTAATAAACTTGTGGGATTTCTTGTAAGGGATATTTTGAAAATATTATTGTGCTTTCGCATGCTAATAATAAATATAAATTATAAAAGACGAATAATGTGTATTGCACATGACATTCCGGGGCGTCACATGCATGAAGGGATAAGGAACATACAAAGAGACTTCTTGGACAGTTGTACATAAAGCTTTTGCTTTGGATTTGAACACATAGTGATTTTGTGCTATGAGTTTTACATCCAATTAAGCTGTTTATTTGTAAACACTCGGGGAGAGGGTATGAACAACAAGGGTGCCATAACTTTTTGTACAGCGCTTACTTTAGTACCATAATTTTTGTTCACTCACTTAAGTGCCTCAAATTTGAAAAATCAATCATTTGAGTACCATCGATGATTTGCCTTACTAGAAAATCCGACATGGATGACAATCATTTCTTCGCCAACATTAACGTGGATAATTTTAAGATTTGGTGAGGGCCTTTGCAACCAAGGAGGAGGTGGCCCTGCCTAGATTCAGTGACGGTTTCTTAGCCGGCGAGGGTCGCCGGTGACCCTCGCCGGCCCTAAAAAAGGGAAAAGAGCAAAACAAAAACAAAAACAAAAAAAGTTCAATATTCAAAAATCCATTTAGGATGATTTGCTAAAATTGGCACTCAAATAATCAATTTTACTTTGATGTAGCACTTAAGCAAGTGAAAAAAAGTTATGAACTTAAGTGAGTATCGTATAAAAGTTATGGCACTCATGTTGCTCTTCTTTCACTAAGGCTTGGGTGGAATTTGCGTATGAGAAATACTTGAGCATATGAGTGACTATAACTCTAATTATTCAATAATAGTAATTTATTTGCCGATAGCTCTCCCTATGAAATAAGCACCAACACTTGGATCGAACCACATGAACCTTTGTTGTCCGTATTATTTCTCATTTATTTCTCTAGTGATTCACGTTTTATAAATTGGAAGATCCTATTAGTTTCCTTATTAATATTACAACAATTGGTATAAGAACTTGACTATAGAATTTTCTCAATTGTGATTTGGGGCTTTTACTTGTCTACTATTGTCTAGAAATTTTGTTATTGCAATTATATTTGGAGTGAAACTAAAAGTTGAGAAGTTTAATGGGAGAAATTGTCGGGGTAAATAGGTTGTTTTCAAAAGACTTTGATAGTTTTGCAGAAATCAGTAGCTACTATGCCAAGATCAAGTGAGGCAAATATTTCAAATAACGTGAACAAGTTGAGTGCTGGTGAATAAGTGTGAGAGAAACAAGAGCCCACAATGATATATAATGATTTAGTTTTATCCCCAAGTTTACATCTACTATCCACAATAATAATCGCAAGTCAAGTTGGATTGTACTAGTAATCTGCTGGACAAGTTACAATTAGCAAACACCAATCCTACCATATGATAAATACACTATCAGGATCACTCTGTACACTTCATCTTTTACACGATTATAAGCTAGCAAAAATGCTATCGTGAAGATATTAAGAAAATAAAACACTTTTTGTGAAGAATACGACTTTCAACAGTTTGGCTTCAAGGATCTTCTCTTATATAGTCATCTTCACTCTTCCCATTGGAGATGTCTCAGAAAAGTAAAGAACTGTTGAGATCCATTGGTGCTACTATTCAGAGATAGAGCTGCTCATACAGTCCTTTTCAAACATGTGAAGCTAGCCCAAAAAAGTTTCTATTGTTGTCCCGTTGCTGATGGCTCTAACAAGTCTATCATAAGCCTTTTTCCAGTACTCTGACATCTTCTGGTTCTTTGGTGCGCATCTCCAAACAACAATGACTATATTGGATTATGCAACAATCATCTGACACGGTTGTTGTTCCAAGACATGATATGTACAGCATCGACATAAACATTGTCGTTAGCTGATCTTTTAGTCCATTGGTGTTGTTTACCAATAGAACATATTCATGATATTTTTCCTTCTTGAATATCGCTTTTGTCTTTCATATACTATCACGAACATCTATAAATATCATAGTACTTATTATACTAAAGATAGTTTTAGGATCATCAAAATTCTTGGAGATGTTTCTCCAATAGAAATAACTCTAGGTTGTTGAGCGTTAAGATGCATGTGCTATTGATAACTCAAGATTTAGTGAAGGGATTGCATGGCAAAGACAAGTTGCCGATTTCAATGAAGGAAGCTAACGAAGTAGAGCTAATGAAGAAAGAAAAAAGGTATAATCTTATTAAATCTATTGGATGAGATGTCAATAAAGGTGGTTGAGGAGAAAGATGCCGCAACATTGTGGGCAAAACTTCAAGCCCTTTATGTAAGAAGGGTTTGAACGTTTTTGTTGTAAATGTTAGAAAAGATGTTTCAATTTCGATACACTGAAGGTGCATCTATCAAATCCTACATAAATGAGTTTAAAAAGCTCACGTTGAAGTTAATGAACAATGGTAAGATCCTAGGTCATGAAGAATATGACATGATGTTGTTAACTTCTTTACCAAAGTTATGGGAGCACTTTACTAATTCATTGTTACGGGGACATACTACATTACCTCGAAAGATGTGAAATCATCCATGTGACATCCATAATTCGAGCCCTCAATCGGTCAAGGAAAATGACATCTGAACCAATTTTGAGCCCAACCATGAATTAGTCACGAACCTCGGCTTGAATAGGATAGTTGATCCTAGATGAACATGAAAAATTCTCACCTAATAGTAGAAGCATCCATATTAGCTTAATTCTTAGAGTTGTCATAATGACTTTTGGAAGTTTGTAATTTAATGAAGGGGTGAGTCATAAGCCTTGTTGTCCCTTGATCATTAATGCAAGAAGATGACTCAATATGCTTTGTTATCCCTTGTCTATTAATGAAGGGGGTGAGTCATGTGCCTTGTTGTCTTGGCCATAAATGCAAGAAGGTGACTCATGACCTCAGTTGTCCATTGCTCATTAGATAAAAGGGATGAGTCATGGTCTTATGTGTCCTTAAAAACCTAGGATATCATGACCCTAGAGTTAGTTTTGGAAGATAAGTTTTCCTCAGGTGTCTCAAGCAATTAATAGATGATCTTAATAATAAAAACTCAATGGAAGAACTTGGTAGAAAATTCTAGGAGAGGCTTGTCTTGGAGAGTAAGCAATGGATAAGAACAAATCCAAAGCCAATGATTGCACCAAATCTAGGCATTGAATGAGAAGGGTGAGTCAAAAGGCTTAGGTGTTCCAATATAAAGAGGGCAAGTGTCTTCCTAAAACCTAGGCATGCCACCTCAATCTAGGGTGCCACTTCAAGAATTCTTATTGGTTCAATTGGAAGAGTAATGATGGGAGGTTTGCCTATAAATAGAGGCACCAACTCCTCATCCCTCACACACCATTTTTCCTCTCCTTTCCTTCTCCCCTTGTATGCCCCTCTCTCCTCTTAGGGGTCCTTGTTTGCACACCCTCCTTGCTCGATTGTCTTAGGCTAAACCATTATCATCTCGAGTGGTAAGTAAAACCCTTAACTCTTGGCTAGAGTGACGTGTTACATTATTGGATTGAGCATGAGCTCAATCGTGTTCTACCGTGTGTATGATGTCATTGAGTGTCTTTTGTATGATTTACTCATGTTTTAATTGTCCACGTGTGAACACGCCTTGAGTCACGACGCGTTTGCCCTTAGTTGTGAGACCAACATCAATGCATGACGATACGGGCCTTGCTTGGTCTTGGGTCGGTATTAAGATGTGCTGACTTTGAGCCTTGTGTGGTTCTAGGCTGGCGCTAAGACGGGTTGGCTCAAGCCGTGGGTAACGTATGCACTCGGTTCATCATTTATGTTATTTTTGCTAGGTCATGACACACACTTACATGAGCACACCTTTGGATTTTGGTTGCAATGACTAATAATCAAAGATAAGATTTGAGCTTGTGTAAATGCTTGCTTGTGTGGTCACACGAAGAAACTAGCCGTCATAGATGGATTTCGGGATGCTGTCATCACCAATAGATTTCAAGACGATGCCGCCATCGATGGATTTCAGGGCGATGTCGCCACCAATGGATTTTGGGCCAATGCCATCATCGATGGATTTCGAGACGATGCGCGGTGGATTCCGGAAGAACCGATGGATTTCAATTGATTAATAAATGAATCTCATGTGTTTAACCCTATAATATTCATGTGCATATGTTAATTTCCCTTGCCTCGACCTTGAAAGCCACTTGCATATTTGATAAGCTCTTATTTGAGTTCTGAAAGTCACGTGCATACTTTATATGCTATTATTTGAGTCCTGAAAGTCACGTGCATATTTTATATGCCATTATATGAACTTGGCCATGCCTATTTTACAAGTAGTCAAGGATTCTCGCTTGCTTTAGCCGAGGTAAAGCACGTGTTATATTGTTAATTTGTCACTGACACTTATTTGAAGTCGAGACTGGCATGCATTGGTCTGGTGACAAGGTGCCATTCTAACCACGATTTAGTGGTTTTACTTACTGGGTCTATGACTCATTCTTGTTATTTTTCAGACTTGTAGGTATGGACCGTGGACAACGAGTAGGGAGCCAGCCTACCGTAGGGGAAATCAAGTTTGTAGGATGTCATCTTTAGAGGAGTTAAGGTTACCTCAGCCCTACAAAGAAAAATAAATCAAATGTATAATAGAAAGAGTAGGATGCCCGTAACAGAGGCTTGTAAAAGTATAATATTGTTTAATATAGTATTGTGATGTGTGTATCCCTTGTTTTCCCATGTTTGTTTTTGTACGGGTGTTGATGTATTTATGATTTTGCATGTTTGTAAGAAAAGATGAAAAGAAAATGGGATGGCAACGCGATTGGGACGTTACAATGATAACCCCGCGACCTGGATTCAGATCGTTACAATCAATGTTCTCTAAGAATTGGTAGAGAAAGTTGCGAGATGACAATCTGACACGGGATGTAGGCAAGGACTAGTGATTTGAGGTAGAGATCAACATTGGGAGTCTAGTAGCAGCAAAGGTAAAAAAGTAGGTTGAGATCAACATTGGCAAGCAAATACCACAAGCAATGTGGTGAACGTTGTAAAGGTTGCCAAAGTTGTCTTTTGTGTGGCTACTAGTTTGTCAAGATACGAATAGGTGCTAGATCTAGGGTGTCTTATCATATGACGCTTCCTAGGAACTAGTTTAATACTTACTAGACTGCAGATGGTGGATGAGTCCTGATGGGAAGTGAAAGGTTGTAGGGATAGTTCAAATTCAGATGCACGATGGGCTGATGCACACACTGAAGATGTAAAGTATGTACTGAAACTCGAAAATAACCTTATTTCTCAAGGGACACTCAATGACATCAAGTGTAAGTACATGCTGAATGTGGAGTAGTAAAGATCTCTCGAGGTGCCATGATAATGATAATGGAAAAGAAAGTGAATACTCTTTATCATCTGCTAGGAGAGATCATGACAAGTGGTGCTATAGTTTCATCAAGTAAGACAGATTTTGATTTGGCTTAGTTATGGTATTGTCGTTATGACACATGAATGAGGCATGTATGATGATAGTGAGTGAGAGAAGGTTATTAAAGGGTTAGAAGATAGGGAAGTTGGACTTGTGTAAGCGTTGCATATTTAGGAAGCAACACCATAATATATTTACCATAAATATTCATTCAAATATGCAACAGGTTCGGTACATTCATTCAAATGTTTGGGTTTTATCTCCAATTCCTTCAATATGAGGTGCTCGATACATGCTGATATTTATTGACGAATATTTAAGAAAGATAGGAGTATACTTTCTTACGCACAAATCTAATGTGTTGATTTGTTCAAGAAATTTAAAGTATTAGTTAAGAAGCAATCAAATAAAATAAAAAATCAAGTGCCTAAAAACTAGTAATGATGTGGATTTATATGGTAGAAAATTAGAAATTTCACTATGTTTTGATAGAGAGAAGGGATTATGAGATACTGCATAGTACTCAAGAAACCATGGCAAAATGGCATAATAGAACGAAAGTACATAACTTTACTAGAGTGAGCTTAGTGTATGTTTTCACATGTAAGAGTGGGCAAGCAATTTTGGGCCAAAGCAATAAACATGACTTATTACCAAGTTAATCGATCTCCATCATTTGCTATCAAGTGGAAGACTTCTGAGGAGGTATGGTTGGGGAAACCTATTAATTACTTAGGATTAAGAGCATTTATATGTCTTACGTTTGCTTACGTGAGTGATGATAAGCTTGAGCCGAGAGCAAAAAAGTGTATTTTTTAGTTATATACATGAGGTGAAAGGCTACTAACTGCGGTGCACCAATCTCAATCACTCGATTTTCTATTAGCGGAGGTGTGATCTCGAATATGATTACTATCCCTCAACAACAGAGTCCTAAGATGTGACCAATAAAGTAGATAAATTATGGTGATGTTGACAACTAATTTTTAGTTGGCACATCAATAAAGATAAATAAATAAATAAAAACTCAATTTCAGGGTTTTCATTCGCGATGGAACCCATTTATCAAACAAAAAGTATGGTTTTTCATTTATTTATTTGGCTTATTATTTTAAAATAATTTTCTACTTATTCTCACCCAATACTCAAAAAGTCAAACTGTTGACTTTTGAGTTGACTTTTTGATTAACCATTTAACCAAAGGTCAACCATAGGTCAAAAATTGATTTTTTGCATAAAAATATCCCTTTTAGAATTAATATCGCTTTAGCCACATTAGTTTTCAAAATTTTCAAAGATTTGATGATAAAATCAACATTTCAACAAAGTCAACTAAATTGTTGACTTTTTTTATCAAATCTTTGATAAAAAAAATTGAAATATATAAAAATCCACATATCACTTTGTTTAGATTCAATTTGACTTTAGCATAAAAATTTTTACGAAAATCCATTAAGAACCTCATTTTCCAAAATTTTCAGTTTTAGGTTCAAAATCAACCAAAAATAAAATTATTTTTGTTCTATTCATATTTTAGTTTATTTCCTTTTACAACATTTTATCTAGGCATCATTACCCATTAGATCGTATGGCTAATTTTGAGATTTGACATGTAAGAATGCA
The DNA here is from genome assembly GCA_017140615.1 of Eucalyptus cladocalyx. Lineage (NCBI taxonomy): Eukaryota > Viridiplantae > Streptophyta > Magnoliopsida > Myrtales > Myrtaceae > Eucalyptus > Eucalyptus cladocalyx. Next base: position 20,326,563 of record CM029516.1, read on the forward strand.
TATTGCCATTTTTAGCTTAATCCGGGTCTAAATCGATCTTCATGATTCACGTATCGACACTTAGTTGAACACAAATCAAGGTTTGACAAATTCACTCAATAACTCGCCAATTTAATGGGCTTAGCTTGCTTGAATTTGAGAACTCCAAGCTAATAAGTTCCGATTATTGCAATTTAAGTTGGCCCATTCTAGAATAGGGTTTAATTTGATGAGTTGAGGTTCAATTTTACTATTGACCTTCAATTTATTTTTGACGCAAAGGTCGCACTTTCATTATAATGTCAATTTGGATACAATAGGCCATTGTAGACATGGGTAATTGAACTAATAGATGCTTCACTATACCAAACGAGTTCAATTTTATCTAATCTGGTTTTCGGGGTAAGCGATTGTGCAAATTTGCTCGTTTTGGTGCTCGATTGAGTTAAAATCCTTTTCAAATTAGTCCTTAAAGGACTAAAGGACTAAATTGCGTAAAAAAGTAAGGATTCAAGAACCAATCGAATTGGTCAAATTAGTTTGGACCGACCTAACTGGCTTGATCGGTCTGCCCGGCCACCAATGAAAGGCCAATTTGACCTTTCTCCAACTGGCCCTTCATGGCTAACGGCCACCACGAAGTGATTCACCTCATGGGTAACGTCCCCATACCTTTAATTTTCAAATTTACATAATTGCCGTGATTTTTGTGAAATTACAAAATTACCCTTAATTAGATTATATTTTCGAAATTGGCTTGGGAATTGATCATTGCCATTCATTAAGAATGCATCGGGTCCATTCAAATTAACATGTGCTTGTTTAGGGGGTTGATCAAGTTTGTTAGGCTAAAGAGATCAATCTTAGCCCTTGGATCAATAAAAGGGCTAGGATTGCATCTCACCCCAGACTATATAACTAATTTTCCCTCCAAAAATTAAAAGGGAATGTTTATTTTTCAGATTTTTCCTCCCCCTTCTCTCTCCCGCGTGGCTCTCGACCTCCATCCATCACCACCGTTTGCCAATGCCTTTCCGGCAATCCACCAACATAGCCACCACCTACTCAGCACCCTCTCTCCTATCATAAGGTTAGCTAGGGGTGAGCAGCGGTCTAGGATCGACCCTTGACCGACCCTAGACCGGCCTAACCCTGCTGGTCCTGGTCCAGTTCCCAAGGGGACTGGGTCAGTCCTTGGTCCTGAAATTCCATGACCAACACTGTGCGGGTTGGTCCTCGGTCCTAGGAGTTTTTGGTCAGTCCAACCCTTGACCAACCCTGTATATTACATTATATTATATTATATTATATTATATTATTTATAATTCTTTTATATATTCAAACCTAAGTAAAATGTTTGTTATTTTATATTATATTGAGATATTCTATCAATAGCACTAATAGTAATTTCAATTTAAAACTTTTGTTGAGTATTAATTATGTGTCGTTTGTTTTGTTTTCAGGTGTTTAGAAGTTCAAGTGAATTAACAAGATGTGAAGTTATATATTCATGGTTTATATTAAGTATTTTGAACTTTTTATGGTTTAATTGTATTTTACTAATAAATTTTAGCTGCACTTTGCTTTTCAATTTGTGTCAAATGGTAGAAGTTTTGAAAAGTAGAGTAGTACTGCAGTTACTACGGTGATTTGCTAGTCAAGTGGTGTGAAGCTCATTTTTTGGTTGAGTGGACTCTACATGATCAAATGCTAGAAAACGCTTTTTTATACGGTGTTATGAATATTAAAGATAGATAATTACAAGAACTTTCCATCTTGTCCAATATCTCAATGAGCAGTTAGCAGGTACGAAATTTCTATTATTGTCTCATCTTAAATTTGCTAAATATATATTGGTATTTATAGTTTAGTTGCACAATGCCACATTGTCGATGGATGTGTAATTTGAATTTGTAGGTTTGCTTTTTTAGGGAGTATAAAAAATAAGACGAAAAAAATTATCAATTGGTCCCAGGTTGACCCTGGAACCGGACCTAACCCATTGGGTCGGTCCGGTCCTTGGTCCTAGGCTCAATAGGGTCATTCTTCGGTCCTAAAAATTGAGGACCAACACTGTACGGGTTGGTCCTAGGGTTAGGGGATGACCTGGACCAACCCGGACCATGCTCACCCCTAAGGTTAGCCATCGTCGCCTCTCGCCAGAAGGCCTTCAATCGGTGGACTTTCCCTCTCGTTTAGGCACAAGTGTGTGCACCAGTGTATGACACCCCCATCACGCCATGGCTAACACGATTAATATATTCTTTCACTTTTTATGCATGAAAGAGCATGTATGGCCAAAGAACAACCCAAGATAAGTATAATTTAGGGAACACATGCGAAAATGTAAACTAGGCAATCTCATTTTTATTTATGTACTTAGGTGACTTAGGTCGGGATACACCGGAGGAAACGACAAAAGGTACCACTACTCCGGATACACCCAAAAAATCCATCAGTTGTACTATCCCGACATGGTTCTACACGTATGTATATTGTCACCTAACATTTGCCCACACTACATCCCAAAATCATGGCCTCATTTTCCAAAAAATTGCCACTTCACCACCTCCCGATCCCTGCCTTACTCTACCCTGCTGCTGCAATTATCAGCTCTATCATATCTCGGAAGTAAGAGGGGTCCCACCAGTCACCCTCCAATAGGGGCATACACTACTACAAAACTCGGGAGCACTAGGCCCTTTAGGGATCCTATGTTAATGCTCTTAACAAAGGTAACGTCTAAGAAAATCGGGATCCATGAATTCGGTCGTGTGCCATGAGAAGTCAATGGCGATACCATAACTAGTCGAGGGGAGGCAGGCAAGATCGGCATGGCTACTAATCTAAAAGAGAATAATCAACAACCAGTGAGTATAAATTTAGCAAGCATAATGTCAGACAGTCTATACCATATAAATTTATCACTAGCCATGTGGGGAAAATCCAAATATCAACCTATGAAATCTTTTTAAAATCAACTTGCTTGAGAACCTTTCTCAAAATCAAAATAGCAGGTCGGGATAATAATTTTTTCGAAACTAGTAAACCGGTAACTCAAATGGAACTCGAAAATACCAATAATCATATTTGATTTAAAAAAAAAAAACTTGGCTAGCACCATCTTTCGAGGGAACCCCGTTGCCCCCTTAGGTATCTTACACCTACATGGCATCGCAAGGATATATAGGGAAACTGTGTTATATCCCGATGCATTCAGAGGAATCCAGTTATCCCTTCAGGCATCTTGCACCTATTCCAGCATCACAAGAACATCAGGGGGCCCTTGTTACCTCCCAAGCATTTGGAGGAACCCAATTGCCCCTCTAGGCATTCCTACTACAACTCGGCGCATCGTCCTCGTGGGGACTGACGGCATTCACCACACTCATACTATGGTGTAGCAATTCAACAACTCGAGTTCATAATTAATGAATCTGTATCCACTTATAAATCATAGACATAGTGTAAGACTAGTTAGTCAATAATACTAGTTTGAAAAGACAAGTTACAAAGGGAAATTTATCTAAAATCCCAAAAGTTTCCCATAAAGCCAGTTTGCACTCCTTTGGGAATCGCTAAAGTTACTTAATTAAATCAACTTAAAAAATTATGAAACTTTAAGACTACGTGAGACCCAAAGGAACATTTCTTGTGAAGAACTTGAAACCCAATTTGGCTTGTGTGATCTTCGACATTTCGAACAAACTGGGCCAAAACAAAGTGCGGAATTGCTGACCTGGAATAGATGCAAAAGGGGAGAATTACCAAAAAAGTCCTAAACCTATTACAATTATGTCAATTCAGTCCTAAACTTTTTTTTTTGTCCAATTTAGTCTTAAACCTTTTATAATTGTGACAATTCAGTCTATCTGGCCAAAATTGGCCAGCTGGCGCTAACGTGGACGCCTTCGGCGAGAACAAATGGCGGCGAGGTAATTTTTTAATTTTTTTAATTTTTTTTCGAATTTTTAAATATTAAATATATATATAATTTTGGCTTCTTCTCCTTCCTCCGGCCGGATGTCGGCCGAGCTAACCTCGCCGGCCACTCGGCGAGGCTCGCCCCGCCGACCACCGGCGGAGGCAAGCCTCACCCGGCGATGGCGAGGGCGAGAGCTGACCTCGCCCGGTGGCCGCTTAGGGCTGCCATCGCCATCACCGCCTCCATCGCCTCCCTTGTCCCCTCGATCGTTGGCACGATCTCCCCCTTCAAGCTCAAGCGGCCCTCCCCGGCCGTGACCGTCGCCAAAACCCTGTTCCAGCGCCTCTGGACCGACGAGGGCGAGATCAAGCTCCTCCGCGGGTTCCTCGACTACACCACACAGCGCGGCGGGGCCTCGCCCTCGCCAGTGGCCGGCGAGGGCCGAGCTCGCCGGATCTGGCGAGGCCGCCGTCGCTGGGCGAGGCTCACCTCCGCCAGTGGCCAACGGGGCGAGCCTCGCTGGCCCTCACCTCTGGCCGGCGTCCGACCAGAGGAAGGAGAAGATTCAAGAAGGCCAAAAAATAATAATAATTAAAAAAAATTTAAAAATTCGAAAAAAAATTTAAAAAATTATCTCGCCGGCGAGGGACGTCAGCGCCGGCCGGCCAATTTTGGCCGGATTGACTGAATTGGCACAATTATAAAAGGTTTAGGACTAAATTGGACAAAAAAAAAGTTTATGACTGAATTGGCACAATTGTAATAGGTTTAGGACTTTTTTGGTGATTCTCCCGATGCAAAAGGGACTTTTTTGCAGGTTTAATGGGTTCTAAAAACCATGGAAAATTATAAGTTTGTTAAAAATTCTATGGAAAATCAAAACCATGTAAGGGATAGTATTGATTTTGAAAAACTAACTTAAGAATCCATAGGTTTTTCAAATATAATTTAGTCATGTGAAGTTAGAAAAATCCAAAATTAAAATATGTTATATAGAACAAGGTATAAAGGGCGACTTTTGTGAAGAAAGCCCCAAGAAATTTGCATTGTGTAAATCGGTATAAAATTAGCAAAAGTCGTGGGTCTACAGTGACTTGAATCCACAAGTACCACATTCCTGGATTTCGTCGACTATTCGTGGCGTTCAACCTCAAACACGCATAAACCTCAACAACACATTCACGAACCTAATAAACGATGACCTCAACAATGCTAGCAATCTACGTCTTCCTAAATCGCCGGTCAACATGAATGTATACGAAATCATCAGAAACCAGAGAAATCCAAAAAAAATCACCCTCACCGAGCAACAATTGACCTACATAGCATAGAATAAGGGACAATCTACTTGCCTCAAGTCCGATATGTGTTGTCGCGACTTGATGGGGTCAGAAAATCCTAAGTTTGTGCCTAGTTCTCTGGCGGTCCAAAACGAGTTGAGGCGATGATAAAGGACGACGGGGCGACGTGAGTAGCTGGCTTGATGAGGGTGCGTTCACCAGCGAGATTACCTGGTCAACGAGTTGTGGTGCAGCATGCGAAAAGGACGGAATAGAGAGAGAGGCTACGATTTGTGGTGTGTAATAGCGAAAATGGAGAGAGGCTGAAGAAGAAAGGCTGTCGGTTCCATTTTTATGATTCCAGTCGCGCCTCTCTTCGTGCAATCATTGCGCTGACTCGTCCGTAGCAAATCACGCCAGCTGGGGGAGGAGGTGGCGTTGCTTGGAGGGTTGAGTGGCACGGTCGGGCGATGACAATGGTGAGGACTTGTCGTCGAGGGGCAAGATTGCGATGTGGCGGTGATGGGCGACGAGGTGGCGATGGCGTGGTGTGTCATGGCAGCAAAAGGTCACGCGGCAAAATGGTGTGACGGTGGTGATGCGGTAGGGTGTGGATGGCATGATTCAATGACGAGCTCACAATTCTATTGAACAATGACGAGGATGTCACACAGTGATCCTTGCCAGCAATGCCAATTGTTGATGCGACAGTCCGACATCCATCCCTCGGCTCCAACATCTTCCGATGGTGATCCTCGAAGTGTCCTTGAGCTCTGGTGATCGTTGATCAGAGTTTGTTCAAGCTCAATCGGTCGTGATTCGACTTGAATGCAAAGGTAACGATTCAAAACTTGAATCTGATGAGGCAACGTTGAGCTAGTTGACAGGGGCCAGGATTCAATCATTAGGAATCTTTACATGCTTGAAAACATAGACTACAGGTGCTGCAATGATTTATGAATGATTTTGATGTCGATTGTGTTCTTGAGCATTCTCTGGAAATTCGTAGTACCTCTTAACATAGTTTCTATTATGCTAGACTCGAGATTTTAAACCTCAAAATCTCAATTTGAGGTATTCTAGACTTTTGATCGACATTCAATAAGCTTCGTTTTGATATGTTATGGGCCCTAAATGAACGCTGCTTGATGACGATTCTGACTTTTTGAGCGCGTAATCTATTTGTTTATTTTGTGCTAAATTTTGTGCTTAGATTCGGAGGTTAGTATCTTCATGAAAATTGTTGGGAAAAGTACCAAAAAAGTCCTAAACCTATTGCATTGGTACCAATTCAGTCCTAAACTTTTCAATTGAACTAATTCAGTCCTAAACCTTTTATTATTTGTACCAATTTAGTCCATCCGGCCAATGCTGACGTGGACGCCGGCTGGTGGCCGGATGCTGACGTGGCAATTTTTATGAATTTTTAATTATTTTTTTGAAATTTTTACTATTTTTTATTAATTTTTTTCTTTTTTCTTTTTCCTTTTTTTTTTCTGTCTTCTTCCTTGCGTTGGCCGGCGAGCCTCCGGTGAGGATCGCCGGCCACTGGGCGAGGGCCGCGACCCTCGCCGGCTCGCTCGGCCTCTCCCAGGGCCGCGGGCAAGGCCGGCCTCGCCCGATCGGCGGCCGGCGAGGCGCTTTGCCGGATCTGGCGAGGCCGCCCTCGCCCGCGGCCCCGGGTGAGGCCGAGCGGCCCTCGCCAGCCACCGGCAAGGGTCGCAGCCCTCGCTCGGCCTCGCCCGGGGCCGCGGGCGAGGCGCTTAGCCCGGATCTAGGCGAGGCCAACCTCGGCCGCGGCCCCGGGCGAGGCCGGCGAGGGCCGCGACCCTCGCCGGCGGGCGCGAGGGCCGCTCGGCCTCGGCCACGGCCGAGGCTAGCCTCGCCCGGATCCGGGCGAAGCCTCCGCACCCGCAGCCACAGGAGAGGCCGGGCGAGGGCCGCGACCCTCACCGGCGGCGGCGGGGGGCTTCCGCGGCCCTCGCCGGCCAGAAGAAGAAGACAGAAAAAAAAAAAAAAAGAAAAAATAATTTAAAAAATAATTTAAAAATCGAAAAAAATAATTAAAAAATCATAAAAATTTCCACATTAGCATCCGGTCACCGGCCGACGTCCACGTCAGCGTTGGCCGGCCAAAATTGGCCGGATGGACTGAATTGGTACCAATAGTAAAAGGTTTAGGACTGAATTGGTTCAATTGAAAAGTTTAGGACTGAATTGGTACCAATGCAATAGGTTTAGGACTTTTTTGGTACTTTTCCCGAAAATTGTTCGTAATGATCTTGACTACAACATTATATTCCAGATTTTTGAAATAGATTTGTATAGGAAAATCCTCATTAAATCGCTCCTAAGCTGATCTGCTATGTTTGTACTCGATAGATGTTTGCCCTAAAATGGGCAAGTAAACATACTCAATTGGACTCAAGTCCTTCATGAAGGTTGTAGTGCATCTCATAAGCTTTTCAACGAGGTATAGATCATGCCAAACAGTCATCGTTAGCTTAGTCAATTTCATGATCGATATAGATTTTTAATTCTGCAATTTTGTGCACTAAGATGATCTGACCTATTTTCCAAATTTCACACGATTTTTTGTGAGTCGAAATAGGTGTAGATGTCTTCATGAAACTTAAACCCCGCATCTAGGCCTAATAGCACAAAAAATTATGTATTTTTCTCCTATTCAGGACGTTGCTGATATGATTATTGAATATTAGACCTCTTGATAGAAATGATTTTAAACATGCTTGTTAACATGCTTGATTGCATTCGTTGCATTCTAAACATTTGTAAGAGACATTTCAAGCTTTGAAATGACATATAGCATTCATCAATAGCTTGTCATTTGCCGTGTTTGCTATTTTCGCTAAATCGAGTCCAAACATAGCATTTAGGTTTAACTGAAGTAGAATCATGTTTCGATAATCCAATTTGTTTGATGACTTTATGTGATTTTGAGGAAGAGTCTTCGATGAAGTTTGTACATAACACTTAGGTCAATAACATGTCAAAATTTGAGAATTCTTGCATGTCATTTGATATGGTACATTGGCTATTGAACTTGTACTTTGCTGCAGCCCTGTTTCATTTTTGATTGACATGTTATTGTTCTTGAATTTTTAGAAAATCATATGTAATGAATTAGGTTTCGAGGTCATTACGAGATTTGTTTGTGATGTGCCATACTTTGTCACCGTAAATTTTCACAAAATAAAGAGGTGTTTGGAAATTGTTTCCATTCATCCAAAAGTTGCAAATGTCTTGAAATTCTGACTTCCAATATGATTTCAAAGTCATTCCAAATTTTGATAGTTCGTGATGCCTATAAGAAAATTGTTTTAGCCTTCTTTGCATTACAATTTGACATGACTTTATTGAATTCTTAATTCGTATTTAGGACGTTTGTGATGCTTGATCAGTTGTGCCCCCGATGCACCTGAGCTCAACTTAACGAATGGACATTATTCTTGATTCGATAAAATCATGTCCCTTTTCAACAACTTCTTTAAAAATCTTGATTTGACATAACATTTGTCAAAGTTTGGATCATATTTAGAGTGTCTGCGACGCTTGATCAATTGTGCCCTTGATGCACCCAAGCCAACTTTGATGGCTAAAAGTACTCCATAACATGATGGAATTATGTTCCTTTTTTATCAAAGCCTTTTAAAACGATGCCTTTTCTCACCAATTTTCCATAGAATGTTTTTTGGGCATCACATGAGTTAGTGATGTGAGAGCAATTAACCTAGCTCCATAAGCCCGTTCAGCACCAACATTACTCAATCAAGCCAAGAGAGGACTTAGGCATAACATGCTTTAATGGGTCAAGAATGAAATTTCCAACTAAAGCGGTACTGAACCATTCTTACCAAGGTTATCGATACCGACGATTAATGAGTTATCGAATTCTCGATATGATATATTAGTCGTTGATTTCTCAGTATGCTTTATTGGTTGCTAATCTCGAAAGTTATCAACAACATATCAATGGGAGGCCATTTTGAACTATTTCTTTGGTTATTTGATGAAGCCTTGGGGTATTTATCTTTTGGTCAAGGTGGGAGTACGAATTTTGCAAGGCTAAACAATCAAGAATGAATCAAGAATGCAAGTTCTCCAGTCAAATGTATCTTTATTTTCCTAAGAGTCTTTATTGTCATGGAAGTTTCAAGAGTCAAAGTTCTGAGATCCTAGATCTTTAATATTAGGCTAGTTCCTATATTTATTACTTTTCCATTTCCTTAGTTGTATTCCTCCTATAAATAGAGGAAGCCTCTAAATTCTAATCAAACTAGATGAGATGAATGAAGATACTTGAGATTTCCTCTATGTGAGCGAATATCCTTGGAGAGTGGACAACTCCTATTCCGGTCTCTTTATCCTTGGAGAGTGGATTACTCCTCGGCAGTGAGCCAAGAGGCCCTTTATCCTCGATTACTGGATTTTTCTTTAGTCCCTGGTGGTGAGCAGCTCCTTCTTGAAATCCTTTATCATTGACGGGTGGTTTGTCCTTTTAGCTTTGGTGGTGAACTTCGTTTATCCCGATCTTCATCTTAGGTAGGTGGTGCGTCCTTTAGACCTTGGTGGAATCATATTCTATCTTTTAATTCTGCATTTTATTCATCGATAACCATCCTGATACACATCATTTCCTAAACACTTACTTTTACCTAGAATCACTCACCCACACTCACATCAGTCATATACCGATCGTCTTCCTTGCATGAAATATATGTAAATATGTTTGGCGCATGATGATTGAATAAGTGATCCATTATTGGCTTGCTTAATTGGTCGATTGATTGAAAAATAAGGTCAGATAGCCTGCATGCATGCTTTCTTATATGCTTTGCGTATGATTTTTAGATGTATGATATAGGTGTGATGCATGATCACTTGGGGTTACTATGGGATGACACTTAGAACTTGCATTAGGGACTTTTAGCTTTAGTCATTATGCAAAAACACAAATGATGGCTAAGAGTTATAAGTTATATTAAAATGAATTAGGTATGCTTCCTAGGTGGGTTGTTGCATTAACTTCAAAGGCCGACCCCAAGGCCACGTTTGATTAGCTAATACTTTGATTGCGATTGTTTTTGTCCGCTTGGTACATGTACATCCTCTTTATTTGCATTGTTAATATGCTTAGCTCTAGCTATAGACTAGAATTAGGATAGGTCCATGAAGATGGCATTCCCAAAGACTCAGAAGACGATGATTGTTCGATGTCCAATCCGACTTTACCGTTTGTACATTCATTTGCTGACACATGTCTCGGGTTTTGCATGTGTTGTATAAACATCCAATGAGTTATGGGTTTCTTGCACTTAGAATTATATGAGTAGACTTTATTTGCTTTCCATAAATTGCTTTGATTGTTTACTTTTAAGCATTGTCTTTTTAATTAATTGTTTGTTTCGTTCTTGTTCCCGTTAGAATAGAGTAGAATGGCATAAACGAATCAACCATGCATGATCACCTTTACCTCATAATCTTGCATGAAAAAGTAAAAAGAGATGTATGATCACATCTTATAACACATTAATCGTTAAGTACCAAAAAGGCACTAATAGCAACATTAGCGTAACCCAAATCTCCGAACTCTAGATCTCAGGTTGCATAGGTATCAGGAAACTATTCCCTACCCTCGATTGGGCACTCTAGCCGACCCCAAAAAATGAGACTAGTGGCGACTCCTAAATACCATTTAGATTGTCTAAGACAACTTTAAAATGAACTCACCCATCATGTGAGGTATGAGCTTTGGAAAAGCTCGTGGCTATGATTGAATAAACTCAAGTAGTTGTGACCCCCAACAAAAAGATGAAGTGACGACATCTTGTTTGAGGGAAGTACCTTGAGTGAACTTTCATAGTCAAACACCTCTAAACTTTGCCTTTATGCATTTTTGCCAAAAAAAATGGCGCTAAGGTGAGTCACGACAAATCCCACTGTGAGCTTGGGAGAGCTCACGATCATGATCAAGAAACATCGTGGCGCCGATCCCAAAGGATGAGGTGATGGCATCCTTGGAGTTATTTGCCGTAAGGACACTCTCATGGTTACCACCTCTAAACTCTACTTTTACATCATCGCTCGTCGATTGGGTGCCGAGGTCAGGTTGCGATAGATATTAGTAGTAAGGTGGAGTTTCAGATGAAAACTTTGGATACCTTAGAGGTAACTGAGGTTCATATTGTAAATGAGACTACAATTCCTGAAGTCAGTAATACAAAACAACTAGCAAAGCTACAACACACTATAGCTACAAGCAAACAGAGAAGGCAAATCAAATCGTCGATGCATTATGGTTATATAGATATTGCTTATACATTAACCATAGATGACAAGGTGGAGACATATGAGCCTTCATCTTACTTTGAGGTAATGACTAGTACAAAGCTGTCATAATGGCTAGGGGCTATGAGCAACAAGATACAATCACTTCATCAAAATCAATCATAAGAGCTAGTCAAAGTACCAAAGAGCCAAAAGATCAAGAAGAAAACAATTATATAAACGGAATGAGGTATTCCCGATGTCGAGGCGGTGACGTATAAGGCGAGATTTGTTGTGAAGGGGTATATAGAATGAGAGGGCATTGAGTACAATGAAATTTTTTCTTCTATGGTAAGACATACTTCTACTTGTGTATTACTCACTTTAGTTGCTCCACAAAATCTTGAGTTGAAGCAACAAGATGTGCAAATGTTATTTCTTCACAATGAGTTGGAGGAACAGATTTACATGAGGTAGCTAGAGGGGTTTGCTATTATGGGTAAGGAAAACCATATTTGCTTATTAAGGAAATCTTTGTATGGGCTAAAACAATCTCTAAGCAGTGGCACAAGAGTTTTGGTGCTTTCATAGCTAGTTAGGACTATTCGAAAAAGTCAGATGGATAGTTGTGTTTAATATAGGACATTAGAGAATGAGTCTTTGACATATCTATTATTATATGTTGATAGTTGCTAAGAATCTATTTGATATTGATGTCCAAAAGAGGTGATTAAGAGATGAGTTTGAGATTAAAGATTTAGGTGATACAAATAAACTATTAGCTATAGATTTTATGTAATAAGATTGCAGAAATTTTATGTCAGTCTAAAAATATGTATTGAGAAGATTATTGCATGTTTTAATATGCAATCAGAAAAATCTATGAGTATGCCTTTAACGAAGCACTTTAAACTTTCTAATAAGTTATCACTACAGACTAGGGAGTAGGAGAAGCATATGTCATGTGTTCCCCATACTAATGTAATGAGTAGTATAATGTATGAGATGATATGCCATAGGCCTGCTATATCACAAGCTGTAAATATAGTTAGCCATTACATGAATCATCTTGGTAAAGTTTATTGGAAAACTGTGAAGTGGATTATCAGATACTAGAAAAGGACAACAAATGTTGGTATAGTGTACTAGAGGGATGAATGGCAGTAAGATCGTAGGGCATGTGAATTCAAACATGCAGGTGACTTCGACGAGCACATATCTTTAGCAAAATACATATTTACGTTAGTATGTAATGTAGTGAGTTAGAAGGCGTCTTTCTCAGACCACATTGCCTTATTTTTTTATTGAGAAAAATTACATGACACTAACCTTTATAGGGAAAGAAACGATAATATGGTTTCAACAGTTGCTCTTAGACTTTGGGTTGGAACAAAAATGTGTTGATATACATTGTGATAACTAAGGTGCGATCTATCTAGCATACAATCCAATTTATCACGAGCAAATGTAGCATATTGACATTAGGTATTATTATATCGATATGTCTTAGCAAAAGGTAAGGTTGTTGTAAAAAAGATCGCTACTACGAAGAACCCTACAGATATTATGACTAAGTCCGTTCCTTTAGCAAAACTTAATCTTTGCTTGAGCACAATTAGCGTCTGTGGAGGGTGAATGCTCATTGGACGTTGGTAGAATTGGCATGAATGATTAACACTACAACTTAACTTCAAATGTAGAGTCAAGGTGAAAATTTGTTAAATTATGTTTTAAGTTTAAACCCGTATGCGAAACTTGACCTAATTGGATGATGTAGATCTGTTTGTTAAGCCGTAGGAAAGAAGACCAATGAATCTCTTGAAGGGCATGTAAGTATGAATGTCGAGATTTGTTTTGATTGGGTTGGATAAATATCCAAGTTTGACCGCACAAAGAAATTCGAGAAAGGGAGCTTCAGTTACCGTTAAAAGAAAAAGGAAAATCCCTCTGGCTCTACAAGACACAATTAAGGTCTCGCATATTCTATTATATATATACGTATATATGTATATAATATTTTATGGGTAGAGAAGTCTTTGTCAGAGAAAGAAACAAAAAGCAAGGGTTTTGCATTTATTCCTCTCGGCCTGCCGTAGCCACACGAAGGGAAAAGGAAAAGAAGCGTACAGAGTCAGAGACGCTTCTTGGACAGCCGTACGGAAAGCTTTTGTTTGGGGCTTGAACACACGGTAATTATATGCTGCAAATTTACATTTAACTGAGTTATTTATATATAAATACTTTGAATTTTAGTGTATTAACACTTGAGCATATAAGCAATTATAAATATGGTTCTTCAATCATAATAGATTATTTGATAATGATTTTCCATGTAAACGATACTCTAATTGAATCACATAAACTTTTAATGTCCTTATTGTTCATTTTTCATTTCTCTAATAATTTCGTGATGACTTATATTGTAACTGTTAGTTTCCGCATTAATATTATAACATTAATGATCTCGACAACTTCAGAAGTAATGGAAAATCACCGCATCACCGTCTTCTCAAAACCAGATACCCCACGATATGCGCCATACTTTGCTATCGGTATGGTCAAAAAGCATTTGTTGTAATGTAACATGATATGTACGTTAGACCATCGTAGTATTCATAGGAGGGACCAAAGTTGCAAAATTAGCAAGACTCTAATTCTAACTTTGGTCATTTCTCTCTTCTTGGTCGAGGCCATGTGTAGGTAGCAGAAGGAGGTGGGGGTGGTGGGAGATCAAAATTGACGAGCAGCAATGCCACACTACTGAGCCGGTGATAATTATAAACGGGTAGGTTTCAGCTGGTAGGTTGATTAACCTTTCAAATCAGCAATCTGGTTGTGAATAATGGGTGGGGTAAAAAGTAAAAAGTGAGAAGATTGAATGAATTGCAGAGGAACGGGGAGATGCACGTGAAATAAAAGCCATAATAGCGAAACGCTCTCTGAATTTTGCGCCTTTGGAGAACTCTGTGACGTTGCGATGTAATGGCTAAGTGGTGGGTAAGTTGATTTTCTTCTCATCCAGGTTGAGCTAGGTGGTGTTGGTAAATTATATGGAGTTGAGCTAGAAAATACTGTGTTCGAGTTCGCGGATCTAGTCAGCCATTTGCACTTTTATATCTTTAAAACGGGTGTAAATGCTTTTTTGCACGTCAAAGGAATGTCCAATGCTGGCAAATTATAGACAATGGCAGAGAATGTTCAATTTAAGGCGGAAGAATTTGCTTGCTAACCATTGCTCACGGGGGAAGCCCGTCACCACGATCTGATTGGAGAGTCAAAGACCAGTAGGTCCGCCCTTCACATACTAATCGGATTCTCTTAGATAGATGTCAAAGTGTATATACCTTTTAACTTTGACAAATAAATATAGAATAATATTCTATACACTACCAAAAACTTCAAGTTTGAGCTCGAGTTTGAGTTTAATTTAAGTTTAAATTTAATTCTTGTTATATTGTCTAAAGCGAATTTTAGTCGGGTCAAGCTTATGATGCTTGAACTACTTGAATTTAAGCTTAAAATATCCAGCTCAATTGTGCCAAAGAAAAGTATCTCTAAGCTATTTAAGACAAATCGTTCAAGCAATAAATCAAGATTAACTCGACTTGACTTGATTATAACATATCATGACAATGGAAAAATGATCCATTTTGGATTACCTTAACCCAATGGGTCATATGGGACCATCCCATAAAAGGAATCATCTTAAATGGAGTCAAGATACGCTCGAGCCATAAGCAGCCCGAATCAGGCGACCCCATTTAACATGACTTTTTCTAATGAGCTTAGCCTTAAAAAATGCAAATGTTTTAGAAAAATAAAAACAAGAAAATGCAAAGTATATCACTTAAGACAAAAAATGTCAAGAACTGAATTTTCCTAATAATTTGGGTTTAAAGTAAAACAATCTTACAACTCAAAGTATACAATTGTTTTTCCTCCTTACACAAGATCAAACTCTCCATACAAGAAATCATAAATCTTTACCTGCACAATCAAATTCCATATATTTGAAGTCTGGAGAAGAGCTAATCAGTAATACCCTGAAACTCAAACTCAGCTAGCTGAAAAATATTTTGAAAGTGAGCCTAAACTTATTAAATGATGTTATAGGTTCACAGAAGGAAATATGCTCACTCCTCAACTCGAGATTATGGCGACACAACGACATAATAACAGAGTAATATCACATAACAATATCAGATAAGGAACCCAACATATTGTCTCAACTCAATTAAGAAGACGTAAATTATGCATATGTGGCTTCTGAATGGTTATAATCATGTGTGCAACAGATAAAAATAAATTACATCACATGAAAATCAACGTAACACCCAAATGCATGCGGATCTCATGATATGTAGATACCGCATTATAGCTTATGATAAATGAGTATCTAGCCTTATCCGTTACTGGTTGGGACACATTTTCATTAATTATCACCATCTTCCCTCATGTATGTGGACTAAATCATAACTCCATCTGTGTCATGCCTTAGCCGATTATCCACAAGGCTCCTTTATATTAGCGAGGATAGATACACACTGTACATAAGCATGGTGATAGTTATCACATACTTTTTCTTTTTAAGATTCGTACTTATTCTTTTCTTTTCTTTTTTTCCCTCAAATTTAGACCTCAAATCCATAATATCACACACCAGTAGCCTCAAGCAGGGTAATTCACTCTCCAGCAAATAGGCGACGGCATAAAATACTGAGCGTCAATAACTCACCAATTAAAACCGTAAAACTCAATCAATCTATCTATTGTGCCACCACATCATCCTTCGTTTGGTATTTAAATTTATTGTAAGTCATACCTTGCTTCTTAATTGACCTAGAATATTGCTATTTGATAATTAAAGCGAGTCAAGGCCTATTTATATTTTGCTATCTTGTCCCACAGTTTAATCCATCATACAAAATTGAGCTTAATAGACCTAATATTTTCCTTTAACGCTCAAGTTCCTTATAATCTTGTCACTAAATCTAAATTAGTTGCTAGTCAGTCCATTTGATATTCGGCTCCTACTAACTTCACCGCATTTGGTGGATTTTCTTGATTTTGCCCTTAAATCCACTTCAAATAATCATCTCTCATTCATAAAATTAACACCTCAATATACGACGGGAGTGCACTGAAAGAAGAAGTCTTGAATGAACTATAGACTAGAGAAAGTGTGAGGGAAAATTACCAAAAAAGTCCTAAACCTATTGCAATTGTGTCAATTCAGTCCTAAACTTTTTTTTTTTTGCCAATTTAGTCCTAAACATTTTGTTTTTGTTCTAGTTCAGTCCATCCGGCCATGCATAGTCGGAAAAATCTGATGTGGCATCCTAGTCAGCGCCGGTCGGCGTTGCCGACGCTGACATGGCACCGGAGAGCAAAACGTCATCGTTTTGCTTTTTAAAAAAAAAAAAAAAGCCAAAGAGAAAAGGCAGAAGAGAAAAGTCGTGCGGCTGCTCCTTGCTTCTTTCCAAAATCATCTAAAAAACCCTAGTGAGATCTCCTCCGAAATTCTTGTAAATTTTGAGTTGATTTGATCTCGTCTTGCGATTTCCTCAATATTCTTCATGAATCAAGCCCCTTTTTGGTCAACGCCATTGTTCGTCGCTTCTTGCCTAAATCGAGAAGACCTGAAGACCCAAAGACCTGATTCGGCAACAACTTGACCCAATTCGTTCGTTGCTACAATTGAGAAGACGAGAGACCTAAAGACCCGAAGACTCGAAGACTCGATTCGCCCACAACTTGACCCAATTCGTTCATCCACAGCAAACACAAGCAAGTGAGGTGGTCCCAATTTGATTGTGTTGTTGACAAGTGGTGAGCTACATGGTGGGTGGTCGTGAAGTCAATCAAAATCTGTCAAAAGGTATATTGTCATGGTCCTAAACTGTGTTTTGTCTCTATGATTGTCTTTGTCGTGTTCCCAAATTATCTTATTTCTTCGCGTGCATTGAACAAACCAACCGTTTGGTTTTAAACTGAAAGTAGATCAGTGATTCTGAGCAAATTAACTTCAAAGTTTAAGCATAGAAGTACACTCTTCAGCTGCCTAAACAATGAAACTATTGTCAAAAATCCTGAAAAGCCAAAAGACGATATCCATGGAAGTGATGGTAGGAAAGAATTGAGATAATATGAAGTAACATTCTAAAATTAAAGCCTTGTGAGCCATGCTGCTTGTAATACATTGACCTGCTATATCTATATACAAAAAACCTAGCATCATGGTCTTTTTTCTCCTTCATTAGTTGCAAAAAAACAAGATCACGTCTACTATGGGAGAAAAATTTCTTTTATCAGCCCTAAGATTTTTGGCATCGGCTTCAAGTAGCTATACAAACCAAATATCTAACTTGAAAGCAAACTAATTTTATGCCACTATTCACCTTGAACTCTCGTATCATAGGTACTAGATATTAATTGACCTAGTTAATTCCTGTAAATTAGAGAGAAATTTCACTTGTAATTATGAGACGAGAAGGATTTTGCACTTATGCTCAAGTCAAACTCTTTATATTTATTTAGCACTTTTGGCCATTCATGTTAAAATCTACATTATGTGGCTTCTTACAACATATATTGCGTTCTTTTGTGTAGGGTTGAGATGAGCGACAAGTCGGCATGGGCTTGCCTTTTCCATGGTGGAAATTTTTACCGTTGCCCAATGCTTGAATATGTTGGGGGTAAGATTGATTTGGTAAAAATTGATATCGGTTCAAGAAGCTATGAAAGCTTCATTAGAGATATTGAGAATAGGGTAAATTGTAAATTTGAAAAACTTTATTTTAAGTTTCCCATAAAGTCTCTAGAATATGGGTTGAGATATATATGGAATGAGAGCAATGTCATTGATTTACTTTTCAGTTATTTGCATCGTGGGTTAATTGAGATATATGGAGAAAATTTTGCAATCGATGAGTCAGTTGAGGGTGATGGTCAAGGGGTTGGTGTGGGTGTGGATGTGGGTGAGAGTGCTAGTCCGAGTGAGGGTTTTGGTCACGGGGGTGGTGAGGGTGAGGATGCTTGCCCAAGTGAGGGTGTTGGTCAAGGGATTAGTGTGGGTGCTTGCAATGACATTGGTTTAGCGAATGAGACAATTATTGAGCATGAGGATGACTTAGATCCTAACGACTAAGTTGATGAAGGTAATTTTATTGACATAAAGGGGGATATTCTGGATGACAACAATGATGATGAGACAAATTTTCTTGGCAATGTAAGATTTTGGACTGATGATGATGATATTGATAATGAAGAGCTTCTAGAAGCAAGGCAGGATATAATTGAGTTTCGTGGGAGGGTTACAAAGGATCTAATTATAGGGGAACCATCCACAGCATTAGTATCATCTCAACCATTAAATGTGAATAGTGGAGTTGATGCTAAAGCTGGTTATGAGACGGAGTATTATGATATAGATGCTTATGACAGTTTGGGGTCTGATGTAGAGGGAGAAGATGATTTTACTAGAAAGAGAAGTAGGTTTCCAAAATATAATCCTAATTGTGTTGTGTTTGTGTTTACTGTGGCTATGACATTTAATAGTAGTAGCCAATTCAAAGATGCTTTGAAAAAGTACTTAGTGACTAAACATAGAGAGATAAAATTTACAAAGAATGATAAGAAGTTTGTTAAAGAAAAATGTGTTAATGAGAGTTGTCCTTGGAAGATTTCTGACTCTGTTGATGCTCGTATTGGATCATTTCATGTCAAGACCTTACATTCAGAGCATACTTGTAGCATTTGCTTCAAAAATAAGAGGGTGACAAGTTCTTGGTTGGCAAATCATTATCTTCCTACAATAAAAGCAATGCCAACTATTAAAACTATTGCTTTCAAGGAATTAATCAAGGAAAAATTAGATTTAGATGTAAGCATAGCTCAATGTACGAAAGCTAAGTTGTTTGCTTATAAAGTGTTGATGGGAAACTATAAGAAGGAATATGCAAAACTGTGGGATTATGTGGAGGAGCTTAGGGAGAAAAATCCTGGGAATACTATTACATTGAAGGTTGAAAAGCTAGATATGCACTCCAAGGCAATGTTTGAAAGAATGTATATTTGCTTTGCTGCTTGTAAGAAAGGGTTCCTTAGTGGATGTAGGCAAGTTGTGGGGTTAGATGGTTGTTTCTTGAAAGGAATTTGTCAATGTTAGATCTTATGTGCTATTAGAAGGGATGCAAATGATCAGATGTTCCCAATTGCTTAGGCGGTTGTCAGAGTTGAGAGTAGCGACACCTGGACATGGTTCTTAAGAAATTTGATGTATGATCTTAATATTTTTGACACATATAGACGAGATTGGGTCATAATTAGCGACAAACAAAAGGTGAGTTTTTTAGTTAATTTTTATTTGTTATACTTCTTAGATAACCACATTTATAAGATATGTTTTATATTGCAATCATCTTTTGCAGGGCCTTATAGGAGCTGTAGCTGATTTACTGCCTGCAGCTGAGTATAGGATGTGTGCTAGACACATCTATGCTAATTGGGGCAAGAAACATAAGGGAATACAAATGCAAACATTATTTTAGCAGTGTGCTAAGAGCAACACTAGGACGGAGTATGATGAACACTCTCAGGTATTGAAGAAAATTAGTCATTGTGCATATCATGATCTGGTGCAAATAGAGCCAAAACACTGGTGTAAGGCTTTTTTTAACACTAATATGAAATGTGATATAGTTGACAATAACTTATGCGAAGCATTCAATGGAAAAATTATACATGCTAGGTGTAAGTCCATATATAGTATGTTAGAGGAAATGCGGATAACGATAATGACAAGGATGCATAGACAGAGGGATGCATGTGCTAAGTGGAAAAGAAATTGTGGTCCAAGAATCATAAAAAAAAACTAGAAAAAAATAGAATTGGTGCTAGATATGAGGTAATGGATAAATGTGACAAATATGTAGTGGATGTATTCAAAAGAGATTGCTCTTGTAGAAAATGGCAACTTACCGGCATCCCTTGTTCTCATGCCATTTCTGCAATAAATCATAGGCAAGAGGATGCATATAATTATGTTGATGAATGTTATAAGAAGGCCAAGTTCTTAGCTGCGTATGAAAACATGATGATGTCAATTCGAGGAGAGAGATTTTGGAAAAAGACTCATGGGGAGTCGCCTGAACCACTTCCATCCCAGGTGAAGCGCAGTAGACGTAAACAAAAAAGATCAAGAGAAGAAGGTGAGGTGGCAAGTAGAACTAGGATGTCGAGGATAGGAATGAAGATGACATGTCGAACTTGCTTGAAGACGGGACACAATAGTTCAACTTGTCCAATTAAAAAGATTAGGTCTACATCTTCCCAAAAACAATTTTCAAAACAAAAAAATCCGGCTAGTACTTTCATTTCTATTATGTCATGTTTGTTTTGTCAATAATACTTTAAAAGAATATATTCTTTGTAGCTTCAGAGACGTACAAATAAAAATGCAAGTGGCAGTGCTGGTGGCTCTACTAGTATGGATCCTACTACTAATGTCAAGAGCACAAACGTTAGAAGTTATTCGAAGAGACAAAAGTGACAACATTTGAGAATATCTTTTGTGATAATGGGTTTGGTGAAGTGGTTTTGATCAATTTGTTCTTTTCATTGACGATGGCATCAATGAAGTAGGGTTGTGGATGTATCCTTTTTATTTGTATTATATGGTCATTTGTATAACGGTTGGGATTAGTGAGATGACGTGCTTTTGAACCATCTTATTATAGTAAAATGGGTTTATTCATATATTTTTTATTTGAATAATGTATATCTAGTGTTTGTTCGTGAAGTAATGAGATTGTGCATGCTATCATTTGCTCTTTTATACTTAATGGATGAGTACTTCTCTGGGATGTAGTGCAATTGTGAGCGCCCCACATAAAAGTCCATTTCAATTTAAAAGAAAAAACGAAACCATTCTCCCGAGAAAACAAAAACCGTGTAGTTGTAATAGATAATAAACAATTCCAAAAAATTGAATGCAAAATTCGATGGATTAATTTTGAGTAGGGGAGCATATACGAATTTATTTTTGAAAGCTTTAAAGAAAAAAAAAAGTTGGCCAAGTTTATTTCAAAAAAGGTTATTGGGCAAGAAATAGAAAAAAAAATGAGGTCTCCTATATTTCCAAAATAGCCATGAGAAGAAGTTAGTCTCCAATTGAATTTTGATCGTATCTCAATGATTATTATTATTATTTTTTAATTTTTGTGTTTCCAACTATTCAGTAATTTTAACATTGGACATTGGGCAAAATTCCATCGATACTCTATAAGCAAATTCAAATGAGTTATTTTATCTAATTTTCCTTTGGTATGCAAGTTTGATTTTTCTATATAATATATTTTTTGATAGTGATGTCAGGTGATATTACTTAATTACAATTTACTCTATTCTTAACATGTAAATTGACTTAAGCGAACCATGCAAAAACAATCGCACATGCACTCAAGGGCCCGCATTTAAGGGTGCACATGACAAAATTTTTGGAATAGAAATTGATTTATGGCCAGAAATTGAGAAATTAAAAATTTTAGCTTCTAATTTCTTCTTCAAATCTATTTCTGGAATAGAAATCTATTCCAGAAATAGAAAAATCAAATTGCGTTACCAAACGGATTTCTGTTCCAAACATGTTCCGTGGAATAGATAAATAGAGAAGTATAAATTTTATCATGCTCTTTCTACACAGTATTATTGTGGAAAGAAACTAAATGAGATCTAATATGTCAGCCTTCTTACCGGGTGGATGAGAAAAGAAAGCCGCCTACTTGTATTTGTTTTTATTTTGTTTTTGGTCGAAGCCCACTTGTATATGAATACCTGTGAAAAGTGAGGTGATCCAACCACGTAAATTTATTATTTTTCACGTGTTGGAGAGAATCGGGTAGTAATTTATCAAGGACTAACTCAATCCGAGATCAATTTTTTCTTCAAAACTAAACCGATCAAATTAACTTAGCCCCATCGACAATTAGTAGTATATTCTAGTAGTATAACTTCAAAATAGGTAAATATAATGTTGAAATGTTAAAGAGACATGACATCAACACCAAGATTTATATGTGAAAAACCCAACGAAGGAAAAATCACGGGCCGCTAAAAAACTTTCATTAATTATTAAGAATAGTAGAATATGCGAAGTTTCTTCTTTTCTTTAGTCATGCACTATAAGTTCAACGTCAATAATACAATGGTATTTCATGACACAAATGTGGATTGACACAAATGAAGCAAGAAAATCTAATTATGATTGGAGAAAACGAAAGGCAATAATGGATGAAACTAATTAACTTGTAAGTCTCTTATGAAGAGCATATTGAAAACTTGAGTCAATTCCGACAATGTTTAGTCACTGAATCATTGCCGAAGCGGCTATTATATTTTCCTCTTCTCCTCTACATGCTCTCTGAATCAAACCCTATCTCTTACTTCTCAATAGGGGTGAACATCGGTTTAGGGTCAACTCTTAATCAATCCTAGTTCGGTTCCCAAAAAGGCTGGATTGGTCCTTGGTCCTAGAACCTTTTGATCGCTTGACTGTGCACTGTGTAGGTTGATCATCAATCCTGAGAGTTTATGGTTAGTTCAATCTATATATTTGATAAATTATATGTTTTTCTCTACTTTAATCCTCAGTGCATTCTCCTCTATTCCCTTCTTTCTTATGCAATTCAGTTTGCTGTGTAAATTAGAAAGTAGAAAGAAATCCAACCCTAATTCAATCAAAAAAAGTAAAAACCCTCTTCTCTCATCTCAGCCTCCCTCACCTTGCGATTCGCCTTTGTTCTCTCACCTCGCCTCTCACCTCTCTTTGCTTACCTCACTTACCTGGTCGCTTGCCTCTGTTCACTGCCCCATCGCTTCTTTCACTCGCCTCTGGCCTCTCCTCACTTGCCTTACGTGTTCTTTTTATAGTTAAGTGTGGAATTCTATTGTTATCTTATCTTATACTTACGGTTAATATGTATTGATACTCATAGTTTAGTTACTCAACATCGCATTTTTTATGGATATTTAATTTGAAATAATATATTTACTCTTTCAATTAATGCAAAAAATGAAATCAAAAAATAATTGATTAGTCCTAGATTGACCTTAAAATAGGACCAAACTCATAAGATTGGTCTAGTCCTCGGTCTCAGACTCAATAAAATCGGTCCATGGTCTCAAAAATTAGAGAATCAATGCGATCCCTAAGTTAGGTACTGAATCGGCTTAAATCGAACCATACGCATCCCTATTTGTCAAGCGTTCCATGGTGTTCGTGTCTCTTTATTTCTTTTCCTTTTGACTTTTTAATTCTCTTTTTTCTTTCATTTATCTTAGCTGAACCCACAAAAAGGCAGACCCAGCCAACATTGCGGCGTCTCCATGAATTTCGTGAATCCTGGCCAGTTTACCAACAAAGATGGTTGACGAGCTGTTGAAGTTAATGTTGTACAGTTCCTAATCCCAGTTCCCACAAAGGTGAAGTGATTATTCAATGCACCCACACCGCACCTTTTCCTAAGACCCACACCGAAACTACCTCGCACCCATAAATTCGCAATGCAGTTTTGCTTCTTCCCTCTGATAAGTCCTCTGTACTCCCCTCTCCTTCCCTTTCTCTCCCTCTCTCCCCTGAGTTAATAATATAAGAGCAGCTCTACATTTCTCATATTGTCGTGCACTGTTCAAGAAACTCTTGGTTCTTGGGATTGTTCCCTCTTTTTCTTTAGTGATTTTTCGTGTTTTGGGTTGATCAGAGCAAATGGGTATTTTCTCATTAGTGACAGGAAGGCCAGGCCCTAGTGGGTTTGGATCAGCCACCACTGCAGAGCAGGTCACTGAAGGCATTGATGCAAGCGACGTCACCGCTATAGTCACGGGTGGATTCTCTTTCTTTTTCTTTTTCCACCTTCTGTTCTGATCTGGCTTACAATTTAACGGAACTCGTCCGTCGTGATTTTGTTATCCAGTTTGTGTTTCATGATGTAATGTGAGATCATCTTGAGAGATGAGAACTCGGGTGGGTCTTTAGATAGTTGATCTTGAGTTGTTGCCTTGAAGTTGATCGTCCGTTTGGCATAATCTGCAAGGAGGAGGAAGTGGCATCGGATTCGAGACGGCGAGGGTCCTCGCCTTGCGCAGAGCGCATGTCATAATCGCTGCAAGAAACATGGATGCCGCGAATGAAGCCAAACGGCTGATTCTGAACGATGATGGAGATGCTCGCGTGGATGTCCTCAAATTGGACCTTTGCTCCATGAAGTCCATCAGAGCATTTGCCAACGATTTCATTGCTCTTGATCTTCCCCTCAACATCTTGATGTAATAATCACTCTGCCCCTCTCTTGACTCTGTCTTCAGTTGTTTAGACTTTCTTGTCACATGGGAAAAAAAGATCATTTTTTTGCGCTCTCATATTGATAAGGCTAAATTGTCCGTTTCAGCAACAATGCTGGGATTATGTTCTGCCCTTATCAGCTCTCGGAAGATGGGTTCGAAGTGCAATTCGCCACTAATCATCTTGGTTGCTATATCTCTACAAAAAATTTCTCGGTTCAACCTTATGAAATTCTCTCTGTTGGTTAATTCTGGGTACCCTTTTTGCTCATTCATTGGCCAGGACATTTTCTGCTGACAAACCTCCTCCTGGTCAAAATGAAAGCCACCGCAAGAGTTTCCGGCATCGAGGGACGCATTGTGAATCTGTCCTCCATAGCTCATCTGCACACTTACAAGGAAGGAATTAGATTCGATGACATCAATGATCAGCTCGGGTATGCAAACTATCTCTTGATTTTTCTACTGATAGCCACTAATTTGACTTGCTACTCTTCCCTCATTTAGCGTTTCTTCTTTCGTGTTCAGTTATTCTGACAAGAAGGCATATGGTCAGTCCAAATTAGCAAACATACTTCATGCCAGCGAGCTCTCTCGCCGCTTGCAGGTGTTAATCACCCCTTTTGTCAGAATTTTAAATCTCCGTCGATACTTTTTCGATTGTTGCATTTTGAGGCTTCTTGGATGATTTTTCCTTGATCATCAGTTAAAGGGTAACTAAATCTTCACAAGAAGTCAAACTTGACATGGTCCTCTTTCTCATTCTTCTCCCAACAGCTGTACACCGGATTCCCATCTTTACGCGTTTCCAGTCGTACATTCCGAGTTCTAACGTTTGTATTCCGCAAATGCAGCAAGAGGGAGCAAATATTACAGTCAACTCGGTGCATCCCGGGCTGATCATGACAAATCTCATGAGACATTCTTTCATCTCGATGAGTAAGTTATGGAACCGTGGAGTGATCTCTTATTAGCAAAGAGAGGCTTCTTTTTCTTTTGCTTTACATTTCTTGCATTGTTCTGTAATGCAGGAATCATGAAGATGCTCACTTATCTGCTATGGAAGAATGTCCCACAGGTAAATCAGCGGATCTTTCCGACCTCATGAAAGTATGTATTATCATCGTCACAAAAAGACGCAAGAGAAATGCTTGCAAATTTTCACTTCAGTTTTGTTATACCATTTGTTCATCTGACTCAGGGAGCAGCCACGACTTGCTACGTCGCACTTCATCCGAGCCTCAAAGGCGTAACGGGGAAATACTTCCTTGATTGCAACGAGATGGAGCCGAGTGCCCTCGCACGGGACGAGCGTCTTGCCAAGAGACTCTGGGATTTCAGCAACAAGTTGGTAGATTCGGCTTCCAAGGACTGATATAAAAACCAGATTCTCCTTTATAAACAAAGCTTGAACTAAAAATACATGAAGTAATATAGATCGCATTTTTCAAAGATTGGTGTTGTTTTTTGCTTGTACCTGGTGATGTTGCTTCGACCATCTACTAGAGCATTTATATCTGCAGTACATCTCAATGAATTCAAATGGTTTCACCTCCCATTTTATTATTGATCCATTTTGTTCTTTATTACACAATGAATAAGTACGTAAACAGAGAATTATGAGGAAAGAAATTGATTCAAGAAGGAAATTATTGTCCATAAAAAGATACAGAGATAGAAAAAGCCCCCAGAAAAGGTTATCTACGACGGTTATTGCTAAAGAGATGATCTAAAGAATATTCAAATCAATTGTAATCGGAGTCGAATCGAGACGTGGCCGAGCGACGACCATCAGATCGAACGGGCCTCGTCGTCCACCTCGCCCAAAGCCAAAGCCCTAACCACAAAGGCCGAGCCGGCCACGACGACTGCCGCAAAGACCGGCGGCACCAACAGGTCGACCCTCGACCTCGAGAACAAGTGCGCCGGCAAGCACACGACCTCCCCCGGCAGGTCCACTGGCACCCTCACCATGTCCTCCGGGTTGGGGCCACCGCACTCCCTTGTGAAGGCCGATGACGACGATATTGCCGACACGAAGGCGACCTCAGGCGAGAATGAGGCCACCGCAACAGTCGCGGTGAGGAGAACCGTCCACGCGGCAGCGTAGAGTAGGAGCGGCCGCCGCGAGAGGATCTGGTCGAGCAAGGCGGAGAAGAGAGCCATGGGGCAGGATAGAGGACTTGGAAATGGTGGCGATGGTTAAATAGGAGATCAATTGAGGACCGCCGTGATGGTGGGGATTGGATTTGGTGGGGAAGATGAAAAGTAGTGGAGAGAGAGAGAGAGAGTATTGGTGTGGTGTTTTGACTTCTGTTGAGATGGTGTTCCAGCTCGGTTCGGTTCAACGGCTCGCTTGGCATTGGGCAAAGAGGGTGTCAGCTTCGTGACACGTGTAAACGTCGAAAACCGTTGGCGGCATGAGGAGGAGTTGGGAGTTTCTCTGTCTTTCGCCCCACTGGTGGTGAAATAGTAGGTTGCTTTTTTTCAGGCCCTAATTTCCTTTAATACCGGGAATTTAGTTTAGTCTTAATTTTACCTCGAATTTTTTATTTAAATTAAAATTTTAGATTCAGATTCAGTCCCAGATTTACCCCCAAATATTATTTATTTATAAAAATCATCAATTTTAATTATGATTCCAAATCTGCACTCGGTAACCCTTGTCTAAAAATTGCCCTTAGTCATCTCTAATCTCTCTAATTTTCATATCAAGAAATGATTTCTTTATGGAGATAATTTTTCACACCACTTTGCTGATGTGGATTTGTTATCAACGTGAAAATGTCACGTCAAACAACTAATGGACATTTTGAGACGGAGGAATAACGGGAGCAAATTTGAGACTAGATAGAAAATTCGTTGATTTCTTTAACAAAAAAAAAATTGAGATAGATAAGAGACTAAAGTTAAAGTTTATAATTTTCTTTTAGAAAAAAAAAAGTTCATGACAAATTTGGCGCTAAACCTAGAATTTGATTTTTTTTTTTTTAAGACAAAAAAACTTAAGGGCAAAACTAAGATTGGACTTAAAGTTAGGATTTGGGAACCGAAATGCCTCAGTTCTATATCAAATCTTATGCTTTTCATTATAACAAGGGAAAAGACCGCCAAAAGTCCCAAACAATGTCGACAATAATGTATTCACCTTAAAAAAAAATTTCTATGGCACTAAAAATCTCAAATTTATACATGTGTAACACATTTACCATTTATTAAGATTTTATCAATAAGCACTATTAATAATTTGCCTACATGAACAACAAAGGCAACTAATGTTGACATGGCACCACATGGATGAAGTAAAAACGAGGTTATTTTGATGGGAAATAATTTAATGAAACCTTAACGAATGGTAAATGAGTGATATATGTTTAATTTTTTTTTTGTCACAAGAAAAGGCTTAAGATAAATATGTCGCAGTGGACATAATTAAAAAAAAGTCCAAAATAAATGTCACAATAGCATAGTTTGAGCTTTCTAGTGACTTTTTCCTCATGTTATGCAAACTAGGCTTTATTTTGTTTGGTGTCATCTTCATCGGGAAAACAAGTTGGTCAAAGGAAAATAATTTTAGTTATTTGAAGGATCCTAGTAGAAAATAAGTAAAATGACTCCTAATATAAAAATGAAATGAATTATTCTTTTAGAGTTTTGTATATATCTAAACTGCATTTAGTCATTTGGATTTAGATTGAAAAGGAATAGAATAAAATAAAATTAGAAATCCTCTCAATATTCTCTAGATTATAAAAAGTCCTATCATATGTTTCGTGTAACCTAGATTGAAATTTTTTAAATTTTTTAAAATTCTCCATATTTCTCTCTTTGATCATCCTCATACCTCCTCCACTCTTCACACTTTTCTTATATCACTAATGACCAAAGGAAGCTCCTCTCTTTAGAATAAGTACAAAATTAACCGCAAACCTATTGCATTAGTATCAATTCAATTCTAAAACTTTTCAATTGAATCAATTTACTCATAAATCTTTTTGCATCGGTACCAATTCAACCCATCTAGCTAATTTAGGTTAGAAATTGCCGACATGGACTCCGGCACTATCACATGGCACGGCCAACTCTAACGTAGAAATTTTTATTATAATTTTATTTGTTTTCACTTTTTTTTCTTTTTCTTTACCTTTATCGTCGACGAGGTTAACGACTAACAATCCTTGGCCATAGGCTGGTATGGGTGAGGGCTTCCATGCTCTCGGCCATGGGCGAGGACTGCCACACCCTCGTCCAAACCAAGCAAGGGCGTTATGACCATCACCGATCACAAGCAAGGGCCTTTGCACCCTCATCGGGCACACCGTCATTGGGCACAAGCGAGGGTGCAAAGGCCCCCCCTCGTGGCGAGCAAGGACCACGATGCCTCACCTGTGACTGGCGAGCATGTGACGGCCCTTGCACAGACCAAGCGAGGTCTATGGCCCACAATGGTTAGCCCACAACCTCACTAGTCAATAATGTACTAAATAAAAAAATACAAAAAAACAAAAAATAAAATTGAAAAACATTAAAAATTATAAAATTTGTTTACATTAGCATTACTCGTGTCACATAAGACTGGAGGCGTCTACATCAGTAATTTCTAACCTAAATTAGTCATATGCATTGAATTGATATCAATATAATAAATTTGTGACCCTTTTTTATACTTTTTCCTCTTCTCTCCCATAGCCCATTTTGCAAGCGAAACCATCTCATATGTGGGCAACCACGAGAGAAGGCCACTTCATCTCTAAATCCATCATACCGACTTTTCATTGATGGTAATTATTACCTTTTTTTTTTTTTTTTTGTCAGTCCTACTCTATTCCTACTCTACACTCACTCTCAGACTTTTGCACTGCCTCAGGGCGTGAGAGTCGAAACCCACTCCTGAAACTTACACATCTCCACCCCATCCCCCCTGAGAATGTGGGGATTTGAACCCCTCACCTCCCCCTTTCATATTGGAAGAATGGCCACTGGGGCAAATCCCAGTGGTTTGGTAATTACTACTTTAGCAAGTCAATTTACAACCAAAAGTTTCAAGAGCGTGATAAGTATAGTGAAACTAAGAAGGAGAGAGAAAATAAAATTTTAAAAAAAGGAATCAAAGACACCAACAACGAGGCTCTTCCTTACATGGTGGATCGTCACCAACTTCTTCTCTTTGCTCGCCCATGAATACACATGGTCGTCTGCAACGACCTTGGCCTCTACTGTCACGTAGCCCCCACCATCGACCTCCAAACGAGCACCGTTAGTCACTACGCAGTCTTTGGAAAACGTTAATCGAAAGTCTCCCCGTTTTTGATGCTCATGAGCCACAAGTGCTTGTCTTTTTCCGCCAAATCTTCATTCAAATGCTCCCGAAGCTTCAGACACTCATTTCAAACCTTCATTTTCTAACATGGCTTGGCATAGCCTGAAACTGCCACCGCAAGGATGGATCTAAGATTCCCTGTTTTGGTTTGCTCTTCAACTTCGTGTCCTCCGCCAACGACCCAAGCCGCGTCGTTTTTGTTGTCCCACGTATCGTCAAGTTGGTCTCGAACAACCTCGACCTCGTGATGCTCTGTTTCGGCACAACCCATCGTTGCTGACGCAATAGAGCGAGAAGGTTGTGTATATATGCAATTGAGATCTATACTCGTAGGCGTGAAAAATTCAGACCAAAATCAAAACCTTAATCACCAGTCGGAGTGAAGCAGAGTTTTCAGGGATTTTTCAAAGCTTTGTTGTCTTCATGGGGTGGTGGGTCAGTCGTGAATGTGAACAGAGCATAACAAGTCGAAGAAGATGTAAAGAGATGATGGGAAGAGCGGGCAAAAGCTGTAGGGATAGCAGAAGCTTTTTACCCAAATTCTGAAATTTGATCTTCTATTTTTATTTTTTTTTACAAATTTCATATTTATCCAAATTTATCCCCTCTCATTTTTTTTTTATCAAGACTATACTTGGTCATATCCAAATTTTACGCCAATTCAAACATT
The DNA here is from genome assembly GCA_017140615.1 of Eucalyptus cladocalyx. Classification (NCBI taxonomy): domain Eukaryota; kingdom Viridiplantae; phylum Streptophyta; class Magnoliopsida; order Myrtales; family Myrtaceae; genus Eucalyptus; species Eucalyptus cladocalyx. Next base: position 20,357,363 of record CM029516.1, read on the forward strand.
GCATAATATGAATGATCATGATTTCAGGGTACAATGAGAAAAAGTAGTCTACTTTCATTTTTTTAGGAATTGAACTAGGAACTGAGAATGGAATCGGGACAATTGAGAAAACCTTAGAATAGAAGGAGCTGGTGAGGCTTGATCCATAAATTTTAATGCTAATTAGGAGCATAATTGGAGGAAATTATTTTCCCAAAAAAATTGAGAAAAATATAAAATGGCCCACGTCCTCAAATATTAATTGCACGTCCACTATGGGCGTGCATGTTTTCGTTTCTGGAATATGTTTATGAACAGAATTTTTGTTTTTTTGTTCCCGGGAACAAAAACACGTTTGTTTGCGTTTTTGTTCAAAATCTGTTTTTTTGTTCCCAGAACAAAAACAAGAACGGAAATGAGAAATAAAAAAAAGTTGTTTCTTACTCCAGAAACACTTCTAAAGAAACAAAAACGTTTTCTGTTCTCTCTGGCCTCGGCCATGGCTGGCGACCGGCCGTCGAGGGCTGGGACGCCGTTGAGGGTCAGCGACCTCGCCCACGCCGGCGAGCCTTACCGTGTCTGGGCGAGGCTGTCGGCCCCCGTCGGCCAGTCCCCGGAGGCCGGCGACCAGCCAAAAGAAGAAAAAATTGAAAAATGAAAGGAAAAAATTAAAATTAAAATTAAAAAATTAAAAGAAACAAAAAAAGAATAAAATCTACCAAACGTGTTTTTATTCATTTTTTATTTCCGAACAAGTTTACCAAATGTGTGTTTTACGGTCAAAAATTGTTCTCCGGAACATAAATACTTTTTTTTTTATTTATGTTCCTAGAACAATCTTTGAACAGAAACGTTACCAAGCATGCCCTATTTGAACCTCATATTAAAGCGGACCTGTGACAGGAGGAAAGGTCCATTCATCTGACAGGTCATCAGCCAGTCAGAAGCTTTAGTACTCCTTGTACTAAGTCAATGACAATGCAGAGGTACATCATCATGTCAGGCTTCCTCTGATTTTCTTTTATCTTTGTAATAAGCAGGAAGAGTTTTACAACATTGAATTAGTAACACCACCTAAGGTAAAGAGAACTCGTACAACGGTACAGATGCTACCTGCAGGAGTTAACTCTCGAGTACAAGAAGATAAAAACTTTGCATGTAAACAGACAAATACTCGAAACGAGTGACTAAAGCATAAAATGTTAACGACGCATTTAGTAACAATTCCGTTTTTTTTTTTTAATTATTTTGTTTTTGAAAATAATTTCTAAACATTTTAAACCGTTTGATAACTATCCAAAATTTCTGATTTTAAAATAGAATTGCATTTGGTACCGTATTTAAAATTTTCTACTCCAAATCATTTTCTTTTAATTTTAAAATAATTTTTTTACTTTTTTCCTTTTTTTTCATTTCTCTCTGTTGAAATTGTTCAGCTGCTATTTTCTGTCATGTTTTCCTCTGTTTTTTATATTAAAAAAAAGCCAAGTAAATTAAGTTATGCAGTTAGTGTTTTTTGCTATTTTCTAGGAAGTTAATAGCACGTTTGTGTGCAGTTATGTGTTGCATATATGTGAGCAGTTTCTACTTTGTATTTAGTTGTTGTACTCGACAGTTTTTTCCTAAGAACAAGACGTATGAAGTGCTATGCTCTGTTTTTTTTTTATCTTTTCTCTCTCTTAAACAACATAAATTTTTCTGTTTTAATTGTTGCTTTATGAGCTTTAACATTGGTATCAGAGCGTTTGCGGGATCTTAAGGGACTGTGAAGTGAGGGTAAGTGAGTGAGGATTGCTTCCAATCTGCAAAGAAAAAGCTGATGGATGCAGGATCGAGTGGATTCTCTGCAATGGCTACTCCAGTCTTTACTGGGGAAAATTATCAGGCTTGGGCTGTCAAGATGACGACATTCTTGGAGGGTCATGATTTATGGGAGGCTGTGAAGAATGATTATGAGGTTGCTCCACTTCCAAACAATCCGACCTTGAATTAGATAAAGTACCATAAATAGAGAATCACAAGGAAGGCTAAGGCAAAGTCTTGCTTGTATGCTGCTGTTTCACCCACTATCTTCACAAGGATCATGAGATGTGATTCTGTAAAGGCAATATGGGATTTCTTGAAGGATGAATACGAGGGAGATGAGAAGATAAGAGGCATGAAGGTGCTGAATCTCTTGAGGGAGTTTGAGAGACAGGAGATGAAGGATTCAAAGTCAGTGAAGGAGTACTCTGATAGGTTGGTTGAGATAGCTGAAAAAATCAGAGTTTTAGGGACTGACTTGAAGGATGAAAGGCTTGTTCAAAAGATCCTGGTGTCTCTTCCAGAGAAGTTCGAAGCCACCATAACTTCTCTGGAAAATACAAGAGACTAAGCTGATATAAAGCTTGCAGAATTGTTAAATGCTCTGCAGGCATAGGAGCACAGAAGACTGATGAGAAGAGAAGAGTTTGTAGAGGGTGCACTGCAAGCTAAAGTGAAGTCAAATGATGGAGGCAAAGGGAAGAAATGGATTCAATCCAGAGAAAATGCTGGTGACTCCAAGTTTATAGCAAAAGAAGGAAATTTTGGTGGGTCTAGCAAATAGAAGATGAACAAAAAGCCTTGTCAATATTGTGGTGGAACTAATCATCAGTTTTTTAGATGTTGGAGAAAGCCTTATGCTAGATGTAGAAGATGTCACAAGTTGGGTCACATGGAAGTCATCTGCAAAGAAAAAAATTACCCGCAAGCAGGAAAAGCACAGGTAGCAGTGAATGAAACTGAGGAAGAGCACTTGTTTGTAGCTTCTTTTTATTAATCTTCTGTTGGGAATAATGCATGGCTGGTGGATAGTGGCTGTACCAATCATATGACTGGCAATTCGAAGCTGTTTAGGAGTCTAGACAGGTCAGTCAAGTCCAGAGTCAGAATTGGCAACGGACAGTATATCGAAGTGCAAGGGAAGGGTACAGTGGCTATTGAAGGAAATCGGGAGGTGAAGCTAATCAGTGATGTTCTTTTTATGCCAAACATTGACCAAAATCTGTTAAGTGTTGGTCAATTAGTTGAGAAGGGCTATAAAGTGAAGTTCGAAGGGAAGGAATGTCTTATTAATAACGCAGATAGCAAAGAAGTGCTAAGAATCCCAATGAGGGACAAGAGTTTCATGTTCAAGCCACAAGAGATACAACAAATGGCTTTAAAGTGCAAAGAAGAAAATGCAGAGCTATGGCATAAAAGACTTGAGCATGTTCACAAGAAGAGCATGTCGTTTATGCAGAGAAATAGCTTGGCAGATGACTTGCCAAGTTTGGAGGAGGAATTTCCACAGTGCAGAACTTGTCTTCTTGGCAAGCAAGATAGATTTCCTTTCAAAGGAGGAGGTTGGAGAGCATGTGAGAAGCTACAATTAGTCCACACAGATCTATGTGGACCTATGTCTGAGTCTTCTCTCAATGGTAGCAGGTATTTCATTACCTTCACTGATGATATGACTAAAATGAGTTGGATTTATTTTCTGCAAGCCAAATCTGAAGTTGCTGATGTGTTTGTGAAGTTTAAAGCCTTAGTTGAGAATCAGAGTGGGAAGAAAATTAAAATGCTCAGGTCTGATAATGGTTCTGAGTATACTACTCACAAGTTTAAGTTGAATTGCAAACAAGCAGGAATTGTGCAACGGTCAACAGTTCACTGCTCCCTATTCACCTCAACAGAATTGGTTCAATGAGAGGAAAAAAGAAGCATTATGGAGATGGCTAGATGTATGATGCAGGAGAAGATGTTACCTAAGAAGTTCTGGGCTAAAGCAACTAATACTGCAGCGTTCCTGTTGAACAAATTGCCCACAAAGGTCTTAGAGAGGTCAACACCTTTTGAAGTCTAGTATGGTGTTAAACCTTCTGTGAAAAATTTGAAGGTTTTTGGGTGTTTATGTTATACTCATGTTCCTAACGTCAAGAGGGACAAACTGGATAAGAAAGCAGAGCTTGGAATCTTCATCAGGTACAGTCTCCAATCAAAGGCTTACAGAATTTTTCACCCTATGACAGGGAAAGTGACTGTAAGTAGAGATGTTGGTTTTCTAGAGGAAGATGAGTGGAATTGGATGGAAGGAAAGAGTACAGAACAGCAGCAGTTCGAAAAAAAACCTGCAATAGATGTAGAGGTTGATGAAGTTATAGATGGATTAGAAGACAGTGTGGATGATTTACTAATAAGAGGCACAAGGTCACTTGCTGAAATCTATGAAAGAAGCAATGTGGCAATGCTCGAACCATCTAACTTTGTGGAAGCTAAGGAGGATCAGAGGTGGATTGCAGCAATGCAGGAGGAGATTGCAATGATCTAGAAAAACCACACATGGGAGCTTGTTGATAGACCATCTGATAAGAATGTGATTGGGGTTAAGTGGGTGTTTAGAACAAAACTTAATACTGATGGTTTTGTCAATAAATACAAAGCTAGACTAGTGGTGAAAGGCTATGCATAAATATGGGGAGTAAACTATTCTGAAACATTTGCTCCTGTTGCACGACTTGATACAATAAGGCTATACTGTTAGCTATTGCAGTAGAGAATGGGTGGCCTATATTTTAGTTAAATGTTAAGTCTGCATTCCTGAATGGAGAGCTTAAGGAGGAGATTTTTGTTGAACAACCTGAAGGCTTCAGTATCAAAGGCCAAGAAGAGAGTGTATATAGGTTGAGGAAAGCTATATATGAATTGAAGCAGGCTCCAAGAGCTTGGTATGGGAAGATAGATTAATATTTGCAAGATTTTGGCTTTGTAAAAAGCATAAGTGAGTTCACTCTTTATGTCAAGAAGGTGAATCACAGTGTTGTAATCCTATCACTTTATGTAGATGATCTATTAGTGACAGGGAATGATATGGAATTAATAGAGAAGGTGAAGCAAGATTTATTTGCAGGTTTTGAGATGTCAGACTTGGGAAAGATGGCTTATTTTTTGGGTTTGGAAGTCAAACAAGCTTCATATGAGATCTTCATCTGTCAGAAAAAAATACATTAAGGAAATTCTAAAGAAGTTTCAGATGGAAGATTGTCGAAGTGTAAGCACTCCTATGGCTGCTAAAGAGAAGCTGCAGAAGAATGATGGAACAGATGCAATAGATGCTTCTATGTATAGAAGTCTGATTGGGTGTCTCATGTATCTTACAGCAACCAGACCAGATATTCTATTTGATGTGAGTGTTTTATCCAGGTTTATGAGTAGTCCTAGTCAGTTACATTTGATTGCAGCAAAAATGATCTTGAGATATCTCAAAGTAACATTATTCTTTGGTGTGAAGTTTAAGAAAGGTCAGAAATTTAATTTACAAGGATTTTCTAATAGTGATTGTGCTGGTTCAGTGGATGACATGAAAAGTACGTATGGGTATTGTTTCAGTCTTGGTTCTGCTTGTTTCTCCTGGTGTTCCAAAAAGCAAGAGATTGTAGCTCAGTCCATAGCAGAGGCTAAGTTTATAGCAGCTACTGCAGCTGCAAATCAAGCTTTGTGGCGGAAGAAGATAATGAAGGATCTATGGTTGAATTCTAGTGATTGCATTGAAGTTAATGTGGATAATCAGGCTGCTTTAGCAATATCACAGAATCCAGTTTTCCATGGTAAAACCAAGCATTGCAAAGTCAAATTTTTATTTCTACGTGAGGTGCAACAAAGTGGTGAAGTTAAGTTGGTCTATTACAGATCTAAAGATCAGCTTGCAGATATATTCACAAAACCACTTCAGACTAGAAGATTTGAGCTGTTAAGAGAGAAAATAGGAATCTGCAACAGCAATTGATCCAAGGAGGAGTTTGTTGGAATTGTTCAGCTGCTGTTTTCTGTCATGTTTTCCTCTGTTTTCCTCTGTTTTTTTTTTATATATATAAAACAGCCAAGTAAATTAAGTTATGCAATTAGTGTTTTTTGCTATTTTCTAGGAAGTTAATAGCACGTTTGTGTGCAGTTATGTTTGCACGTATGTGAGCAGTTTCTATTTTGTATTTAGTTGTTGTACTCAACAGTTTTTTCCTAAGAACAAGACGTATGAAGTGCTATGCTCTATTTTTTTTTTTTTTTTTTATCTTTTCTCTCTCTTAAACAACAGAAATTTTTCTATTTTGATTGTTGCTTTATGAGCTTTAACACTCTCTCCTATTCTTCTTCTTCAAGTGGCCGGTCGCCAGACCCCAGACTAGGGCCAGTAACCTCACCGGAGCGTCGTCAGCCCTCGGCGAGACTCCCCTAGCCCCGTCGGGCTAGGCAAGGCCCGCCTAGCCATCAACAAGGCTGGGCAAGCCTCGCCAGACCTCGCCTTAGCCTAGCAAGCTCGCTGGATCGATTGTCGGTGACCGGCAGCAATGGGCGGCAGATGGCAACCACGGTGGTGACGGTAGACGAAGAAGAAGAAGAGAAAAGGGAAAAAGAAGAAGAAAATGGCTTGATTTTTAGATTTGTTCCTGAAAACAAGAATCATTTTTTTTTATTCTTGATTTTGTTCTAAATCTACTTCCGAGAATAAAAAAAATAGAAATTTGTTCATGGGAACAAAAGTTTTACCAAATACGATTTTGTTCCAAAACTACTCCTGAGAACAAAAGATCAGAATCTAGCATTGTTGGGATGGTTACCAAACATGCTCTAAGAATTCATGAGATTTTATGTTACGTATTTTGAACTTTTTATTATTTATTTTATTTTATGTGTTCATTATTTGAGGTTTATTTCAATTGACAAATGAGAAAGTTTTGTTTTTATTATTAAGTTCACTTTTGTTTTGCTTAACTAAAAATGAAACAAAAAATGAACTTATTAGATACTGGAAGTTGTGAAAGAGAAATGATATGTTTTAGATCTCAAAAAATGAAGAATATATATATATATTCCTTTTCGACAGAGAGGTTTCGCATGAAATCTGTAAGTAATTTGGAGAACATGTACTCCTATCGACTCCAATAGTTTTATCAAACCCACCGAATGCATCCTTAGTTCGTCCTACAATTAATGTCCCTCTTGGAGAACAAATGCTTAGTTTTTTCCACGTTTTTAAACATCATCAGCGGGAAGATTCCATAGGTTGACTAAGATTGTGGACTGATATTTCACAATGGTTTTGCAAGCAATTCTGAAATCATACAAATAAGTTTCAAAAGAACTAAGTAATTCTACTCCCTAGGAATAAGTAAAAAGTCAACTATTTTATCCATATTTTAAGGTATGAAATTGTGGAAGAAAATCTATGCATTCTTTGTTCAAAATTTTCAATATAGTAATTGGTTTTAATATATTGATTTTGTTAGGATTTCGTCCAAGCAATAGATGGAACTCCTGTGCGAGCATTGGTTCATGTTGAAATTCAAGGAAGATTTCATGTTCAAAAGGAGGGAACGCCACATTATGTTTTAGCAGTTGTTGCATTTGACTTTAAATCCATTTATGCATTAGTTGGTTGGAAGGGCAATGCGTTCGATTCTTGTATTTTATATGATGCACTTTCAAAGCCTAATGGATTAAATGTTCCTAGAGATACGAAAATGGTGTTTAAAACTGTTGTGAAATTGAGAATAGTATGTTTGTGATGAAGTTATTTATATTTGTAGGAAAGTATTATACTACCGATAATGTTTATGGACTAGGGGGAGATCATTTCTCCTTATTGTGGCGTTTGACACCATTTAAAGGAGTTCAGTGATTGTCCACCCAGAAATGAGAAGGAACTATTCACTCTTTGCCACTTATCCCTTAAAACAACAATAAGAAGAGCATGCCATTCTAAAGAAGCGAAGCTTTTTGATCATTTAGAACACATGTTTTAACATGTTGCACCTAATAACTATCATGGAAGAGTTGAATAGATAAATGGAAAAAAGTTCGAGAGTCCAATTAACACATAAAGAATAGAAAGGAAACAAGAAATGGGCACTAAAAAAGGATATGATTGCAAATGCAGCATGGACTATAAATAAAAAGACTCTGCATTTATTTCATGCAAAACTCAAGATTTGGATAACTTTTTTCAAAAGGGAAAAAGCCACAAGAAAAAAAAAAAGCCCAAAACTTTGCCAACTATAATACATTTACCTCAAACTTTTTTTCTGTAACACAAAAAACTTCAAACTTATACTTATGTGACATATTTACCATAAAAAATTTTCTTGTGACACCAAAAATCCTACACTTTTTTCAGTGATATCAAGGTTTTGGGGTAAATAAATCATATGTATGTCTAGGGTTTTTGGTGTCACAAAAAAATTTATGGCAAATTTGTCACATTATACAAGTTTTGTTTAAATGTGTATATATGTACAAATTTAAGGTTTTTGGTGCTACAAAAAAAATCGAAGTATTTGTGTCACAGTGGGCATAGTTTAGAGTTTTTAGTAGCCTTTACCCTTTTCAAAACATGGCTGGTTATATCGCTCACAAAAATAAATGAATGAAAAATATTTTCACGATCAACGGAAATAGTTAGGTATAAGTAAATGAATGAAAATATCTTCCATTGACTAATTTCTCGAAGCAATAGAACTAATCATTTCTTGAAAAATGTTCTCCGAATGTTAAGTATTCCGTGAAATTTAGGCACCCTAAAAGAAGCCAATAATGTCTCTTTATTCTTCTTTTTGGTTTTCATTGTGTGCCTCATTTTGAAGTATGGTCATGTATTCAGTTGCTTGACTAAAATTTTGAAGATGTAAATTTCACGTGTGTGGAATATGTGAGTTGCAATTCTCCTATTGTTAACCCATGTTAATCATTTATTTTTGGGTGCTTCTTTATCGTATCAGTTTCGCTTCTGTAATTTAGAGTAATCGCATAGTTATAGCAATGGGTAGAAGCAAGGAAAACGACGAAAGGAACAAGTAATTTAGGCGGCCCTTGCTCGTTGAACATGTGCTATATGAGATTCTTGCTGATGAAGCTCACAAAGGAAGACAAGCATTCAAGTACATTCCCATCCTCTTCACTTGCTCGAGTTGTTGAGGCAATAAATGAGAGGTCTTTTGCTTTGATTGTAAGCCCTTCATGTTGAAAATCGTCTCACAATGCCTTAAAAAAAGAGAACTGGAAGACCATTCAAATTATATGTGACAAGTGAATTCAACCGAGGAGATAAGTTGAAGTGTCCATCACGGACAAAGGGAAATTCGATAATGTGACGGTGTTTTTTTTTATGCCTAAGAACATTCTCGGATAATATGTTGCATAAATGTTGAGTAACAACATCAAGTGATTTTTCATTGATAAATGTTGTAAGTAATTACTATTTATGTGATAAATTAAATCCTTTTTGAACATGTCACTCTTCATGCCGCCACTAGAGACCTTTACCACAACCCCTCTCTCTCTCTCTCCCCAACAATGAGGGAGACCAAACCACCGTTGGAGGTTGTTCAACCTTGGATGCCACTGATCCGCGATACGAAGAGATGGGAGTTTGAGACTACAAGTCGTATGGTGGTAGTCAAGCTGATTCTATTCTTCATACTAATAGGTTTGGAGATGGTGGCAACCGATACTTTTGGGGGGTCTTATGTTGCTGCCGAGGCAGAGGCCACCGTTGGTCAAGTTTGGTGGTAGCGGCTGTGTCCAAGACCCCCCAACAATATCGGTCGCCACCTCTCCAAACCTATTAGTATGAAGAATAGAATCAGGTTTGACCACTACTGGACGGCGATGGTGAGCTGCGGCGAGGAAGAGATGGCACGTCAAGTCCAAGTGGATGCCAGTATTTCTGATGGAATGACTACATTAGACCAATTTTCACAAGTTTGGATAATAGGTTGGACACAAAAAGAATTTAGGCCCCACATCCGGCAATACATAAAAAATTTCAAGAACTTGCCATGCCATGAACCTCGGCTATTCTCCCTTAAATTATATTTTTAAGACTTCAAATCCCCACTAAAGCCTTGGTGTGTTTCCGTTAATAGTATGTAATTTACTTTTTCTGTCAGTAAACTTCGGTAAACTCTTACCGCATGCCTTGCATGACTTACTAGTTTATAGTGATTCCATATTGTATATTACCTAAAAAAAATATTCCATATTGTATGGCAATATCAAAATTCTCGAGGATGCTATGAAGGCAAACTGTTTCCGCTTGCCCGTGGTTTTCTTGTAGTCGATTTCATTTTTTTCGAACCAACGTTAGGCGTGATGAATCAGGACGAGGCCGACATAAACGATACGTCTAAAACACCTTTTCGGATTAAAAGTGAACTCAATCCATTACATAGCACAAGTAAAGAACTTTAGCGAGCATTGTACCGATTGATCGAGAAGTAAAGGCTTGACTCCCACACCCAAGCTAAACAAATTGCGAATCTCGAAGCTTGCTTTCTAGCGTAGACCCTATCTAATCGATGACTAGTGCGAACAGCAATTAAAATAGGGCAATACTTTCAGCAGGAGTTTCACGACAAAATTCCCAGTAACATATATCCACCAGGTATATAGTTCACTGTTTGTGTAGATGGTCCTCGATGGATTCGTAGTTCTACCCATCTAAATTGGTATCTCCAGAGAAAGCAAAGCTAAAACAGAGGGGCATTCGAGTCTTCCGATGTATATCCATAGAATACACTATTCTTTTCTAAAATGAATGGTTCAACTTATGTACGGTGTTCGCTAAAGAAACAAAGCTCAAGCTCCAGTTAAGGTGCCCTGCGGAAGCGGCCCTCACCCATCTTGGGAGCTTCAGCTTTCGGGATTTTTAGATAGATGCACTAACACAAAAACAAATAAAAGCCCACTGCTTTAGCCACAGAAGAAGACCAATAACAGCACTTAACTTTCTAGCGGCATGATCTCTCGTCTTCTATCCTTATATACAAATTGGTTGCAAAAGTTAAAAGACTAGAACTACTCTTATCCTTTCTAACCAACTTTAATAGTTGAGAATCTATGTCAGGTTTGGCAACAACGATGTTCAGCAACCCCATGATACATGAAAGACCTCTCTTCAGCATTGTTATAAACAAAAGAAGCTTCTATGGATCAAAGTGTATATTACATGATAAAGAACCAGGATGCGTAGTGGAAACAGTATGGAACTCACGTTCCGGCACATATTTATTTGCAGCAGCAGAACCATGATAAGTCTGCTGATAAGGCAATTTGGATATCGGAGTGCAAGTCAATAAAAGACTCACAGAGGACAAATTATTCCAGTCTACTACAACCTCCAAGAAAGGTTCACATAGAAAATATTACCTTACCCACTCATAGATTGTTAAGTACAGAATCATTAAATCGGCAGACAAGTTCAGAAGATGTTCAGGTTTCAGCAAATCCAGAGAGACAAGACTGAGAAAAAGTAAGAAGTTGGTAATCAGCTATCTCCACAAACAGGTACCTATTAGCTTGTAAATGTAAAATGACAAACTACAAGTACGCACCCACAGTTTGCATTACGAACAATCAAAAACATGCCATACCTGAAACCACAAATATCCAAGATGAATAAGATAATGAATGGTAAGACCAGGAAAGTCTATACCGTGCCTAGCCAAGTTCACCATCCCCAAGCTATAGACATTTCACTCAAAAATAGGGAAACCGAATTGAGGAATCTCCAGTTGCATGGCTGCAATGCAAATTCAGGTAGCACGGCTTCTAATAACATCAAGACCCATCTCAGTTGGATCAGTTGCTTGTAATTCCACCTGAATTCCATCAAGCTCTCTCTTGAATCTATCTTTCGAGCTTGCGTAAATCATCTTGCTTCTGACCCTCGACGTATCAGGAGACCTTTATAGGATGATATTAAAATTAACTCAAAAGACCAGATTAACTTGGAACCCACGTTGTAAATAAAAGTGACTGGTACACATTGTATAATGTCAGTGGACGTGGTAAAAGCTTTTGGTTGGATTTTCTAATGCAGTCAAAGGTAGGAACCATTGATGTAAGAGTTATGACAGGCGCGCGCACTTACATACACACACGTCAAGAGCATATGTCTGTATCAAAGCATACCATGCAATGAAGAATATTCTGCTTTTCTGGCAGTTCTCCTCGGTGACAAAATCAAAGTCATAGACAGCATATCGACACTCGTCAGCAGGAAGACTGGCAGTAAAATCTTCGTAGCTTTGAGTGGGCTCTCCAACCTTCTCCACAACAACTTGCTTTTGCTTCTCCTCTATCTTGAACACTATGAAGCGATAGGTTCTCTTGGCCTTCAATTCCAAGAACCTTATCTTACAGTCATCATGAACAGCCATACCAGATGCAGCGTTGGCCTGTGAAAAAGAACGTGCCGTAGATATCAGCTACCTCAAGAAATTAAATTACAGGTACAGTTAGTTGAGAGAGAGAAAAACAAATATCAACTTGAAACAACTGTCCCCATAATTACAAAAAAAATATGAAACCCTTTGCAATGTGATGTCTAATATAACAATATTTATAAAAAATCTCAATTTGGTATTCATTAATCTATGACAGATTAAAGGTGCGAAGAAGTCACAGTTTGCTTCAGTCGCCGTTCTAAAGGTAACAGTATTAACAAATAGCTACTTTAGCTACTTTGATATTATGGTTCACTTTCCCTTAACTCCAACAAGTACTTACAAAATCTGATCTCATCCTCTCCCAGCCAGACGGATGAGCAAATCTATTGGACACACGCATTTACCATATCTTGCGAAAATGCAGCTTAGGTTCTTCATCAGGCACAGCTGAACCCACAAGTTATCAGTTATTAGATCTCTTCTCTTTGAAAGACATACAACTAGCTTGAAAAATCCAGATCATGACTGCAAGCAACAGTTGCATATGGCAGCGTTACAGACTGGTAGCACCAACATGCATATAATCATCCTCCGTCAACAGAACCTATGTTAAGGACATCGTATCGCAAAATTCTCAAAAGCATGAATTAATTTCCAGCGCTCAACCTGTTCAAGAAAACGAACACAATACGGAGATGCCACCCAGTAGCATCATCCCACATAAATCAAATGGAAAATACACAGCCCAAATAAATTGAACCAGAAGAGAACACGACCCACTGCGAATCCGATCGAACCAGACAGTGCTTCAGCCAGATGGAGCTCAACAGGTAGACATCGGGGACAGATCAAGCGCCGACATCAGCAGTAAAGAGAACACTCTCAGAAGCTACAATCGAACTAAGAGGCACACCAAACAAAACGAAGAGAACTGTTCCATGGGATCGTCTTCCATGATGGCTCAGCGGACGAACTAGATCGCGAAAACGGAGCTATCGAAACCCTAACGGATCGAGACTCGGAGAACAAGAACAGGAGATAGCGACGCAACGAGAACTCACCATCTCTGAAATCCTCGTGAGGCAATCAGCGAGCGACGGTCGATCGGGAATATGGAGAATTTGAAGAAGTGGCGAAGGAGGGTTCCTCTCTCTAGAAAGCCTGCAACAGCTGGAGCGCGGTGTGAGAGAGGGATGGAGTTGTAAAGTCTATTTTATTCGGTGGGTTTCTGTGGGGGAGAGAGCGATGGACCTCGCGAGTCGCGATGATGTGCGCGCGAGGGAAGCGTGTCCAACGAGCTCATCCAATTAGAGCGCGCCACGCGGCAAGTATGATACGCGGAGATACGTAGCGAGCTGCGGCTTGACTGGGCTCACTGGAGTCGGCTTAGTTCGACCGGCTCGTCCGGGTTATCGACCTCTTGCTCAACTTAGGTCTTGAACGGCTCCCTGCATATCTTTTTCTGGTCGTAAACGGCTTCCTGCTTTGCGAGGGGGCTTTGAGCTCCAAAATATTTTGGCCAATTATATACAGTTTGGCTAAATTTTCGAAGAGTTTTGAAAATGCAATTTAGCTCTCAAAATAGGTTCGGAGATACTTTGATTTTTTTGGATTACCATAATGCAACTATATTTATTCTTTTAACTTTGTCCTCACCATACTTTTTTATAGTAAGGTTTTTTTTTTTTTTTGGTAAGGAGTCCTCACCATACTTTCATACTTCAGCAAATGTCCATATCCACTTGATGTCGCTAACAAGATTTCAAGTCTCCTACAAGACCAAATTTGACAATCAATAAGTCATATTTGACATCAAAAGTTACGCTCAAGGTCCTTGAGCTTAGGCAATTGTCACTTGGGTTGTGTTAACCCAAGCGAGGTTGCCATTGCCAAATTTGGCCTTGTTAGAGGCTTGCTAGCCATTGCCAAATTTGGCCTTCATCTATTTTTATTTTTTTATTTAACAAAAAGCAAAATTATTTTACAAAATGTGATTTTTTCAAATACCATTAAATCAAAAATTGTTTTCTTATGCACTTTTAAATTACAAATTACCAAACACTACTTGCATTTCGAAAGATCTCTTAACCTTAAAGGCTTTCCATTTTCTCAAAAACTTTCCCTAAAAGCCAAACTAAACACGCCTAAAATTTGAACAGTAACTAATAGTGTGATGGTCCTCCTAGAGACTAGAGAGATGCTACGAGTTATGTTTGGTTATGTTTGGTGTTGATGAGTTTGTGAATCCAAAGTGTGTGTGATGCCTTTGTTTTGATCGGCCCTAGACCCTTATCACTTTAGGCTGAGACAAATTGTATTCGGTGGCAAAAGTATTTACCGACTCGAAGCCTTTTGTATTTATCAAGAGATTTCATCTGCATGAAGTTCTTGTGGCTTAAAATACCATGATATTGCAACATTATGAGATTGTTGTTGAGCTTCACCGCTTCAAGCTCCGTCTTCAATCCATCACATTTTCATTATGTCATTTATCTAGTTTCAATCGATCGATTTTTAGTCACGCACAAATTGAATAGCTCACAAGCCCTAGGTTCATTAGCTATTGATTTTCTTTTTTTAGAAAAACTGCATTTTGTCCCCTAAATTGTTTAGAAGATGTCATAAAATTACTCGTCAGCTATTCCCTTTCCGTTCTCTTCTATTTTTTCTCTTCAATTGCATGCCCCTTTTTTTCACCAAGAATTTTATTACGTTTAGGGAGATTTTTTTCTCTCAGAAAATTTTACGCTAACGATGCTTTTCTTAGAACAATCCCCTATAATCAAAAGAGCACGGCTTGGCTAGGCCGTAGCCATGTGGTTTGTGACTATATTTATAGGAACTGATATTTATGCTTGGTACGGCATGATGGCCGTTGGCACACAAATGGCGGAGTTTAACGGCGTCAACCTTGGAATTTTTGCCCCCCGTCGCCTCAAATCTTTTTAATTTTCTTGGCTTGCGAGAGTGCGATGTCACTGTCGTATGACGCTTTTTCGAAGGGGGGGTGGGTCCCTTCCAGATTCTTTCTATTTATTCACCTCGGCGTCCATCTGACGCTACTTTCGCAGATTTTTCTTTTTTCCTTTTCTTATATTAGAAGACTTCTTTTGGTGCATATTATATATAAAACCTACTTTATTGGGAAAGCAAAGCTAATTCGCTTGCGTTATCATGACCCGGACTTCGATTGCCGATGCGGTTCGTGTTGGCACTAAAAATTTGATTAATTGGACCCAGAATAAAAAGGGAGCCCGTTAGGCCACATAAGTGATAAGGCTACCGGTTATTAGAAATACCGAAAGTTCAGAATTAATAACCGCTCGGAAGCACGAAAATAAGAATGGAGACAGTTCCAAAAATTAGTACCAACAATGCTAAGGATGATGTAAAGCGGTTTTTGGTGCATTATCAAAGTTACTAGTGGCTAGTCTGAAATTGAAGTCGATAACTATTGTTAACACTTGATTTTTAATTGGCACGTCATTAAAAATAAAAAAAATACATATTGGAGTCTCCGATTGCAACGGAAAATGTTGTTTTTCATTTCTTTCTATTGTTTTGTCATAATTTCCCATTCATTTCTATTGAAAACAAAAAAGCAAATAATTGACTTTTTGGTCAACTCTTTGACTAAAAGTCAACCTAGGGTTAAAAGTTGGCTTTTTTCATTTTTACAAAAAAGATTCTAAAATGTCCTAATTTCACTTCAGCTAGATTAATTTTCAAAAATTTCAAAAAATTTTGAATTGAAAATCAACCTTGAGGGAAAAGTTAATTAAATGCTTAACTTGTTGGTCAAATTTTTGACCAAAAAAATTGAAAAAGTCAAAAATCCATAAATCGCTTTATTGTTGTCTCAATTTGATTTTAACATTGAAAATTTTGCAAAAAATCGATTAATAACTTTTTTTCCCGACCATCATGGTGCATTTCCATTGATAAGGCTTTGATCCTTCCTTAGCCCCGCGAAGGTGAATGGTTCGAAACCCAGGGGAAGCCCTAGGTGTATGAAGTGTGACTTCAGGGGGTGGTGGGTCATCCTGCTTACGTGTCACTTGGGAGTTTGCGGCGCTGCTGTCAGCTGCAAGACGGTTCCTCCAGAACAAAAAAAAAAAAACATTTTTTCCCAAATTTTTGGTTTTATGTTCAAAATAAGCCGAAATTAAAATTACTTTCATTCTAATTATAATTAAGCTTAGTTCATTTTACAGCATTTAATCTAGGGATCATTTATCCATTCACTCGTTCATTTAGTTTCGAGAATGGTCATGTCAAAATGTGAATTGTCACTTTTAGCCCTAATTAGGTAGTCTAAATCAATTCTTCATGAATTGCAAATAGACACTTTCATTCTACTCATTTTTGTGCGATAAGTCTAAATCTGGGATCCATTTTTGGGAAATTCATTTGGGAACACCTCAATTGAGGAATTTAAACTTCTTGAAAATAGGAAAATTAAGCTAATGAACTTCAATTAAAGAAATTCATATTGACCCAATTGATACTAAGGTTTAATTTCGAGAATTGATGCTCAATTTCGCAATTAAACCTCAATTCAATTTTAGCATAAAAGTCATGTCACCAATTCAAAGTCAATTTGGATGCAATGAATCATCCTAGGTATGGGTAATTAATCTAATAAGTGCCTATAAAGTCCAATTGCATGTACCCATGGTGTAGGTCCAATATTTTTCATGTTATTCAAATAATTAGGTCAATAGAAAATTATTGGATTACATTTAGATAATTTAATCAGCATAATTTCTTAAAAATTGGACCATTTTTCCTTAAATTCGACAAGATTTCCTTCCAAGGGACGAAATTGCATAGAATTCAAAATCCTAAGGACCAAACCGCCCAAAGGATAATCGAACCGGTCGAATTTGCTTGGACCGATCTGACTAGCCATTGATGGAGGAGGCCGGTTTGGCCTTCTATCGACCGACTCTCGGTGGTCAGCGACCACCCTTGGATATCTCATCATGTGTATTTCATTCCCACACTTTTCATATTTTGCAAAAATGCCTTGAATGTTTGTGAAATTAGGAAATTACCCTTAATTAGGCCTTAATCACAAATTCGGTTTAAACTTCTGATTTTGGCACATTGACACCATTCGGATGATCATATGACATATTTTAACTTTGATTAGCTCATAATAGAATTAATTAGGCCATCCAATCAAGTTTTAGTCGTCGGATTGAATCGACAACTAAGATTTAGATCTTAAGGGGAAGTGCATAAGCATTTTTCCCTCCAAAACTCAAGGGGCTCATTTTGTGTATTTTCTAGATCTAAAAAATGACTCTCTCACGCATGGCCACCGCCAATCACCCTATAGGAGAGTCCTTGACCCTTAGGTAGTCGGGTGTTTCTTTCCTCGGTGGTCCAAATCGGGTTTAATCGAACCCATTCTTCCCCAACTGCTAATCAGCGCCGATACAACCCCTCTAGTGAGCCTTGGCGTTCCATTGATGATCCTCAACGTTCTCAAAGTGTCGTGGTAGCTTAGCGATCGTTCGATCGAGTTCATTTCATTAAAAATTACATAAAGGTAAACAAATCCAATGAGGCAAGATCGAGTTAGTTGATCGGAGTTAGAATTCAAAGATTAGGAATTCTTATATGCTTAGAATCAATAATCACGAGTACCGCAATGATCTATGAATGAGTTACATGTTGATTGAATGATTGAATAAGTTTTGGAAATTCATAGGCCTTGAACATAGATTCTGTTATGACTGATTCAAGGTCCTAAACTTCATTATCTTGCTTCAAGGTGCTCTAAACATTCGATCATGTTTGGTAAGCTTTAATTTGATATGTCAGGGGCCTCGAACAAAACTCATTTCGTACCTAAAATCCACCTCGAAATTCTGATGATCTTTTCTAAAAGTGATGTGTTTTTTTGATGATTTTGACTTTTGAACATGTTCACCCATTTGCCAATTTTTTGCCAATTATTGTGTTTTGATTTTGAAGATGGTTTCTTCATAAAAGTTGCATGAAATTGTATTGATCATGATGTATCTTTTTTTTTGGGAACATATTTGATTAGGCAAATCTTCAAAAAATCATCCTTATGTTGATATGCCCTATTTGAGCTCGAGTTATATTTGCTATAAAATGAGATAGTAAACATATTTGATTGGATTTGCATCCTTTAGGAAAGTCATAGAATACGTCATAAACTTTATAACAAAGTATAGATTGTGTCAAACGGTCATCGTTTGCTAATTCAATTGCTTACACGAAGTCATATTTGGGCTTTTGCAATTTGAGACATTAATGCCTTGTACTATCTTTTCATTTTTGTGTAGATTTTGTGAACCAAATTAGATTTCACTGTCTCATGAAAAACAATTGCAACATTGCATTCTACATTTTGTGCAGTCCCTATAGCAATTGTGACTGATTGTGTCCTTGCGAAAGTGTCTTCAATTGAGCTTCTTAAGAGCGAAATTAGTGCATGATGCCTTCTAGACATACTTATACTTTCTCCTTGCAACCGTGGCCAGAGCGAACAAAAATGATAAGCGCTTGAGAGGCTCGCACCCTGAAAGCTCAAGCTTGTGGTGATTGCCGCATGGTTACGAAAACGCCACAAAAAGGGTGAGGACGATGGAGGAGGGAGGGAAGCGACGTCCGTGATTGGAGCTGGATGATTGGGGTGGGGGGAAATTGCCTATCACAAGCTAGGAGAAGGAGGAGTCATGACAAAAGATAGGGTTTCTTTTCTCCCTTTCATTTATTTATTTATTTATTTATTTATTTATTTATATATTTACATTTGACCCTTAAATTATTAAAATTTTTTTTTTTAAATTGACTCATGCGTGTTGGATGAGCATGTCGGGATTTCAGACTTGCTCACATGTCCAGAGCATTGACCACGTGTCGAATACCGACATGGAGGCCCCGAAGAGTGTCCATGCTTCCTAGATTGCACTTTTGATTATGCTAACCAGGATTCACAAGCTAGTAGTATCTTAGTTTCTCATATTTTCTTAAATCATATGTTCATGTAATCAATAGAATGCAAAAATGATCACAACCTCAAATACTAAGCTGGAGTCACCATTAGTTGGCGTGGAAAATGAAGATTGATTGGACACATAAAGGCTAAAGCAATTATAGGAAATTTAGCTATATAAATGCACGTGTGAAGGAAACTGGCCTGTTAAAACTAAAGCTTAAAAGGGAATATCGAATTTGGACGACAATATGAATATCAAAAAGAGATGTTTTGATGAGTACAACCCATTTTTCATGTTTAAAAGTGTTTAGAGCCTCGTATTGCTGGTCAAATTTTCGTCAACAGTCATGTAGGTCAAACTTAAAGTTTTTTTTTTTAATTGGGGCAAATTGTAAGCGCCAACAATGTGGAAAGTGACATGAATGAATGGCAGTTGTGACATTCATGAATGGCATGTGGGAGGATTGAATTAAATATGTATGAACAACACGTAAAATTATGTGGGAAACTAGCATGCATTATGATGTTACAATCAAGTATGACATGAGAGATTGACATATGTAATGATGTCGAATACCACATGTGCAAATAGCGTGAAATATGACATGGAAATCAAATACAACATGAGTAATGACATGGCAATCGAATGTAGCATGAGCGAAAGACATGTAAAGTGGCATGGTGATCTAATGTTCAATGAACAAATGGCTTGGGTAATGACGTGACAATTGAGTGAGAAATGTGCAAACGACATATGAGATAACATGACAATCAAATAAGACGTGTGAATGACATGCATAAGGACATCACAAATAAGATAAAAATAGCGTGGCTAATGGATCTGTATGACATGTATTGTGATATGTAAAGATGGATGAATGTAATTTTGATGTCACTGTGGCACAGTTGAAAATTGAACCTTGAATAATGAAACTATGATTTGCACACATAGGGCATTAGTTCATGGGTTTGGATTGTCTTGGCTATCCGTCCTTGACCTGTGCTCATCACCATATCATATCCCACACACTAACCCCCAATTATTTCGGTATTGTGTTTTGGGGGTTGGCTTGCAAAAATAAGGAGTTTGTTATGACACTTCGTATATTAACCAACCCTCGAAAACTGTAAGGTTTTTGTCTCAACAACCAATAGTGTGTATCATAGCAACTTTTGAACGATAAAATTATTTAGCATCACGATGCCCTAATTCAAGTTTTATGATTTAATTGCAATAGCTTAAAAATATGCATAATGATGTAAGTTCAAAATCTAATATCTCAGTTCGGCATTCTAACGACCTAACATGCTTTCTCTTTGAAATTTAAAGAGGAAGGGCATCATGACTTGCCCTTAGTCGGGTGGATCTATTACCTAGAGAACACGCGAGAAACCAAGAGAAAGATCTTCAAATAACAACTTTGGAGCTTGGAACGAGATTTCCTGTGTTCAAATGAGCAAGAGGCTATTTAGGTTTTTGAGCGATCCTTAGCATGATCGACGGTGCCTTTGGGTGAGGTAACGTTCCAGGAGGACTGGGATCCTCCTCAAGATGACCGGCAAGTTTCCAGGCCTGTAACCTTTGCTTTTGTTGTTTGATTCACGTGATCCATATGCCGTTAGAAAAATCATGATGTGAACTTTCGAATGAGTTCAATATTGGCATGATAAATCATAAGATCATGAACCCCAAACTTGACCCATTTTGAGGCCATAGGCTCGAGGTTATAAATTGAACGTCGGTGCGAAAACTTAGCACTTTCAAAAAATAGCATTGACTTTAATTAGATGTTTGCACAGTTTAATTGAGTTCCGTAATCTCCATATATGTTTTGGGAAATTGGACCCATTTCGGGTATCTTAAAGTTTGATTGAAATTTGACCAACGATAAGGTCGATAAGTTTCTCATTTGATGTCTGATCTACTGCATTGGAATTCTTGTGATCTTTGGTTAAGATATGCAATAGAAATTAAGAAACAAACTCACTGACACTGCGGAAAATGGGCGACTGATCTCCAAGGGTCAAAGGCTTGAGACACAAGCGAGGCTCAAGGGTTTTGTGGCCTAAATATAGGGCCTTTACATTGAAGGAGAACCTCTGTCTATTTAGGAAAATGACACAATTGGTTCTAAACTCTCACTCCAAATTCACAATCATCCTTTTACTTTAATTTGGATGAGAACGAACCCTATACTGAAATAGAAGGTTTCGCTGTTCATTCTTAGATTGTATCAATTGATGACATCTTCACAATAAGACATAATAAAAGCAGTTGTGTAGTCAATTTGGGTTTTTATATATAGGGAAAATGGTCAAAGCTGTTTTGTACTTTTTTGTTGTAATTTGTATCAGTGCCATGTACCTTCTATTAGAGCTGCGATACTTTCAATTTTGTTTTGGGAAGCTGTCGACACGGCGCTTGCTAGCGACACGTGTACTCCATTGTCCAAGCCATTTGGATGGAACAACTCAACGAAAAGGTTGACGTCGTTCTTTATAAAAATGCATAGAAACTGTTTTCTGATAGAAAAAAAAAACATAAGGACGATCGACATTTTGAAGAGTAGCGTGAAGACCATTGGTGTTGTTGTCGTTATATCTCTCTCCCCTCTTTACATTTTTGGTGGGGGTGATTCGACTAGACAAGAAGATGAATTGAGTTGCAGGGATTGAATTACAATGTCACTTGAAGTATTATAAAAAAGAAATGTAAAAATAACCTAATGCATAATGATATAATTGATATTTATTTAGAATTAAGGGTGATTGGTTTTAAGATGGGCTGGTGTCAATCTTGAAATTGAAAATCAAACTAGAATAGCCGGCTCCTAATTTGTGGAACCGGCCCACCTAATATTGAATCCACCCGACTTAGTCACTTTTCGAGTGGATCTAGGAATCGATCGTGTCTCTTTTTTATTTTTCCTTCACTCCCGCAACGATCTTTAACTCTCATTTTTGGACGAGTGCACTGGGCCAAATGTTCTTGATAGGGCAGTCTAGCCTTCTTTGTTGTAATCGTGGATGCCAATGGAGTCGTTTGTTTTTTTGTTTTTTTGTTTTAGGGTGGGGGGGTGTTTTGTGGTCTACGCTTGTATTTATGGGCACATCCCGGCCGATGGTAAGGTAAAGGATTGTCGATGGCGAACCTTTTTGAAGTAGGGATTGTGTTTGCAGTAGTTTGGATACCAAAAGCCATTCTTGAAGCAAATTGAGAGTGAGAAGCACGAGCGATCAGCATGATTGAGTTTGAGCGAGAAAATAATAGGAATTAGGGTTTTGAAAATTTGAAATTTAAAAAATTCAAAAAGGCCTGGTCCGGTGGTTTAGGTGGGGTGATTCATACTAGAATCAGAAAGCAAACTGATATTCACCAATTTTAAATTTTAGGAATTGGGAATTGGTCTCAAATTTTTATTCGGTTTAGTTCTTTTGCTCGCCCCAATTAAGAACTAGAAACAAAACAAGGAGCACACGTGAAAAAGAAGAAATTTTTTGCTTATTAATACACAAATCTCTTGGGTGGAAATTCAACGGATTCAATTATTTACATAATACTAGCTTAGCCAACCCAATATCTTTATGAAATATTTTCCTAAAAATTATTGAATTATAATTCTTGAATAATTAGTCAATAGAAAAACTTTACATTATTGACAACAATTTGCATTTAGACAATGAAAATATTTTTCATTCGCTTATTTTTATAAATGATACAAGCGATCATTTTAATGAAAGTATTTCTTAAATATTTTATTTTTAGAATTAATAAGAATTTATTTCAAGAATCCTCTCTCTCATCTCCTAATTCCTCTTGCCAAATGACGCAGTTAGTCAAAGTCGAGCAGGGAGATAAATGATGCATTTTGTATCATTTATATTTTGGGAAACAATTTATTTTCAAAAATAAATTTTTTCTATTTTTATTCCTTATAATAATTTTTGAATAAAAAAACGTTTTTAGTAATTATATAAAATTTCTATTCCCCGAATTGAAAAAGGAACAAGAATGCGTTTTGTATGATTCATAAATTTTTTTGTGCCTAGAATTTCTTTAAATATTTTATTACTTTTTTTAGAATTTTTTTTCCTCCATTCTTTCTCCTCCTCTAACTAGTGGAGGCGGCAATGGGTGGTGAGTCTCCACCAACTGATTAGAAGAGGAAGAAGAAAAAAAAAAAAAAAGAAAAAGACTTATTTTTGAAAAATTGTTATAATAAAATAACTTATTTTTTTCTATTTTTTATTTTTTGTTAAATCTATTCTTTGGCCATTTTTTTATTTTGCATAATAGAAAAATTTACTGACAATCCGGGAATTAAAAGAATAAAAAAAAAAATGTTACCATGTAGGCTCAAAGAGTTGGGCTCTGGTTCCCCCGCCTCCGGTAGCCTCCTCTTAACAAGAGGGAGCCCAGCTCCAGAGAGTGCGCCCACCTGGTCCACCTCCATCCAACGGCCCTCCGTTCTCCTCGGAGCGTCCAATCACCTCAACCGGCGTGTTACGTGGAACGTGAAGGCCAAGCCCCACACGCCCACACGTGCGGCGCCCGGACACGTCAGCCTCCGCAAAAGTCCGAGAAGAGCGGGGAAATCTCTTCCTGGACCCGGATCCATCATGCCAGATGAATGATTACGGTTGATCTGTATGGGTGGGGCTGGTGCCTTCGCCAGTCCCACAAGATCAACGGGTGTCACGCACTTGCTCTGGTAGATCCGGATCTCCTCAACGGATCCCCAGCAACGGGGCCCCGTGAGGCGACGTGGCGCCCCCTTACTGGCCTAGTGACGTGGGCCCCGCTTGGTTTATCCATCTTCCCCCTTCTCGTTACTTCCCAAAAGATATAATTTTTTCTCCAAGTGAGAGAAATTAAAAATAGTCTCTCTCTCTCCCTCCCTCCCTCCTCGGAGCAGTTGTGTAATCTCATTTTTCTCTCTTCCTCCGAAAGTTGAATAGCTGGACCGCGAACCCAAAAGCCTTTGCGGTTTCGCCCCTACTTTGGCGCTCTGCGATTTCCCGCTGCAAATCCTCTCGAACGAAACCCTAGCTTTCGCACTTCGGCTCGCCTGTGTTCCTCTGGAATTTGAAGAATCGAGTCGGTTTCTCGCGGCCTCCGCTCGCGTTTTCTTCTAGATCCGTCCTCGGATTTCAGATTCATCATCGAGACATGTTGCGGTTGGTTCTGGATTGACGAGAGTCGGTTTCTCGTGAGATTTCGGTAGCTTTTTTCCTGGATTGTTGGGAGAGCTCGAGATAGCAATTAGTGGAAGCTTGCATGTGGCGACGTAGACTTTCCTCCTCGCGAGCCGTCGTTTGGCGAGATTGATGGTGTTAGTACGATTTGGTGGTGCTGTTTGTATCTATTTAGGGAATTGAAGTTTCGATGGTGCTGCGGATTTTCTTCTGGATCATTTAGAAGGTGTTTCTCTTTGATTTGAACTGAAGTTGGATTTGGACCCGAGTGGCGAACTCATAGTACTTGCAAACGGATTCAGGTACAGTCGTTATTCGTTTGGCTCTCGATTTGCTCGGTTGCCTGGGTTTCGTCTAGCTGGTGAATGCTGTCGTGGGCAATAGCGACACTGTTTTCGCTTGAATGTGCCAAGGAATTGCGTTCTGATGGCAGAAGATGAAGCTTGTCTGGATGTTTCGTCAGATGTGGTCATGGAGGGGAAGAATTCTCCAAAAGATGAACTGAAGCGTGAACGTGAATGCACCGCAAATGATGCTGTGCCGTGTTCTTCTCCCGTGAAGAAGCAAGCTATAGAAGCTTCTAATGAGGACACGCGTTCTGAAGTGTCCAATCCCACGGTGTGCCAGAAAGCGAATGCCGCGAGCTTTCAAGATATAACCAGCTCACCAGCTGAATCGTTGAGTGCTAAGCTGGTTGCCTCTGGTGAAGTTACGTCTAAATGTTCAGCAAATTTGAGTTCAGAAGAGACTTTGAGCAATGAAGAATATGGTCCAAATGATGCAGAATCTAATGGGACAGCTGAAAAACCGGAACCAGTTATAACGTCCTCTGTTGTATTGGAGATTCCTAAGCATGCTAGTACCACTGGGATCAGGAAAATCACATTAAAGTTCAGTAAAAGAAGGGAGAACTCCGATAGTCTGTGTACTTCCTCGATTGTGGAGCCAGCATTCGGTCATGCAACTAGTTGCTTAGCACATGGAAGTTCTAGGGAGGAACAAGAGTTAGACTTTCCAGGAAAAAGATATCCTCTCAGCAACCTCAATATTTATGGTCGCAATATGGAATTGAAAATGTCTAAGAAAGTTGTTCCTAATAGTTTCCCTACGAATGTTAAGAAGCTATTATCAACTGGCATCCTTGAAGGAGCTAGGGTGAAATATGTTTCTGGTGCACATGAGGTTGGTTTATGATTTATGTTAAACTTCTTTACATATATGTGAAGGTGAATTTACGAGGGCGTGTTATTCTTTCCAATTTTTGCCAGGAGTTACAGGGGATAGTCAGCCATGGTGGATATCTCTGTGGCTGTTCTTTGTGCAATTTCTCAAAAGTTAGTTCTCTGATTCTTTTGCCCTTATGCATTGAGTGTTCCTGCTGTTGGTTTATCGAGCAGTTGACCTCACTGCTGTTTGCAGGTTGTCACAGCATATGAGTTTGAGCAGCATGCTGGATTCAAAACTAAACACCCTAATAATCACATATACCTAGAAAATGGAAGGCCTGTCTATAGCATTGTTCGAGAATTGAAGACTGCTCCACTAAGTGTACTAGAAGAAGTGCTCAAGGATGTTGCTGGTTCAGCAGTCAATGAGGAGGGCTTTCAGGTCTGGAAAGGTGATGACCTTTGGTTTATAATTTCTATAGTGTTGATTTTGTCTTGCTGTGTTACTGAAATGGTCCGTCCATTTACTTACTTCACCAAAAAAAATAAAAAAATAAAAAATGGTCCGTCCATTCATCTTTACAACAGAAAAAAGTTTATACTGCCCACTCTGATCTTCTTACCTTCTGATTGGTTAAATCAAGCAAGCAAACAGGTTTTTAATCGTAAAGGATCAAGAAATGCAGCTTCATTAACGTTTTTGTGCTCTGTTAGGATTGGGCAAATCTTAGGCTAGACAAGATATTGTCATCTTGTTTTAGTCCAGGACATATTTTGTTGTTTGATGTGGAAATTATGACTCATTCTCTTACATGCAGAGAACCTTGAGCAAGACATTGGAAGCAATGAAGGTGCTGAAAAGTTCTCCCTTCAATCACGTCTAAGGTCTGTGATTTCTCCATGATTGATTTCTTTATCAGTGGTTGCATCCTCACTCGAAGTAGAGGCATGTTGCCTGGGTGAGAAATAGGGTTTTGCTAATCATCGTTTCTTCTATTGATTGTAAGTCCTGCTGGTTAATATGCTGCAGTATTTTATTACTTTAGAAAATTCGTCATAAATTGATACTTCTATAATACAAAGTGGCTTATTGGTCGTGCTGTTAGCTCCTTCCAGACTTTTCAGTTTTTATTTATATGGTCGTTATACACTCAATGCTATGCATCTAGGAAAATATGAGTACTTCTAATTGTTATTGCAGAGAGTTACAAGTGGCAAGATCTTCTTAGGGCTGGGCTGATTCACGGTTGAGCCATTGTGTTGTGTTTGCAATGTCCCTTGTTCGATTATATTACTTGTATTTTTTATTTCTACCATTTAAGATTTGATCTTTACCTAACACTGAACACTTCATATTTAAAGTCATAAAATTCATGTGGAAGATTTTGATGAGTTCTAATAATTAAAAAGTATTATTTTGTTTTGGTGGAAAGTGGCAAGTACTTTTCAGAAGTCAATAGGAACAGGCCTTTAATCTGGTTCACGAGTAAAAAAGCAAACAGCATATTCTGCTTATGCTTTCACTGTGCATAGTACCAGATGCTAATTACCCACTGTTTGGAAGCCATTGGGTAAGTGGCCTAGTGGTATGAGCGAGGGGTGATGGACGGACTGGTGAGGGTTTTGAGACCCCTGGAAAGCCCAAAAGCAAGGTGCTTTAGAGAAGAGAGGAAATGTAGCACAGCATTAGCTAGTTGATGAAAAGAAGGATTGTTTGAGTATTTCCTTTGATGTGTAAAAAGACCTGCGGAGGCATGAAATGTAGATAAATTGGCAGGTACTTTTCAGAAGTCAACACAAACAGGTCCTTAATCTGTTTCAATAATTCTTAAATTTGTTCCTTTTCCCAATAGAATGAAAGCAAATGGCATTCATCTCCTCATGCTTCCACTGCGCATATTGCCAGATGCTAATTCCTCATGTTTGGCTGCCATGGGGTAAATGGCCTAGTGGTATGGGAATGGGGTGATGGAAAGGATGGACAGTGTTTCAAAATCCCTGAGGGGATGTTGTGACTTAAAGTAGATCAATGCACTGAGGGGATGCCACTACTTAAGCTGATTTGATGTCTATCTGTGGCTGAGAATCGTTCTTTTAAGCAGATAATTATTGACATTTAGATTGTATACCAAGATTACTTTGGGCTTAAATCACTGTAATTTTATACCATTTTACAGCAGTCAAGATGTAGAAGGTAATGGAGGCCCTGGTTGGTCTTCTCCGTTAGACAACAATGCTATTCAATGTGAGGGGAGATTGGATGATCACAAACGTGCAATGAAAAAGTACTCTCTTTGACTGTCTCTACCTTTGTGCTTGTGTGCACTTGCATGTTTGCATTTGCCGGTATGCCCATTTGCATATGTGCATGCGCAATGTGTACTCGCATCCTCTCTGTAAATAAGATATGTTATGGTATGTCCTTTGCACTTAGATTATTTATATTTCACTTTTTTTGATTTCCAGACCAGGTTCGTACATTTATAGCGAATTTGTGAAGCATAAGAAAGCCATTGAAGGATCTTGTAGGAGAAGGTATGTTCATCCCCCCCCCCCCCCCCCCCCCCCCCCCAAAAAAAAAAAAAAAAAAAAAAAAAAAAAACAAAAAGGGGAAAGAAAAAAGATCACATTCTTTTTGTTTACTGGCCAGGAGATTCCTGAGTTGAGATCATCTCTCTCACTTTTACGCTTTATTTGTCTTCTTTACTTGATTATTATTGCTGTATGTGTGCTAATTTTTGAAACAGGGATAATGATCTACATAAGCTACTTTTTATGCCAAATGGACTTCCAGAAGGAGCTGAGTTGGCTTATTTTGTCAAAGGACAGGTTGTTGCATTTTGGGATTCGAATCATAATATATGAATGAATGGCAATTATACTAACTTCATGTTATCATTATGCAGAGATTATTAAGGGGATACAAACAGGCAAATGGAATTGTCTGCAGTTGTTGTGACAGAGAGGTAATCTGGCTGAAGGATCTTTTAACATATAGAGTCAAACTCTAAGTACACACAATCTTGTGAAAGTACAGGGTTGCTCCATTCTTTTGGGAAAACAGCTCAAAATCAATCTCACTATCATTATAGAAAAGCTTCCAACCCCTTACAATCTGATAAATATTCGTCTGCATCCTTTGTCATGTGATGAAAATATACAATTCTGCATTTTCAACTTTCACAGAAGGGTGTTCTTTTATGTGTTTTCTATCATCTACATAGCATGGTTGTTTTAAGCAATTTACACTTAATATTTTAGGAGCCCTTTTTTGTGGCTCACCTTTGCTA
The DNA here is from genome assembly GCA_017140615.1 of Eucalyptus cladocalyx. Taxonomy (NCBI): domain Eukaryota; kingdom Viridiplantae; phylum Streptophyta; class Magnoliopsida; order Myrtales; family Myrtaceae; genus Eucalyptus; species Eucalyptus cladocalyx. Next base: position 20,386,194 of record CM029516.1, read on the forward strand.
TTTTTCATATAAACAGATTAGTCCATCACAATTTGAAGCCCATGCTGGGATGGCTGTCAGACGCCAACCGTGAGTATTCTAAATTTTCTTGTTGACATTCTTAAAATAGTTGTTTAATTGTGTTGGGTCGAGCTAATTTTGTTCTTTTTTGGCAGCTATCGACACATCTATACTTCAAATGGACTCACACTGCATGATATAGCTCTATCACTTGCAAATGGACAAAATCTTGCTGGTACTAGTGATGATATGTGTACAGTATGTGGAGAGGGAGGAGATTTGATTCTGTGTGTTGGATGTCCACGAGCTTTTCATGCAGGTATTCGCCAGTGTTATTTTTTTTTCATAGTGGGGGAATTGTCGGCGGTGTAGAAAATTAGTTGGAAGAGAACAACTGTACAATCAAACTGTCTGGGATCACAGATAATGCGCTCTACTTTCTTATTCCATAAACTTTCTTATTGCATAAAGAAAATAGAAGTCAACCTATATGAGTATACAGATGCTTATACAATTTCTTTATAGTTCCGTTTTATAAAAGCAAGCTGTTAACTATTACATTCTAAAAGTGTTATAGTATTTCCCTAATACTGATCTCCATAAGTTATTTTAGATGTGTTATTCCATTTTCAGATTCTAAGTAATTTTAGCTAGTATTCAGAGATGATCTTGCCTCCTTATTTGCTTTGGAGTGTGTAAAAATAGATTTTAGCCTATAAAAAGATCAATCTCTTGTAATTTCCTCGAGTACCGAGTTGTTAATGCGATATAGTTGGACTTTGGCTCTCTCTCTCTCTCTCTCTCTCTCTATTTTGTTGGAGGTTCATATTTTGTGGTATTAGAGTGTGGACACCTAACACCATGGTGTTGCTACTCTCATCTAACAATGAGGTCCTCAGTGATGAATGCTTGGAAGCTTCTTGTAGTTCTCTGTGTAGCTTAGAAGGATGGTGTTAGTAGAACATGAGATCTCATGAATCAATTAATGATTGAGTTCATTTTGCATCAACCATCACCGTCTTGTACTACTTCGTTACGTTAATGAATATTTATCCAATTCTCTTTTTGACTGAGAGGAATTACTGCAATAAATAATACATCAACCATGTATTTGACATCTTTTCTGATGTTTCTAATAATATTGTGCCTCAAGTTCGACTATTTTGATGGGTAATATTCCTTGGGCGATTATTATATATATATTTTATGATAACTTCCATGCCCAGTGTTGCTGGACCATTAAGTCGCTGAGTCCTCATGATGAAATGTTTCTGGCCAAATGTGTTCTGGTCCCTGATGCTACCAGCGAGAAAGCTATACTATATGATCATATCACCTCAAGCTGTCCTGACAGTTTGGTGCTTAAAAGGGTGGAAATTCCAACATGCATAGTCGAGCATCTGAAGCATTCAAAATAAGCTTTTTTAGTATGATTTATTTGCCAAATGAGCTACCATAATTTATGGTTGCTCCATCTGTCTTGTTAGACTCTTTCATGTGATAGTTTGTTTGTTGCTTTAAATGTCATCATCTCTCTAGCGGTTCTCAAATCAGGCCATTGTATAAATTTCTGGTTTTTCTAGCGTCTTGATTCTATTCTGGTGGTCATAGTTATTTGCTTTTCTATATGGGAAGTAGTTTAATTAATTAGAAAGGCTTCAGGTGCTGAGATATAGGCCTTTTTCCATCATTTTTAATGTGCGGGCTATTTCTTTTTTTTTTTTTTTTTTTTTTTTTTTTTTTTTTTGTGCAGCTTGTTTGGGTTTGCTTTCTACCCCACAGGGTGATTGGTGCTGCTCAAGTTGTAAAGATAAATCAGTCTCTTGTAGAAAAATATGTCCTGGAGAGTCAAATGCTTCGAGACCAATTATGATACGGCTGACACGTGTTGTCAGAGAACCTGAAGTTGACATTGGTGGTTGCTGTGTCTGCAGGTCAGGCGATTGTTATAATTTTATACTTTATATCTTGTGCATGGCTGGAGCAGTGGCAGCCTTATCTATACCTCTTTCCTTTACTATTAAGCGGTCATGAGGTTATAGCGTGAGACTACACTAGCACTAGATGAATTGTAATGGTGTGATTGAGCTATCAAGATCTACAAGGTGTTGAACTGGACTTGATATGTCAACTTAAGCTTAACTGAATGGCAATATCGATTAAGCTCACATTTTGTTTTCTCTATTAATACTTAGGGCTGACTTAAATATTTTTAAAAATATATAACACCCTTGTTTTTCCTATGTAAGTGGTCCGTGTTTGACATTACTTCTGAATCGATCATGCAAATAAGAAATCAGTGGAGTTGCACAAATTTGAGATCATCAGAAGTTGTCTTATATAGTGACACAGGGAAGTCGACTAAACTGGAGAGACGCCACACAAACTGGATGGATAACCACACGTTAAAATTTTTAAAAAAGGAGTAAACTAATAACCGACAACCTATCTGCGAAGTGAATAAATCCTCTTCAAATCTTCTATGAAATTGATAAGGAATAAATTGTAAAATCTGAAATCAGTCACAGCAGAACAACAATAATGAGTAGAAGAGGAAGCTCCAATTAGGTGCCATTTCTCAATTGTGAGTTTGAGAGAGAGAGAGAGAGAGAGAGAGAGAGAGAGAGAGAGAGAAAAAAAGGGGGAGAAAAAGAAAGGGCAAGGGGGGGGGGGGGAGAAGGTGGGGGGTTTGAAAACTCTGCAAGATAGAAAGCAATAGAAAGCAGAGAGGACCGGTATAGATAAGCAGGCATAAGAGCACATTTAATTCTTTAGTTTTTTTGCTATATTTATTGGAAAAAACAAGGCACCAGCCACTTATGCTTGTGTTTTAACCTCTTACTTTCATCTTTTCCTATTCTTTTTTTATCATTATTATTACTGTTAGGTTTGTGCTAAATGAAAGTGTGAAACCTGAAATAAAGATATCTGTTTCTTCTGAGATAGGCATGAATTCCCCAAAGGAATATAGATTTTAGAGTTCAGATGATGGTCAAAGGGAACATAAAACTATCATGGGAGATGATGCTAATAGTCCTCATTTGAAGTTTTTTTTTTTTTCTGGATGGCTGGTGTTCATGCCTTCACGCTTCTATTTTAAATCTATCTCCTTTCTAGACAGATCAGGGTTTGTTGCAATACATCTCTCTCTCTATATATTCGTCTTCTGAACTGCCTTGTGGCTAATTTTATAATCTCTAATTATTGCTTCCAGAAAGTTTTGTTTGACAGCAAAATAAGCAGCCAGATAAGTTTAATGGAGGCATATATTCATCAGTTTGTTCCATTCTTCCCTCTTTTAGAACTTTTACCTTTTTTTTCCTCTTGTTGTTTGTGGCTTATAAAAGATAATTTAGGTTTAGGGAAGGTACTCTGATGTCCATTCTTTTCTTTAAAGTGCATATATTGACACTTCATGGCAATCCTGCCATGTAATTTCTATAGAGGACGGGAATATCATACGCAGCATCACTTTTTCAATCCTCCTTGATATGTATGTAGTTAGAGTTTGATCTTCCCAATTTTGATTATTGTTAGTGGAAGTTACAGTAATTCATCTCTCTAGTGATCATAGTAAAAATTAAGTCTAAGTTTCTTGTTTTAAAGAAGATTCAGAACAGGGAGCTACATTCAATTTGACATTGTAGTAAGTAGTCAGGATTCATATATTGACAAACGCATGTAGTTCTGTTTCCTTTGAAGTTGATCTAATTTATCTTTGTTGTGTTTAATTGTTTGATTCTATTCCTATTAAGGTTCAACTCGTCTCCTCCCCTCTCCCCTCCCCTTATATCTTTTTTTCTTTTTTCCCCTCTTCTTAGAATTTCATAAATTTTGCATCTTTTACTTCAGGAGCCATGACTTCAGTGTTGGTAAATTTGACGAACAAACAGTTATGCTGTGTGATCAAGTAAGCTGAGTTCTATTGTCATGCTTCTCCATTTTTTGTCTTATTGCTGCTCAAATATTGGAATTTTGTTTCTTTTATTTAGTGCGAGAAGGAATACCACGTTGGCTGCTTGCGGGAGATTGGACTTTGTGATCTGAAGGTAGGTTTGGAAAGTGAAATTATTGTGAACTGTGGTAAAAGTATGGGATCTAAGTTCCAGTTATCGTTCTGCAGGAATTGCCTAAAGATAAATGGTTTTGTTGTGATGACTGCGAAAAGATTCACATCGCTTTACAAAAATCTGTCTCCGCTGGATTTCAGACCATCCTGGCATCTTCTTTAAGTACAATAAACAGGAAGCATATTGAAAAAGGGCTTCTCATTGATGGATCAATGGATGATGTCCAATGGCGAATTTTGAGTGGGAAAAGTCGGTTCCCTGAGGATCTACCTCTGCTTTCAAGGGCCACTGCAATTTTTCGAGTAAGTCATGATGGCAGTGTCTGTTCTTTTTCCTCCTTTTCTATCCTATTAGGGGCCTATTGTCTTACTAGTGTTTCTTTTTTGTTTGTGTTGTGTTGCTAAATTTAGAAGTATGCCTATCACTTCTTTTCCCTGTATTAGTCCATAGATGCACCCATATTAAAACAACAGAAAAGTTACTATTTGAGGAATTAGATTAATTGGGAAGAATGTGCTGTGAAATCGTTTAGACGAGAGCTTATGATGCTTAGTCGGCATTGCAATTTCCACTACTAGATGTGCTTATATTTTGTGTCTGGACTGAAAGTCCTTATATAGAACATGTTATATTCTGTCCATTTGAACATTGATAAGGCCCATATTAGGGTTGCCATTCAACTGAATGATTTTCTTTTGTCTTTAGGTGATTTGTTTTTGGATAAAATGTTATTTTCTTTCCCAATCGAGAAACAAATTATTACATGTTGTTCTGCATCTGATTTTCTGAGTGACTTAGAATACATACTATCTACATTGAGTATTGGGGGCATCAACTGAAATTTGCAAAACTATGTACGTGGATGATATTAATCTTGGATAATAACTGGGCTTTTCTTACACATTATGAATTTGACCCCCATGTGGCAGGAGTGTTTTGATCCTATTGTCGTAGCATCAGGTCGCGATCTCATACCTGTCATGGTTTATGGGTAAGTTCTTTTGCTGATGCTTTATGCTCTTAATACCTCTATGTAAATGTTCTGAAACTATCGTTTCCATTAGTTTCATTATTTTCATTTTTATTCTGTTTGGAATCTGTAATGTGACATTTATGTATTATATTGCTTCCGCATTTTGCTCTTCTAAATATTGACTAACATGAAAAGCATTTGGTGGTTGTGCCATTGATCTGCACTTACGATTTAGGCTCTTACTACATGCTTTGATTTAGCTCCCAGTGGTTTGGACCTTTACTTGTCAAATAGAGCTCCACAATCTCAATAGTTGGTAATTTCTCTTAATGCACGTTCTCCCAAATTGATTTGGGTCTTGGAATAGCTATTAAATGTTTGGTTATGATGGTATTGCATTCGAGTTCTGTTTCAATTTCATCCACTATATTATGGTAGAACAGGAGGTCCATTTTCACTGCAGCTTTTTTTTTTTTTTTGGTTGCTTTTGAAAGTTTGGCAATTAACTTCAACAATAGGTATATCTCAATAGTTTTCTTTATTGGAATTTCTTGTTGGTAATGTGGAAATCAAGTATTATCCAATATCCCGTTCGAAAGAGTTGAAATTTCTGTAGAAGGAATGAGAACTCTTCTCCCTCCCTGAATTTATACTAGTAAATGAAAAGCAGCCACCGGATTAGTTTCAAGAAGATTGCTATTGGGATTGATGGTTGTTTTATGCCTCTTGCGCGTTGCATACACTTCTCTGGATTTGAGCGTGCTTTGGGTAGCATTCTTCGAAACAATAATACACTATTATGATTCTTCATTTGGGTTGTCTGCTTCTTCTCATGCTTTACAAGTAATCTAATTGTTCTTTATTTATTTTTATTATTTTGTAGGAGGAATATCTCCGGACAAGAATTTGGTGGAATGTACTGCGTAGTTTTAACAGTGAAGTATGTTAGTGTGTTAAAGTTCTTCTTTTCATGCAGTCTTACATGTAATTGTTTCCCGACTATGATATCGTGAGTAATTCCTCATGGAAAAGGTTGGGTTCATGTGCAGGTCTGTTGTTGTGTCAGCTGGTCTTCTTAGGATTTTTGGGAGGGAGGTTGCTGAGCTTCCTTTGGTTGCTACAAGTAGAGAGCATCAGGGAAAAGTGAGAAATTCGCTTTTCTTTTTAGTCTCTGGCCGCTAGTCCCTAAGGTCCTGTTTCTTGGAGTATTTTGACTTATTTATACATATTTTTTTCCAGGGTTACTTCCAAGCACTATTCTCTTGTATCGAGGGGTTACTTTGCTCATTGAGTGTGGAGAAGCTGGTGCTTCCAGCAGCTGAAGAAGCCGAGTCAATTTGGACAAAAAGATTTTGTTTCAGAAAGATGAGTGATGAACATGTAAGCCATTTCTTTTTCTTTTTCTTTTTCTTTTAAACGACCCCTTTTTAGCGAAGGGAACAAAACTGTAGCTGCATCAAAGAAAGTGAGATGAACCAAAGAAAAAGAATGTGTGCATTATAAGGATAACGATGGATTGGTGGAGTGTTTGATTCCTGTTCTTTTGATATGTCGCATAGCACATGGAGTCTAGCTTGGACTTAGATCTTTGGTTGTGTTGTCAGCAGTTAGAGCTAGGTTTTGGGTGAAAAAGTAGCGTATGTGATGTGGATCGATTGACCTTAGCAGCATGTACATGGATTTTTTTCATAGTTTCTGCAATCTTGTCTAACAAAATATATGCAACTCAGTTCTTGTCTAATCCAAAGATTAGGTTAAGAGGGTTTTTAATGAGCTACGATTTTATTTACATTGCAGTGAGTTGGTGATGACTTTTCTCCCTCTCTCGACTTTTGTTTTTCACTTGGATTTTCATTGGTGACTTTTGTTTTCTAGTTGGATTCACTCTGTGCATGGTTCTCTTGTCCCTCTCCCTGCCTCTGCTTAATTTTCCACAACTCGATCTTTGTTGATATGATCTTCTGAATCTGACTTGAAGGATTTCGTATTAAACTGTCAAATTCCCCGTTCCTCATGTCGTTGCTGTGTATTTAATTAATCTTTTGAATAATAAGAAATTGAATAAATACATGTTTCTTTGTGATTAACCCGAGGCGAGCAATCTTTATCTTTTTCTTGTGCCATCTTTATCTTTTTCTAATAGAATGCTGTAGAGCCCTGCTGACAAAAAATATTCGTTTTTTCCCTACCCAGTTCAAGAAGCACATGGGGGATCATCAGCTTACTATTTTCAAGGGGACATCAATGCTGGAGAAGGAGGTGCTGGCAAAGAGAGATTAACAGCTTTTTCCCTTTTGGTGGAAGATTCATCGAAGTTGATATATTTTGTTAGTTCTTTCTTCAATTCCTTCATGTAGAATTTAGTCCTGCTTTTACGTTCTTGTTTCTCTGGGGTCTTCATTGGTGCCGAAATCCACACTGTAGGATGTTTGCTTGTGTTGACATTACATTAGAATTAGATAGCGAGATAAAGCAATGTTTTGAGGTTAGAGAGGTGTCTTGTAAAAAGGAAAATCGATGCGTGCTCACATTTTTATTACGCATGCATATCTCAAGTGTTTCTGGTATGTTTTGCTTCTCTTGCAAAAAGACTAATAAGACTGCTTTTTTTTTTTTTTTTTTCAAGTGGACAGCGACCTAGATCACCCACCGAGTTTTGCTGGTTTCATTTTGGATTTACCGTCTGATTATCTAATTCGCCTCGGCTCTTGTTGTTTATGGTTTTTTCGATGTCCGCGAAGCTTCAAAATATGGACATGATTCTGATATAATGTCAAGTAAATTCGTGCTCTCTCTGCACGTTTATGAATGTGATTCGACCTTAATCGTGTCTCAATATGATTAAAGCATACTTAATCAGATACACACAATATGGAAATATGCAGCGAAAAAAAGTCTCTGGTCATTATTTTTGTAGGAAAATAATGCTTAGTGATCATCACACGAGAAATTCAAAATTTTTGGGAACTTCCGTTCGGTTCAAGGTAGACCTTGAATGGTTCCTTGTTCGTTCTTCTGATAGGTTGGTTCATCGGAACAATGGCGTCAAGCTGAAAATGCTTGTTTGGACAAATATGGAGTGCACGTCAACACACGACACGACATGTCATGTTGGCATGTCGTTTTTCAAAAAATAGAAAATTACAAAGTGTTGTGATACAATATATATATATATGTATTTTATGATAAATTATTATTTTTATAATTATTTTAATCAAATTAATTTGATTCAAATTTATTAATAAAAAAAAAAAAAAAAAAAAAAAATGGAGTAGAATGAATTTACACTAAAAATATTAATTAATCATTTATTAATATTATTTATTATTTTAATTTGACATTCAATTTCATAAAATTTGGAGAAAAAAGAACAAATGATCTATATTCTGAACTTTTGTGCTAGATTGTGTCGGAAGAAAAGAGAAAAAATAAACATGTGGGATGAATTGCGTGTCACAAAAAGTGAGAGTTGGAAAAAGTGAGAGCTGGAAGGGAGGAGAATATTAGGTTTTTCTTGTTCTCCAATTTATTATTTTATCATTTTATTTTATTTTACATATTTGCATTTTGGCTTTTTATTTATTGAAATTTTTTAAAAGTGACCCTATGCGCATTAAAATTACGTGTTAGAATTTCGGACTTAAGTTTCAAGAGAATTGACCAGGTGTTGAATTTTTCAACATGTGTTGATCGAGTGTCGAATAGTGTCATATGTGTCGCAATATTTGAAGTAACATGAAGATTCCTAAAAAGTGTTGATCTTTCATAACATGTCACTTTGTGACTACTTTCATTTCACTTATGGGGTTAAGTAAGCACAACCACCTCAACTCAAATAGATTAAACAATGGAGGGTGCTGAAGTTTCATGGTGAGACGTAAACTCCTTCAATTTTGGAAAATTGACACAATGTATCACAACTTACTCCCACCACATCAAAATTATCTTTTTAGAATGAGAATTTTATCTTCTTTCAAAGAAGCATTTACCATTCGAATCGGTGTATACTCCATTCAAATCATCGAATTCGCTATGATCATTTGCTTTATTTAGTGCAAAAAGGAATGCTCGTTGCCCCACGTTTGCTAGGCAATTTCCAGTAAAGCGCTTCCGAAAAATTGGAAATTGCGGAATTGAATGAGTCAGGCGTTTATAATTTCAAACCCCTTTCGCAATAGCCATCCCCGTTACTTTTTCTCATTTTTGGGGGGAAGGGGGCAATCTCGCAGAACCAGGTTTATTTGTCAATTTGGAATTTCTAGAAGACTCTGAGGGGTCAATCTGCAAAGTTAGAAACCATAAGGGACTAAAAGATAAATTTAAAAGATCTCTTTCTAGCGCTTATGTGCCGGTATTCCGTCCCTAAACCCTAGTTAAACCCTCTATCCCCCACGGATTCTCTCCAGAATTTTCCAACCCTTTCAATGGCGTTCTTCTCGAGCATTCGCAATGCGCTCGCGAAGTCCTCCGTGTCTCCATCGGTTTTCCAATCTCAGCCCTCTTTGAGCAGCTTTTATTCAACGCTCACGGCGCCCAAGTTATTTGTCAGCGGTACGTGTTTCGTGTCTGCGTGATTCTTGTGTTTTGTGTGTTTCCCATCCCTTTTTCATCTGATTTGCTTTCGTCTGATTTTGTCTGGAAACTAAAATGGGAGTTTTTAGTGCTGACTTTAACATAGCGCACGAGAAGAACCGAAATCATTGCTTCATGTTCAGTTTTCGTGGGCGGATTTTTGTCGCCCGAGTTAGTTTTGTCTCGTGTTGGTTTGATGGCGTGGAAGCACGTTTTGGAATTGGTTAAAAAGCTGTGATATTGAAGATCCATAGCTATGTTAGCTAGCTGAATTGAAGTTTGATGAGAGCTTCGGTCATGTGTAGGTTCATGGCTAATGGTCCCAGGAAATGGAGAGTAGGTTGGAAATGGTTCTTTTATGTGGGTTCTTGGAAATTTTAGAAAAGGGTTTAACATGGAAATGGAATATCCACGCTTATCATTTGGTTGAATGGCCAATTCAATATGTACAAGCAGTTGGGATGATCCTAGTAGTTGGTTGCTTCGCCATGTCATTTTCTTTGCGGTGAAATTCTTAATGATTGGGTATAATAGCTCCTTTTTTCTTCTTTTTCTTTTTAATTGGAGGATGTTTGGTGTTGTCAAGATCCCCTTAGTACCAAGACATCCGACATTCACAATGGCAATGATTTCACTAGCTTAACTGAACTGCAATAAAACAACTTGCTTATATGTTGCATAGAATTGGATCTGCATTTCATCAAAGATGAGTGTATATACCTTTGCAATACTCCAAAATTTTAAGGCTGCTTGGTTTTTTATTGTTTTCTTTAGATGGTATTCCTCGATTCTGTTGTTATTATTTTGTTTTTTTCTTCTCCTATCCGTGAATAGCTCTTCAGTTAGAGCTTTTACTGTGTCATTTACCTGATCCTGTACTTTCCCTGGAGAAAAGGGTAATATTGGAGAATGCAAGTCAGTACTTGACTGTATGTCTAGGACTCTAGGAAGGGATTCAAGACAAGCAGGAGCGGCCTGTCTGGTTTTTATTATATTACCCCGCAATTTGGACAGTGGAGCCTTGTGCACTGGAATGCCTTTATAGTACTAGCCTAAGCACCTGCTTTTTTAGTTCTGTGGTGTTGCTTAATTGACATGATTGACCATTTTGGACACTGTCCTGATGTAAATCTATTGACAAGTATGGGCACAATGAATTATATACTGTATCAGAATCTGTTAATTAGAGATACTTCAGTTCCTGAATGTAAGTCTGAGAAAGGACAATGACATCACTCCTAAAAGAGGAGAAGGTGATGGTTGGACTTTGGACGAAATTTGAGAAAATGTGGGAGTAGCTTGGCCACTTTAGCATCTGATGTTGACAAGTTTGCATAGAGAAGCAGTCATGAAGTTCTGGAGCTTTTAGTTCGGTTATCCTGAGAATAGGAGAGGAAAGCTACTATGTATCGGTTGGAGACAAGGTTAAAGTTGTTTCCTTTTGTTTTATGCGCTTGTCCTGCTGCTTCCGGTTCATGATGCTGCGTGCTTCAACTCTAATAGTCTTGTAATTAGGGCCTGCTATGTTAAATTTAGATATGTGTTCTTATCGAAAATCACCCTTGTTTTTCCAAAGAAAAGTTATTTAATGGGGGCTCCCTCTTCCAAACAAGGAAAGGGAAGAATCAGCTGTCCCACCTTAGTTTATCTACTACTCTGTTATTTTGACATACTCAAGTATGCCCAAACAATGGTTACTATTTGATGTATATATGTATATATCCAAGAGTTAATTTTGAAAGGTGATCTAACTTTGGCTTTGTCATCTCAAGTTATTCTCACTAGCATATCATACTGTTTTACAGTCTTATGCCTGGAACTTTCCCTTGTTTTATGTAAGAGCTGTAATGAGATTTGTTTAAATAAGTCATACTGTATGATTGAGTGGATGCCCTTTTCTGCTGTGCTCAACAGGCCTTTCTAGAATGACGACAGATGAAAAGCTTCAGGAGGCATTTGCAGCTTTTGGAAATCTTGTTGAAGGTACGCCCCTTGACTTATTGATCTTTTGTTCTTTTGCAGCATCTGTCTGATAAGATCAGATCCTAAATTGCTTGTTCTGGTATGTCATCTTGCAATCTTGCAGCAAAGGTTATTACAGATAGGATGTCTGGCAGATCAAAGGGGTTTGGCTTTGTCACATACGAAACAATTGAAGAAGCAGAGAAAGCCAGAGAAGGAATGAATGCTAAATTTCTAGATGGATGGGTTATTTTTGTTGACCCTGCGAAACCAAGGGAGCTGAGGCCTCCACCTCAACAAGAGTCCCAATCTTCGGAAACTGGTTTCAGGACCAATAAGACCGTTGGATGGTGTGGTTAATGCTTGTTGTGTCCATTGTTCCCATTCTTGATTGTGGTTCTACGCTCTAATTTATTTGGTGCCTGATACTCTTGGATTAATTGAGAAGTGGATCAAAACCATTGTTTGGGATGAGGATTGTCAAGTCTTCATATATTAAGTTGATATGTATAAATCACGTGCTATTCAACTTTTCATGTTCCTTTTTGCTTCTGATATTTTGCTTTTGCCTTGCCTGAATTCTAGCTTCTTGCGGTCTCCCTCCCTCCCTCCCTCCCCCAACCCAGCCATCAACGCATCTGGATTCTTGTGTAGTTTGTTCATTTAGGAAAAAGTGCATATTTGATTCCTGTATTCGCACTGTTTTTTCATCATGATCCTCGAATTCATGATTTGTTCCAAGCGCTTGTGCTTACAGAATTTTTTTATGTAGCTCCCTTGTTCTTTGATTCTTACTCGAAATTGATGTGACCGTTGGTGCCAACCAAAAGCATGGGGGAAAAATGGATGACATCCGCAATCAATTTCAACCAATCTGATCAAATTGACATACTTAACAGTGGCAATTAAAATAACCAGACTTTTAGTTCGCGGAGCTTCAACATATTGGAATTTGTAACTTGATTGACAATAATTCTACATGTTAAGGACTTCGACTGCATGAATTACAAGTTAACCTTAGGGACCATACTTGTACCTTCTTATTTTCAGGGCTTTTGAAGCACTGTTGAATGAGAGTACTGTGGCATAGGCAGTTTTCTCGATGTCAATCCAGAATGCTTTCTACTAGGGAGCTGAATCTTTATACAGATTAAACTCAGGTTTTTCACATACAAGACTTATAACATTTTCGAAATTTGAGACAAGAATACGAAGAAAATGAAAATGCTTGAAGCTTCCTGGAAGTTGTAGCTCATCCAAGGGGTATGACATAACATCATGACAATGTTTTTCCACAATAGATCAAGATGCAATATCAACTTGAATCGCATACTCCTTATAATAGACATGAGAACTGCAACACCAAGAAGTACCTTTCCTTCATATTTTCATTAGCCGGCACCAAGAAAGTGCAGAGAAGCAGAAATATGTACAAGAGCAGCTCCCCAGGACAGGAGGGGCTCGGCTAAATTTTGAAGAACTATAATATTTACTCAACTAGAGCCTGTCCAATCAGGAAAATATTTCCCAGCATATCAAACTAAAAGTTCATAAAATTATGCCCCAAAAAATTCAACTATGAGATATATCTTCCTGTTCCTCAACCTCCTTACTAATCGAAAAGATGGTGAAGATCCCTATATAACCATACTCTCATCTCAGCTTCATGAAAAATTTGACATCATCAGTACGAATAGTTATCTGATCTATCGTCATCCACAAAACTATATGACTTACCAGATTTCCCGGTTCTATGATTCTGTTTCTTTTTCTTATCCTTGCTGCCACCACCCCCTCGTGAGGAGTCTCTACCTCCACCACCTCCTCGTGTGGTTTCTTTGCCCTTCTGGCCTTCCTTTCCACCTATCTTTTCTTTCTTGGGAAGCTTTTTCTGCTTTGTCCCTCTGGTAATTATCTCTAATAGTTGCGTCGGAGGCGGATCATAAACATCAGGAGCCCACGTCACTGTGAGCTTCCTTGGAGCTCCCCCTTGTTTCTCACGGTGGCTACCTTTAAAGGCAGATATTAGCTCTAGAGGAGCCTGAAAAAAGTGATACATGGGGATTAAGATGAGAAACATCTGAGCATGAAAAATTAATGATTTATCAGAGAAGATATTTGGGGGACTGGATAAAAGTCTGGCTGCAATTTTTTACCATCCAACCCATTATAAGTTTGACCAAAAAAAAAAAAAAAAAAAAACCCATCATAAGATTTACCACAGTTCCTGGTATAAAGCTCATTTAATTTTCTGCAGTAGTATCCCTCCAATTTCACCATAACCAGGTCAAAGAAACAGCTATATGCCCAAGTATTGCAGATAGACATGCATGTGCATCAAATAACATACTAAAAGATCCAATCTTAACATGCTGACAGCAACAGAATAGTCAAAGAACTAAGTATTTGTCCCAATCCATCTCTTATGAATCATCACAAGCCAGTCTACAGAGTCGAAGCTGGGTAATCATCAGTCAGAGAGACAGAAAAAGGCACAAAACCACCAAGAAATACCTGCACAAGTTCCTATACACAAGCAAATTATCTTACAGCCTCATGTGTACCCAGCCAAAAAAGAGAAAGCTCGAAGTAAACACAAACAGCGCCATGGGACAAAACGGTACTTACAGGCGAGAATACTGAGCATCCAAGGGTCGGATTATCCACAATTTCTTCATAAAAGAGTTCCTGCAATTCTAAGTTTGGTTGCTCTTCCTCATCCTCTTCATCAGAAGACATATGTGGAGACATAAGCTTGCTTGGAGAAGGCCGGACTGCATTGTCCAGCATCTTTTGATGAGATTTTGTACATTCCTTGAGCTCATCAGCATCCTCATCATCACTATGATCAACCCCATCAGAAGAACTTTCAAATTCATGAGCATTTTGAATGCGTACCCCATCAAAAGAAGTTCCCAGTTTATTCACCAATTTCTTACTAGTAACCAACTCTGAATCAACAGAAAGATGCTGTGCCTCCATAGGCAGAGATCTGTTAGGCACAAGAACACATCAGAGGAAAGTGAATTACTATCGACCATATTGCATGTAACTTAGATTTGCAGAGGAAAGTGGATTATCGATTCTGCTAAGAAGTTGATCTAAGCAAGTCTGACATGAAAAGCAAAGGCAGTCTGTTAGGCACAAAAACAAATATCAGATGAACTCAATCATATCGCATCTAAGTTAGAAATGAAGGCGCAGGATAGAAAGTGAACTACCAATCCTGCCAGGAAATTGCTCTAAGCATCAGACATGAAAGGCAAAGGCAGACTACACACTTAAATTGAAGCTAATCAGACAGGCAATAAATTGATGCATGGATCCAGCAAAGACAGTAAGGGTTTCTTTCTCACTCAACAGTGTCCATACAACTAGACTAAATCATCAGCACCCATTCATCATCTCATCGCTATTAAATTCACACCCCAGTGTATCATAAGAAAAAAGTGCTTTAATCCCTCTAAACAGCATGAGAACAGCCAGCTTCTTGAAAGCTCTTAGTCTGACAAGAGAACCTGAGCTGGCAAGGCAGATGCGGGACTTTCCTATCGATTAGCATTATTAATTCATGCCAAACAAACATTTTAATACCACCAAGTACCAAAATAGATTCCTAGAGCCAGCTATATAGCTCAAAATTGCTCCCCACTGACATGAAAAAGCCTCAATAGCCGTATTGCCCAATCTTCCCATTCACATAAAACAAGCTCAAGCTTGAGGTGGAGCTTGAGAGACGCAGTTCAAGCTCAACGTGACTTGAGCCCAATGTTAAGCCATTGCTTTGCGAGTTGAATTTCAGTTGAATTCAAGCTGCAAATGACGTCACTCAAGACTCTAAGCTAGCTCTTACTCTGTTGCCTTGCCTCCACTTAAAAGATGTCCGAAATGGATTGCCCAGTCTATTCAAGCCACACCATACAGAAGGACAAATACAATATGGGGAATTTCTCTTCCACGGCCAAAACTCCTACCTCCAAAATGCGGGATACATAAAGCAAGAACACCTCCATCCCAAATATCCGAACCGGATTTCAAGAAAACCAAACCCGAAACCTTTAACAGCGCGGAAACAATCAAATTCCAGATACCCAGAATAACAAACCTTAAACAAATTCCTAACAAAAAAGTTGCTGCGACCCAAAACGTCCAGACACGTAACTCAGCAGATGCGATCACGCCCTTGGAGCCTCACTCAACGAGAAACTACAACTTCGATAGAAATTCCAAAAAAAGGAAAAGACCCTCGTTCCAAAATTCCGGAGGAGAAACCTCAAGAGCTTCAGGGACTGGAAACCGAGCGAAGAAAAGAAGAGTGTAATTTTCCTGACATGGGGAACAAAGGGAGATAAATTATATACCTATCTATATTCGCAGAGCCTGAATGGGACCGGTTGTTGCTTGGAGAGAAGGTGAGACTAGGATTTCAGAGAGAAAAACTAGGGTTTTGCTGATTCCGCGGAGGGTGAATCTGCTGAATCGGTCGATCAATGTTCTTTCCTCTCTCCTGGGGCTGCGCGATGAGCGCGTTACTTGGGGGTGGTGGGCTTTTGGACATTTTATACCTTGGCCCAACCCGGCTTAAAAATTGATTGGATGATGTTTGGTACTTTTTGGTTCAATTCGTGGCTCATCGATGACCCGGTTAACCGCCAATGATCGTAACATTCCCTCGTTGAACGCGCAAGCTGGTGATTTAATCCTGGTCTTGACCGAGAAAGACGAAGAATAGTACTATTCAAATTATCTGTTCACATTTTGCATGAATGCTATCCGAGTGTAGACATTCCAATTGTGACTTCGGATTGTTCAGCTTTGCTCAAAGCTGAACCTCGTTGAAAACTCAATCAGATGATGTAATTAGATAGCATTGATCGAGAGCTTTCGGACGAAACTTAGTTTGCCCCAATCTAATATCTCTATGTCATGAGATGTTGCATTTTTTATATTCGTGCTGTCGGATCTAGATGACGTTAGCAAAATCCTTGAAACTTTCATGATTCAAAATCATTTTCATTAAAAAAAAAATCAAATCACGAGTTTTTTGATCCATCAAGAATCCGATCAATCAAATCTAAAACAAACGAAAAGTAAGAGTCAAATTTTGTATCAAACTTTATCAAGAAACAAATAGACGTAGGAATTAAGCGAATAAGGGGATCAAAAGAGGGCCATTTTAAAGCATAAATAAGAACTATTTTAAATTCCGAATGTTTGAAGATTCTCACTTGTATTGGTTGTCTTTGAAGATTCTGGTGCAAT
This sequence comes from Eucalyptus cladocalyx, assembly GCA_017140615.1. Taxonomy (NCBI): domain Eukaryota; kingdom Viridiplantae; phylum Streptophyta; class Magnoliopsida; order Myrtales; family Myrtaceae; genus Eucalyptus; species Eucalyptus cladocalyx. The sequence goes on from CM029516.1 coordinate 20,403,033, forward strand.
CCTTGACGATCATTGGTGGTAGAATTCTTCTCAAGTGTGGCAAAAAATACTCAAAACACCTAGTAAGTCTAAATTCCTCTCTAAATAATGTCATGTGTCGTCATTGTAACATTTTTAATTCGAATCCCTATCTAGACTGTAAGGAATGGACTAAGGATTAGTAAGTCGGTAATGAAGATAGGTTGTGACTCAATTCTAGGGATTGTTCATGAGTTGACTAGCTGATTAGGGGCAAGGCAACTCAACTCAGAATTAACGCTGCGATAGACTGAAGTAGTCAACTGTGAAAGGATTGTTTGACCATAAGGGTCGCTGTAGGCGATCACGTGCTGTGATGAGTTAGTCAATGGACATGTATAGATCGATTTAGCTTGAGGATATGCCTGTTACAAGTGACGCCGCATGGTCAATGTAATCCTAATTCAATCCCAAACAACTGTGAGTCAAGGCAAGCTGATCAATCCTACTCGATATTATAACTGAGGGTCATTCATGGATCAACCAAACTCAACTAAAAGTCATGCATAAAACCCTAAACAAGTGTTAAACTCAATTTGAGTTTGGTTGCACGAGTTCTGCTAATGCCGCCTAAATTCACGTAGATCGCGTTAAAATCGTTTCTGATCGAAACTTAGCCATAAACCCTAGTCCAATTATGAGTATCAACTATTGATGTTATCAAGGCATTATTTTCCAATTGAAATAATTTTAGTGAACCATTAGTGCATTAATTGGATAAATGTGCTAATTTGTGGACATAGATTTTAGTGGACCTAGAGGTGAGACCAATTTAGCCTATTAAGATTTAAATTGAGATGAGAAAAATTTTGAGAGGCCATTAAAAGGGTGTAGGTGCCACTTTGGCGTAGATAAGGGGGAATGGACCATTTCACTTTTTGAACCTAGCCAATAATTGAGAAGTCAAGAAGAAAACTTGGCCCTTGATCTTAGGTGATGATCTTGGCAAGATGGAGGGCTAAATTTGCATCTTGTCCTCCAAGTTTCAAGCCATCATGAAGAGAGGGCAATAATGCATGGTGCATTAATGGTGATTAACCCCTTTCTCTTCAAGCTCTCATTCTTCCTTTAAGCTCTCTCTCTCTCTCTCTCGTCCAAGTTGCTGCCGTTCCCAGCTTAGTCACCGTTGTTCGCCTAGTTGCTCACTATTTGCCTAGTCACCTGTCCACCATCCATTGTTGCGTCGTTGTCGTCCACCTAGTTGCTTGCCGTCCACCTAGTCACCTGCCGTTCACTTGGTCGCTCGTCCATTGTCCGTCGTTGTGTCGCCGCCATCCGCCAATTGCTACTACCCCCGTGCCACACTATGCAACTACTGTGTTGCTATCCTCTAGCGACCATCGATGGTCCTTCATCTTGTTCAATTGTTAGTAATCATCGATGGTCCTTCATCTTGTTCACTTGTTAGTAAGTGGGTTTCATAAATGTTGGCTAAGGCATTATGTTATGTAACTTGGATTTAAGTCCATTTCTAGTGTTGTAGGACTATCCTAGGTTAAGGAGCTCACATGATTAATTTTGTATGGTTTGCTCATGATATGCTTGGACTAACACCATTATAGATTTGGAGGCTTGATTTGAACTCAAGCATCAACTATGACCTATGGTCTTCTATACGCGAAGATCACATCCATATTGCAACTATAATACTTAAATATCAAATCTCATAACAATATAAATGGACAATTCAACCACAATGGTGAGGAGTGAAGATGTGTTTGGCGAGGTGGTTCGGGTTGGCGTGGTTTGTGGAAATAGTTCGTTTAGGTTTAGGTTATTGCTTAAGTTGGAGGTTTACCATAATTATTGCTTGTGAATCATTTATTAATGTTACCTAGGCTTAATTTTCATGTTTGATTGCTTTGGTTAGTTGTATAAGGTTATGTAATGTGGTTTATTGTATGTTATAACCATTGTGGTTGAATTGTCCATTTATGTTGTTATGAGATTTGATATTTAAGTATTATAGTTGCAATATGGATGTGATCTTCGCATATAGAAGACCATAGGTCATAGTTGATGCTTGAGTTCAAATCGAGCCTCCAAATCTATAATGGTGTTAGTTCTTAGACGTACGTGGAAGTGCGCCGGGTTAGGTCACTCTTTTGGTTCAACGATGTTGAGGCATATCATTCAATCTAGGTTTGACTTAGGCCGGTACTCGAACGTCACGGGTCAAGCCTTGACTCTAGTTTTGTACTCAACATACTTTATTGATGCATTTATGATAGGCCATGAGTTTCACATCACTTAGCATGCCCTTGGGGTATTCATACTTGGACTAATATGAAATATAAAACCGGTACTTGTGTACTTGATTCGTATGGTCACGCGAGGAATTTCATCACCAAGGTATTAGGGGACGATGCCACCATCAAGAGATGTTGGAGAGTAATGCCTAGAGGGTTCTGGATGCCGTTTGTAGGAGTGTTATATCGGAATGATGCCCGACGAGGTTCAGATGCCATACTCGAGCGAGACGATCATTCTGGAGGTTTCCGATGGAGCTGGAGGGTTTTGGTGATGTGTGATTAATAATTGGACTCGAAATAGCATGATAATATGGGATATCATGTGATTCTCGAGGCGCTAAATATGTGTGAAGTATTTGATTGTTATGTGCATACTTTGGAAGTTGTTTTATGTCTTGTGCATTTTTGACATGGCCTTATATGAGATGCATGAGACACGTGCATACTTTAATTGTCATTTTTAGTGACTTGGAAGGCACTACATGCTATGATTGTTGTTATTTATGAAGTGAAAGGCATGTGGAGATTCTAAAAGCCGTTGTGTGAGTCTCCATGGCTTTGATGATGTTTTATATACTAATATTCAATATGTGTGAATATTATTAGCTATTAAATTGCACTATTTATGACACATGTGGATTTACATGACTTTGTTTAGGACTTGAGAGATTTAGGTAGAGAATAAGTTCCATCACATATATACTTAAATCAAAGCATAGGCTTTGCTATTGATCTACCATTGACATCTTTGGGTCAGGTAATCATAAGGCTTTGATGCGAGGCATTCGCCTATACGAAATTTAGGATTTTTATTTATTGATTAAGTTTTCAACTCATTTGTTGTTTAACCTTTTTCAGAACTTGAGATATGAGTCTACCACCCTCATGTTTCAGGCTCCCTGCATATATGGAAGTCATGGTGCTTGACTTTGAGGATGCTACCACCGACATACTCTTCTAGTAGCATAACACGATTGTATGGGTGGACGAGGTGGGGTATCTAGTTCTCCATCTATCTATAGCTTGCTTTGACTGGGTCAACAAGGACTTCTACAGTTCTCTGCGTGGGTTCAATGGACCGCCCGATGATGCTGATGGGTCAATGCTGCCCTCTTCCGATGGCATTGTGATGACCCCAAGTCCGACCCCAACTACAACCCAGAGCCCGAGCCATAGCCGTGAGGACATCAGCTTTTGATGGGAACCATTTTTTGTAGCTGTCCTTATAGAAGGAGTTAGGGACTAACCTCCTTATATCTTTTTATGTAAGGATGACTAGTTTGGAATGGCCTCAAATGCTGGGCTTGCAAATTTAAAATGTTCCAAGTACATAAATAAAGCATGTAAGTTATGTGATATGTATGTGTGTTTTTCCTTATTATCCATGTTGATGATTGGGTGTTGGAGATTGCACGCTTCCACATGTGCTTAATATAAAAAGATAAAATCAATGGGACATCGACATTTCCTGAGACATCGTAAATTAATCCCATTGCAAAGGATGTCGCGTTCCCATGGCGAGGGTATGATTTGGGGCATGACAGTTATTATGCTTACATATATACCTGAAAATTAAAATACGTTGTTATTATGTTGAATTAAGAATAAGAGGTGTTATATATTTAATTAGGTCATAATTTTGCTACACTTACAGTAGAAAATCTTGAATAAAAATCGTCGAGCTGCCTTGCATGTGCTCATATTTTCCATAAAAAAATGCTTCAAAGTTATAGTTTTCACGAAGACTATTTTCAACTCTTTGAATTCCAGTATTTTATAAAATTGGAATAGACCACTACATCTGTGAGATTTGGTGTGGGATCAGTGTCAACCGTTTTAAAGCTTAAATTGTTAGAGTAAGGAGTGATTTAATATTTAAATATTTTCACTCCTTCCATGCTTAGTCAAGTTTATTTGCCTATTACTAAACATGGAAGTATTTTATTAGGGAAACAAATTTGGTCTAAAAAGATTTAAAATCAGGATCCCCTACTTCGATGCCATATGAGATTTTTTGAAATTTCAGCAGACTGTTATAAAAATTTAAATTATGAGATGAATGTATGATTTAATATTTAAATATTTTAACAACATCCTTCAAGATGACTAACATACCCAACTAAGCCGGGTAATACTGTCATTTCAAAGCTTATATACATGCATCACAACATAAAAAAATCAGAGCATATAGTCACTTAAATTACACGACACATTGTCGCACAACAAATCATCACATAATATTTTGAAGTATGATACAACACGTCATCACATGACAGGTTGTCATATGACAAATCACATGACACATCAAAACACGATATGCTATCATATGACATAACATGTCACTACACAACATGTTGTCACGTGAGATGCCATCACATACTACATCCTTACCCAATGTAAACAATGCACTACATTTATCTATCATACAAGCATTTGTGTTTCTAAAATAAACAAGCACACATGGCACGCTACTTAGCTATATGCTCTAAAGCAACCATGTAATAGTTACGTGTTAGGGATTTAAGTTGCATTCTTTATTTAATGGCAAAGAAATATTCATTCAATGTCCCATTTATATGACGAGTCTGTAAAATCAGTTGCGATTGAAAAATATTCTTAAGGTGTTAAGAATATGTATGAGGGTTTACAAAAACTGAATTTTTAAAATTCTACTGTTTGATGGATCATTGAGAGAATATTGATGATCGTGTTGAGACCAGTGTATTCTTAAGCTTCACCATTAAGTATTGGATATCTTAGGGGATGATGAGGCATAAGTTATTGGGCATTATGATATTTGAGCTAAAACCCAAGTGCTTGTCTTGGAAAATTTCATCGAACATGACATGTATTGAATTATTAGCAATTAAAAGTTTTTAGCAAGGTCAATGACTAATCGTTCATGCTTTGGTCTTGTGTGAAATCCTTAAACTTAAGGCACGGTGTTAACTTGTATGTTGGATGAACAATGAAAATAAATTATCTAGATTTGAAATATTATCCAATTCATTTTAGGAATTAAAATAAGCCAAATCTTAAATTAAGTTGGAATCATATCCTAACTATATAAACTCTATCCTAGCATGCAATCTATCTAGAAAAGAAAAGATTCTAAATTCCATTCTAATTGATTTTAAAAATATTTATCTATACATGCAATATAGTTTAAACATGCGGTGTTATCTATTAATATTTACCCTAATCCTATGCGATTTTTTGGATTTTTTTTTATAAGGACATAATCAAATCAAATCAAATCAAAACAAAGAAGTCAAATGAAAATCAAAGACAATATTCAATCATCCAAGATATTACCCATATTCATTCAAGTTTGGAATGACATAAAATTAATGAATCGTATCCTACGGCATGAGGATTGGATTGGTTGATTTTTTACGCAATCACAAATCATATCATAGGCATGACATCGGACTGTCGACCATAGCATGTTTTGAAATTAGGAATTTTTCCTAATTTAAAGAATACTTGAAAACCTTATGGATGTGGGATATAATTCCAAATATTTAATTTTGATTGCGACATATTAGAATTAGACAATAAAATATTCGAATAAAATAAAGATAAGATTTTTACCTAATTTGAAGATCACATTGCTAAATTTGAAATGATCAACAATGGTTCAGGACGAACTTGCAATGGTTCATAGTGTCTTGTGTGACATCCCGGCGGCATAACATACTAAATGTAAGCAGAAAATATATAATATAATGTCATGATAGGACCTATTTAAATTAAATATCTTACCAAGTATTTCGACCTAATTGGTTAGCATGTATAATATGGATATTATATGGTCTAGAACAATTATAAGTCATGATCATCCTGTATCAGTCATATCACTTAACATTAGTCATTCCAACTAAGAACACATACAAGAATTATGAAGGGCTTCATTTCACTTTTTTATTGAAACATTTCGGGCTTTACATGCATCGATCTGGAATAATTACAAGTACTACACTTATGTACATATGTATTTACAAGTTTACGCTCAAAAGTGTAAGTATTAAACCAAGGAAAACGGTAAAAGGGGTTCCTAACTTCATTACCCCCTAAATTCTAGTCCACATCCATAAAAAAAGCAAAAGACATCTTCTCCGGGTTCGTCACGAACTGGGCACCTAAGTATCACCCGCCTTGGCTTTAGGTCCACCAGCATCAAATTGAAGAGGGCCAAATAGCTCCTCTTCATGGTTTATAAACCATGCCACAAATCTTATTGGAATCCAATTTACCCTTTCATCATCCAATCCAAAGTGTAGCTTCCTAGCGCGTATAGGTTAGCTCGATATCGAGGTCATACACGTCATGAAAGGAAATGTCAATATAGGCAATAATCTCGTATCATGCACTCGGTGGTACATCCATACTAACGATCTCAAAAAGAGAAAGGAATGAGCGATGCCCAAAAAAGAAATAATAACGTCCTAAACTAGACAATCCACAGTCACCAAAGAATGCAATGGATATAACTAAACAGCTCAAATGTAATAAGACAAAATCATCACATGTATGACTAAATAGACATTATGATGTCGCATGATTAATCACCTCATACTAATCACGCTAAATATGCATACATGCTTTATGTTACCAACCAAAACTGAGATGAGATGCAACAACAATAGATGAACTCACACGCCAAGTGGAATTATTTTATCTTGTGTATATCAAATCCACCCTCTATCAGTTTACCCACCGGATCACAAGTTGGCTCGGTCGAGTCACTTTTGGAATCTCACATCCGAACTTCCACGATATCACTATTGTGGGCATCTCACTCCGAGGCATCTTAGTATCACACAACTAAGGCATCCTATGATCACACAACAATGGCATCTCACTCCAAGACATCCGAGTATCTCATAACCAAGGCATCCCTGATCACACAAAAATGCATCTCACTCTGAGGCATCCTAGTATCTCACTTAACCGAGATCCAAGATCACAAAGCATGGGTATCCCACTTCCCAAGTCATCACCGGTGTCTTAATACTGATGGAAATATCTTAGCTCATTTTATTAACATATTTCACGCATCACACCTTTAAAAATACATCATCTCAACAACATGCATATGTATTCAAGTGCACACAAATTCAATGCTCACACACATCGTCTCAAACATGCTGCACTTATTGTACTCAGAAGACACAAATTGCAACCACTCAAATGATCATACTTCGAATATGGAAGAGACATGTTTATGCATCAACTAACCAAGATTGAGAGACCATTACTCTCCCTAGAAGCCACTAGAACAGTAAACAAAAGGGACATCAAGTGCACAATTTCGGACCAAGATAGAACATGGACTGATATGAGCAGTTTCAAACACAAAAAGTGAAAATGCATTGAATCTTGTCAAAAAATTACAAAATTTTAATAGGTTATAGAAGAAACATAGATTAACATCTTTGATGAAGGAACCTAAGCCTAATCCTTGCTGTATAAAGAGCAGCAACCTACTGTATTAACCCCTAAATTCTGCAACAATTTTCCAAATTAAGTGCCTACTGAAGAAAGATCGTTTTGCTATCCAAATCTTGACCGTTTGTTCTCATATTTTGATATCTTTTCCCTAAGAATGTGTTCTACAACTTTTATATAGGGTATAAGTTCCAACTAAGTTTTGATAAGTGTAGAAAATTCTTGGATTGTCCCTAGGTACTTCGGTTTCTCACTGGTCGGCCTGCTATTCTGTGGGAACCATGAACACACCAAAGTTTGAATTCTTTAGCGCAGACTTAGGAAAGCTAGTTTTTTCCTACGACAACTTATTGTAATCCAAACGACACCTAAACCAGTAGCTTTCATTGCTTCTTTCTCTTCGAACAGGCCATCCACGAGTTTTAGATTCTATCTACTATCACCACAAGCCTTTTATTTGATTTACGGTCTCCTTTAGCACTTGACACCGCACCCACAGAACCCAAAACGATCTTGATTACCAGTGAAATTCGTGTAACATACCTACAGTCCAAACCCGAACCCAAACTCGCCTCACGACCACCCAAGATCAACATGCAGCACACGTCTATGCCTAAATAGTCTCCTACTCAACCGTCTCGACGCCCACGGCTTCCTCTTGCTCTGGTCATCGCCCATCCAACTGCGATCTTCACATGCAAAGGCTCAAGATTTCATTTGAACTCTCATCTAGTCCATCCAAGCCCAAAACGGAAGCATCAAGACCCACATCACCACTATCCAGTATGCTTCGCAAATTCTGTCGATAAACGGCGGATTAATTTGATTTTAGAACCCCATCATTTCCTTACCTAGTTGTCTAGTGTTGTTCGTGATTCGATCCTCTTCAAGAATCCACTCTCAAGCTCACGCTTGAAGAAAAAAAAGTTGTTGGATTTGCTAAGCTTTGGTTTTGATCAAGTCATGAAAAGAGGAAGAGGGGGAGAGGAAATAGAGAGAGATGGGTCGGTTTTTGGGGGAGGGCATGAATGTTGAGAAGAATGAAGTTTATGTGCAAGATTTGTTTTGAATCCCCAGGAAAGTAATGATGATAGAAAGCATGGTGATGATCCCCATTGAGATTTCGGTACTGAAGGGATTATGGAGGAAGTGAAACACACAGTCCTTGCCTGTATTCTCCTTCATAATTGACATTTGGCACTTGAGGAGGGGTTAGGATTAAGTCCTAATCCTTGTTGTAATTAGTTTACTTATTTCTAATGTCTTTCGCTTAATTTCATTCCGAACTTGCAAATTTTTTATCCTTTCATAACAATAAAGGTCTATGAATTTGCATGAGTCAAATCAACGTGTAATGTCTCGATGTTAGTCTACGATCGCAAACAAAGAATAATCACGAGAAAAATATTAAAGTTAGTGTTCGATTAGAAAATTATAGTCACTTATAAATTTTAAAATGATCCTAATCAAATCTCGCGTATGATTAATCTATAATCTTAATCGAAAATTAAAGTTCTCGGGCCTAAATGTATATTTTTGGCTCACCGAGCTCATCCCACGGTTTCTTGGGCCTAATTTATAATTTAATGAACCCAATTCTTGGCCTATCCCAGGCCAGACCCAAGTCCATGGCTCATCTTTTGGCCTATCAAGCCCGTGCTCATCCATAGCTCATCTTTTGGCCCATCGAGCCTATACTCATTATCTTAACATAGCTCATTAACTCTTTAAGCCCACACCTTCCTTACAACCCATCGGGCTTGTCATCTGGCCTGCTTTAAATAGTCTAAGTTCATCTATAATTATAGGGTCGAAAAATCCAAGATGTCACAGCTCTCCCTTACTTAGAAAATTTCATCCTTGAAATTTGGAATCTTACCGAACTCATTGAAAGAGCTGAGGATACTTGTGTCTGATTTCTTCTTTGTTTTCCTAGGTTGCCTCCTCTGAGTCGTGGTATCACCATAAAACTTTAACCAAAGGTATGGTCTTATTCCTTAGCACCTCTTCTCTTCAATCTAGAATTTATACAGGCTTTTCCACATACCTTATCATTTTGTCTATTTCGAGCACTTCAAAGTCCAACACATGTGTAGGATCTGGTTCATATTTCTTAACATAGACATGTGAAAGACATCATGTATGCTGGATAGCTTCAGTGGTATGGCTATTTGATGTGCCAATTTTCCAACCATTTCTAGAACTTCAAAAGGTCCTATAAATCTTGGACTCAGTTTTTCCTTTCTTTCCAAACCTTGACATATTTTTCATAGGTGACACCTTTAGGAACACATGATCGCCTATATTAAATTCCAGAGGCCTACGGCATCTATCTAGCCTGCTTTAAATAGTCTAAGTCCATAATAGTCCGTCTATAATTATAGGGTTAGAAAATCTAGGATGTGACATCTCGCCAATAATGGAGCTTGGTGTGTTTAGCTAAAAATGGTTATTTCACGTGATAGTGCTCGCGAATCTAGATCAGCAGGGGGAATGACAATGGTGAGGACAACTTGACATAGGGGGTAATTGTGTTGTTGTCACTAGTAGTGAGTTGGAGATGTGACTGAAGCAACTCTCGGAGTTATCGGGTTACGGCTTTGTGAGACAGAGGTGAGTGGCATCGGCTGGCTCAGTTGGCTCGGTCAAGAGTAGAACGAGGCTCGTCGTCGTGGCTAGGTGTGTGTTGTGAACTAGTGTGAGGTGTGAACAATAGGAATCTCAAGGCGTCGTCAATCAAATTAGATCACCAAATGAGAAGCGCTGATCATTACTTGTGATGTCCTAGTCCACCACTTTACTAATGCAAAATATTAATCTTTCACTTCTTAGCATGAGCGGAAGTCAAAATTAAAACATCAAGCAACCATCACCATAAATGGACGAATGTATGAGAAAAACAACAACGCTTTCATTTAATGTATTATTTATAAACATGAGTGATACTAGACCGCATTGGGAAGTCAAAAGGATATATTACTCCCACAGGCTATCCACTCAACCATCATCCATGCCTTCAACTATCTACAACCTACCATCCATTCAAATAGTTCAATCTCATAAAAGTGTCAAAATTGTGTCTCAAAAATGGATCCCTACCACCTCTAGTCACCCTTACCTACGGCTCCCCATCGGCACTGTCTTCATCATCACTATTGTTGCTGTCCTCTGGGAAAGGCAAAGGACCACTCGGATAATCTCTAATGTTGGCATAGAGCACCACAAAGGGATAGGTGATGTGATCGGTTGGTGGACCTGCATCTATATAAAGAGTGGTTGTGTAGTGTACAAAAGAGATAGAAGGAAAGTGCGGATCAGTGAACTCATACAACTACCCCCAAAAATCTATTGGGGGCACCATAGCGTGTGCAATAGGGGTGGTAGGAATTGTAACCATGTCTAAAGATCTAAAAAAAGGTGAACAATAACAAGAGTGAGCTAATAATGCCCAACAATGAAATATTCAAAGCACTATACCATATGATCCACTCTCTCACACGAATGAAAAATCCGCCTAAGATATGTGACTCACTTACCCCCTAAATAGAACTATACACAACTATACTAAGGACAAATGAATTAGGATAATAGGACCAAAAATCTAGTCTAGACTCACAATCAAACTCACATCATAAGGACCTATCAACCTTGATGAGCAATGCAATCACGTACACACACGCTTTACGCGTTTTTAGTTATCACTTTTTGTTTCCACTCCAATACACATGATCGGTGCGCTTGCCAAACCATGCAAGGAGGAAGACTCCCATTTAGTGGAGTTCCAATGTACACTTCGGCCCACCGTGGTGTGTGTCGGTTCATAGTCTAGCCCACATAGACTTCATGGTCCACTAACCATGACATCTCTATTTCGGGGCATCTAGGGTTTGTTGTCACTAGGTTTCCAGGGTTTGCTAATCCCTGGGCATCCCCAATTTCTCTTTGACTCCATGGGGCATCGCTAGTTCGTTGTCCGATAGTAATCATTAAACAACGTCTGAGGCATGCAATTCCACACACAATTATCTTGGCTTAAGCATGTGAACAACAAAACAAGTCACTCATATGTAGGGACCCATTCCACCATGCATCCATGAACTAGACAACTACTAACACAAGCCGAAACATCCCCTTGAAGACTCAACACCAATCGACGCTAATAGAACCGATCATGTAATCAAAGACTCGATAACTAGCTAACACCAATAGAACCGATCGTGCAGTTAAAGACTTGACGTTAACTAATTAAGCTACTCAGCGATTAAACAACTCAACTCTCCTAGTACTAACCCGACCAAGTAAGATTTATGGCATTCCCGAACCACATCTTGAGTTTGACACGTTCATCGAGCCTCCTATCGAGACCCACAATATCGAAATCACCTATCGAGACTCATAGCCACCGAGACCTACAACTTCACCACACCACATCAAAACTCATACAAAACCAAACCGCACCGAGACTACAATAAATCCAAGCCTCACCGAGATCACAACAATATGAACTTTACCTAGACCAACAAACCCAAATTTCACTGAACAAACCCGAGTCTCACCGAGATCATCAACAAAACCCAAGCCTCACCGAGACTCAACCAAACCCGAATCTCATCGAGATCCACACCATCAATCTTCACACTAAACTCATGACCATAGAACCTTGACCGGACCCCACAACCAAACCATCAATTGACCATGCAACCACAATTCAATTTAAAACAATCAAATCGTGGTCCTAATAATTCCACGACACCTCATGACACATTGCATGCAACCTTTCTTCGAATCCACCCACGGATTTAGCTCGAACCAACCCAAATCAACATTGATCGAGCCAAAATAGCACACGACAACAATTCAGCACTCAAAGACAAGATTCATCTACTCACGCGACAAGCATATCAACATATTATAGGGAATCATAATTTCACTTGCCTCACGAGCTAACTAAATCAAATTTTGCCAAAAACTGAGCTTTCGATCCTTCATCTTTGTTGGACGCAACTCCACAAGGTGTGATTCCCTCAATCTAGTGAGTAAAACCCAAGAAAGCGAAGTAGCAAGGGATTGGAAGAAGGAGGGAGTGATTAGCGAAAGAGTGAGAGGGTCGAGTTGGGAGAGAGAGATGAGTGAGCGAGAGAGACACAAGATGGAGAGAGACTGAAAGAGAAATGAGAGGAGAGAGAGAAAATCGAGGCTTTTAAGCTCAATAGGTCTCCTTGCTTAAAATTTGATTAATTGCACGGGCAACACGCCAAGTGGCACGAAGAGAGGAACAAGAGCATAGCCATTTTGCCAAATGGCAAAGGGAAGAGGGAGAAGAGAGAGAAGAGAGGGGACGGCTAATGAGGGAGAAATCGCACTAGTTGCGTCTAATTTTTCACGTTCATTAAACACCAAGGTGATGCGTGATGGGGTGAGTGATTCTAGAACGGATTTTTGAGAGGGGATTTTTGTGGTTAAGTATATGGAGTAGTGTATACGAGGAAGAAATAAGAAAAGATAAAACGATCTCCTCCCAAGGTATAAAGGCCTCGCCACCAACCGAGGATGAGGATCGAGATCTACGAAGCTCACCACCAAGGCCTAAAGCTTCCACCAGCCAAGGATAAAGGACTTCAGGATAGGAGAAGCTCACCACCAAGGCCTAAAGATTCCACCAGTCAAGGATAAAGGGCTTCTCGGCTCACCACCAAGGAGTGATCTACGCTCCAAGGATAAAGAAACCGAAATGAGTTATCCACTCTCCAAAGGAGTTCACTCAAGTTGAGGAATTCTCACCATTCTCATTCATGAAATTCGTATATCCCCTACATTGGATAGTTTCCCCTATTTATAAGAGGATTTTAGCCTTAGGAAATATTAAAAACAAACTTTAATGACCTAGGAACTGAAACGTTCGACTCTTGAGCCACATAAAAATAAAAACGGCTAGGAACCCAATAAAAAGCCTTTACTATCACGGGAACTAAATGCCATTTAATCTTCGGCCTTCCACATTCTCGAATCACTTTCGTGAACCTCTAGCCTTCCCAAAATTCGAGCTCCTCCTTTGACCAGAAAATAATCCTTTTGAAGCTTCTTCAATTGGTCATACAAGACATCTAAAATGGCCTCTCATTGATACCTATTGATATACCACAAAGTAATTAACATTATTCATTCAAAATGATGCATCGAAACACATAATGCCCAACTTCTTTATTGGCTTGGATAAGCATCGATGGTTCTGAGTTGGTCCATGGAGCTATGTTGGATGCTCCCGCATCATCCTCCCCGGGTTGTTTGAGATTTGTCCTCAAATCTAGAAGGTTTTCATCCTCCAAGTAAGGAGAAAGGTCTCCCACGTTGAATGTTGCCGAAACTGCAAACTCTCCTGGAAGGTCAATCTTGTTAGCATTGTCACCAATTCGTTGAATAACTTTAAAGGGATCGTCAGCTCTAGGCATGATTTTGTTCTTTCGACGAAATGAAAATCTCTCCTTCCTCTTTAAGCCATACAAGATCGCCCGGTTGAAATTGAGTCTTCTTGCGATGTTGATTAGCTTTCTCTTGTAAGATTCGTTGGCCTTTTCAACTAAATGCCATTTAATCTTCGGCCTTCCACATTCTCGAACCACTTTCGTGAACCTCTAGCCTTCCCAAAATTTGAGCTCCTCCCTTGACCAGAAAATAATCCTTCTGAAGCTTCTTCAATTGGTCATACAAGACATCTAAAATGGCATTCCATTGATACCTATTGATATATCACAAAGTAATTAACATTATTCATTCAAAATGATGCATCGAAGCACATAATGCCCAACTTCTTTATTGGCTTGGATAAGCATCGATGGTTCTGAGTTGGTCCATTGAGCTACGTTGGATGCTCCCGCATCATCCTCCCCGGGTTATTTGAGATTTGTCTTCAAATCTAGAAGGTTTTCATCCTCCAAGTAAGGAGAAAGGTCTCCCACGTTGAATGTTGCCGAAACTGCAAACTCTCCTGGAAGGTCAATCTTGTTAGCATTGTCACCAATTCGCTGAATAACTTTAAAGGGACCGTCAGCTCTAGGCATGAGTTCGTTCTTTCGACGAAATGAAAATCTCTCCTTCCTCAAGTGAAGCCATACAAGATCGCCCAGTTGAAATTGAGTCTTCTTGCGATGTTGATTAGCTTTCTTCTTGTAAGATTCGTTGGCCTTTTCAACTAAATGCCATTTAATCTTCGGCCTTCCACATTCTCGAACCACTTTCGTGAACCTCTAGCCTTCCCAAAATTCGAGCTCCTCCCTTGACCAGAAAATAATCCTTTTGAAGCTTCTTCAATTGGTCATACAAGACATCTAAAATGGCCTCCCATTGATACCTATTGATATAACACAAAGTAATTAACATTATTCATTCAAAATGATGCATCGAAGCACATAATGCCCAACTTCTTTATTGGCTTGGATAAGCATCGATGGTTCTGAGTTGGTCCATGGAGCTACGTTGGATGCTCTCGCATCACAAGGACCGATAACTATAATTATAATTCACCAAATCAGCACACAAAACTTCTCGGCTAATGTACGGGCCAAGTATCGTTGCTTTGAAAACCTATAATTGACCATCCCTTAAATAATGTCAATTAAAATAACCTAGTTATCGTGACTTGGCTCACTAATTAGATCAGTCTGAAAATCAGGATGTCAAATTACCGGGACAAGGCAAGATAAGGGGTGGCAGTGGTGTCAGGCTAGAGAAGGGTAGGCACGGTATAAGGATCTTGGGCAGCTCGACGACGAGATGTGGATTAGGACAACAACAGATCATCGTCAAGGTATCTTAATGCAACGAGGTCGACAGCACATAGGGTCGGCTTAGCTTGTGAATCGGCAACATAGGTTTTCAAGCGAAGTTCGTCAGGGTAACGATGGGTGTCGGTGGGTTACGGCTCAGACATGGCAGGGTATGACCGAGCAAAGAGCTCGGCTAGGAAGGGGTAATGCCCAGGATCTCGGCCATGTAGTTTGGGACTCCGTTGAAGCAATTCGATAGGGACTCTCCCTCTCTCATTTTCCACGTGCGACTCTCATGTGTTCTAAAAATTATGAATTGCCCACCTTCGTTTTCTAAGGCATAACTATATATTTATAGTGTTTAAGCTAGGTTTAATTCCACGAGCTTATTTAGGTCTTGTTAAGATAATGGGCTGAATTAACCTAGGCTTTCCCTCTTGTGAATTTCAGCTAGGGCTTGTCGTCAATGTGGCCGAAATTTGTCCCCTTTTGTGGCTTGATTAATGACATGTTTGATCCATTTAAAACTCAAGCCTTTAACTTTGACGGGCTAAACCCAACTCATTTAAAGCTCAAAACCTCATTTAATGAGCTAGAAATTTCAGCCACTATGCCTCATGCCTTGGTCGAATTCTTCATGTATTGTAAACTTGGTCCATGCGATCAATTAGGTTCATCCACCACCATTGGTTCAATGCAAATGCAATTAAACTATGTGCTTCTAAAAACTATATGTTATGCAATTTAATTATATTATTTATGTTTAGAGGCTAAAAGTTAGTCCCTAATTTTTATGCAATTAATTCTTAAATGGTTAGTCAAAATGTAGGTGTCAACAAATCTCTTGTCCCTATTTTTTTTTTTTTTTTTACTTAGTTGTCGTTTAAATGAAAACTAATTACGGCTATCAAACGTGCTTGATTTTATTAATTGCTAAACACATTGATTTTCAGTAGTCGGCACTTATCGGAGTTATCAAATATCTCGGTTCCCTCCAAATTTTCCTTCACATCCAAACATAGCGTTAATGGCGCGGGGCACTGAAAACAAGAATCAAGGGGCCGGGCTTCTGCTTATCCCTTTAAATTGAGGCAGGATTGATGGCCTTGTCCCTTATGATGTCTCAAAAGTAGGCCCAAATTTCTAAGTCTTCTCTAATGTAGCATTTTGAAGTAAATCGGTTGGAAGGTTGAAAACACGATATAGTGGTCACCCATGAGTTGTGTTAATTATTTCACGTGCCAAGTCTTTTCATGTATTAATGAACATTTATCTTGTTTGATTTATTTATATCTTCAAGTATGCATATATTTTGGGACACATCCAAAAGCGTACTCATTTTTCAAACCAGTACTACTTTCATACCTTTTCTTTAGAAAACAAAAACAGCTTTATATATGGAGGTCCTAGCTCTACAGACTGCAAAAATCAGTTACCATGGTCCCTCTATATATGAAATTGTCATTTTCTTTTGCAAAATGTCAACGTTTAAATCCCCAATTACCCTTTTACTCAAAATCCCTTACTCAGTCAAAACTCTACTAAGACAACTTATTGTGATTTTGACCATGACAACCTCTGTCTAACTCATTGTCTGTCGTTGACGACCTTGGTGGAGGCCACGCCAAGTGGCACAACCTCAATTGAGTTCACCGATATCCTTGAGGCTATGGTAAAGGCATGGACAACATCTATCTTGGGAGCTCAAATGGAGGTTATGAACCGAGACAAAATCATGATGACCTTGTTTGAAATTGTTTATGGTGGCCCACGAACTCAAGTCGTGGTCGTAGGCCACTACCCAAGTCACGGACGAGCTCGATCAAGGTCATATATGGTGGCTTTCGGTCGAGGCCATGGACAATCTTTAATATGTTCTTATGGGAATCAAGGCCCCCGGGGGGGAAGGGAGAGCAATCAACAGTAGCGGGGTGACAGTCAATGGCGGAGGTAGCGGTGATGGTGGGAGGTGAATTACATGAAGGTTACGGTTTGACATTTATTGAGTTGGAGATTTGTAAAGGGGTAATTTGGTTTTTTTAATGTGGAAACTTTTTTAGAATATGCAAGTCCAGTTTTTTAACATTTGTGTCAATTTTTCATCTCACCTACTAATATAAAATCTCTACTATATAGAAAACAAAATTAAAAGAGGACTTCCGCTCACATTTTTGTAGCATGAAATGCCATCAAAACCCTAGAACGAATTTTAATGGTTTATTTATAAATTATGGATAAAATTGTACCTTTAACGTTAATTAGATAGTAAAATGCGATTCCTCTCATATCTCTCACACTTAGGACAAAATTAGGGAAAATTTAGCAAATTTTGAAACGAGCTCTTATGGAAAAAATAAATGAATTTTTTAATTTCTTTAGATCCGGCCTCCTCCACAAGAGAACCTATTTTAGGTGACTCATTCATGTAAAATTCCTCATCCATCCACATCACATGTCAATCATTCGAGTTATTTGCTTCCATGTTGGCAATTTAATGAGAATATTGAATGGAAGCTAATGCAAGGAAGATTAGTCATTTGTACCATTTTGAGATTTTTAGTGACAAAAAAATAATTTTAAAGTGAAAATAGCACACGTGTACTAACGTGGGATTTTTTTTATGGCATTAAATGAATTCACATTCTAAATAGATCAGATTTTCAAATCTCATTTATTTTTCGCACACAATGTACATGCTTTCTTATTAGTTAGTTATTATAAATTTATCACATAAACATGTCTTTAACATATATTGCTTGTATAAGCTTTTTGCTTTCAATAACTAAAAAAATTACAATGTTCTTTTCATTATCTCTTATAGAGTAACTTCATGATTTATTAGGTGATAATATACATATAGCATATTTAAAACATCAAATTTTTGTATTCGGCTTTAGTCCTTTTTTATACATAAAAAATATACAAAGGACACGATTATTGTAACCGAATGTCAAATTTCCTAAGAGATCTATATTAGCAAGGGCAAATATCATTTTGCCTCACTTTTGCTCTTTTTAAAGCTACCCCTCCATTAAGTAGCAAGAAAAAGTCAACAAATAAGTTGGAGCTCACAATAAGTTTTGGCTATAATTTACCGCTCACGAGATAACTTTGCATTCCCCCACTTTTTTTGGAGTGATTCTTAGGGCCTGTTTGGCAAGTTGCCAAACAGTGTCAGATTTTGATTTTTTGTTCCCAGAATCAGTTTGGGACGAGAATCGCGTTTGGTAAACCTTTTGTTCCCGGGAACAAATTTGTTCTCGGGAACGATTTTGGACAAGATTTGAGAATAAAAAAAATTTGATTCTACGTCCGAGAATCGAAAAAGAATTAAAACGGTAAAACCCTTGTTCTTCTCTTTCAACATCTCGGTTGCTTCGTTCGCGCATCGCCGCCGCCCCGTCACTTGCCGCCCGGTCGCCCGGTTCTCCGCGCCGATCGCTGGTTCGGTGAGGTCGCCGGAGGCTCGCCAGGCCAGGGCGAGGTCCGGCGAGCTCGCCGGAGGCAAGCCTAGCCATCGGCGAGGCCCGGCCTTGCCAGTGGGGCTGGGCGAGCCTGGCGGTGGCGGGCGAGCCTCGCCGGCAATTGGGCAAGGCTCGGCCTCGCCCGGCCAAATGAAGAAGAAGAAGAATAGGAAAAAAAGGGAAAAAAAGAAAAAAAAAGAAAAAAAAGAAAAGAAAAGAAAAGAAAAGAAAAGAAAAGAGTAAAAAAGTAAAGAAATTATTTAAAATTTATTTAAAAATCAAAAGAAATTAATTTGGAACAGAATCAATTAATACGTACTAAACGCAATTCTATTCCAGAATAAAAAATTTTGAACAGTTACCAAGCGCGCTTTTTTACTCGAAATCGATTCAGGGGAATAGAATAAAAACTAATCATTTCTAGTCAGAATCAGCCCCTAATGAATCGTTACTAAACGCGCTTTCTTAATAATCTTATTTAGTTTTCACATATTTATTTGATTTTGCACGCATGCATAGTGCATGCTAAGCACTAATACTTAAATAGACTAAAGCCAAGTTAACTTATTTAATACTGTCGCTTATAAACGAGAACACAAATAAAAAATAATTCAAATAGGACCATACTTTCTAGCATATAATTTAGACACTGCGTAATTTGTTGCTCAAATGCACGGATCAAGATCCTCGAGTCTGATAACATCACAAACGTTGGATTATGTGAAAACCACTGTAACTTAATCGCCTAAAAGCAGACCAGCATTCATTGTATTTTACTTGATGCATTTCTCTCTCTACGCTATTGCTTCGTTTCTAAGCACACGGATCGCCACCTCATTACCTCATAGCCGTCGATAGGATCCCAATCCAACGGTCAATGTCCTCTCAATTCCAACCCCCCAAGGCCATTTTCCTCACCCTGCCCCATAAAAGCCTCTCAATTTCATCACCTCGATCGATCGACTCCTGGGAAAATAATTTCCATCTAATTTTCCCGAGAAAAAGTTGAGAGATTTTCCTCTTCGTCTTTCACTCCGGCGAGATTTGCGCGAGAAGAGAATGGAAGCCGGAGGGAAGCTGAAGAAAGGTGCCGGAGGGAGGAAGGGTGGCGGTCCGAAGAAGAAGCCGGTCTCTCGGTCTGTCAAGGCCGGGCTGCAGTTCCCGGTCGGTCGGATCGGTCGGTACTTGAAGAAGGGCCGTTACTCCCAGCGCGTCGGCACCGGAGCTCCGGTCTACCTCGCCGCCGTTCTTGAGTACCTCGCTGCTGAGGTTCTCTCTCTCTCTCTCTCTCTCTCTCTCTCTCAATGGTCGGCCGTGACATTGTCGAGTTAGGGTTCTATTCTTTCTGTGTAATTGTCCCGAGCTCGATTGAGATTTCTCCTCGAATTCGTGATATAGCAGTTGGGGCTTTTTCTCTGCGCAATTTAGATACTAATCTTCTGAGGTAATGAAGGTTATCTTGTTCAAATGCTTGCGAATGGAAGCTTATGGAAATGTCCTTGCATTGGTTCGCCATTTCTGTGCTATAGGTACTGTGGTCAAATGGTGATTTGGTTGGTAGTTGGTAGTTTTCTTTAGATGGAGGTTCTTGATCCCATTGCTCTGTTTCTCTGTAAGGGAGTTGACTTATATTCTGGTGGGTGGGTTGTGAGATTGGTCGTGTTCTCATTGTCTGTCTGGATTGTGTATTATATGTGGAGGCATTCAACTTTGGAAGTATCATAATGAATATCGTGAATTTATTTATGGAATGGTTTGGGCAAAGGACGGTGGAGGCCTACTTTGACGGTTCACCCTCGGTTACTTGTGCTTTTAGGTTTTTCATTTACACTTTGAGGCTGGCTTTCGTTCTGAAGAGCCTATTGAAAATTAAATTTCACTTGCTAAAGCCAAAGGTTTTTTTTTTTTTTTTTTTTTTTTTTTTTGATTTGAACATTAAATTTTCTTTGATCCCAATGTGCATCTTATGGACTTCGTTTGTGTCTGTGCAAACTTTATGACTGAGGATTTTTTTTTTTTTTTTTTTTTTTTTTTTTTAGAGATTTTCAAAGAAAATGTTTGGTTTTTGATTGTTTAGTGGTGTATTTGAAAGTGAGATGCAAAAAGTTTTTTCTTGATATTTTCGTTGACTGGAGTTTTTTTTTGGTTAATTGTTCACTTTTAGCGACCGAACACATGTAAGTTTGGAAAGTCATTCCATGAAAATCTTTTCCCATAGAAATGACCGCAGCCTTTTTGTGTTCTAATTAGATATGGGCATGTTAAAATGTTTTAGGTCCTGGAGTTGGCTGGTAATGCTGCAAGAGACAACAAGAAGAACAGGATCATCCCGAGACATGTTCTCTTAGCTGTGAGGAATGACGAGGAGCTTGGGAAATTGCTCGCTGGAGTGACCATCGCCCATGGAGGGGTGCTTCCCAACATCAATCCGGTCCTCCTGCCAAAGAAGACTGAGAAGGCGACCAAGGAACCAAAGTCTCCTTCCAAGGCCACCAAGTCACCCAAGAAGGCTTAAGGGATTAGTCTGTTTTGATTTGGTCTGGTGCCTAAGGTGACTGTTTGTATTGCCCTCTTTTTACGCCTCTGCAGGCTGTATGTAATTTAGCTCGATGTACTTTAAAGCCCTTTTAGGTGATGTTGATGGTGTTAGGATTTTCTGGCCATTGGGCTATTTGGTTTTATGTTTCCGTAGAACATCTTTTGTTTCTCCGAATTGAATGACATCCTGAAAGCTTTTAGAAAGTTATTGATTTGCCCTCCGTTGGGAGCTGGGATTATTTTTCATTACTAGAGTGGTCTCTCTTTCCAGTAGTTATCTTTTGGCATTGCGATCATGAACAAGTTGTTCCGGAGTCGAACTGTCAAGTATGTACCAAGGTAGTTGGTCTAGTAGTGAATGAGTCACTTATTTTTATGAGAATATGAGTTTGATTTACATTGCAAATGAATTTCTAATAGTTCATTTGGCTTTGCCTCACGATAAGCTGAATTTAATAATGTTGAGAAATACTGATTTTGACGATTTGAGAGGATTTGTGGGTGCAAACGCTGGAAGCTAGTCTCCCCAATATGCTTCTTTGGACGATGTACCTGCACCCTCGAAGAAAATCCACAAGCAATTTCGGCGTTAGCTTTGCGGATAAAAAAGTCCGGTGAGTGGAGGACAATATTTCGGCTCGAGATCAATGCCAAAATGCCAATGGTGTCAAGAAAGCGATTTAAACGTTACATGGTAGTGAATTAATAGGTGAATTGTCAAGTGGGATGAACTACTTGAGATGACACTAGTGTCGATATGGGGAATAGATGTTCAGGGTCGAAAAGAGCAACTATAATGCTACATGTCGAAAGCTCGTTCAAGTCGACGAGCTGAGCAATTAGTTGGAGTCTGCATATTATTGTCTTGCCGTCAAATATATCCTTTGGTTTTGCCGAGATTCCTGCTTCGGTCACATGTGCAGGCAGTTTTGCAATCTCAGTTCAAGCTCGTTCGGCAACAAACACCAGCAACTGCAAGTTGCAGTTCAAAGAGGATGCATATGCTGTTGATGGATAACTTGCAGTCATTGGTTGGACTAATGATGTATGGACTAACAATATGAATTATGCTTATTGTGTTGTCAGTGGTTATGGGTTAATGAGGAATGAGAATTATGTCATTGAACTCTTATGTATAAGAAGTTGATATTTTTGCACGGTTCTTGAAATGTGGCCGTCGAAATAATGAGAGCTATCAATGAGTTCGACATTTTCGATAAAATTTTTGGCATCACCGGAACAACTCCTTTCCTTGGAGTGTGCTCCTACAAATAAACCCATTTGCCATGGCATTTTATCTGATATACGGTATGGGTACCAATGCATTAAGTTGTTTGTTAAGACGGTCTTAACTAATTTTTGGTCTTGTGGGCAACATACATAAGTCAGTTCACTACATTAGATCCAGCCCACTAAATTGTTAAGGAGTTGGCCAAGTTGTTAAGGAGTTGGAGTTTTTATACATGACATACGGAAAGCAAGCTGAAAAATTTCCCTCTTGATGTAAGGAGGTGGAATTTAAACGGACAACATATTGAAGAAGGCATGTGAAGAGATGAGTGCTGACGCTATACTTCATTACTCATGGCGGATGTGGCGATCTCCCGCAATTGGCTTTACAAGATTGGAGAGTTGCTCAAGTCTTTAGGGACCTCTTACATTTTTCAGCTATGAGACAAATGCTTTGAGCATTGGCATTCGAGAGCCATTCCGTTTTATATATAACATCGGTTGAATTGATTAATGAAGCCGGTGATCCATACTTCAATGCAGCAGTAATGGATGAGAAGGAAAAATTCCTCAAATATTAAAAGGACATTTCGCTTTTTTTTTTGGTGTTCATTGTTTTGGGACCGAGGCTCAAGTTGGATGAGGAAGTCCTTGTTTTGGTCTCTCCTTGTTCCATATTACAAAAATTAGGAATCGATGAGGAAGTCCTAGTCGAGAAGATAGTAGCAATGGTAATAAATTGGTTTTGAATATGTGTGCTGCATATATGCCAATTGGTTGGATAAGACAAGTTTCATCCTATGGACGGAGATGACGCTCTCATCGAGCAATGTTAAAAAATCTCTATGGTATGTGCTGTGTAAGGAGAACACCCCATGTCCTTTTTGCTAGGTCTTTGTCTTCATCCATCAACAAGGTCAAGATGTAGTTTGGCACAAACTATTCCAAATAGGCCAATAGAGTTAGCAAATACAACGTCGATGTTCTAAAATGGTGCAATTGGAGAGCCGTTAGATTTGCAATTCCAATTAGGTTAATAAAGGTATCACTAAAGTCCACATTTAGTGCTAGCTAATTAATAGCATGATATTTTACTTTGCGAAAAATCGATTGTTCTAAATATGAAACAATGCTAAATTACCCAAGTAGAGCTAAGTGATCCATTGCGCTTATCACATCCGGGATTGGTATTAAAATATGATTGGACGGTCGGTGTAGGTCAATATTTTAATAGTAATTTATGATGGATGCGCCTATTAGAATACACACTATAAATAGATTATGCTCCCCACTCTCCTCTAGGGGTGAGCATGGTCCGGGTTGGTCCGGGCCACCCCCTAACCCTAAGACCAACCCGTACAGTGTCGATCCTCAATTTTTAGGACTGAGGACCAACCCTATTGAGCCTGGGACCAAGAACCGGACCGACCCAATGGGTTCGGTCCGGTTCCAGGGTCAACCCGGGACCGATTGATAATTTTTTTTCATCTTATTTTTTATATTCCCTAAAAAGTCAAACCTACAAAGGGCCCGTTTGGTTCAGCTTTTGGGGGATGTCTTTGGCCAAATGCAAATATCTTTAGGATAAAGGGGTTTTCGAGAATGCTCGGCCGTTTGGCAAATTACGCATTGACAAGTTGCTTGTGCGAAAATACCGTTTGGCAAAATTTATTCCAAATGGGCTTTTGCTTTTAATTTTCTTTTTTAAAAAATGTGAAAATCAAATCCGGCGGCCGGCGACGATGCGGACGGCCGATCTAGCCGTCCGTCGCCCGGGTTGCGACCTCGAGCCATCGCCGCGACCTTAGGCGCGTGGAGGCGCAGAGGCCGATCTGGCGCGACCTCGAGGTCGATGCGGACCTCGCGGCGCGCGTTCCGCGACCTCGGGGCGATGCGGACCTCGGCGGCGTCGCGTCGCGAGGTCTGGGTCGCGGTCGCGCGTCGCGGCACCCCCGAGACGGTGGTCGCCGGTGACGCGCGACCCTCGAGCGGCGGCGGCGCGGTGGTCGCGGGAGAAGCTCCGTGGCCGGAAAGAAGAAGAAGAAGACGGGAAGAAGAAGAAGACGACCGGTGAAGAAAAACGATGAACAGTAGCTTGGCATTTCCCAAATGCCGAATGCCCAATGCTGCCCCTTCCCAGCATTGGGCATTGAGCATTCCGAATGCTGATACTTGAGCAAAGGGGCTTCTAAAAATTTTGCCAAACACTGAAATTTTTCCTAAATGGGCTTTGGGGGTCAAAGGGGCTTTGGAAATGCCCAACCAAACACCCCCAAATTCAAATTATACATCCATCGACAATGCGGCATTATGCAACTAAACTATAAATACCAATACATATTTAGCAAATTTAAGATGACACAATAATAAAAATTTCGTACCTGCTAACTGTTCATCGAGATATGTGACAAAATGGAAAGTTCTTGTAATCATTTATCTTTAATATTCATAACACCATATGCAAAAGCATTTTCCTGCATTTGATAATGTCGAGTCCACTCAACCAAAAAATGAGCTTCATACCACTTGACTAGCAAATCACCGTAGCAATTGCAGTACTATTCTACTCTTCAAAAACGTCTATTATTAGACACAAATTGAAAAGCAAAGTTAGCTGAAATTCATTAGTAAAATACAATTAAACCATAAAAAGTTCAAAATACTTAATATAAACCATGAATATATAACTTCACATCTTGTTAATTCACTTGAACTTCTAAATACCTGAAAATAAAACAAATGACATATAATTAATATTCAACAAAAGGTTTAAATTGAAATTACTATTAGTGCTATTGATAGAACATCTCAATATAATATAATATAACATACATTTTATTTATGTTTGAATATATAAAAGAATTATAAATAATATAATATAATATACATGGTTGGTCCAGGGTTGGATCGACCCAAAACTCTTAGGACCAAGGACCAACCCGTACAGTATTGGTCCTGGAATTTTAGGACCAAGGACCGACCCAGTCCCCTTGGGAATCGGACCAGGACCGGCAGGGTTGGGCCGGTCCAGGGTTGGTCGAGGGTCGACCCTAGACCGCTGCTCACCCCTACTCTCCTCATCATTCAAAACACTTATCATGTATCCACTGAGGCCGTCTAAGGGAGGGGAAGGAGAGGAAGACCGAGCCATGGTTTCATATAGTTTCATCTGTATCGATCGATTCAAAGGCGGTGACTTACTAAATCAAATATGTGATTTCAATTCTAACGTAAGTATTCTAAAGTCTATACACGGGTTCTGAATCGTTGAATTTCTTATACTTTATTCACACAATTATGTGTATGCAATGCCAAGGGTTTGGCTAATCTTCCATCCCTGTGCCAGTCCCCCGTTATTGCTTGGAGAAGCCAGACAATCTCTGCGAAGTAGGACGGAAAATGACCCACTTCCTTTTGTCGAGTAATGCAAGAACAGTTTGGGGTCTTGATCTTTTCTCCTCCGCAAGCCATTTCTACCTCTCATTGTAACTCTCATTCCCATTTCTGAAATTAAGACAGTAACACTTTCATGGATTATCAAGTAAATACCTGAAGTTACGTCAAGGAATAGTTTTCGTTTTTCACTTATCTATGACTTTCTCACGCGTACGCACAATTACGTTTTCAATCTTATAAAGCACCCAAATTAATATGCTTGCCCAGATTGCTGTCTATGGGATGGGAATTAACATAATAGTAAAATGGGCACGCGCTTACCGTGTGCATGAAGTCTAGTATTAGTACATTGAAAATTGCCATTGAGATGCATGAAAAAAACTCGTGCAAATATGATTTCGGAAAAGTTGGCATCATAAAAATCACGTGGACTATCCATGAATAGTAGGTGAAGAACAAATAGTATAGCCACGGGCCATGGCAAATGCCGTTGGCTGAATGACAGAAAAAATCTTATGTAAAATTGTCATCTTTATAGCTCCTTATTTAGGTAAGTTCTATAAGAGCGATTATTGCTGCATTAGCTATGAATCTAACCAGGTAAACAAACTCATCTGGGAGAATTGTGCTCTCTGTGATTCCGAAAGCTCGAAGTCATCACCTGTCATACCACGGCAACGCTTTGCATGCTGGAGTTGCGACAGTCACTGGGGCATCATTTTCGCAGTCACACTAGGGACTTTAATATGACTGAGTGCACAGAGACAACAGTCAAGGAAGGAGCAAATCCATATCTTCTAGGACTTCGATATGGGCTAGTGCAAATTAGGTAAAACTAAGAATGTTATAACATACTAGGGGAGTTACGACCAAAGTCAGAAGACTAATCAATTCTTAGAAGAATCCTGGGCCACGGCAAATGCTGGTGACTCAATGACAGAAAAATCTTATATACAATTTTCTTCTTTATAGCTCCTTAAATGAGGTTAAAGTTCTAAGAAAGGCAAAATTGCTGCATTAGCTATGAAGCTAACAAGGTAAACAAAGTCACTCGGTAGCATTGTGCTATCTGTGATTCCAAAAGCTTTAAGTCATCACCTAGAATGCCGCTTAACATTTGCAGCTAAATTCATGGTCTGAAAGTTAAAAGATAGTACTTATGCAATGAGACAGTTCCTGAATTTAGTTAAGTCTTTCTTTTTAAATTTTTAGTCTTTTAATTATACTGGGGTTTAAATGTCTTCAATTGTATCAAGTTTCCTGAACCGTGATCAACATCCTGACCACTGAAAATATCCTAATGTTTTGTTGTTCATCGATATCATTCCAAATTGATACATGATTCTGTGAAACATTTTACACCAATCCCTCTATAATTACATCTATCCACATCTGTTCTCTCAGCCTCTAGAAATGTTGCAACAAAGATTGGATCTCCTAGACTACAATGCTTTCTATGTTGCTCACTCTGTTACTAGATAACTTCTGTCCAAGGGGTAAAGTTTTGGCCTTATGCAGTTCAGTAACAACGTCTCTGTTGTCCATTCGTTCACCTGGTGATGCAGCTGAACATATGACCCCATTCCGAAGGATTGTAGCCAAGCACGTGCTTATGTTGTTTCCGTCTGTATGTCGCCCATTGTTATCCAACTCCCTCTCTTCTTCCAAATTTAGCAAGGGATCTGTGATCTGCATGACCTTTTTGGAAGAGCCGTTTTGATGAACTCATGGAGGTTAAAGTTGTCCACAAACATGCTCTCCATGGGTCGCTTTTCTGTGAACAATTCGAGCAAGAGAATCCCGTAGCTATAGACATTGCCTTCGGTGATACTTCTTCAAATAGACCATATTCTGCAATATACATAAGTCCCTAAACTAGTCAATTCCTTTTCTGTAAAATAGAGATTTCCTCTTTTCTTTTCCCTATATCTATTAAGAAAACCAAATTGTCTTTCCTATTTTTTCTCCTTTTCTTGGGTACATTTTCCATCTTAGACAGTACATGCATTATACGATTATAGGAAGCAATATGTGTTGTACTGAAATACTGGAATAGGAGGATGATGATTTGGACAATAAGAGCAGAGAAAGTAGTTTAGATTACCTGGAGCAACATAACCAACTGTGCCTCTTATGCCGATCAAGCTGGTCTGCATTTGAGAGGCTCTTGATAGGATAAGTTTTGCCAGGCCAAAATCACTCACATGTGCACCCAAGTCATCATCTAGAAGGACATTGCTTGGCTTCAAGTCATAGTGTGCTATAGATGCATGGCACTGGTGGTGGAGATAGTCGAACTTTGTATTGCGATATCTGGCTGTTGCACCATATTCAGCTCAATCCAATCTCCAGTAGGATGTAGCCATTTATCCAGGCTGTTGTTTGGCATGAACTCGAACACTAATGCTTCAAAATCGTTCCCTTGGAAATCTATGCTTGAGCAAGAGGTGATGATTTTGACGAGATTTTGATGCCGAACACTTCTTAATGCTTCATATTCAGCCACAAGGCTCTTTTTAGCTCTGCATTTCTGAAAGTTTAATCACTTTCATGGCAAGTTATTGGTGAGCCTCCCTTAAAGACGGTGCCAAACCTTCCTTGGCCTATTAAGTTTGCCAAGGAAAATCCATCTGTTGCTCTATAGAGTTCTGAGTAAGACAGTTTCATGTACTGATTTTTCAAATTGGCAAAGGAAGTTGTCTCTTTTTGGGACTTTCATGCCTGGAGGAGAACTATGGAAGTACATGCCAAGCCTAAGAAAGTCGAGCAGGTTACGCTGATAGCCAGCACTCTCTTTAAGATTTGAAGATTTCGGTCAGTACTTTTGGTTTTCAACATCACAGGGCGGCAACTGCAGCCCTTCAATTCCCCCACAGAGCTTGCTATTTCCCTCAACTAATATTGCACTAAGGTTACTGATGTGAAAGCTAGTACGAGCACCTAGAGGGGGTGAATAGGTGCGAAAACAAATTTTCGCAATGTAAAGAAAATGATTTCCTTTTTAAACCAATTTTGTTTAGCAATAGATTATGAAAAGAAAATTAGACTTTAATAATCAAATAGAGTTATGATCAAAGTAAAGAGCTTAGGGAAGTGAATAAGAACACAAATTTTATAGTGGTTCGGCTTGATCCAAGCCTACGTCCACTCTTCCGCACTGACAGCTCACCGGCTAGATTTCACTAAGAACTAAAAGAGTTGTTACAGTATTGCTCTTCCTTGATTCAACAGTGTAGAGACTTTGCTACACTTCCTCAAGGTCTCACAGAAGTATAAACGCTTTTTTGAGTACAAGTTTTCGCTCAACAATTGAATTTGACAAAGAATAAGGAGTTTCAGACTTTGGAATTCTTCTATCGCGCACACACTCGAATAACTGGAATATCTTCCTTATATACTCCTCCATGCCTTCATACCCGTTGGCACTTACCAAAGAAGTTATTCCAATCTACCCATTGGATATAATTAATTAGGGAGATTTCGAGTTATTTAAGGAATATGACGATATCCCACCATCCTGCTTGCCTATACAATCAGGATCTAGGTTTCCATAAGTAGAACCTTCCAAGTATGCTTCGCCAATCAACGGATCTAAATTATTCGAATTGAAATCAAAATGAATAACAGATTCCAAGATGCTATCTCCAGCTGAGAGATCTTTTTCAGTCGATAGAATCAAATCCTTAATAAGATACTTAGATATGGATAAGTCTTCTTCAACGGTCAATAGAAACTGTCAATGAGGATAGACTTTGAATCTTGAGTCTGGCGGTTCGGCGATCTTCAGACTTTGACTAAAGAGTTTGCAAGTCTTCAAACTAGACTAATGGAAACGTTTTGTCATCTTCAAAATACGCAAGGAAGTTTTCTCCAACAATCTCCCCCTTTTTGATGGTGACAAAACTTTCCTGTAGATTTGGATATTTTTGACTTGCAAAACAGTTCTTAAGCAAACATGGATATCTTATAAAGATAATTGACTTAGTAAAGATAACATTAAATCTGCATCCACAGAAAATAAGTTAGTCCTGTAAATAAACACCTATTTTTGCCATGAAATACCAATAGTGCTTAAAATAACCAAACGATCAAACAAACCAAACCATATCTAGTCACAGCCAAAGAACCAAACAAAAGTCATTCAAAAAGTAAAGTCAAACGAAAGTCAAGTTTCAAATCTGCACCATCTCTCCCCCTTTTTGTCAGCATTAAAAAAAAAAAGGTAGAGATAAAAAGATAATGAAATTAAGGTTGCCTAGGAACGCGAACAAACTGTAAATCTCCCATTGACTGGACAATCCCTTCCAGCTTTTTCAAATTCTCCTTCAGTTGAGCCACATCTTCACCCTTGGCATTTGCTTGAACTTGAAGAGCAAGGGCATGAACTTGATCATGCAAGGAAACTCAAGAGGCTTGACCCGCATTCTGCAAATTCTGAACTTCGCATCCCAGGGCATAAATCTGTCATCGCATTTTCATAAGAACATGAACTTGAGCATGCAAGGAAACTGAAGAGGCTTGACCCGCATTTTGCAAGTTTTGAACTTCGCATCCTAGGGCATAAATCTGTCGTCACATTTTCATAAGAACATCAAGAATTCTGCGAAAGTCTGCTGAATTTTCAGTCTGAGTACTAGCTTCTGCATGATTCGTGGGAGTATTTGCAAATGATGGCAAGCCAGCATGATCACTCAGATTTGGCGATGAAACCTCATGACCTTCCTCTGGGAATTGAGAGGCAAAGATGTCTTTTGGATCTACAAGTGAGTGACTAACACCTTCACTAGTAACATCAATAGAAGATGTACCTCTTTTCTTAGCAACTCCCCCTGTTTCAATGCCCTTAGGAGGTGAGAAGTACGCTTCATGCTCTGTCTCTGCATGTTCACCTCTCCCTTCTTCTTCTTCTTCAATCCTTTCTTCCTCTGCTTCTTTTTGCATCGTTTCCCTCTCTCCACTCCTTTCCTCTACTTCTCCATGCTTTGTTTCCTCCATGTCTCGATCCTCTCTCTCCTCAGTCTCTGGAACATCACTTTGAAGATTTCTTAGTGCAAGAGCAGAAATGGTAATATCATCCTCATCCTCTTCATCCTTCAGAACAAATGCTCTTCTTTTCTTGGATGGAGCTGTCATGGGCTCCTTCCCTTTCCGTTTAGCAACTGAAGAACCTTGTTGTGACTTGACATGGGTTTTCTCTTTCAATCGCTCCAAAGCCTTGTCCAGCTCTTTCAAACGCATTTTAGAAACCATTTTCAGTCCCACTACCATTTGATCACATGATCGAACACATAATATCCTGGGAGGCTAAATATTGAAACGTTTGAAAAGCTTTGTAACAAGCCCTGAGTAAGAAAGTTGCCCTCTGTCTTTTGCCATCGTTTTGTACATGTGAAACATGATTGTGTGAGGCAAAGATAATTTCTTACCAATGTTGATGCCATACATCAACTTTGCTTCGGAATTGGAGACGTCTGTCTTCGAGGTTGACTTGGGTCTGAGGCAATTGATCACAATCTTGTGAAGCAAAATGTTAGAGGCATTCATCCTCAAGTATGAAATTCTTCCTTCAGCCATTCCATCCTAAACAAGCTTTACTGTCGCACGACCAACAGACACACTAATCGATTGGAAAGCCCCTCGCTCTACTCCAATCACATCCGCCAATGTGTCCATGTCAACAACATAGTCCTGGTCTCGAATACTAAACGAAAATCTATTCGCATCCAAAAAACTGAGATTAGAATAGAAGTAAGCAGTAAGTTCTGGATATGCCTCGGTCGTCTCAGAACAAAATTGCTCAAGCTGAAGTTTAGTGAATTTCTCTCGCAGCTTCACATTCACAAAATCAAGAAAATCAAAGTCTACACTTCTTGGATTGATTACCCCTCTTTTTAGCAACTCAGAATAAAGTCGCCTATGTTCATCCGAGCGAAACAAATTTATCCTTTTGCTTCGAATATTTGCCCCAACACCCATTCTAGGCTTGAATTGAGTGTACATTTTGTCATCATTATTCCCATCAGGCTGACTAAGACCTCCAATACGTGGATCATTGGGAATATTCGCAAATGCTCGATCTGCTGACCCCGCAGGAGCAATCTCCATTTGTTTCATTGTTCGCAAAAAAGTGGGTTTCATTTTGATACCCCTTATCTTTAAAAAATTCATCGATATAATTCAAGGGAGTCCCTCCCCTCTTCAAAGCAAAGTAAAGCTTAAATATAAAAGCGGGCTTTTGAGATCTTACGGGTTTTGCGCCTTCAATGATTTCTTCCTCCACTCTACGAACACTACCTTGAGGTCTAGCTTGAGGAGATTGACGCTGTTGAGAATGTTGTGGGCTCTGCTGCTGTCTTGGAGAATCTTCTTCCTCAGTGAGGTCAAAATGAGTAGGATCCTCACGCATTTGTTGTGGTCCTCTGTTCGCGATCCTTGAAGACTTTCTTTGGGATGCCATTCTCACAGTTTTTGAGAGATTCCAAACTCGATTTGCGAAAAAAGGTGAGAACTTTGAAGATTAAACTAGAGAGTAAAAGAAAAAAAACAAAGGTCTGTACTTTTAGGGTTTTTGAGGAAGACAAACAGTATTTAAAGCAGTCAAAAAGAGGCATACAAAACGACGTAAAAAGGAAAAAATAGAAAATGCATTTTAAAAAATAACTGCCTTTTTGAAATAATAGATAACCGTCTTTTCAAAAATAATTCATTTTTTCGAAAAGGAATGATTGCAATAATCACGAAAACTGGGGAAGATGATCGTACCTTTTCGAGATCAATCAATTATAGATTAATAGATAATCGTACCTTTTCGAGATTTTATCCGAGAGATAAGTTTAAAAATAACTTATAGTCGTAAATCTTGAACTTTTGAGTCTGAATATCATTAGACTTTCATCCCTGAGTCTGAACTTCTTCAGACTTTAAGATATTGACTCTGGAACAAATAAGCTCGAATTGACTTTTCTCCAAAGGCTTTGTGAAGATGTCCGCTAGTTGATTTTTTGAGTCAATAAACTGAATCGAGACTTCTCCATTTTGAACATGATCTCTAGTGAAATGATGTCGAATCTCTATATGCTTTGCTCTTGAATGAAAAATTGGATTCTTGGTGACATTGATTGCGCTGGTGTTGTCACATTTGATCTCAGTGCACGAATCTTCAATTCCAAAGTCTCTTAGTTGTTACTTTATCGACAAAATTTGTGAACAATAACTTCCAAGTGCCACATATTCTGCTTCTGCTGTAGATAGAGCTACGGTACTCTACTTTCTCGAAAACCAAGATATTGTCTTGTTCCCAAGTAATTGACAAGTGCCTGATGTGCTTTTCCTATCAACTCTGCATTCTGCTAGGTCTGTGTCTGAATATCCAAGAAGTGTAAAGTCTCATTTTTTAGGATACCAGAGACCTAAATTTGAAGTAGATGCAACATATTTGATGATGCGTTTTGCAGCACTTAAATGAGATTCTTTGGGATCTAATTGAAATCTGGCACAAATACAAACATTAAACAAAATGTCAAATCTAGAAGCAGTAAGATAAAGAAGTGAACCAATGCTACTCCGGCAGAAGTCCAGCACAAGTGCCATAACTTGGCACGCTGGGACACTTAAGTGCCATAACTTCAAAACGGTACACTTAAGTGCCACTTTTTTTTTTTTTTCGAGTGGGACACTTAAGTGCCACCTCCGGCGACTCTTGCCGGAAATTCTACGTGACAATATTTTATTATTATCTTTTGCCTATGTAGCTTACTTGGAGCTCCAAATTAGCATAAAAATTAAAAAAAATTAAAAATTTAAAAAAGAGAAAATTTTAAAAATTTTAAAAAAATTAAAAAATAAAAAATTTTAATTTTAAAAAATTAAAAAAATTTAAAAATAAAATAAAAATTTTAAAAATTAAAAAATTTAAAAAATTTAAAAAAAATTAAAAATTAAAAAAAAAATTAAAAATTAAAAAAAA
Source organism: Eucalyptus cladocalyx (assembly GCA_017140615.1). NCBI lineage: Eukaryota > Viridiplantae > Streptophyta > Magnoliopsida > Myrtales > Myrtaceae > Eucalyptus > Eucalyptus cladocalyx. The sequence goes on from CM029516.1 coordinate 20,437,111, forward strand.
AAGGAGGGGGGGAGGTCGAATGGGCGGCCGAGGGCTGAGCCCTCGCCGCCGCCTCCCTCGTCGTCGGGAAGGGCCGGCGACGGAGGGGGAGGGTCGGGCGGGTCGCCGACCCCCGGCCGACCGACGGCGAGGGCCGCGAGCCCTCGCCGGATCGCGGCGAGGGCCGCGACCCTCGCCCGATCTGGGCGAGGGCTCGCGGGCCCGCCGCCGGCCGGCCGGCCTCGCCGGCCTCGGCCGGATCCGGCTACCCGGCCGACCCTCCCCACTCCGTCGCCGGCCCTTCCCGGCGGCGGGGGGAGGCGGCGAGGGCCGCGACCCTCGCCGAATCCGGGCGAGGGTCGTGGCCCTTGCCTAGATCCGGCAAGGGCTCGTGGGCCCTCGCCCGATCGGCGAGGGGTCGCGAGCCCTCGCCGCCTCCCCGCCGCCGGAAAGGGCCGGTGACGGAGTGAGGAGGGGCGGTCGGGGTCGCGGCCCCGGCCGGGCCGGCGAGGGCCGGCGAGCCCTCGCCCGGATCCGGGCGAGGGTCGCGGCCCTTGCCGTGATCCGGCGAGGGCTCGCGGCCCTCGCCGTCGGTCGGCCGGGGCCGGCGACCCGGCCGACCCTCCCCCTCCGTCACCGGCCCTTCCGGCGGCGGCGGCGAGGGCTCAGCCCTTAGCCGCCCGTTCGACCTCCCCCCCCCCCCCCCCACCTTTTTTTTTTTAATTTTCTTAATTTTTCTTAATTTTTTAAATTTTTTAAATTTTTTTAAAATTTTTTGAATACTTTATAATTTAATTAATTTTTATATTATTATTTACACGTAGACATGAAACGGCGTCGTTTTTGTATTTTCTCCGCCACGTCAGCGTGCAAAACGATGCCGTTTTGGACTAAACTCGCCGGAAAATTGCCACGTCAACCATTTGGCTGGATTTTCGTCGGAGTGGCACTTAAGTGTCCCATTTTACTCCGATGATGGCACTTAAGTGTACCATTTTAAAGTTATGGCACTTAAGTGTCCCGGCGTGCCAAGTTATGGCACTCCAGGTGTCCTCACCTCATGATACTCCTGTATAACTTTTGGTCAACTTTCTTTCCTCCTTCATCTTTGTCTAGCTTCGAGGAACTTGACATTGGTATGTCAATCCTTTTGCAATTTTCCAAGCCATACTTTTCTTGGTGAATGAAAATTCCCTCATTCAATTGTTTTACTTGAAGTCCGAGAAAGAAGGATAGTTCACCCAGCTCATTTCAAACTCATCATGCATGGTTTTAGAGAATTTCTTGCACAAATCTTCATTAGGAGATCCAAAAATAATATCATCAACATAAATTTGAACAAGCAAGAAGTTTTTGCTTTCTCTTTTGATAAACAGTGTAGTATCTACTTTACCTTTAACAAAACCATTTTGGATCAAAAACTTTCTTAGTTTGTCATACCAAGCTCAAGGTGCTTGCTTTAGACCATATAACGCCTTTTTTAGTTTGAATACAGAGTCTGGTTTCCTTGGGTCTTCAAAACCGGGAGGTTGTTCCATATAGACTTTCTCTTGGATAAATCCATTTAGGAAAGCACTTTTGACGTCCATTTGGAATAATATGAAATTCTTATAACAAGCAAAAGCAAGTAATAATCTAATTGTTTCTAATCTTGCTACTGGTGCATAAGTCTCATAATAGTTTATCCCTTCTTCTTGCGTATATCCTTTGGCCACGAGTCTTGCTTTGTTCCTTACGACTTTTCCTTTCTCGTTCATCTTTTCTTATAATTCATGAACATAGTAGTTGGTAATTAATATTTCTCATTAAATTTGTTTGTATATCCAAAGATAGCAAATAAATATATCTAAATTAAGGTTATTAGCATCATTATGGTTTAATATATGTTTGTATATCATATGATCGCCCAAAGGAGAACTATGATGTATATATATTGTTTAGTTTGAATCTAATTATGTAATATTCTCAAAGCATTAATGTATGAGTATATTCTTGCATATTTGTAATATTTGCACCTATTTCACTTCATTCGTAGTCTTCATCTATTCCTTTGTGTGGTGGAAAGAATTTCTCTGATTGGAATGAACAAGTCCAGTTTCACTTAAGTGTCTTGGACCTTGATTTTGCACTCAAGTTGAGAAAATAACTGCTATTACTAATGATAGTAATGATGATGAAAAGACTTTCCATAAAGCCTGGGAAAGATTGATGAGAATGACAATTGCAAATAGCTTAAAGACTATTCTTTCCAAAACAGTACTAAGGAATTTATAAAGTTTGTTCAATATCATTCTCAGACTACTGATAAGTCACTTGCTGATACATTAATGAATACTTTGACCACCATGAAGTATGATGGTTCATGTACCATGCATGAGTATGTTCTTGAGATGACAAACTTAGCAGCAAAGTTAAGGACATTGGGAATGAATGTGAATGGGTACTTTTTAGTATAGTTCATACTTAATTCCTTGCCTTATGAATAATATGGGTCATTTCAAATAAATTACAATACTATAAATGATAAGTGCAAAATAAATGAATTGGGCAGTATGCTTGTTTAAAAGGAAACATAGATAAAGAATTAAAAAGCTCATTTCGTTCATCTCCTAAGTTATCAAGAAGCTGAAAAGAATTCTAAAATGAAAGGTTCAAGAAGGAAGAAGAAAGGATTATATGTCCTGAATGAATCTGCTAAAAAATCTCAAATTTTACAAAAATGAACACAATCTTATTAAGTGCCACTTTTGTAATAAAGTTGGACACTAGAAGAATAAAATCTGGAAGTCTTCAGACTAGACTTTGGAAAGGTTTTGTCAATTTCAAAACAATTAAGGAGTTTTCTCCAACAAAGTCATTGTTGACAATGAAGACAAGGCTGGAGACGTGGGAGTGGAGTAGAGGCCATGATCAAGATCTCCTCGAAGTATGATTTTCCTCGAATGGCGACACTTCACAAGAAAAGAAGTAGGGGAGAATATGAAATCACAATTGTTCTCTTTAGAGAATTGATAAACTGATAGGAGATTCTTTTTAATGAAAGGAATAACTAAGATATGAGGCATGAAAATTTGGGAAAATTTAACAACCTATATGAGTGATGGGTAAGCTAAATTCGTTACCTATGGTGACCTGATTATTACCATGGAGATCTAGACCCCTAGAGTGCCAAACTTGGCACGGCAGACATTTAAGAATTAAAAGTTAGGAATACGCTTAAGTATTAAAATTAGAGCAAAATAAATCAGTTAAGTGCCAACGGCGAAAAATTTAGCCAAAATCTAACATGGTGTTTTTTCGACGAGACAAATGCAAAATGGCGTCGTTTTACATGTTGATGTGACTAGATTAGCCGAAAACGACTTCTTTTTGCATGCTGACGTGACTACATAAACAAAAAGCGATGTTGTTTTGCCTCGGTTTGAATTTTAATATTTATATTTATTAAACTAAATTTAAAACAAAATTTAACTTTTTAAAAAGAAGTTGCAGGTGTTGGGCGAGGGTTGTGCAAGCCCTCGCTGCCGCCTTCCCACCATCTCTTGGAAGGGTCAGCAATGATGGGGGAGTGTTAGCCAGTGTCACCAAGCCCTAGTTAGGGGCAAGCGACCCTCACCGAATCTAGAGGAGGGTCGCAACCCTCACCAGATTTGGGTAAGGGCTTGTAAGCCCTCGCCACCAATCGACCTAGGTCACCAACCGTTGGCCAAGGCCTAGTGATGCCGGTTGACTGGTGACGGTGGGGAGATAGCAATCAGCCCTCGCTTTCTACAACCTTCATCTCCTCATTTTTAAAAAAATAAATAATTAATATTTATATTAAAATTCAAAAAAGAGACAAAACGACGTTGTTTTAGTTCTTCTTTGCTGATTTAGCTCTTTGGTGAGCCATGTAGATGAGTTTTATTATTAAAAATTGCCACATAGGATTTCCAACTAGGGTCATCGAACTCGGCATTCAAGTGTCCTAATTTTTTTATTTTTTTTAAAGTGATACTTAAATATACATTTCGTAACTTTTGACACTTAAATGTCCTCCCATGCCAAGTTTTGGCACTTGCACTATTCTTTTGCCTATTACCATGATAGGGCTGAACATTAAACAGCTGAGATATATTGTTTGTCATGTGATGAGTAGCACCTGAATTTGGGTCCCATGACTATGAGGAGAGGACGGCAGATGAGGAATTTCCACCAAATTGAGCTGCGGTGATTTATGAGATTGCTCATGTTGTTGTTGCATATATCTTTCCTTACAAACATTGGCTCTGTGGCCAAATTTGTTACAAATTTGACATCTGTTACCACCATTACCACGCTTAGAATTGCGAATGTTTAAGAATCTGTTGGCATTTTGTGGCTCAGCATTATGTGCGATATTCTCATGTACATGCCCAGGGAATTGATGAGAATTTGACCTGTAGAAGCAGTCCGTACTAGGTTGTGGAGACCGTGTTGAGTGTGGAGGGAAGACATCTTCAGCCTTCCCTATAAATGTAGTCGGACCTTGCACTGAGGGTTCCATGAGTTCGAGTCGAGCCTTATGAGGAAAAAGCAACCTGTGAAGTGTCTCCCGGGTCATGTCTTGATACTGACATTGAACTAAAATAGAGACTGCAAGATTTTGATATTCTAGACCCAACCCACGAAAGACACGGGTTTGGTACTCTTGAGGAGAGATGACTTCACTGATGGAGGAGAGCTAATCTACAATTACTATTGTTTGGTGAAGAAATTATATAACCATTTGGTTACCTTTACGAAGAGTCTGCAACTGCATCCGAAGTTGAGCTACTTGTGTGGCTATGAATCACCATGCGTCTATTGAAGAGGTGAATGCTAAGAGCTGTCCGATAATTGCGTCAGTTAAGGTATTGAGAATCCATGCGAGGGCCGCTTGATCAAGTGTTGACCATTTTTTCATAGGCAAGATTCGAAACAACTGTAGTAGTTCCATTTGCACTTGTTAGTGTGATATGAGTTGGAGGACATGGAGAGGTACCTTCAACAATGGGCAAAAGTTTGTTTGCTAGGAGAAGTGGAAGCAGTCTCGCTTTCCATACAACATAGTTATCACCATTAAGTTTTACTCCAATGGCTGGAAGAGTAATGGTGTGGGACTGATTTCTAGGAGTAGATTGTGGAATTTTCGTGATTGGTAATAATGCAGCAGCTAATTCATAGGCTGCGATTGGTTCAGACGCTATAATTGATGAATTTTCCATGGAGATTTAAAAAAAAAAAAAAAAAAGGACAATATCAGAAGGCTGTGTTTGCTTTCGTAATGGTCAGCGTTGATACCATGTTAAAATGGTAAAAGAGGGCCCGATAAAAGAAGATTCGGGCACAATGTTGCCTTGTATTTTCTGTATATTTCAAGAAAATATTTTCTGTATATTTCAAGAAAATATTTTCTGTGCACTTATTTGCTATACAACACAATAGATGTACATAAGCTAAGCACTAGGTTTACAAGAGACATGATTATGTGGATACAATCTTTAGAGAATGATCTTTCTTTAGGAGCAAGTCGTGGAGGAATTGTAGGTGTATTCTTGGAAAGAAATGATCTGACTTGATGACCGAATTGTTGAGGAATTGTGGCAATTCCATAATCAACACTGTTGGGATTTCTTTCCTTTGACAGTAATAAATGTAATTATTTACAATGCAATATAAAACATATTCCTAACTACTTGGAATAGTTATTTCTTGATACCAACTAAAAACAACAAAATTGATGGAAGAAAATTATATGCATGGATTTCATCTACGTAAATACTTTGTGGAAACTACCAAACATAATTTACGTTCCTTTTTTACATGTACTATATCTTTTACTTGGACAAGTTTTTCTCCGCTCAATCATTATAAGCAGACATTTTCAGCCACTTAATCCTTCACAATGACGTTCTCAGGGTTATCCTGGAAAATTCGTGATAAAAGGAAAGAATAAACGAAGACAGTATTGAAATATCTGCAGGTAACATGTATGCATAACTTTTCTTTTTTTGGTTGACAAGTACGGAGAACTTAATCTTCTTTCGAGAGAAGACAATCATCCCTTTATTCTCTCTTTCACGCAGTCTCGATACAGATCTTGAGGAAGAAGATGATATCGCATGTGATGGATTTTTTCTTTATTGATGGGCCTGAGTTGGCCCGTCCGCCCAAGTTGGGCCCAAAAAGCCTGGTCCACGGGAATAGGGCCCGTGGATGGGGGAAGATATAAAAGGGAGGAGAGAGAGGGAGAAGGCACCCTTTGGCAAAAAGAACGTACGTACGTTCCTCTCCCTCTCTCCCTCCAAGAAAAAGAAAAAGAAGAAAAACGCTTACGGCGACACCGTCTTCCTTTCAAGGCAAATTGGCATCATCGGATTAGAATTTCTTCCTCGGTCTTCAGCATTAGTGTTTAATCTGTGGCTAACAAGGTACGCTCGAATCCGTGGTGTGCTTTAGGATCGGTAATACGTGATTTTCCCGGGCTTCGCTTCCGCATTGATTTAGGGGTTCGATTTAGTGTCGAATCCGGTTTTCGGGGATCCGTTATTTCCAACATTGGTATCAGAGCCCAAGTTCACGTTTTCCCGATTAATTTGATGTTTTTTGATTGATTTTTCGCGAAAAATTTTCGACCATACGGATCGGGGCAAGAAATCCCGACACCCGAACGTTGTTCGGCCATTTTTCTGAGTTTTCGTAAGTCGAAATCATTTTCTGAAAACATGGGGAGAAAGGCGACGTCGAGACGAATCCGACGACATATTGCATGCCGCTATGCGTGGGTGCGACGCGCCCGGAAGCGCTGGCAATGGCCAGCGCGTGCGCCACACGCGCCGGTGATGAACTGGCACGTGCGCGCCGGCGACTGGCGAAACGGCACATGCCAGTCGGCGAACCGACGCGTGCTGACGTCACCCAACGGTCGGTAACCGTCGGGATGATGTCAGCGCCGATGACGGTTGGCCGGCCGGCGACCCGACCTGACGGCGACCGACCCGACCCGATCAGCCTGGTGCATGCTGCGCACGTGCCGGCTGACGTCTACGTGATGTCAGCAAGCTCACGCGCAAGAAGGCACGTGCGGCGACGCCTGCGTGGATCGGCCCGGCGCACGCACGCGCACGTGCGGTCGGTTTGTTCGACCGGCCTGGCCGGTCCGACCGGTCTAGCGACCGGTCCTCCGACCCGCGCGCCTGTTGACCCGACCTGTTGACCGTTGACCCGTTGACCGACGATCGTTGACCGTTGACTTTGACCGTTGACTTTGACCGTTGACCGTTGACCCGGAAAAAAAAAAGGAATTTGTTTCTTTTTCAGTCATGCCTATGTGGGTTATAAGTAATCCATTTTTAATTCTGCATTTGTTGCATGAATTTAGGAAAATTATGTATTTTCCCCTATATTTATTATGGATTATAAGTGATCCATTTTTTGTTCTGCATTTGTTGCAGGAACTATGATGCGTCATGCAAGGATACCTGCAATCCCGAGAACGGACGAAGGAAGAGCTAGACTGAAAAGGCTGATGAAAGCGTTAGCTGATTATCGGTGGCTTGATGGTGATTTAGTATCACATATGGTCAAGGTCAATCAGATGATACATGAAATCATCTAGAATGGTTATCTTATGCCGGATTTTGAGAAGGTGCCGGCTTTGATGAACACTCTTCCACCTGAATGGCAAGCAGTGTTAGGTCGGCTATGGGAGGTCAACGTGGTCCCGGGTTATAGGATGCTAGTGGAAGCTTTTGTAAGAGAGCACTATAGGATTGAGTTAACCAAAACTTCAACCCTTAGGTTGAGCGCCACATGGCGCAGAGTGAATGTGCCTTGGTGGCGACATGAATGCTCTCCAAAAGTTTTTCCATGGTTGGCAAATGTGCCTTCCGTTTTCTCAGATGTTTTGACTGATAGATTATAAGGGACATTCCCTATTTATTTCTATGATTAATTATGTAATGTTTACTGCCTGATTGTTGTTGATGTAGCAACCGATATTTTAGTTGTATTATGTGAAAGCACTGTTATTTTATTGGATGTTAGATAATATTTGCTTTCTTTTACTGCTGGTTGCTGTGGGTAATTAGCTGTGGGTAGTAATAGAAGTTTTTGTAACTTCATAGAATTTATTTGCATAAGATAATTATATTAATAATAATTTTGAGTTCGGATTTTTGGAGGATGATTGGAAACATAGTGACCTTTTGATTCTGAAGCCTTACTTGAAATTATTCATTAATATGATGTGTTTATGCAAATAGGGATGCATAAATGATAGGCATTAATTATTCGTGCATATATGTCTGATGTGTTTAGATAGATGGTTCAGCAACTAAGAATGTAATTGCTGATATGAACGGCAACAATTGTGAAATATTGAATATGAAGATTCAATATGTGCTGGAAAAACAAGAAGCACTAAAAGCTCTTGACCATGTTATGGAAGATCTTAAGGATGCCATGTGCCACCTTGAGCTAGTAGAGGAACGCCTAACGGCGTTTGAGCTGAAAACGGACATTTGCAATGCTGGTTCTAGCTTAGAAAGGGCTTTGAGCTCTAAGCGCAAGCGTATTAATTCGTTCAATATGTGGGATTGCAAAGGATCAAGTCCTTGTTGCAAGAAATCAAGAGTTAACCAACACAAGAGAGGAAAACTTCCTCAAGTAAAGAAAATGTCAAGGGTGAGGTGTTACAATTGTGACAAGAAAGGTCACTATACTCGCAACTGTTGTGAGCCGAAAAAGGTCAACACCTCTTGTACATTTAAGAACTTTGCTTATGTGTCAAGTTCTGCATTAATGGCCGAATCCAATCCTTTGTGGACTGTAGATTCAGGATTGACAGACCATGTACCGAAGGATAGAGAATCATTCGTGGAATTCCGACGATACCAACTAGAACTAAGTGGATCTATGTGGGAAATAACTCCAAGAGCTGAAATTAAAGAGATTGGCACCCTGCCAATTGAACATGCATGGTGGATGCACCTTGATGTTCTAAATGCTCCGGAGATTCGTCGAAATTTTGTGTCTGTTTTGGTGTTGGTTAAGCTTGGTTTTAATGTGAACTTCCATAATAAAGGTGTAGATTTGTGTTTAGATACAAACTACTATGGTTATGGTCACTTACTGAATGGTTTTATTGTACTAAATGTTGACTGTGATGATGTCAATATGTTATTTCCTTGTTTAACGTCTTCTGCCTTATATGATAATGATGTGAGTGTGTGGCATGCTAGACTTGGTCATATGGGCCAACAACACATGAATAGACTAGCCAAAGAGGGCTTGTTAGGCAACATTGAAAAAGTCGATTTGCCCATATGTGAGCATTGCCTAGTAGGGAAAACGACAAGGAAAAGGTAAGAGAGCTGAATTTCCTCTGCATTTAATCCATTTGGGCGTCTGTGGTTCAATGAATGTGAGAGGAAGGCAAGAGGCTATTTATTTCATCACTTTTTTCTATAGATGATTATACTCGAGTCGGATATGTCTATTTGATTTCTCATAAATCTGAAGCATAAGTTGTTTCAGAAGGTTTATGAACCTGGTAGAAAATCAATTAGACAAGAAAATAAAGGTATTTAGATCCGATCGAGGTTGAGAATATTTATCTGATAAGTTTAGAAAATTATGTGATGAAAAAGGAATAGAAAGATAGTTGTCTATTCCATATACTCCTCGACAAAATGGTGTTGTGGAGAGAAGAAACAGAACCCTACTGGAAATGGTTAGGTCCATGATGGCGCATGCTAACATACCTATCACTTTTTGGAGTGATGCGTTGTTACCTGCCGCCTATATACTTAACCGGGTGCCTTCCAAATCAGTTGCTTCCACTTCATATGAGTTATGGACAGGTAGAAAACCGGACTTAAGTTTTCTTAAGCCATGGGGTTGTGTTGCCTATACTCATGAATTCTCTCACAAGTTTGGGAAATTGGGTCCCAAAGAAAAGAAGAGTATTTTAATGAGATACTCCGAACACTCGAAATGGTATGTGTTCATAGGTCAGCAGGATAGTGGGAGTATAACTGAATTTGAATCACGGGATCTCACATTCTTAATGGATGAATTTCCTAAGAAGGGCGAAATATGGGAAGATTAGTTCCTATTTGAAACATTGGATCAAGATAATGATATTAGTGGAGTTCGTCCAAGTGGGAGTGATATGAGAAGTGATGAATTGAATTCAACTCATTCTCAATTGCAACCACATGATGAGACGACATCATCATTATCTAATCCTAGTGGGAGCATGATGGGGAATGATGTGCTAAGTGTACAATCTCCCATATAGCGAACAAGTCGCCAAAAGTATTCCCCGTCGACGTTTTGAGATTGAAGGGGAAACTTTTATGGTTGCTCCACAAGATGAGGATGAGCCAAGAAATATCAATGAGGCTCTGAATTGCCCTATTAAGGAAAAATGGATTCATGCAATGAAAGAGGAAATTGAGTCAATGAAATCAAACCAAGTCTAGGAACTGGTTGATCTTCCGAAAAGATGCAGAGCTATTGGGAATAAGTGGGTTCTCAAAATAAAGCAAAAAGCTGATGGCTTGATAGGAAGGCATAAGGCCCGCCTTGTGGCGAATGGGTATAATCAACAGGAAGGAATTGATTATGAAGAAACATTTTCTCATGTAGTAAGATTTACCTCGATTTGCATTATTCTGGCAATAGTAACTAGTATGATCTTGAGTTAAATTAGATGGATGTAAAGACTGCTTTCCTCAATGGAGAATTAAAAAATATATATATATGGAACAACCTGCTGGTTTCATAGTGAAAGGCCAAGAAAGAAAAGTATGTCAACTTTGGGGGTCGATATATTGCCTTAAGCAGTCGTCAAGAAAATGGTTTATGCGTTTTCATAATGCCATAATGGCATATGATTTTACAATGATAGATGAGGATCATTGTGTATATATCGAAAGATCCAAGGATCAATTTGTGATCATATCATTATATGTTGATGATATACTAATTGCCGGAAGTAATATGGAGTTTGTTAATAATATCAAGAGTTGGTTGTCTTCCAACTTTGAGATGATAGACATGGGAAATGTTGCATACATTCTTGGAATTAAGATTTCAAGATTGTAAACCCATAGACAGTCTATTACAAAAGGTGAAGGATTGAGCCATAGACTGTGTCCAAGGACTCCACAAGAGAAGGAACAAATGAAACATGTTCCTTATGCTAGTGCTGTTGGAAGCTTGATGTACATTATGATGTGTACAAGACCTGACATATGTTTTGCAGTTGGAATGGTGAGTAGATACCAATCCAATCCAGGTCAAGCACATTGGAAAGCCGTTAAGAGAATACTAAGGTATCTAAAGGAGACTGCTGATTATACGTTGAGTTATTAAGGAAATGATCTGCAACTCAAAGGCTATTGTGATACTGATTGGGGAGGAGATTTAGATGAAAGAAAATCTACTTCCGGGTTTGTTTTCTTACCGAATAATGGCACCATATGTTGGAGCAATAAGAAACAAAAGTGTATAGCCTTGTCCACGATGGAAGTTGAGTTCGTGGCATTATCGACAGCAGTGTAAGAAGATGTTTGGCTTAAGAGATTATTGGATCATTTAGGTGTTATTGGAAGTGCTGCAAATTCATTGTTGGTTAACTGTGGTAGCCAAGCAGCAAAAGAGTATACCAAAGATCCAAAATATCATGGCAAAACCAAACCTACAGATACCAAGTATAACTTTTGTCAATGATATGATTGCACGAAAAGATGTGAACTTAGAGTACATACTACGCATAGAATGGTAGCAGATCCTATGACAAAGCTTAGTGATGTGTTTTGTGGCCATATGGAATCTCTAGGATTGCGTAGAGACTGATGTACTGAATATTGTATTTTCCCTAAATGTTCATATTTGATGAATTTGTGTTTTCATCATTAATGCCTATGAATCTTTGTTTGATCTTTATGCATCTTAATGCTTAGTGCATTACTTTAAGTTGAGAAGTATGTCGAACAGATATAAGATTAGCCCACTCACATGGGTAATCGCCTCTATTTACTGTGTGATAAATAGAGATGAGACTATTTTTAAGCTTATTATCTAGGTGATAATCGATAGCTCAAGCTTAAAACACGTATGTCGCCTTAACTGAGTGTTAAGATGAGGATATAATACTAAAGATGTCCGAAAGTAAAATACCCCACATATTTTACTTTATCTGTCTATGATACCAGATGTGAGTTCTGATGAATTTTGTGAATGAGTAGATACGTGAACTCAAGTTAGACATTGGGTATGTCTGAACTATCATCTGTACGGTATTGAAAGGTGTAGACATACGCTCCATGGGAAAGGAGTTAATACCGTAATACGTATTTCATACTACGTATGCATGAGTCGACCAATAAGAGTGGCAAAAGTTTGATCTCAACTTTTATGTCGTGTAAGACTCTTAAGGAAAAGAGTTCCTCAATTTTTTAGTCCCCTCATGACTCTTACTTATTCTCAAGATTTCTATTTAGTGTTTGCTATCTTAGGATGTTGCCAATGGTCATGAGTGATTCGATCTAATGGGACATTTCTAGAAAAGCAAACTGAACTGAAATTGAGAGTTTGAAGGAAAGAGGAAGATTGATTTTGGAGAATCACATTGTAGTTTTGTATTCACCGGTTAACCAATTATGACTGTCTTTGAAATAATCATAATTGTGAATACAATATATATATATATCATTGTTTAAAAGAGATCAATATCATTGTTTAAAAGAGATCAAGAGATATAAATGTGATCGATCGATCTAGGGTACTGCATACTAAATCTACTCGGAGTGTGATGCCCATTATGAGCTGCTATATATTCCTAACAGATGTATGGCAACGAGCTCTCAAAGTATGCTGGTCGCACGAATTATTCACCGGTATGAATGTTGAAGAGAGGAAAAGATGATTTTGTTCGGCCCACCATGTTAAGTGAGAGTCTATGATGGATTTTTCTCTGATGGGGCTGAGTAGGAAATGTCCGCCCATGTTGGTTTTGGACCACCATGTGCGAGTGGGAGATGATGGATTTTTTCTTTATTGATGGGCCTGAGTTGGCCCGTCCGCCCAAGTTGGGCCCAAAAAGCCTGGCTCACGGGAATAGGGCCCGTGGATGGGGGAAGGTATAAAAGGGAGGAGAGAGAGGGAGAAGGCACCCTTTGGCAAAAAGAACGTACGTACGTTCCTCTTCCTCTCTCTCTCCAAGAAAAAGAAAAAGAAGAAAAACGCTTACGGCGACACCGTCTTCCTTTCAAGGCAAATTGGCATTATCGGATCAGAATTTCTTTCTCGATCTTCAGCATTGGTGTTTAATCTGTGGCTAACATGGTACGCTCTAATCCGTGGTGTGCTTTAGGATCGGTGATACGTGATTTTTCCGGGCTTCGCTTCCGCATTGATTTAGGGGTTCGATTTAGTGTCGAATCCGGTTTTCGGGGATCCGTTATTCCCAACAACATGTATAGAGTGAGAGATCTTGTGGAGAAATGAAAGCTCTTTCCGTTAACTAAAAAATAACCTTGAATTATTGAAAATAGTTCAGGTACCAAATCAAGCCAATTGAAAGTTTAGAGAATATGTTGCATACTTGATAAGATTATGATCTCAATGAAATAATTGAAAGCTCAAAGATGATATTGCACATTTAACAAAAATTCAGGCATCAAATTGAACCTCTGTAGACATTGTTATTGCCAAATCCATATACCATAGAATTTTCAGCGTGATTCTGACCAATCTTGAAGCAGCTGACACGTTCCAAAACCCTGAGAAAGCAACTAAAATGAAGTTGCCAAAGAAAGGGAACATAAGTGGTTGTAACTAGGCAACTTAAGCACAGTTGGGACCGTCAACATGAAACTCCTGTCGCATCCATAATAGCTGTGGCACCCCCGATTTGCTTGAGGTTGCCACAGGTACCTATTACTCGACTCCTACAACTTCATAGACTGATACCTTTTAACTAGAGAGATTTTTTTTTTATAAATATATATAGGTCCCAGCGTAGCTCATTAGCGGAAGCATAAACGAGTCTCACCATCCCTAACTCTAATAACAATAATGCAATACACACCAACTATGCTCCAAATGAAACGACAAAGCCGAGTCACTTTTATTTATATTTTCACGATGGACATCTCGGGTCGGTACAACCAAAAGGCCAAGATTTTTAACTATACTTGGCTATAATTCAAAAGAGAACTCGACCCTACATCGAACATATACACCCCACCATCAACAAGCGTTGGCTATCCCCAAAAAGTGTCAGCTCCCACCAGTCATATGTGCCATCACACCGAACCCGGTGCATCGGGCGGCGGCGGCGGTAGCATCCCTAGCATCACTCCATTATGTCGGACGTGGACAGACAAAAACTCCTGGGTAATCGAGCCATTAGCAAGACCCACATCGTACATCACCGAGACACGGACTCTGACAAACACTAAACCGGGGGCACCGACACAAATGTGCTCCGTGCACTCCACATCAACATCAGTAGGTATGCCATAGTAGGTACCATGCATGACTAGTGAAAGAGGCATCTTTCTAATATGAAATGTTAATCCCCAAAGGGGTGAGTACAACAACTTAGCAGTTAAGATCCACCAAACTACACAATGCGTCAAACAGAACAATCATGGTATTAAGAATAAAACACATATCATTCATGCATTCAAGCATACCTCACTTTACAGCCATGCATATATCACCATACAACATGCATAAATCACCATGCACTTGTACTTATATCATCGAGTAGCCATGCATATCATCATGCATCGTGCATATACCACTATGATTCATATCATCCATGCTATCAAGCATACATCCATGCGCATGATTCAATCCTCGATCTTTATCTTTCAATTAGATCACGTCATTTTTCGTTCCAGGGATCAATGTTTGCATCCCACAATTTATCGCTCGCATCCAACCTGGCATCGCGAGGAACCTCCGGCACACACCTCCGAGCATCCGGCACACACACTTTGGGCATCTCGTACCCCAACTAGCATCACGAGGTATCCCCCTGGCACACACCTCCGGGCATCTCGAAACTCCCGAGGACATCCGGCACACACACTCCGGGCATCTCGAAACTCCCGAGGCATCGTCGGCTCACACCTCCGACGGTCTTGTTATTATCTCAATTTATATTTACACATATATTTCAATTTCAACATAGCATTTGATGCATCATTATCAAGAGTCTCAACCAGCTTTTGATGCCATATAACATGCCATATGTCATCACATATGCAGCAAAATCAATCGCTCAAAGCATTACATCACATGGAAAAATTCATTTATTTTTGAAAACACTTCAATTTTCGGATAAAATAGAATGCACTCCTTTGGTTAAAACTCTAGAAAAATTAGTAAATGGTATAAATAAATTCTGAAAACTTGACACATTATAGACGAGACCTAAAGGCAGATATCTCATGAAAAACACCATACCAAAAGAATCTCACACAAAACAGTTCGGTCCATGCATCACAGTCTTCAAAATTTTAACACTTCAGCTTGCACAGTTTCGGAAGTAATTTAAATTAAATATCTAAATGAACTCCAAAAATTCTGAAATTTTTATATGTTAGAGAAAAGTCCTAAAGATAAATATCTTGTGAAGAAATTGAAACCCAAATCGTTCTAGATTACTAGATATAGACGATTACTTTCCCCTGTTCTCGGTGTCATTTTTCCAGATTATCTTCGTTCAAAGGAAACTCATTTCACCGACCTACATATGTCCGTTTCTTCTAAATTTTCGGTATGTTATAACTCAGAATATTACTTACAACTTTCATTAAGGACACATGATCAAAATTTTAACTGGATGATTTTATAAAAATCACAGAATCATACTAGGTCGAGGTAGCATTTTCCCAGATCCAGTTTCTTCAAAGGACAACGATTTCACCGACTTATTTTTGTTCATTTCCTCTAAAATTTTTTTATATGTTTTACCTCAAGAAGTACACTACAACTTTCATTAAGAAATCAAAGTGAGATTTTTACAAGAAAGCTACTTTACAGTCCACGAAATCACTAAAGGTCAGCACAACACATTCCAGATCTAATTTCTCCAAAGGAAAATTGTTTCACCAGGCAATCCTTGTTCGTTTAATCTCAAATTTTAGTATGTTACTTCTAAAGATGTTCTATACAACTTTCATTAAGAGATCGAAATGATATTCCAACTAAAATGTCGCATGCAGCTCACAAACTCGTGAAGGGTCGGACTGATTTTTCCAGAAAACAGCATGCTAGGCCAACAAATTTCTACCCAAAGCTTCGAACTTTCATCACATCCACCACAACCAAAGTTCACCATCTTCTACACACACATCACAGCAAGCAAAGGGTAGGTTTTAGGACTCTACTTGCCTCAAATTCAAGCACAAAACAGTGACAAAAATGGCGGGGCAAGGTGGCGAACGAACGGTGGCGACTAGGTGGCGAACTCCTCCTCCTTCTTTCTCTTCTTCTCTCGCATGCTCGCTCTCTTTCTCTCTTCCTTTCATTTCTCTTGGATGACCACTCTCTCTCTCTTTCTCTTTCTCTTGTGCGACTCCCTATTTTTCTCTCCCTTTCCTCGCTTAATCCGCCCCTCCCCCTCTTCTTTCTTCCCCCTCATGATTAGCTTGTAATCATGTCTTTGCATGTAGGTGACACTTGGTAATTTCCATGCAAGATGGGCTTTATCCAGCTGGGCTTGGGCCAGCTTGGTCAACGGCAGCTCCTCCTCCTCCTTTGGGCTTTGCGGGCCAGGCCTAAATGGCCGATTGGTGGGGCTATGGGTTGGTTTGGTTCTTAATTATCCAGCCCACCATTATTCCAATTAATCCCACCTTAATTTCCTAATTAGATAAATACCTAATCACAAAATAATATGGCCAAAAACTTGCAACATTAAACCATAAGAATCAAATCTATAAGGTGCATGGTCAAGAACCAAAATCCTCCTTATCAAATTGTCCTATAGCACCAACCTTAATTTACCCATGAACACAAGATACATTTCCATTAAAGTACTCAGTCTTAATCTATTACAATTCTTTGGTCTAATGATCACAACATGAATCAATGACACTTCCATCACCTTTCTATAGGTTGTAACGCCTCTAGAAATTGCCATGAAATTTTGGGATGCCACAAATAGCTGATGATATAGTTGTATTTGATTTCCCCGGTATAGCGGTGCTTTTGAAATTTGCAATTGTGGGGGCAATTCCTCACCTCAATTTTTTTTATTTTGAGCATCCTGCAAATAGAAAAGAGTTGTCTCTGAGGAAGCGACGGAAGGATAACATTTCATAACTACTTAATCGAACCTGTCAAATCCATCAAGGTGGAACTACTAGAAGAGCACGACACTGTCCAAAACAACGACAATCCATGATACACACAACTATCTATTTAAAGGAAAAATCCTGACATGGATAGAATATCTCCGCAGAAGTGGTAATTTCCGGAAGGGGGTTGCTGCATCTTGGCAAAGAAAGAGAAATTTGGCCAAAGCGGCCTATTTTTTAATGACAAGATAAATATGAGCCCTCTGCCTATACATTAATTCCTGAAGGTATCTCAATCTTTAATTGGACCAAGTTGGACCATCTTTATAACATGAGTGCTGCTAAATATCCGGTTCATTTCTATATGTTAAGGGCTCCTGCCCCCTAGATAACTGTGGAGAGTATGCAATTCAGGTACGACATAAAAGCATAATTTAAGCTTCACGGTTTCTACTTACATAGGCGATCCGGATATATGATTACATGGAAAGGGGGATTCTATTGTGCTCAACCAGTTTTTCACCGACACATAGCTAGCTACAACATCTTACTCACAACAAGATGCAAACTTTTGTATCAGATTTTGGCACTGCAAGACTTCTGGATGATGACTCATCCAATTTCTCTACAAATATCATTGGCGCTAATGGATATATGGTACCAGGTGAGCAATCGTTATCCTCCATACATTAGTTTTCTGGACAGTTACGACTAATGGCCCATAGCCATCCATAGTTTAAGGTTCATCATCCATGCAAATTTATGATTTGCAGTGTACTAGACAACGCTCGCTAAGAATTGATTGTAGATCATCAATTGTCAAAATATATGATGCTAGAGCTTGCTTAAACATTGGTCATCAATGAGCTACGCAGCGTATAGCTTTGGAGTGGTAGCAATGAAAACAATAATGAGTGAGCATCCATGAGATGTCCTCTCAATGTTGTTGACATCATTCAGAGAAGATTATGCTACATAAAATCTTATACCCGCAGTTGCCTTTTTCTAGAAAGAAGTCTCACAGGAAGTATTGTTACGGTAGTTCCTTTGGCACTTGCTAGCTTGTGTGCTAATCCAAAGTCGCGGCAAACAATGAAACAAGTCTTGGAAGCCATGAAAGTGGTCCAGAAAATCAACACATGAAACACCAGAAGACCAGCGCATGTCTATCATGCTGTAGTTCTCGTGGTGCCAAAATCAACACAAATAAACACAAATAATACCTTGACTTCTCTTGACACTTGACTTGCATACTCCCCACAACAATAGTGACTCGATGGGATTAATAATTCAGGTATATTAGGAGACCCGACGAACCAAAATTTGCATATAAGCGACAATTTAGAAGAATTCTCTGCTCATTCAATCTACAAGAGTTCTTTAGTGACTCAATGGGAAACATTTAGTGTTTTTAAAAGTGACAATGGGAAATAATATTTCTAATAAAATTTTGGGACAGATTTTCTTGAAAAAGGGAATTGTGTATCAAAGTTCTTGCTCTAACACCCCTCAACAAAAATGGGGTGGCGGGGAGGAACAATAAATGCATTTAGAAGTAAGTAGATCTCTACTCTTCACAACTAAAGTTCCCGCATATCTTTTGGGTGAAGCTCCTCTTATATGCACATATCTTATCAATAGGATGACTCTAAAGCGTAAAAGTTTTAAACACCATTGAGAGTCATTCAGGAGACCTACCCTATCACGCCCTGGACCTCGAGCGCGTGCACATCCCTCGGTGGTCGATAAAATTGCGACGTCCCAGGATGCGTCGCTGACCCATTCATTTTATTGCACATGCAGAAGCGAATAAACAAATCCCCAGACAACACAAATATGGGATAGAAAAGCATGATAAATTTTTCACAAAACACTTTTTACAAACACACTGGGTTTATATACAAAAGTCTATAAAAAGATCGGCTTTCAAAAAGAAGCTGTCCTACGATCTATTAGTCGGACACATTTGCTGATCCTTCAGACTCCACCTCCACAGGCTCCGAGGTCTTCGGGTCCTCCACAACCCCATTAGGAGGGTTAGCTACACCCTCGCCCAGAGTGACATTGACCACAACGGCCTGAAGGGAACCATCCCTAAATCCATTGAGCCCACGGTGAAACCACGCCCTGAATCGATGAGGTACCCTCTGAGGTAGGCCCTCATCGACCCAAACAGTACTACGAGCTCATAGACCCAGTGACTCTTGGGGATAGGGACATCTATGCTCCACTCAGTAACCCCCCAAAGCTGACCAAAACGTATTAGAGGGACCGCCATCTAAGGACCTGAAAAGGTTAAGCTCACGACTGGGTGAGACAATGTCTCAGCAAGTCTACTCCCTAAACCCTGATTAGGAAAGAAATACGCCTAGGGGCGGCTTAACAACACAATCAATAAGACTCACCTCACCTCAATTTCTTCCTACACATTAGTACAATTCATATCATAGATGCATATAATAAATGCACACATCAATTCAAACATCTCACTCAATCTCAATCAATCACAAGGGTCTTGATTATAGGGCCAAATCGTTATGACGTGTCCCATTCTGTGCCACACAATTTTGTCCCATAATCTAGCGCGTCTATCTCAATCAATCACGCGTTCCAATTGACTACTACCCGCATAGGTAGTTTTACCCAACGCACATCCACCTGACACACATCAGGGACGGCATTCCCAAAGGAGCTTCGGTCTGACCTCTACCGCGATCCGGCATCCATTGCTAGGGCATCCCATATAGGGGCAACGTCCACCCGACGCACATTGGGGACGGGTTCTCTTAACCATTACATGATCATTTAATTCCAGCCAACAACACCGTGCATTGCACTCAAATGTTTCAATTAAAATAATGCACTTGGCCTATTTTCTTCGTATTAAAAACACTCGATGAAAATAATCGTGTGTGGATATACGGTCAGATCGAACTTTGAAAATTAATATCTTTCCTTTTAAAATCTCACTATTTGATATAGTATTTAAAATCATTTTCAGTGTCAAAACCCGACTCTTAGTATTTTCTAATTAAATACCAAAATTTCACAATTTTGAAATAAATACTCAAAAGTCACAATCATCACTCAATTGCACAATTTAATAATCAATTGCATAAACTAAGCACACTACTGCAATCAGCACGAAATCCTGATCACCGGCTATCCCAGAATAATTTCCGGGAAATATTAAATAATTAAATAAATAGAAAAATTAAATAAATAAATGCAATTTAATCCAATAAATACAAACCTAGGCCGGAAACGCTAATTTAACCACCTAAACGAGCCTAGAAAATTAATGCACATATCCACATAAATAGTACAATCTATCTAGCCTATAATCAATCTATTCTAATCACCTAACAATCATAATTAAGCAATTAAATCACTAATCAAAACTAACTAACCACCTAAGCCATAGTTAGTCTAATCTAATTACCTACTAAACGTCATTAACTTCATAGGTAGAGTTTAGCAAGTAAACTCACCATTTTAGCAGGCCAGTGAGTCCACGGCGATGACAACACGGAGGCGAGCAAGACACAAGCCTGGAGCGACACCAAACGAGACCCAGAAGAGACCTAAAACGGGCCATGAAGCTCTCAGCTGGGCTGAGAGTTCAGCTTTTGGTCACGGTTGAAGGGGGTGGTTTAAGTGGCTGCTTGGCGTGGAAACGACAAGGAGGCGGACCAGGCGACGGCAATGGCTCCAATGGCTGGACGGCGACGGATGGGCGGCAGGGACGATCGACAGTTCATGGGGGTTTTGGCTGGTTCTCTCTTGATTTCTTGAGCTCAAATAACCTCAACAATGGAGAAAGCACAGCTAAAGAAGAAAAAGAAGGGCTCAACTGAAGGGGCGGACCCAAATGGCCTCCAAAGTCCACAAATAATATCTCAAACACTCATCACAAAGCCCCCACCAAATGCTGCCTCCTCCTCAGCCATTATCCACACCCAAGCTTCCTCAAGAAGCCATCCAAGGTGGTCCAAATGTTGCTCCCCCCTTGGCTACAAATTTCGGACATTTCCTCTCCAATTCCATCTAATTTCACTTCAAATTAATCCAATTTGGTGCCCATAAATTCCAGTCAAGGTATCCACATCCATCCCACGATTTTTTCTCATAAATTGAACCAACTTCATGGCCAAAAGTGCAACAAAAAATGGCCCTTTAATTTTCCTGGTCCAAAATAGCCCAATTTTGATTTTTCGCTAAAAACTCGGGTTTGCAAAAAAATCTTCAGAGGATGAGTTGATGTTCCTAAAATAAATCGTGACATGACAGAACTTTTAATTTCTGAAATTAGGTTCAATTTCGCAGTTAATTTCAATTGGGCGCGATTTTAGTATGACTTAGCCTACCAAGTAGCTTTTAGAATTTTTAGCGCATTTGACCCGTTGTCAATTATTTTTGAGCCACGTTGTACATCTTCGACTCATTGGTGACTCTCGGTTGTCGTGAAAATCTTGATGTTTCAAATACAGGCACGAGGTACGAAAATGATAGAAAAATTAGTTTAGTGCCGTTTGACAAGAATTTTGCAATTAGGTGGAATCACCTACACTTTAATCACATACCTCAGTCGAACCGACCTATCTTCGACCTCTAATCGATTTTGACGGTGTCGTATTGACCTTTGCAGATTAGCACGGTCGAACAGTTGATTTCCGATCGAATTCTCAAGTCTATTGCGTTAAAATCCCTTAACGGCTTCACCTAATAGACTAGTTATCTCGTAAGTGATCAACTCAGGGAAAAGAACTATAGGCGCGTCGATGAAGAGCCCAACTTATTCAATCAAAAATAGAATTGGAAAATCAGGATGTTGCAACTCTTCCCATTTTATAAAAATTTCGTTCAAAAAAAGGTGGGGGTATTGTCGTCTCATCGAATCTTCACTTTCCTAGGTTGCTCCTTTTGTCTCGTGATGTTGCCAGACCGCTTTAATTAACGGGATTGTCTTGGTGCGCAAAATCTGCTCGTTTCGATCCACAATCTGAACTGATCTCTCCACGTACAACACTCTGTCGTTCATGTTTAATTCTTCAAAATTCAGCACGTGGGTCAGGTCAGATTCATTCTTTTCCAATATCTACACGTGGAAGACATCATGCACTTGTGCCAACCTTGGCAGTAGCACAAGATGATACACTAAAGTTCTTATTCTTTCCAAAATCTCGAAGGGTCCTACGTATCTTGGACTCAGCTTCCCATTCTTGCCGAAGCGTGAAGTACCCCTCATCGGTGACACTTTAAAAAAGACGTACTCACCAACTTGGAATTCCAAAGGTCTTCGACGCTTATCTGTATAGCTTTTCTGACAGCTCGGAGTGGTCTTTAATCTGTCTCTGATAGTTACAACTGCATCCACTAATTGTTGAACCAACTTTGGGCTCGTGATCTTTCGCTCTTTGACTTCATCCCAACACACTGGCATTCTGCATGCTCTGTCATACAATGCTTCAAAATGTGCCATTTGAATACTTTGCTGGTAGCTGTTGTTGTAGGCGAACTCGACGAGTCCCAGCTTCCTTTGAATTCTAGCACACACGCTCTCAACATGTCCTCGAGAGTTTGAATTTCCTCTCAAACTGGCCATCTGTCTACGGATGTTAAGCCGTACTGAATTACAGCTTTGTTCCCAAGGCAGTCTATAAACTCTTCTAGAAGGCAGCTGTAAATCTCAAGTCTCTATCAGATGTAATCGTCACTGGCACTCCATGCAGACGAACAATCTGACGCACGTACAATTCTGGATATCTGTCCAGAGCAAGGTCTTTTCGTATAGCGATAAAGTGAGCCGACTTTGTCGAGTCTGTCAACCACGACCCAGAGGGAATCATTACCCCTCTGACTC
Organism: Eucalyptus cladocalyx; assembly: GCA_017140615.1. Taxonomy (NCBI): domain Eukaryota; kingdom Viridiplantae; phylum Streptophyta; class Magnoliopsida; order Myrtales; family Myrtaceae; genus Eucalyptus; species Eucalyptus cladocalyx. The sequence continues at coordinate 20,460,280 of CM029516.1, forward strand.
CTTGGTAAGCTCATCACAAAATCCATTATGATGTGTTCTCATTTCCACTCGAGAATCTCGAGAGGGTGCAGAAGTCCTCCCGGTTTACAGTGCTGTGCATTCACTTGCTGACATGTCAAACATTTGGTGACATGCTTGGCAATATATGCCTTCATACTAGTCCACACGCAAATTCTGATACATCTTTGTACTACTTGGATGAATGCTGTAATTGCTACAATGAGCTTTTGACAAAATCTCCTCTTTAAGCGCTGCATTGTTAGGTACACACAATCGTTCTCGGAACCTTAGTGTTCCGTCTTCAGAAATCTGAAAGTTAGCATTTTTCTTTTTAGTGTCCTCTTGCAGGACCTTTTGAATCTCTAAGTCTGTTAGCTGAAGCGTCTTGATCCTTATCTGTACTTCAGGTTCAATTCTGAGGGTGGCCATAAGATTTCAAAGGTGGCCTACCTCAAATTTTAAAACCAAATCTCGAGCTCCTTCGAGTAAGATCCACTATTTTATCACCATCTACGCAACCGAAGACTTCTGACTCAACGCATCTGTGACCTTATTAGCCTTTCCAGGATGATACAGGATGTCGCAAACATAATCCTTAAGAAGTTCCATCCAGCTACGCTGTCTCATATTTAATTTCTTCTAAGAGAATAGATACTTGAGACTTTGATGATCTGTAAAGATCTGGAACCTTTCTCCACACAAATAATTTTCTAAGCAAAGATAATCGCTGCAAGTTCTAAGTCATGCGTCCGGTAATTCAACTCATGAGGTCTCAATTGACGGGACGCGTATGCACCAACTCTGCCATGCTGTATTAGCATGCAATCCAGTCCTCTAAACAACGCATCACTGTAGATCTCGTATCCTCTAGGACTAGATGGTATGGTCAGCACATGTGCGGTAGTCAGCTTTTGCTTAAGCTCTTGGAAACTATACTCGTACTTATCTGTCTACATAAACTTCTCTTTCTTCTTCAACAGTTGAGTCAAAGGTGGAGCTAATACTAAGAATCATTCCACGAACCTTTTGTAGTATCCTGCTAATCCCAAAAAACTTCTGATCTCTGTCACTATCGTCGGTCTTGGCTAGTTGATCACTGCTTCGATCTCGGTTGGGTCCACGGAGATTCCTTTGCCCGAAATCACGTGACCTAGGAAAGCAACATGAGTCAACCAAAACTTGCACTTGTTAAACTCCGCATACAGTTCATGATTCCTTAGTGTCTGAAGCACCATCCTCAAATGCCTTTCATGCTCATCAAGACTTCTCGAGTACACCAAGATATCGTTAATGAAAACAATCACAAACTGATATAGACACTCCTTGAATACCCGGTTCATCATATTCATGAAAGTAGCTGGGGCGTTCATCAAACCAAACGGCATTATGGTGAACTCATAATGGCCGTATTGCGTACGAAACGTTGACTTCGGTATATCCTCCTTTCTGATCCTCAGCTGATGATACCCTGTCCTCAAGTCAATGTTAGAAAATATCGGCGCTCCTTGCAACTGGTCAAACAAGTCATCTATCCTCGACAGCAGGTACTTATTCTTGATCGTCACTTGATTGAGCTATCGTCAATGCACAGGCGCAATGAACCATCCTTATTCTTTAAGGACATAATTGGTGCTCCCCGAGGTGATGCATTAACACGTATGAATCCTTTATCCAATAATTTATGCATCTACACCTTCAGTTCCTTTAGCTCTGACAACGCCATCCAGTAAGGAGCCTTAGAGATTGGCTCCGTCCCAGGGCCTAACTCAATCACGAACTCAATCTCTCTTTCTGGCGGCACACTTGGTAATTCCTTCGGAAACACGTCTTAAAACTCCTGAACCACTACAATATCTTCGATCTTCAGCTCCTCAACTATCATATCCACGATAGTCGCCAAGTAACCTTGACAACCCTTGTCTAACAAACAGATTGCCTGAAAGCGATGAGATTAAGGTAATTAAGGGTCCTCCTCGACTCCCAATAAACTTGAAACTTTCACCCCGCTAACAGGTTAAACTGAATCGCTTTATGATAGCAGTCCATTTTAGCTCTTTGCTTGGTGAACCAGTCCATGCCAATTATTACATCAAAATCATACATGGCTAGGACTTTTTGACCTATCGATTGGAGAAATCTTCTTGAAGTGTTTTGAAGCCGACAAAATCCATGTCGTTTCCATCGAAGCTCTAGACTTACCTACCCCTACCTTTCCTAACAGGTTTGCAGAGAAATCTTCTTGAAGTGTTTTATTTAAAGTCGAAGACCTCCTATTTAAAGCCGAAGACTCAAGACTCAAAGTCTATCCTCATTGACAGTCTCTAATCCGTTGAAGAAAGGTTATCCAGAACTGGATGTTTCGTTAAGGATTCAACCTTATCAACTAGAGAAGATCTCGTGGCTGGAAAAGACATAACGGAATTCTTTGATTGATCGAGATTGACTCGAAGATTAAGGAACCGATAATTGCCTAAATATTCTTGGAATATCAATTGTTCTACTTATTGGAAACCGAGATCCGATAATTGTATGGGTTCGAACATGATTGATGGGCGATCTATTGATGGGCCATCGACACGTTCCTTTAATAGCTCGAATAATCTTCCTAATTGATTCCATCCAACGGGTAGATTGGAGGAATTCCTTTGGTAAGTGTCAACGGGTATGATGGCATAAAGGAGTATATAAGGAAGATGTTCTAAGTTGTTCGAGGTGTGCGCGATAGAAGAATTTCAAAGTCTGAAGCTCCTTATTGTTTAGACAATTCCTTTGAGCAAAACATTGTATTCAAAAGAGAGTCTATATTTGTGAGAAACCTTGAGGAGGTGTGGTAGAACATCTACATTGTGGAATCAAGGAAAAGCTGTGTTGTAACTACTGTTTTATTCATAGTGAAATCCAGCCGGTGGGCTTGTTAGTGCGGAAGAGTGGACGTAGGCTTGGAATAAGCCGAACCACTATAAACCCTGTATTCAATTTTCTCTTCCTTACTGATCGTACTTCAATTTTGTTAATCAATAGTGAACTCCTTTCTATCGGTTGCCTAGAATCGCTTCCGTATCTCGATAAATTGATTGTGCACCTATTCACCCCCCTCTAGGTGCTTATACTAGCTATCTCAATTGGTATCAGAGCTCGTGTACTCACTTTGTTTGAAGTGTTTTATTTCAGAGTAAAAGATCCATGGCTAGTATGTTGGCTCCAGGGCTGGTAGAAGGGCAAAGCAACACCAGACCGCCTTACTTTGATGGAAATGACTACAACATATGGAAAAACAAGATGAAGGCGTTCTTAAGATCAAAGGATCCTCTCGGAATGGGACGTTGTAGAAAAAGGAATCATTCCTAAAGCTGCATCTGTCTCAAAAAGAGGAAATGACACTGTTGAGTCCAACGAAATGAGTCAGGAAGAGATAATCAAGAGACAAGCTCTTGATGCAAAAGCAATTTATTCTTTATATTGTGCTTTATCACCTACTAAATATAACAGAATATCTTCTTGTGATACAGCCAAAGAAGTCTGGGATAGATTACACATTACCTATGAAGGAACCGATCGAGTGAAAGAGACTAGAATCAACATTCTTCTCGGTCAATACAAAGCCTTCAAAATGAAACTAGGAGAATCTATAACTGACAAGTTTAGTCATTTTACAGAAATCGTGAATGGTCTTGAAAATCAAGGTCAACCAATTTCTGATCCCATGAAAGTGAACAAGCTACTGCGTGGACTCTCCAAGGATTGAAATCATATAAAGACCTCAATTAGAAAGACCTAAAGAATCATGCCACTGTCTGTCGATGAGTTGGTTGGGACCCTTCAGTCTTATGAAGTGGAACGAATCAATGAAGATGAAGATCCTAAAGGTAAGAAATCCATTGCATTAAAATCTAATGATGATTATGATGTAACATATTCTGAAGACGACATGGATGATGAAGAACTTACTCTCATGATAAGAAGATTCAGAAAGCTGAATAGAAAAGGAAGAAGATTCAATTCAAGGAAACAAAGTTTTCAAAAGCAACAGACCAAGTCTGCTGAAGATGATGAATCAAACAAAGATGTAGTTTGCTTTGAATGCAAGAAAAAAGGACACATCAGACCCAACTATCCTCTTCTGAGGAAGAAGAAAGGAAAAACTGAAAAGTATCGAAAAGCTCTCAAAGCTGAAACCTGGAGTGATACGGAGTGCGAAGATAGTGATGATGATTATGCCAACATATGTCTAATGGCACAATCGATTCGAATCAAACTCCGAGACCGATTCGATTCGAAAGTGAATTCGAGGTAAGTAATTTCAAAATCCCTATTAAAGTTTCAAAATACATTGATGAATTATGTTTTAGTCTTAAGACTTCTCTTAAAAGAATTTCCGAACTCAAAAAGGAAAATTCTGCTTTAAAACAACAAAAGAATGTTTTGGAAGAAAAAGTGAAATGCTTAGACCATAATGTTTCTTCTCTCAGAGAAAGTAAAGATAATCTTTTAAAAGAAAATGCATTTTTGAAAAATGATATTTCAAATATTTCCAAAAGATTTTCTATAGGATCTGAGAAACTAGAAAAAATACTTTATGTTCAAAGACCGTATTTCAATAAATCTGGTTTAGGAATGAATGCTGAAACTATTCCTTTAATCAATTTTCCTAAAGTGAAAGAAAGAATCAAACAAAGACCCACAAGAAATGCTTACAAAAATCATTTTGAAAGGAACTTTGTAAAACCAGTAGGTCGTAATGCTCTTAGATGTTCAAAATGCAATAGTGCAGATCACTTTGAGAAAGAATGTCCTATGGTTTGGAGACCTGTCAATAAAGTCTGGGCAAAAACCGTATATCAGACTAACTCAAAAGGACCCAAGAAAATATGGGTACCAAAGAAAGCTTGAGTTTCTTTTTAAATGAAGGTCACTATCAAGAAAAAAGTGAAATGGTATCTGGATAGTGGATGCTCGAGACACATGACAGGAGACTCAAATTGCTTCATAAAGATTGTTCAAGTGAATGGTGGAAAAGTCTCATTTGGAGGAAACAACAAAGGAAAAATAGTGGGATTTGGAACTGTAAAGATTGGGAACCTTACGATAAGCAATGTTTTTTTAGTTGAAGGGCTCAACTATAATCTGCTCAGTGTCAGTCAATTGTGTGATGCCGGTTTTAGAATCAACTTTCAAGAGGGTATTTGTTCAGGAACCAATAAAGACTCTACTCAGTCATTCATGGGTCGAAGACATGGAAATATCTACCTCTTGGACGTGAAACCAGATGAATCGCAATGTCTAATCTCAATCCAAGACGAAGCGAGCTTATGGCACAAAAAGCTTGGGCATATCAACATGAAGCAAATAGCCAAAATCTCAGCAAAGAAGCTTGTTCGTGGTCTACCCAATTTATCATACCAAAAGTCTGATCTATGTACACCATGTATATTGGGAAAACATGTAAGAAATTCCTTTAAGCCAATAAATCAAGTTTCCACTAACCGTGTACTGCAGCTCTTGCATATGGACCTCTTCGGACCAACAAGAACGCAGAGCATTGGAGGTAAGAAATATTGCCTAGTAATTGTGGATGACTACTCACGATTTACTTGGGTATATTTCTTGGCAAGTAAGTCTGAAACCTTCTCTTACTTTGAAAAATTTGCTAAGAAGGTTCAAAATGAAAAATGGTATGTTATTTCAAGTATAAAAACAGACCATGGAGGTGAATTTGAAAATCAAGATTTTGCTAAATTTTGTGAAGAATCTGGTTTTCAGCATTTGTTCTCATTTCCATATACTCCAGAGCAAAACGGAGTTGTGGAAATGAAGAATAGATCTCTTCAAGAAATGGCTAGAACTCTTTTAATTGAAAGCAATATCTCTTTACGATTTTGGGCTGAAGCAGTTTCAACATCATGTTATATTATCAATAGAGTTTTTCTAAGGCCTATTCTAGAAAAAACCCCCTATGAATTATTTAAAGAAAAGAAGCCCATTGTTTCATATTTTCATGTATTCGGATGTAAATGTTTCATATTGAAAAATGCAAATGATCGAGTTGGTAAGTTTGAAGAAAAGTCGATGAAGGCATCTTCCTTGGATATTCAACCATTAGCAAAGCGTACAGAGTCTACAACAAGAAGAGTCAAACTGTGGAAGAATCAATGAATGTCAAATTCCAAGACTCTATTCAAAATGAATCTATTCAGACTCATCTTGAAGAGACTGAATCTGCTCTAGACTCTACAAAGTCTAAATCTCAAGAAACAGCTCAAACTTTGAAGGAACAGCAACAAGTGACTGTTGAAGATTCAAGTGAAGGAAGTGACCATCAATCTGACAAATTAACAAGCAACTGGAGACATAAGTCCAATCATCCTAAAGATCTTATTATTGGCGACATCAATGAAGGAATCCGCACAAGATCCAAAAGGCGAGAAGAGTCTAGTGCTATGGCTCTTATTTCTGAAATAGAACCCAAGAGCATAGAAGAAACTTTATTCGATGAGAGCTGGATTGAAGCTATGCAAGAAGAACTCAGACAATTCAGAATTAATGATGTCTAGGAGCTGACTCCTAAACCAAAAGGTAAATCAATTGTTGGAGCTAAATGGGTTTTCAGGAACAAGATGGATGAGAAAGGAAAAGTCATAAGAAACAAGGCTAGACTCGTGGCCAAGGGATACACACAAGAAGAATGGATTGACTATGACGAGACTTATGCACCGGTAGCAAGGTTAGAAGCAATTCGTTTATTACTTGCATTTACTTGTCATAAAAATTTCAGGTTATTTCAAATGGATGTCAAAAGTGCTTTCTTAAATGGATTCATCCATGAGGAAGTCTATGTGGAACAACCACCAGGGTTTGAAGACCCAAAGAAACCAAACTCGGTATTCGACTCAAAAAGGCCTTGTATGGCTTAAAGCAAGCACCTCGAGCTTGGTACGATAGATTAAGTAAGTTTTTAATTCGAAATGGATTTGTTAAAGGTAAAGTAGACACTACTCTTTTTATTAAAAGAGAAAGCAAAAGTTTTCTGCTTGTTCAAATATATGTCGATGATATTATCTTTGGATCCTCTAATGAAAGTCTGTGCAAGAAATTTTCTAAGACTATGCAGGATGAATTTGAAATGAGCATGATGGGTGAGTTAACCTTCTTTCTTGGACTTCAAATAAAACAACTGGAGGAAGGAACTTTCATTCATCAAGAAAAATATGCAAATGATCTTGTCAAAAAGTTTGGACTGAACAATTGCAAAAAGGCTGACATACCAATGTCAAGTTCCTTGAAGATAGACAAAGATGAAGAAGGAAAGAAAGTCGATCAAAAGCTGTACAGGAGTATCATTGGATCTCTTCTTTATCTTACTGCTTCTAGACTTGACATTCTGTTTAGTGTTTGCATTTGTGCCGATTTCAATCGGACCCAAAAGAATCTCATTTGAATGCTACAAAGCGTATTATCAAATATGTTTCATCAACTTCAAGCTTTGGTCTCTGGTATCCAAAAAGGGGAGACTTTACTCTTCTTGGATATTCAGACGCAGACCTTGCTGGATGCAGAGTCGATAGAAAGAGCACCTCGGGCACTTGTCAACTACTTGGAGGCAGGACAGTGTCTTGGTTTTCAAGAAAGCAAAGTACAGTTGCTCTCTCTACAGTAGAAGTAGAGTATATAGCTCTCGGGAGTTGTTGTTCGCAAATTCTGTGGATAAAACAACAGCTAAGAGACTTTGGAATTGAAGACTCATGCACGGAGATTAATTGCGACAACACCAGCGCTATAAACCTCACCAAAAATCCAATTCTCCACTCAAGAGCAAAGCATATAGAGATTCGACATCACTTTATTAGAGACCATGTTCAAAATGGAGATGTTTCAATTCAATTTGTTGATTCAAAGAACCAACTCGGATATATTTACAAAGCCTTTGGAGAAAAATCAATTTGAAACCATCCGTTCCAGACTCAACATTTTAAGGTATGAGGAGATCAAAGTCTAAAGACTCTCAGACTCAGACATACAAGACTTCAACTGTAAAGTTAGTCTTGGTACGACCGTCAGACTGTAAGTTAGTCTTTCTCTCTCTCGAATCTTATCTTGAAAAGGTACGATTGTGAACCGTGTTTTATTGCTATCTTTAATCGGCTTAATTATTGCATCGTTTCCTTTTTGAAAGAGAAGTTATTTTTTGAAATGACTATTTTCGCGGAAAAAGGACAGTTATTTTGAAAATGCATCTTTTTATTTCCTTTGTGACGGTTCGTTTATCTCTCTTTTTAACCGATCGTGCACTGTTGATTTCTCTTCACTTTACTCTCAAAAACCCTAGAAAGCATCGATCCTCCATTCCCGTTTTCTTCCCTTGTTTAATCTTCAAAAAGTTGTCGTCTTTCTTGGGAAAGTCAAGCAAGGAATCTTCCAAAAACTGAGAAAGATGTCTTCTTCAAGAAAGTCTTCGAGAATCGCAAGTAGGGGACCATGGTGAATGAGTGAGGGGCCTACGCACTTCGATCTCACTGAAGAAGAAGTGTCTCCAGAACAGCGACAGAGCCCACAACATTCTCAACAGCGTCATTCCCCTCCATCTAGTCCTCAAGGCGTTGATCATCAACAAGAGGAAGAAATCATTGAGGATGCAGATCCGGTAAGAGTTCAAAAGCCCGCTTATATTTATAAGCTATATCGTGCCTTAAAAGGAACTCGTACTCCCTTGAACTATGTCGATGATTTTCTTAAAGACAAAGGATATGGGAACGAATATATCTTTTTGCGGAAAATGGAAAGTTTGGGAATTGCTCGTAAAGGGGTGGTTGAGGAAACCCTTGCGAATATCCCAAGTGATCCTCGTGATTGGGGACCGAATCTTGTAGATGGGAATGATGATGACAAACTGTATAGCCAATTTCAACCGAGAATGGGTGTTGCGGTTGAAAATCGAGGAAAAATGGGAGATTTGTTCAGATCGAAGGAACAAAAAGATTTGTACTCGAAATTGCTGAAGCGTGGGTAGATAAACCCTAGAAGTGTAGATTTTGATTTTCTGGATGCTGTGAATGTGAACTTGAGGGAAAAGTTCGGTTATCTTCAACTGGAAAAGTTCTGCTCCGACACTATAGAGGCCTATGCTGAACTAACCGCATATTTCTATTCAAATCTTAGCTTTTTGGATGCGAATAGATTCTCTTTCAGCGTCAAAGATCAAGACTATGTTGTGGATATGGATATGCTGGCAGATGTGTTAGGAGTTGAAAGAGGAAGATATCAACCGATCAAAGTTTCCATTGCTCGGGCCACACTAGAACTAGTGAAGGATAGGAGAACAGAGGAGAAGATCACCTACTTAAGGATGAGGGCATTCAACATCTTGCTTCACAAGATTGTGATCAATTGCCTCCGACCAAAATCAACTTCCAAGACTGATGTTTCAAGTTCAAAGGCAAAGCTAATGTATGCCATCCTCACTGGGAAAAGGTTTTCTCTCCCTCACACTATCATGTTCCACATGTATAGAGCGATGATGAAGGACAGAGGTCAACTCCCTTACCCAAGCCTTGTGACGAAGTTATTCAGACATCTGAATATTCAGCCTCCGCAAATCTTTTGTGTTCGATCGTGCGATCATATGGTGGTAGGACTGAAGATGGTGACCAAAATGCGTCTGAAGGAACTGAACAAGGAGTTGGAGAAATTCAAGGAGAAAACTCTAGTCAAAGCTCATCAAATCTCTTCTTCAAAACGGAAAGGAAATGAGCCTTTGGTTGCTTCAAAACCGAAAAGAAGAGCTCTTATTGTGGAAGATGAAGAAGATGATGACCTTACCACTTCGGCCATAGCTTTGAAGAAGCTAAGTCGTACTGTTCCAGAGTCAATGGAACATCGTGAGACAAGGAAATGAAAGAGAAGGTCAAGAAAAAGAAGGTCAAGAAAAAGAGAAAGAATAAGAAGAAAGAGAAGAACAAGAGAAAGAAGAAGAAAGAAGCAAAAGCGAAAAAAAAGAAGAGAGGAGGAAAGACTGAAGAAGAAAGAAGAGAAGAAGGTGAACTTGAGGAACACTCTTCTCCACCTGTAGGCATGGAAACAGGGGGAGATCAAGAGAAAGGAGGGAAGTCCTCATATCCTGATGCAAGTGAATGAGTCAGTCGCTCACCTGCAGACCTAAAGGACGTTTATGCCTCTCAATTTCCAAAAGAACGTCATGAAGTTTCATCGCCAAACCTGCGAGATTATTTTGATATGCCATCATCTGCAGAACGTGCTGAAGCTAGTACGCAGACCGATAGCTCAGCCGATTTTCGCAGAATCATGGATATTCTCTTGGAGATGCGAGGTCAAATTTATGCCTTGGGATGCGAGGTTCAAAACTTGCAAAATGCGGGTCAAGTTTCTTCATGTTCATTGAATGATAAAATCCAAGCCCTCTCTGTTCAGATTTAGGCCAATGCCAACGGTGAGGAGATTGCACAACTGAAGGAAGACTTGAAAAGGCTGAAAGGCATCATTCAGTCTATGGGATATTTCCAGCTTGTCCGCGTTCCCAAGCCATCTTGACTTTATTCCATTTTCATCTCAACCTTTTTTTTTAATGCTGACAAAAAGGGGGAGAGATGCAAGATTTGAACAATTTGACTTTTAAATCGTGTGGTTTGTTGACCGTGTTTGTTACGATTTGTTGGATTGTTTTGATCTGTTTGACTTTGTTTTTGTGTCTGGATGAGAACCGAACTAGACTTGGAATTGACTGCTTTTATTAACTATCATTGATATATTATGAATGGCTTTATCACATATTAGGCTAACCTATTTTCTGTGGTTGCAGATTCTAGTGTTATTCATTTAGGCCATTTATCTCTATAAGATATGCATATGTGTTTGAGAAATGTTTGCAGGTTAAAGTTGTCCAAATCTGCAGGAAAGTTTTGTCACCATCAAAAATGGGGAGATTGTTGGAGAAATCTTATTGAAGTGTTTTGAAACTGACAAAACGTTTCCATCAGTCTAGTCTGAAGGTTTGCAGACTCAGCTATTTAAAGTCTGAAGACTTCCGGATAGCCAGATTCAATACTCAAAGTCTATCCTCATTGACAGTCTCTAATCCGTTGAAGAAAGGTTATCCAGAACTGGATGTTTCGTTAAGGATTCAACCTTATCAACTGGAGAAGATCTCGTGGCTGGAAAAGACATAACGAAATTCTTTGATTGATCGAATTGACTCGAAAATTAAGGAACTGATAATTGCCTAAATATTCTTGGAATGTTCCACTTATGGAAACCGAGATCTCGATTGTATGGGCGAACTGGATTGATGGGCTATCGACACATTCCTTTAATAGCTCGAATAATCTTCCTAATTGATTCCGTCCAACGGGTAGATTGGAGGAATTCCTTTGGTAAGTGCCAACGGGTATGATGGCATAAAGGAGTATATAAGGAAAACGTTCTAAGTTGTTCGAGGTGTGCGCGATAGAAGAATTTCAAAGTCTGAAGCTCCTTATTGTTTAGACAATTCCTTTGAGCAAAACATTATATTCAAAAGAGAGTCTATATTTGTGAGAAACCTTGAGGAGGTGTGGTAGAACATCTAGACTGTGGAATCAAGGAAAAGCTGTGCTATAACTACTCTTTTGTTCATAGTGAAATCCAGCCGGTGGGCTGTCAGTGCGGAAGAGTGGACGTAGGCTTAGAATAACCCGAACCACTATAAACCCTGTGTTCAATTTTCTCTTCCTTACTCTCCTTACCTTGATCGTACTTCAATTTTGTTAATCAATAGTGAACTCCTTTCTATCGGTTGCCTAGAACTCTTCCGTATCTCGATAAATTGATTGTGCACCTATTCACCCCACTCTAGGTGCTTATACTAGCTATCTCACCTTCCCCTGGTCACGGGCTTCTTCCCAAACCGGTTTCCATCTTTGTTTGAGCTGAACCTCGACCTAGATGCGGTAGCTTGCTCACTCAAATTCCTTTCTATCAACCGAGCTTGTCCATAAAGCTCATTGTAGTCTTTGAGATCGAACGGCACCAACAGATTCTTCAGCTCTGGTCTGACGCCATTCTTGAACCTCTTAGCCCTGTCTTTTAGATCTTCCACCAGTCTCAAAGCATATTGTGACAGCTCAGCAAATTTGGCCTCATACTGGTCCATTGTCAGCATCCCTTAACGGAGGCATTGGAATTCCTTCATCTTATGCTCCCTAGCACTGCCAGAAAAGTACTTGCTATTAAAAGCTCTAAGGAAAGCGTTCCACACCATGACCACGCCTTCTGGGAATACCATGCCTCTGGTGGCCCTCCACTAGGCACTTGCATTACCATGTAGCTGATATATTGCTAGGATAACCTTCTCCTCCTTAATGCACATAAACAGTACAAAGGTCTTCTCCAAGTCTTGGATCTAGAGCGTTGCAACCTCGAGATCTCCTACACCAGTGAACCTCGGCGGGTTCAGCTTCAAGAACTGCTCTACGAGCTTGTGCATTGGCCTCTCAACAACCACGTTCCCAGGTGGAACTTCGGTAGGTGTGGCTACGGCAGTGGCATCAGCAGTGGGCCACAGCCGTAGCAACGGCAACAGTAGCAGCAGTTGTAGCGATGGTGGTAGTGGCGACAGCTTGATTCTGGGCCCGCTACCCCATCAGATTCCCAAGCGTCTCAAGCGCCTAGACGATCCCATCTATTCTAGGATCGCCAGGGGCTAGTACCCCGACACCGACTAGAGGCGGTACTACTCCACTTGTGCTGGCTTAAGCCTATGCTCTACCACGACCACCTCAGGTACCGACCCTTGTTGGCGTCCTACCCCAAGTCACTGGTCTTATGGTCCTCTTTCTAGGCAGCCTCTGCTCTTGTTCATTCATTATATAGACTTTCTATATAACATGTTCCCGATTCCATATAGAATTAGAAACTGAGTGATCCTCACAAAACGATCTACCAAACAACTATCAATCACATGCATCAGCATAGAATAAAGGTTGTTCTTACTAAATATCCCATAACCCATCTCACTTTATCACTCCAACCATTAACCAGCTCTAATACCACTTCAGGTGAGGATGTCACGCCTCGAACCTCGAGCGCATGCACATCCCTCGGTGGTTGATAAAATTGCAACGTCCCAAGATGCGTCGCTGACTCATTCATTTTATTGCACATGTGGAAGCAAATAAACAAATCCCTAGACAATACAAATATCTGATAGAAAAGCATGATAAAATTTCCACAAAACACTTTTTATAAACACATTAGGTTTATATACAAAAGTCTACAAAAAGATCGGCTTTCAAAAAGAAGCTGTCCTATGACTTACTAGTTGGACACATTTGCCAATCCTTCAGACTCCACCTCCATAGGCTTCGGGGGCTTTGGGTCGTCCATAACCCCATTAGGAGGGTCAGCTGCACCCTCGCCCAAAGTAGCATTGACCGCAACGGCGAGGATATCAAAACCCTGAAGGGGACCATCCCTAAATCCATTGAACCCATGGCGAAACCATGCCCTGAATCGATGAGGTACTCTTTGAGGTAGGCCCTCATCGACCCAAACAATGGTCACTATGAGCTCATAGACCCAATGACTTCCGAGGACAAGGACGTTTATGCTCCACTCAGTAACCCCCCGAGGCTGACCAAAATGTATCGGAGGGACCACCATCTAAAGACCTGAAAAGGTTAAGCCCACGACGGGGTGAGACAACGTCTTAGCAAGTCTACTCCCTAAACCCTGATTAGGAAGGAAATACGACTAGGGGTGGCCTAACAACACAATCAATGAGACTCACCTTGCCTCAGTTCCTTCCTGCACGTCAGTACAATTTATATCACAGATGCATATAATAAATGCACACATCAATTGGAATGTCTCACTCAATCTCAATCAATCACAGGGGTCCTAATTATAGGGCCAAATCGTTATGACGCATCCCATTCCATACCACACAATTTTGTCCCATAATCCGGCGCGTCTATCTCAATCAATCATGCGTTCCAATTGACTACTACCCGCACAGGCAGTTTTAATCGATGCACATCGGTCCTCTGGCGTAGCTAGGCATCATCTCATCCCTTGAGCATGGCAAGGTTCACCCGACACACATTAGGGACGGCATTCCCAAAGGAGCTTCGGTTTGGCCTCTACCACGATCTGGCATCCATTGCTAAGGCATCCCATATAGGAGCAACGTCCACCCGACGCACATCAGGGACCGGTTCTCTTAACCATCACATGATCATTCAATTTCGGCCAATGACACCATGCATTGCACTCAAATGTCTCAATTAAGATAATGCACTTGGCCTATTTTCTTCATATTAAAAACACTCGATGAAAGTAACCATATGTGGGTACACGGTCAGATAGAACTTTAAAAATTTATATATTTCCTTTTAAAATCCCACTATTTATATAGTATTTAAAATCATTTTCGGTGTCAAAACCGACTCCTGTTATTTTCTAATTATATACCAAAATTTCATAATTTTGAAATAAATGCTCAAAAGTCACAATCACCACTCAATTGCACAATTTAATAATTAATTGCATAAATTAAGCACACCACCGCAATCGACGAAATTCGGTCACCAAATATCCCGGATAATTTTTGGAAAATATTAGATAATTAAATAAATAGAAAAATTAATTAAATAAATGCCATTTAATCCAATAAATACAAACCTAGGCCGGAAACACTAATTTAACCACCTAAACGGGCCGAGAAAATTAATGCACCTATCCACATAAATAGTACAATCTATTTAGCCCTTAATCAATCTATTCTAACCACCTAACATCATAATTAACCAATTAAATCACTAATCAAAACTAACTAATCACCTAAACCATACTTAGTCTAATCTAATTACCTATTAAATGTTATTAATTCCATAAGCAGAGTTTAGCAATTAAACTCACCGATTTAGCGGGATGGTGAGTCCACGGCGATGGCAACACGGAGGTGAGTGAGACACAAGCCTGGAGCAACACCAAACGAGGCTCGGAAGAGACCTAAAACAGGCCACGAAGCTCTCAACTGGGCTGAGAGTTCAGCTTTTGGTCGTGGTTGAAGGGGGCAGTCCGAGCGGCTGCTTGGCGTGAAAACGGCGAGGAGGTGGACCAAATGGCTGTAATAGGTGATGGCGGTGGCTCCGGCGACTAGACAGCAACGGACAGGCGGCAAGGACGGTCAATGGTTCAAGGGGGTGCTGGCTGGTTCTCTCCGGATTTCTTAAGCTCAAATAACCTCAACAATGGAGAAAACAAGGCTGAAGAAGAAGAAGAAGGGCTCAATTGAAGGGGGGGACCCAAATGGCCTCCAAAGTCCACAAATAATATCTCAAACACTTATCACAAAGCCCCTACCAACTGTTGCCTCCTCCTTAACCATTATCCACACCCAAGCTTCCTCAAGAAGCCATCCAAGGTGGGCCAAATGTTGGTCCCCCCTTGGCTACGAATTTTGAACATTTCCCCTCCAATTTCATCCAATTTCACTTCAAATTAATTCAATTTGGTGCACATAAATTCCAACCAAGGTATCCACATCCATCCCATGATTTTTCCTCATCAATTGAACCGACTTGACAAATAAAAATGCAACAAAAAATGGCCATTTAATTTTCCCAGTCCAAAATAGCTCAACTTTGATTTTTCACCAAAAACTCGGGTTTGCAGAAAAATCTTCAGAGGATGATTCAACGTTTCTAAAATAAATCATGACATGACATAACTTTTAATTTCTGAAATCGGGTTCAATTTCGCAGTTAATTTCAACCAGACGCGATTTTAGCGTGACCTAACCTACTGGTAGCTTTTATGAATTTTTAGCGCATTTGACCCGTGGCGATTATTTTCGAGCCACATAATACATCTTCGACTCATTGGCGACTCTCAGTTGTCGTGAAAATCTTGAGATTTCAAATACAGGCACATGGTACATAAATGACAAAAAAATCAGTTTAATGCCATTTGACGAGAGTTTTGCAATTAGGTGGAATCACTCACACTTTAATCACATACCTCAATTGAATCGACCTATCTCTAAACTCTAATCGATTTTGACAATGCCGTATTAACCCTTGCAGATTAGCATGGTCAAGCAGTTGATTTCTGATCGAATTCTCAAGTCTATTGTGTTAAAATCCCTTAACGGCTTCACTTGATAGACTAGTTATCTCGTGAGTGATCAACTCAGGAAAATAAAAACTATAGGCGCGTCAATTAAAAGCCCAACTCATTCAATCAAAACAGAATTGGAAAATCAGGATGTCACATACCTAGCCTCTAGACTTGCTTCAGCTTTATTGTTAAAACTACTTGATTGTACCTCATTTGTCCACATCCATGACAACAATCGGGGGAAACTTGGTCCTAGAGCAAAACAATATGTGTTTGTTGGTTATGCACCTAATCAAAAAGGGTATAAATGCTTTGACTCAATTTCCAAAAAAGATGTTTGTCACCGTGGATGTCACCTTTTTTGAATTAATGCCTTTTTTCTAGGAGCTCGTCTTCAAGGGCGAAAGAAAGCGTAGATTCGCAACATTGTCATACAGTCTTCCCACCTTATAGGTAAATCCTCTTCCTAAAAATTCTATTTCTGCAACCCTCATACCTAATTTTGAACCAAGTTTTTCAAATAATGAAAATTCGAGTGCACCTATACTATCATCTCATCCTACTTCTTAGCATAATAGGTGCGAAACTAGTACCAAGAATACAAAGCTTCCATCCTATCTCAAGTCTATCAAACAAGAGACGATACAAAAAAAGAAAAAAGAAAAATGAGTCTCTTGCTCCCTTAGGGTGCCATGAGTCCAAACCAAGGCATGACTAGAACTCCATACAATCATTAGGTAATCTTCCAACACAATCTGCCCAACCTAATCTTAGTAGTAAGAAAAAAAAGAGTATTATGAACTTGACATAGCTATTGCTATCCGAAAAGGAGTTAGGTCTTGTACAAAATATCCTGTCTCATTATGTGTTTTACAAGAAACTCCTCACCCAATTTCCATGCCTTTACCTCAACCTTGTATTGTGTAAAGATTCCAAAAAATGTGTAGGATGCTCCATAGGTTCCTGAGTGGAAGGAAGTAATTCTTAAGAAGATGAAAACTCTAGTAAAAAATGGAACGTGGGATATGGTTAATCTACTCGAGGGAAAGACTACAATTGGATGAAAGTGTGTATTCACAACCAAGCGTAGATTTGATGGATCCTTTAAAAAGGTATAAAGTTTAATTGGTTGCCAAAGGATTCACCCAAGCATATGAGATTGATTAGTTTGAGACGTTCGCTTCAATTGTTAAACACTGTAAGAGTGGTCCTATCATTTGTAGCCAACCTTGACTAGCCTCTGCAATAACTAAATGTGAAGAATGCATTTCTAAATGGAGATTTGGAGGAAAAAGTATACATGGATTTCCCCTAGGCTTTGATAGAAGCTTTGAATCAATGATATGTAGATCGAAGAAGTCACTATATGGACTAAAATAGTCATCAAAGGCTTGGTTTAAGAAGTTCACTTAGTTTGTGAAAAAATGTGGGTATGTTCAAGGACAAGCTGATCATACAGTGTTAGTAAAGCATTCTAGTGATAGAAAGTGATGCAGGAGCATCCAACGTAGCTCCATCGACCAACTCAGAACCATCAATCTTTATCCAAGCCAATAAAGAAGTTGGGCATTATGTGCTTCGATGGATCATTTTGAATGAATAATATTAATTACTTATCGGTACTTTGTGGTATATCGATAGGTATCAATGGGAGGCCATTTTAGATGTCTTGTATGACCAATTGATGAAGTTTCAGGATGATTATTTTCTGGTCAAGGGAGGAGCTCGAATTTTGGGAAGGCTAGAGGTTCACGAAAGCGATTCAAGAATATGGAAAGCCAAAGGTTCAAGAACATGGAAAGCTAACGGTTCAAGAATGCAAAAGGCCAAAGATTAAAGGCATTTAGTTCCCGTGTTAGTAAAGGCTTTTTATTAAGTTCCTAACTATTTTTATTTTTATGTAGCTCAAGAGTCGAATGTTTAAGTTCCTAGGTCATTAAAGTTTGTTTTTAATATTTCCTAAGGCTAAAATCCTCCTATAAATAGGGAAAACTATCCAATCTAGGGGAGATATGAATTTCATGAATGAGAATGGTGAGATTTCCTCAACTTGAGTGAACTCCTTTAGAGAGTGGATAACTCCTTTCGATTTCTTTATCCTTGGAGCGTAGATCACTCCTTGGTGGTGAGCCAAGAAGCCCTTTATCCTTGGCTGGTGGAATCTTTAGGCCTTGGTGGTGAGCTTCTCCTATCCCGAAGTCCTTTTATCCTTGGCTAGTGGAAGCTTTAGGCCTTGGTGGTGAACTGCGTAGATCTCGATCCTCTTCTTCGGTTGGTGGCGAAGCCTTTATACCTTGGGAGGATATCGTTTTATCTTTTCTTATTCTTTTTCGTTTCTTCCTCATATACACTACTCCATACACTTAACCACAAAAGTCCCCTCTGAAAAATCCGTTCTAGAATCACTCACCCCATCACGCATCAGAAAGGCTGCAATTCTAGTGGAAATGATATTGCCAAGATGAACAAGTTAAAAAAATGTCTCGCTTCTGAGTTTGAGATCAAGGATTTGGGAACTCTAAGCTATTTCCTTGGAATGGAGGTAGCTCGGTTGAAAAAGAGATTCGTAGTCTCACGAAGGATATATGTCATAGCTCTTCTAAAAGAGACCATAATGAGTGGCTGTAGATCAGCAAAAATTCCAATAGACCCCAATCAGAAACTTAGAGATGACAAAGATGGGGTTCATGTTAATACATCGAGATGTTAGAAGCTAGTAGCGAAATTGATCTATTTATTGCATACTTGGCTAGATGTTAATTTTGTTGTGAGTATGGTAAGCTAATTATGCACTCTCCATATGAAAAACATCTTGAGGTTGTGCATAGGATCCTTAGATACCTAAAGAGCATACCTGGAAAGGGGGTAATATACAAAAAGTCTACTCACTACAGATTGAACAATACACAAATGTAGATTGGGCAAGGTCAATTACTAACACAAGGTTGACTTCAGGATATTGTACAAATGTATGAGGGAATTTGGTTACTTGGCAAAGTAAGAAGAAGAATGTGGTGGCTGAAACAATGTAGAAGCAAAGTACCGAGCAATGGCCAACGGGATTTGTGAGATGTTATGGTTAACATGAGTATTAGGGAAATTGACTATGAAATTGTATTATGACAACAAGGTTGCAATCAACTTTGCATATAATCTAGTGTAACATGATAGAATTAAGCATGTTGAGATCGAGAGATACTTTATCAAGGAAAAGATTGATATGGGAGCTATTTGTACGCCAACCAACAACACAATAAATAGTTGACATTCTTATAAAGGGTCTATTCAAACCTAACTTCAAGTCTCTCATTAGCAAGTTCGGCTTGATGGAAATTTATGCATCAACTAGTGTCGAAGAATTAGGACAAAACTCTTGGGGTATGAAATTATTTTGTTTCCATTAATTTTATTTCCTTTTATTTTTGAGTCCTTAGAATAAAGAAGTAGATCGCTAAAATTAGGAAATAAGAAATCGATTCCCATTTCTGCTCCTACTTACTTGTTATTATCTAACAAGAAATCTAAACCCTATTTATATGTTTTGCTCTCTGTAAGTATGATAAATAGAAACATAATAAACCACTTTTCTTCTTTGAAATCCGCACATGACACAGGCAGCATTTTTTTGAGTCGAAGTCCTTGACATCCTGGAATAATCTAGGATACTATGTCAAACTAGGACATTAGGATCTGTGGGGTGATCTTGGGGCCTCTCTCACCTTAAAAGCTAGCTCAAGGGGTGACGTTTTCCCTTACACTTATAAACTGACCACTTGTCCCTTCCACAACCGATATGAAAGAAACCCTAACAATCACCCCCTCATACATCGAGTTTAGGTCGGAAACTGCAACAACCCTCTCTGAGTAATTGTTGGATCTAGACTTATTGGTAACCTAAGCTCTAACACCAATGTTGGATGCGCGCAGTAGTAGTTCAATACCTTCACTCGAGGAGATCGCCAAGAGGGAGTCAAAGTCTGAGCCCGTCAATATATCCAGTTGGACCTTCACTCAAAAGCTTAAGCCAATGAGTTATAGGCTAAGATAATATTAATTTCTCAACATCACATCAATTCTTCGATATTGGAATTCTTTAACACAACTCACACATTTAAACCAATGAGTTATGGGCCAACTAGGATAATATTAACTACTCAATACCACATCAATTCTCTGATGTGGGAATTATCTAACATAACTCACACGTGTATTCTAACAATCTTCCACTCACGTATTAGCTCTGGTGTTAAATCTGCTCCCCTTTAATTTAGGTATCCTTTTAGCCCAATTTCATCCTTATAGGCTTGCGTTGCTACACTACAATGCCCACTTGCTTGAAAACGGCCAACCATCAGCTCTAATACCATTTTGGGTGGTCTTGGGCTTTTCTCACCTCAAAAGTTAGTTCAAGGAGTGAGATTTTTCCTCACACTTATAAACTGATGACTTGCCCATTTCACAACCAATGTGGTATAAATCCAACAATTTATGATCAGCCTCCAAGTGGGAGATTGTTGGAGTTATGGAGGTTGATAGAGGAAAATAATGTTCGAGCACATAAAAAATTTATTTTGGGCAGGCACTTCCCAGTAGGTCACCCATCCTATAATGTTAAAGTGGATAATAGGGTTGTTATTGCTGCTAATGGCATATATGTAATTTCCATATTAATTATGTATGTCCTAAACTCTTGCTATAAATAGGGGTAATATCTTTTATAGTTGTAACACTAAAACTTGTAACCATAGAGCTCATAACACTAATACTGATAGTAGAAAGATTGCCTAGTGTGGCACCGAAATTTTTCTTTTTTCTTGATTTTGAGAAAGGTTTTCCACATAAAAATTCTCTCTTATTTTCTTCTCTATTTTTTTCTCTTCATATATTCTTGTTCCTAACAGGATCAATATAATTGAAGGCAATGCAGCACAGCAATAACAATATGCGTATTACAAAAAGAAAACTGATTTTGAGAGGTATGGATGACCTATTCTCTTCATGGAAACCAAAGATCGCTTAAGCGGGAAAGAAATGGCAACATATCGAGTCTCCATTGGAGAAAAAAGTTATTGGACAGCAGGCACTAAAAGCAATAGTCTCAATAACCTTATTTGGACATCAAGTACCCACCAAGAGACATCCCTTCTAATTGAAATTTTTTTTTTTGGGCATGCATTGGTAGAAGAGAAGATAATTCTAAGAGAACAAATATCTAGCAACACTACGGTCAAGATAGTCATAGTAAATGGCAAAAGGTACTACGTAGTAGTGACCATACTTCCACGAAAACAGCCTTTTCTAATGGAAAGACAAAATGCTCTTCAAGGGAATCCATATCTATGAGAACTTAAGGTGCTAAGAACAATGACTGCTCGATAATGAAAATGGACGAAGAAAGGGTGGCATCCCGAAATTCAAAGTCAAGCCATAAGGTGTGTTAAAGTCTCTAATTAGATGATAAAATTTCCCATGGCTTATGCTTTAGCCATTAGTCTTTTAATTAGATTATTTGTGCATATGATTGTGAAAATTTAAATTTGATAGATTAATAATCTATGCTTGGCCATGTACTTTATAAATTAAATTTCAATGAACAAGATTTCCCAAGACTTTGGCCAAGATAAAAATTGAAATTTAAAAATATTTATAAAAGAATTTCAAAAAAAAAAAAGAGAGGAAAAAGTCAATTTTTTGGGGATGGGCCTTAGGCCCATTGGCCTAAGCTTTTAATGGGCCAAGTTAGCCGGCCCAATAGAGGCCCAAGAGGAAGTGTCGACCGGCCATAAAGGAGCCCAAGCCCAAGCCCAAATTCAAAGGCCCATCAAGACAAGTGGCAAGAAGTCTTCATGCATTGGCCTAGACTAGGATGCCATGCATTGGCTAATTTGAAGGCAAGCAATGATTATCAATTATGAGAGTTTGGGGGTATAAAAGGGAAGAGAGAGAGAGGGGTGGCCGGTTTTACCCCATTCAGCCGAGAGAGAGGGTGAGAGAGAGAGAGAGAGAGAGAGAGATTTTGAGAAAGAGAGGGAGAGGCCGAGAGAGAGAGGAGGAGGAACCGCCGTCCGTCCGCCGTGTGCCGCCATGTTCGCCGCCCTACGCCGTCGTCCGTCCGGTCTAGAGGCAAGTGGGAGTCCTCTAGCTTCTCTTGCATGTTTGTATGTCGTTTGCATGTTGAATCTTCGAGTGTTTAAGTGAGAAAAACCGAAGCATGGATGATGTATGTTGAATGGTATGGCTGTTCGTGTTCGGACCGTGTGAGTCAGAAACTTGTTTGAGCTTGCATGTGTGTTTGAAGTCCGATTTTGGCTTCTATTTCTTCATGAAAGTTTTAGCTAACATCTTAAACTAACACATACTGAAATTTCGTGGAAAATTATGGATATTTGAGGGGTTAAAGACTCATTCTACGGAGACCCCAGATATGGAAAGATTTTCCTGACCTTTGGTTGGATTTGTGGTTGCATGTTGGTTTTTGTTGAGAATATCACTTAGATTCCTTCATTAAAGTTGTAGGGGACATCTTAAAATACAACATAATCAAATTTGAAGTGAAATGAACAAGTATAGCCTAGTAAATCGACTAGATCTTGAAGACAGTAATTATGGAGATGTATTTTGGGACACCCGAGACTTCATGGACATAGATGATGACTATACTCTGGTTATTCGACTTAGATCTCTTCATGAAACTTGTATAGAACATCTTGATGTAGAACATACCTGAATTTCAGAGGAAACGAAGAAGAAAGGGTAGGTGAAATTTTAGTATTTCGGAGAAGTATACGCTGGACGATGCGGTAATGGATCCAGAAGCTTCGTGAGACTGTATAAAATAATATAAAAATAATCTGGCTTGGAGTTATTCATCAAAGTTGTACGAAAATGTCTTGACTATAATCCAGTAAAATTTCATAATTTTTGGAGGCCATATGGATATTTTAATTGAATTTCTTCGGAAACCGTGCATTCTGGTTTCATCCGAGAATCATAGGATGTTTTGTGAAAATTGTGAGATTTTGTAAAAATTCAATTTGGCCATGAATTTTGCATGTAATTATCATCCTATTGGTTGTTTAATAATTTCTTGGATTTTTAAAATCTTGGGAATTTATAGTTATTAAAATAAATAAAAATAAATAAAATAAAATGGATTATTTTATTGGCCATAGATTCCATGTAATTAATTTATTTGCATGTGTGATAAAGTCTTGGTGTATGCATGACATTAAATTGAGATGCATGTGTAAATCCTATGCCAAGTATGACTTGTTTGATGTCACGCCATATGCCATGTTAAATTGAGATCAAAATAATGGTAAATGTGGATAATGATAAATGAGGAGGTGGTTGTGGCGGAGGATAATGCCTGGAATGTATAGAGATGCATTGCCGGATGCCCGGAATGTGGGCGGCCGAAAGCCCTGTCGGAGGTCTTTGCCCGAAGGGAATACCTCGCGATGCCAGGATTTGGGGTGCAGGATGCCCGGCCAAGGAGTGTAAATGCCGGAAGCCCTGTCGGAGGTTTCTGCCCAAAGGGAATGCCTTGTGATGCCAGTTGGGATGCGAGATGCCCGGAATGTGAGGGGGGGGGGGCGGATGCCCGGTGGCCTAGGAGGCTGAATGCCGGAAGCCTCGGAGGTCTTTGCCCGAGGGGATGATGAAATTGATGATTTGAGAAATGGGTGATGTGGTGATCAAATTGAAAGCAAAAAGTGGAAATTAAACCATGGCATGATATGCATGATGATATGCATGATGATGATGGTGACAATGATGATATGTGATGTGAGATAATGATGATCACCCATGGCATGATATGCATGATGATATGCATGATGATGATGGTGACGATGATGATATGTGATGTGAGATAATGATGATCACCCATGGCATGATATGCATGATGATATGCATAATGATGATGGTGACGATGATGATGATATGTGATGTGAGATAATGATGATCACCCATGGCATGATATGCATGATGATATGCATGATGATGATATATAATATGGCATGATGATATACATACTTGATATGATGATGCCATGATGATGATGACGTGAATGATGTGATGATGTCATAATGATGATGACATGTATGTTATGATGATGATACACATGTACGTGTTATGACTATGATAATGATGCATGATAGTATGCGCATGGCTTCAAGGTAAGTAACGTCTGCAATGCATGTATGATTTGCATGATGCATTGAGTTGTTATTGGATTCCTTATCTGCTGAGTGGTTGTACTCACCCCTTCGGGGACAAACATTTCAGATTAGCAGTATGCCGCTTCCTGCCGTCGCGCGGGGTGCATTTTACGGGTTATCGTCCAACGTTGAGGTAGAGTGTGAGGAGTTCAGCTGTCCTTCCGTGCCTGGACTCACCTACATACGTGTGCGCTGTTTTGTCACTTACGACATAGGCCTGACTGGGGGCACAGTCGTTCAAGAGTTTGTCTCTGTCCATGTTCACCACGATGGGGTGATGAGAGGGATGCTGCCACCGCCGCCGCCTAACGCACCGAATTGGGTGTGAGGCCCAAGCGCGACGAGTAGGGGCTGTGTTTTTGGGGGTTAGCTAGCCGACACTTATGGTGGGAGATTGTGCACATGCGTTATAGAGGGTCGAGGATCTTTTTGAGGTTTTAGGCTGGACATGGCTGAGTCCTAGCTTTTCCTTTTTGATGTACCGACCTAAAAGAAGTCCCATCTTGAAAATATATGTAAATAAAGTGTCGTGGCTTGTTTATAAAATCCTGGTGATTAGTGGTGTGTATTGGTATCATGGTTGGTAGGGGGATAGATGGTGATGCTTTGATTTGCTTTTGCTAATGAGCCGCGCTGGGATCGCTTTTAAAAAAAAATGCATGAAATTAACGACGCTTCTTCTAAGTGTAAGGCATGAAAGGGTAATAAGGTGTAACATTGGTGCTTGTGGCGACCGTCGAAGGGTTCGGGGTGCTACAGAAAGAATATGCTAAATTTAACAAAAATCAATAAGAAGGATTAGAATATGAGAAATGAAGGAAAGTTCTTGAGAAACAAGAGGCTTCCTATTGTTGAAAACTAATATAATATGTCAACTGAAAAACATACCAAAAGATTTAACTGGTAAAATGAGGCATGTAAATCAGATAAAAAGACTTGGTAAATGGAAACTGTAACCATGCCCATGCGAGCAAATTGACAAAAATGCTCATGGTGGCATTCCTCTTTGTTAACTTGAAAGATATTCCAAGGTGAAAAAAAAAAAAGAGAGAGAGAGAGATTAATATAATCTGGCGAACAGAAGTAAATTTATATGAGGATTTCCTTAGCACGAGGATCCTCCACCCTAATTTCTATGGCAATAAAAAGACCTAGAGTCAGGCAGCATATCAAACACCTAGATTGGTACCCTAGGGGAACTCTCGTCCCAGTATAAACTTTCGTTGTAAAATTATGTTAAGAAGATGATAACATTGAGTATGTATAAAAAAAATTATTTAGACACAAGTTAATTCTCATCAAGATTTTTTTTTTATTTGTAATTTTCTTAATAAGAATGTACAAAATTTCCGTCCAGTGTAGAATAGTTAAAATGACAATAGGACCACTTAGCTCTATGAACAATTACAATCATCTTATCGTCACATTAAATATAAACTACTAATTAAATTCCTTTATCCCATTCAAGTATTAGTGACTCTAATCAGGAATGAATTACTTCTCAAGAAATTATTTCATGTTGACCTTTGTTTCGGAGTACACATGGCTTATGATTAAGCTAAGTTCCGGCTGAAGATGCATCTTTCACCCAATGTAAAGGGAAGTGGAATGGAGCTTCGCTATGCATGCCTGACCATATAACTCAATTCTACACTTTCTGATATTGTATTAGATAACATGTGGAAATTTTACTTGTAGGATGCCATAACCTCAAAATATATCTCGACAAGAACCTCTCAATGACAGGAAATTGACCAAATAAACATTATCGAGTGGAAAAGCCAGAGTAGAACACTATAAACAAGATAGAAACAAAAACTGAAGTCCATAATTGAAAAAAGAAGGGAAGAGAATCATATCCGCCAGCAACCAATGGACAAGCTACCACTTGATGGACAAGAAAGTATCCTGTAACATTCACCTCAACAAAACACAAAAGAGAGGTCCAACCAAAACAGACAAATGAAATCAAGTGAGGAACGGGAAAGGTTGAATTGCATAATCAGTCATCACTCGATATGATCAACTCGCTTTGTGACATCCTGGAATTTCAGTCCTGTTTTCAATTTAATAAGTCGGACCTTTCATCAACGCGCCTATAGTAATATTCTCAAAGCTGATCACTCCTAATATAACTAGACTATCTAGGGAAGTCATTAAATGATTTTAATGCAATAGACTTAAGGATTTGACTAGGAATCGACTACTCGACCGTGCTCATCTACAGAGATCATTACGGCATAGTTAAAAGTCGATTAGAGATCAGAGATAGGTCGGTTCGACTGAAATGTGTGGTTAAACGTGGGTGATTCCATCAAATTGAAAAATTCCTGTCGATCGGCACTAGATTGATTTTTCAATTGTTTTGGTACTCTGTGTTTAATTTGAAATCTCAAGATTTTCATGACTACTGAAAGTTGCCAATGTGTCGAAGAGCTTCATTGTGACTTAAAGAAAATCAACCACGGGTCATTTGCACTAAAAATTTCTGAAAGCTACCTAGTAGCCTAGGTCACGCTTAAATTGCGCCATATTGAAATTAACCGCAAATTTGAATTTGATTTCAGAAATTGAAAGTCTTGTCATGTCACAAGTCATTTTAGGAATGTTGACTCATCCTCCGAAGATTTTTCTGCAAACCGAGATTTTGGCAAAAAAAAGTCAATATAAGGTCGTTTTCGACTGGGAAATTTAGAGGACCGTTTTTTATTGCTGAATTGGGATGCAAGTAGGATCTATTGGTGAGGAAAAATTCCAATTTGATCGAGGATACGTCGGTGGAATTTTTGGGGGCCGAATTGATTTAATTCAAGTGCAATTTTGGTTCAATTTAAGGTAAATCTTGTGCAAATTCGTATCCTCCCTTGGACACAAACTTTGGACCACTTCCAAGGTTTCTAGAGGAAGTTTTGAGGCTGGAAAAACTACTGAGGAAGCCGGCTAGCACGTGGGACCAAGTCAAAGGGACAAAGGGGTGAAGTTGAAAACCAAGTGGCCCCTTCCTTGGCAGCCGGTCCCCTTCTCCCTCCATTGACATCAACCACCCTCCCATTGTAGACCAAAATCCATTGCAGCTCACCCTTGCCCTCCGTCGACCGTTCGCCAACCCTGTCGGACCACCATCGTGTATCGTCGCACCACCCACACGCCAACCACGTTTACTGCTTACTTGCTCATCTGTGGCCATCGTCTTTGCCCTATTTGTGTGTCTTGAGGCCTTGTCCAGTGCTGCCAACCACCGTGAGCCACCATCAAAGCCCTAGAGCCCCGCCGTGTTCCCCCACTGCAGCTGTTGTCCCTCCCTCGCCATTTCAACTCGAGCTAGCCAAGCCGAGCAGTCCTTTGACCCTAACATAGAACCGAAGCCCGTGAGTCTCCCTTGCACTGTTTGGCCCACTTTGGTTCCTTTCCTAATCTCGAAAGGTGCACCCGCTTTGGATTTTGTGGATTGCCTCCGCATCTCTGTCGAAGTGAACCCGTTGGATCGCTAATCAAATGAGTTTATTCACTAATCCCTGCTTAGGAAAGTTAATTATGCTTAAGGATTGATTAGTTTAACTTAGGCATGGATTAGGTGGTTAGTTAGAATAGATTAGCAATTTAATTAATTGTTATTGCATGTTAGGTGGTTAGAGTAGTGCAATTAGCAACTAGATAAGCTCTAGTATTTCTCTAGATAAGTTCGGAAATTTTCTGGACCCGTCTTGGCTTTTAATTTGGCTTTTCCGGCTTACGTGTGCATTTTTTCTATTTATTAGTATTTATTAATTAATTTTTGTAATTAATTAATTAATTATTATTTTTCGGAAATTAGACTGGGATAGTCGGTGACCAGAATTTTACACTAATTGCAATGGTATGAATTATTTAATTAATTGAATGCTAAATTGTGCAAATTGAGTGTGATTTGTAATTTTGGGTATTTATCCCAAAATTTAATAATTTCAGTATGTAATTAGAAAATATCAAGTGTCAGTTTACAACGCAAAAAATGTGTTTATGGATCATGGAAATTAGTGGGTTTTTCAAAAGAGAAAATATTGTATTTTGGCTAAGGCCGACCGTGTACCCACACACGATTATTTTGATCATGTATGATAAAAATGGTGAATTTATTAGATGATCAAAATGGTATACTATATCAGCTTGCAGGCTTGATAAGTCAGCTTAGGGCGATCAGTATACCAGTATACTATATCAGCCCTATATCAGCCTAAGGGCCATGATATATCAGCTTTGGGTGAGCAATATACATTATCAGCTTCTTGTGAGCATTATCAGTATACTATATCAGCTTATGGGCTTTGATATGTCAGCTTAAGGCGAGCAATATACTCTGTTGTCAGCTTCTAGTGAGCTATATAATTTATTAGCTTTGGGTGAGCTATACTATCTATCTTCAGGTTAGGGTGAGCAATCCTGATTTGATCGGACTTTATAGATAGTATTAACTGGACTGACCAAATGATGGTCTTGATAACATGAAATCAACCGAGTCGATTGATCGATGGCTCGATTTGATGTGATGATTTGATTTGTTGATGTAATTCGATGATTATATGAATCATACTGACTTGCAGGAAGAAACCGAGACAAAAGTAAGAACTCTGACTTATGCTTGTGCTTAGGTAGCCCTAATGGTGTATTTTCTTCCTAGTTGGGTCTTAGGAGATGAATTTGCTGAGACGTCATCTCACTCCGTTGTGAGATAACATTTTCAGGTACCTTGGTCATGGAGGACCTGAAGCCCCGGAGTCTGGGAAGGTGGAGACTGAAGAATCGGCGAACATGTCTGACTAGTGGGTCATAAGATAGTTCCCTTTTTGTTGAGCCGATATTTTTGTAAATAGCCTGGTATTGTATATAAACATGTGTGTTTATAAAAGGCTTATTTTTGTTTTGAATTATGGTCCTACTTTCCTATCCCATCTTGATGTTGTCTGGGGGATATTATCTATTTGCTTCAGCATGTGCAATTAAAATGAAAGGGTCGGCGATGCGTCCTAGGACATCGCTATTTAATCGACTACAGAGGGATGGGCACGCACTCGGAGGATCGGGGCGTGACATCCTTGTTTAAGTAGTATCAGAGCATAATTAGTAATTAGAGTGATAAGGTGCGATGGTTTATGAGATAGTTAGTAGGATTGGCCTTTATTTCATACTGGTACATGTCTATGATAGCTGATTGGTAGAATTGTTTATTTGTGTGGATCACTCAGCTTCTAATTCGGTGTGGAATTGGAAGGCGGGTTTCAGTATAAACTGAGTCATGAGTGATCAGGAGCAAAGAACTCCTAGGAAGCGTACCATCGGCATATTACTCAGGGTAAGACACCGATGAAGGTCGGTACCTGAGGAGGCCGTGGTAGAGTGCTAGCTCAGGCTAGCGCTAGTGGAGTAACACCACCTTTTGTTGGTGCTAGAGTAGCAGCCCTTGGTGATCCCAGGTTGGATGGGATCATGTAGGTGCTTGAAGCCAAGAGAGATTTGATGGGGGCAGCAGGTCTAGAATCAAGCCGCTGCTAGTGTCGCCGCCACTCAAGCTGCCGCTACTGCTACTGTTGCCACCGCTGTTAAAGCCGCCACCGTTGCTACACCTACTGAAGTTCTAGCTGGGAACTTAGTTATGGAGAGGGAGAAACCAATCCATAAGTTGGTGGAGCATTTCCTAAAGTTAAACCCGCCGAGGTTCACTGGTACTGGAGACCCCGAGACTACCTCACTGTGGATTCAAGATCTGGAAAAGACTTTTGCACTTCTGAGGTGCAATGAGGAGGAAAGAGTTTTCTTGGCAGTATATCAACTATAGGGTAACACAAATACCTGGTGGAGAGACACTGGAGATACCATATTCCCGGGAGGAGTAATCCCGGTGTGGGATGCTTTCTTTAGAGCTTTCAATGACAATTACTTTTTGGGTAGTGCCCGAGAACAGAAGATAGAGGAATTTTAATGCCACCGCCAAAGGACGATGACTGTTGACTAGTATGAGGTCAAATTTACGGAGCTTTCTTAGTATGCTCCGACGTTATAGAGGATCCGTAAGATAAGGCTCGAAGGTTCAGGAATGGCCTTCGACTAGAGCTGAAGCAACCGCTAGTGCCATTTGATCTGAAGGATTATCAGGAAGTGTACAATCGAGCCCAGTTGCTAGAGAGAAGTCTGAATGAACAAGCCACCTCATCTGGATCGAGGTTTAATTTGAATCGAGATGTGAATCGACACGGGAAGAGGCCCATGACTAGAGGAAGGTTTCATTTTCCGCCCAACAGGAAGGGTGGAATTGGAAAGTTAGCGTCAAACCAAAATAGTACGTGTCGCTTTTGTGGAAGGGGACATGGTACAGCTCCATGCCTTCGAAGACCAGGCGTTTGTTTTGAATGTGGTCAATAGGGTCACATGGCTAGAGATTGTCCTAGAAGGCTTAGAGGACAACATCAGTTACCGTCACCACCACCGATGAGTCAGATCAGAGGGTACGCGCTGCAGAACGCACCACAGGGTGGACAAGTCAGACCCCCAGCTCAAGGGACAGTGTACACTATCACCAAAGGTCAAGCAAAGGACACGCTTGATGTAATTACAGGTACGGTTTCGCTGAACAACCATGCTGCCTATGCTTTATTTGACCCTGGCGCGACTCATTCTTTTATTGCTGAGCAATATGTTAAGCTGATAAGGTTAAGTCCTGAGTTGCTGGAGTTAGTGGTTAGCATATCCACACCGTTAAAGGATAAGGTGTTATCTGCTTTGAGTTGTTCTGGTTGCAAGTTAGTGATTGGTGAGCGAGAGGGGAAGATAGACTTGTTAGTCCTAGTAATGTATGACTTTGATTTGATAATTGGCATGGAATGACTCACCAAGCAACGAGCTAAGATAGACTGTTATCGTAAAGCGATTTAGTTTAACCCATTAGAAGGTGAAAGTTTCAAGTTTGTTGGGAATCAAGGAGGACCCTTGATTTCTTTAATCTCGTTGCTTGAGGCAACCCGTTTGTTAGACGGGGGTTGTCAAAGTTACCTGGCAATCGTCTAGATACGACAATTGAGGAGCTAAAGGTCGAAGATATCTCAGTGGTGCAAAAATTTCCATATGTATTCCCAAAGGAGTTGTCAGGCTTACCTCTAGAAAGGGAGATTGAGTTCGTGATTGAGTTAGCATCCGGGATAGAGCCAATTTCTAAGGCTCCTTACCGGATGGCGTTATTTGAGTTGAAGGAACTAAAGGTGCATATGCAGAAGTTGTTCGATAAATGATTCATACGTCCCAGTGCATCACATTGGGGAGCACTAATTATGTTCGTGAAGAAGAAATATGGTTCGTTGCGTTTGTGCATCGACTATCATCAACTTAATCAGGTGACGATCAAGAACAAGTATCCACTCCTGAGGATCGACGACTTGTTTGATCAGTTATAAGGAGCGTCGATATTCTCCAAAATCGACTTGAGGACAGGATATCATCAACTGAGGATCAGGAATGAGGACATTCCAAAGTAAGCGTTTCGTACTTGATACGGCCATTATGAGTTCACTATAATGCCGTTCGGATTGATGAACGCCCCAGCTACTTTTATGGATTTGATGAACTGAGTGTTCAAAGAATATTTGGATCAGTTTGTGATTGTGTTCATCGATGATATTTTGGTATATTCGAGGAGTGCTGAGGAGCATAAGGATCATCTAAGACTAGTACTGCAGACCCTGAGGATTCATGGATTGTACGCCAAGTTCAGTAAGTGCGAGTTTTAGTTGATTTGAGTAGCATTTTTAGGTCACGTGATTTCAGGCGAAAGAATCTCCGTGGACACGTCTAAGATTGAAGCAGTGATCAATTGGCCAAGACCAACTATAGTGACAGAGATCAGAAATTTTCTGGGTTTGGCAAGGTATTACAGACGGTTCATAGAAGGATTTTTAGTGTTAGTGTCTCCGTTGACTCGACTTTTGAAGAATGAAGAAAAGTTCGTGTGGACAAACAAGTGCGAGCATAATTTCCAAGAGCTTAAGCAAAAGCTGACTACCGCACCTATGCTGACCATTCCATCTGGTCCTAGAGAATATGAGATCTATAGTGATGCGTCATTTAGAGGATTGGGTTGCGTGTTGATGTAACATGATAGGGTTGTTGTATACGCCCCCCGTCAGTTGAGACCTCATGAACAGAATTACCCGACGCATGACTTGGAACTCACCGCAATTATTTTCGCTTTGAAGATTTTGAGACATTACTTGTGTGGAGAAAAATTCCAAATCTTCACTGACTATCAAAATCTCAAGTATCTATTTTCTCATAAGGAATTGAATATGAGATAGCACTGCTGGATGAAACTTCTAAAGGACTACGATTGTGATATTTTGCATCACTTTAGAAAGGTGAATAAGGTCGCCGACGCTTTGAGTCGGAAGTCTTCAGTCACACATATGTTGGTTAAAGAATGGAATTTAATCGAGAGAGCTCAAGATTCGGTTTTCAAGTTTGAGGTAGGCCACCTTTTGCATCTCATAGCCACCCTCGGAATTGAACCGGATGTTCAGATCCATATCAAATTACTTCAGCCAACAAACCTAGATGTTCAGAAGATTCTGCAAGAGGATACCGATAAGAGGAAAGCTGATTTTTAAATTTCTGAGGATGGAACACTAAGGTTTCGAGGATAATTGTGTGTACCTGATGATGCAGAGCTTAGAGAGAAGATCTTATCATAAGCTCATCGTAGCAGTTACAGTATTCACCATGGCAGTACAAAGATGTATCAGAATTTGTGTCAACATTATTGGTGGTTTTGTATGAAGGCGAACATCGCCAAGCATGACGCCAAGTGTCTAACGTGTCAGCAAGTGAAGGCACAACATTGTAAGCTGAGAGAACTTCTGCAACCTCTCAAGATTCCAGAATGGAAATTGGAGAATATCACGATGGATTTTGTGATAGGTTTGCCAAGGAGTAAGAGAGGTAATGATTCCTAGCGTATCGTCTTGCGTTGCCGCCAAGACAAGTGCAAGTGCACAATATCTTTCACATGTCAATGTTAAGGAAGTATGAGCCTAACCCAACCCATGTACTTAATTTTGAGTAATTAGACGTGAACGACAAAGTGTTGTACATGAACAGCCCGGTTAAGATCGTGGATCGGAAAGAACAAATTCTACGTACCAAGACCATCCCGTTGGTGAAAGTAGTCTGGCAACACCACGGCACTGAAGGAGCAACCTGGGAGAGTGAAGAGTCAATGAGACGTTTATACCCCCACCTTTTTTGTTTAAAGTATTGTAATTGTTTAAATTTTAAGGAGAAAATTTTTATAAGATGGGAAGAGTTGTGACATCCTGAAATTTCAGTCCTATTTTCAATTTAATAAATCGGGCTTTTTATCGATGTACTTATAGTGCTATTCTCAGAGCTGATTAATCCTGAGATAACTAGATTATCTATGGAAGTCATTAAGGGATTAATGTAATAGATTTGAGAATTCGACTAGGAATCGACTACTCGACTGTGCTCATCTGCAGAGATCATTACGGCACAGCTAAAAGTCAACTAAAGATCAGAGATAAGTCGGTTCGACCGAGATGTGTGGTTAAACATGGGTGATTCCACCAAATTGAAAAATTCTTGTCAATCGGCACTAAACTGATTTTTCTATCGTTTTGGTACCTTGTGTCCATATTTGAAATCTCGAGATTTTCACGACTACCGAAAGTCACCAATGTGTCAAAAATGTTCATTGTGACTCGAAGAAAATCGACCACGAATCATTTGCACTAAATTTTCTGAAAGCTACCTGATAGACTACGTCGCGCTAAAATCACGCCAGATTGAAATTAACCGTGAATTTGAATCCAATTTTAGAAATTGAAAGTTATGTCAAATCATAAGTCATTTTAGGAACGTCGACTCATCGTCCTAAGATTTTTCTACAAACCAATATTTTGGCGAAAAAAGTCGTTGTGAGGCCATTTTTTACCGGGAAATTCAGATAACCATTTTTTATTACTAAATTGGGATGCAAGTAGGATTTATTGGCGAGGAAAAATGTCAATTTTATCAAGGATATGTTGGTGGAATTTATGGGAGCCGAATTGATTTAATTCAAGTGGGATTTTGGTTCAATTTGAGGGAAATCTTGTGCAAATTCGTAGCTCCCCCTTGGACACAACCTTTGGACCACTTTCAAGGCTTCTAGAGAAAGTTTTGAGGTTGAAAAAATTGCTAAGGAAGCTAGCTAGCATGTGGGACCAAGTCTGGGGACAAATGGGTGAAGTTGAAGACCAAGTGGCCCCCTCCTTGGCAGCCGGTCCCCCTCTCCCTCCATTGCCGTCGACCACCCTCCCATTACAGACCAGAAGACCTCTAAAAATTCCAGAGAAATTGAGTAGCTCACCCTCCCCCTCCGTCGACCATTCGCTAGCCCCGTTGGACCGCCACTGTGCACCATTGCGCTTGCCGCATCTACTGCTTACCAGCTCATCTGTGGCCATTGTCTCTGCCCTATTCATGCATCTCAAGACCTTGTCCAGCACCACCAACCATTGTGAGCCGCCATCAAAGCCCTAGAGCCCCGCCATGTTCTGTCGCTGCAGCCGCTGTCCCTCCCTTGCCGTTTCAGCCCGAGCTAGCCAAGCTGAGCAGTCCTTTGACCCTACCACAGAATCAAAGCCCATGGGCTTCCCTTGCACTATTTAGCCCGCTTTGGTGCCTTTCCGGACCTCAAAAGGTGCACCCGCTTTGGAGTTTGTGGACCGCCTCCGCATCCCCGTCGAAGTGAACCCATTGGATCATCAATCAAGTGAGTTTACTCACTAATCCATGCTTAGAAAAGTTAATTATGCTTAAGGGTTGATTAGTTTAAGTTAAGCATGGATTATGTTGTTAGTTAGAATAGATTAGCAATTTAATTAATCGTTATTGCATGTTAGGTGGTTAGAGTAGTGCAATTAGCAACTAGATAAGCTCTAGTATTTATCTAGATATGTTCGGAAATTTTCCGGACCCGTCTTGGCTTTTAATTAGGCTTTTCCGACCTATGTGTGCATTTTTGCTATTTATTAGTATTTATTAATTAATTTTCGTAATTAATTAATTAAGTATTATTTTCTAGAAATTAGATCGGGATAAATGGTGACCAGAATTTTACACTGAATGCAATGGTGTGAATTGTTTAATTAATTGAGTGTTGGATTGTGCAAATTGAGTGTAATTTGTAATTTTGGTATTTATCCCAAAATTTAATAATTTCAGTAGTTAATCAGAAAATACTAGGCGTCAATTTTCAACTCCAAAAATGTGTTTATGGATCATGGAAATTAGTGGGATTTTCAAAAGGGAAAATATTGTATTTTATCTAAGACCGACCGTGTACCCATATACGATTATTTTTATCGGGTATGATAAAAATGGTGAATTTGTTAGATGATCAGGATGGTATACTATATCAAACTACATGCTTGATATATCAGCTTAGGGTAAGTAGTATACCGCCTGAGGGCCATGATATATCAGCTTTGGGTGAGTAGTATACCTTAGTAGCTTCTTGTGAGCATTATCAGTATATTATATCAGCCTATGGGCTTTGATATGTCAGTTTAGGGTGAGCGGTATACTCTGTTTTCAACTTCTGGTGAGCTATATAATTTATCAGCTTTAGGTGAGCTATACTATATATCTTTAGCTTAGGGTAAGCAGTCCTGATTTGATCAGACTTTATAGATAGTATTGAATGGACTGACCGAGTGATGGTCTTGATAGCATGGAATCAATAGAGTCGATTGATCGATAGCTCAATCTGATGTGATGATTTGATTTGTTGATGTAATTCGATGATTATGTGAATCGTACTACTTGCAGGAAGGAACCGAGGCAAAGGTAAGAACTTTGACTCGTGCTTGTGCTCTTAAGCAGCCCTAGAGGCAAACTCTTAAGCAGCCCTAGAGGCAAAGGTAAGAACTTTGACTTGCTGAGACGTCGTCTCACCCTGTTGTGGGATAACATTTTCGGATCCCTAGATGGCGGTTGTGGAGGACCTGAAGCCCCGGAGTCTAGGAAAGTGGAGACTAAAGAATCAACGAACGTGTCTGACTAATGGGTCATAGGACAGTTCCCTTTTTGTTGAGCCAATATTTTTGTAAATAGTATGGTATTGTATATAAACCTATGTGTTTATAAAATGCTTGTTTTTGTTTTGAATTATGGCCCTATTTTCTTATCTCATCTTGTTGTTGTCTGAGGATATTATCTATTTGCTTCCGCATTAGCAATTAAAATGAAAAGGTTGGCGATGTGTCGGGACGTTGCTATTTAATCGATCGTAGAGAGATGGGCACGCATTAGGAGGACCGGGGCGTGACACGCTCAACTGTAGGAGACAAAAACAAATTGACCACTACACACGTTTGCAACACATTCAAGCTTAGTTAAACATATTGTTGGACAAATCTGCATCAAGAAGATTAGGTAGTCGTTGAGTGACAGAAGCAGAATCTCCAATGATTTTGATCGTTCCTACAAACAAAATATTGGTTTCCATAAGTAGAGCTTCTCCAATTAGAAAGTTCTTGTCTTTAGGATCCAATTGTTAATCAATTAGATTGAGTCAATCAAATTTGTTTTGATGTAGAATCCAAACTAGATCGCTAGCTCTTATAGATTTTGGGTTATTTCACATTCTGTCAAGTTCTCTCGTTCTGAACTTGCATCATTCTAAACTTGTCACGTTCTAGATCATGTTCTATACTTGTGTCGTTATGAACCGATCGCGTTTTAGACTTGTTCCATCCGTATGCAAAGTCTGACTGTGTTCAATCTAAAGTAGACTTCACAATCTAGACTTAAGTCTAAACATATTCATCCTTAGCATCTGCTTCGAAACATAGTTAGTCTTAAAGTTTGGATATAGTCTGAATAAGTTTAGCTTGAACATAGAGTATATCTTTTGGTTATTAATCCTTGATAATATCTTTTACACGCTCTATCATCTACATAGTTTGTTAGTCAATTATTAAACATGTTAGTAGCCTTTGATATGTTTTGTCATCTTCAAAACAACATAAGGGATTTTCCTAATAATCTCTCTATTTTTTTATGATGACAAAACAATCTTTAAATATGCAGATGTATAAACATGCTTTTA
Organism: Eucalyptus cladocalyx; assembly: GCA_017140615.1. Classification (NCBI taxonomy): domain Eukaryota; kingdom Viridiplantae; phylum Streptophyta; class Magnoliopsida; order Myrtales; family Myrtaceae; genus Eucalyptus; species Eucalyptus cladocalyx. The sequence continues at coordinate 20,497,741 of CM029516.1, forward strand.
AAGATATTAATAAGTCAAGGCAATCTTAAAGAATGTAATTCAAATCAAAAGATAGTAAATAGATTGAGCATAATTATATGCGGAAAGATAATCGTAGCTCAATAAATAATATCACCACATATGAATATCTATATTCTCTCCCCTTTTTTGTCATAATCAAAAGGCAATAACAATGGAAAGGGTATCTCATAGAGAATACAATGATAACAAATATATTTTACATGAAACACAATTTCCAGAAACATCAGCTTCTAGAAAGTAAGTAGAGTATCGAAGATATGCAATATAACTCATGTTCATCATATATATTAGCAAATATCTAATAAGAAAAGTAATAAAATGATATTGTAAATAAGAGATTTGTTAAGGACAAAAAAGTAATAAAAAGATGCACTAACCAGATTTTGTAGAATTTAACAAATTCTAACATAATCACTTTTTCCTTCATTCCATAATAATCAAGATCAAGATCAATTAAAAAGATTTTCCCATATTTGATCAATGCACCCCCTCAATTTGATGCCTTTTTGAGGTGATCACGATTCTCCCACTTTCTTTTGGATTCACTTTCTCCCCCCATCATCATGACAATATCTGTGAATAGCTTTTATTGCATTTTGTGCATGTTGAACAAAATGTTGCTCCTTTATTTCCTCTTTCGTATGACATATTAAAGACTTGCCTGATAATTTGTGAGAATTTTGCGCAAGAAGAAGAATTTTTATCTTTAAGAAAATAGTACAAAATCTCCATAATTTTGAATCAAGTTTTTTGAACTTACTCTTTTGCCACCTGCAAATTCTTGCATAACATAAAACAATCTTTGCAAAAATATCACATAATACCTTCCTCCGATTTGCGGATCAAAATTGCTAGATATAAGATATCTTCTAAGAATATAGCAAGAGTATCCATAAATATGCAATAATATATGTCACGATTAAAGGGATTTCCTTGAGCATAAATCTCAAAAGCCTATTATTAATGCATTTCACAAAAGGAAAGTGGACATTTCTATCACGTGCCAAATCAAGTAATAAAAAGGTGCAATGCCTTATGTTTATGAGGAGAGATATTTGCAATATAAATCATATATAATTCATAAGCAATCATCTAATTCGAGTAGAAATTTGAAAGGCAAGAGGATAGATTCGAAATTTTATATTCTTTTACCTAAGGTATATGTTTGAAATAAACCATTGAGTTAAAGATAATCCTTGTTAATCTTCGCTTGAGATATTCTTCTTATAGCACCATGATTTGGGTAGGTTTGCAATCATTCTTCCCATGTAGAATTTCTTGCAAAATATGCAATCTTAATAAATAATCAAATATTCTTTCTAAACTCATTATAGTATAGTATTTAAGGGAGAGTATATTGCATAATGAATTAATATCTCATAAAACAGATTTCCACTTTGCAAAATAGAGTGCCGGATACCTGGAATGCCAAAACTTGGCATGGCTTAAGTGCCAAAAGTTATGGAAGTGACATTTAAGTGCTACTTTTTTTGAAAATAGGGACACTTGAATGCCAAGTCCGGCAAAGGTGGCAAGAAAATCTATGTGGTAATTTTTTTAAATAATATAACTCGTTTATGTGGCACGCTAGAGAGCTGAGTTCGCGATGAAGAACTAAAACAACATTATTTTTCCTTTTTAAATTTAAATATAAATATTAGTTAAATTAAATTACTATATTTACAAAATTTATAGTAAAAAATAAAATAAAATAAACAGGAGGAGGAGGTAGAAGGCGAGGGCTGAGCATTTGCCGTCACCTCCCCATCATCACCATAAAGGCCGGCAACGGTGGGGGAAGGGTTGGTTAGCGACCTTGGCCGTTTAGCACAAAGGGCTTGCTAGCCCTCGCTAAGATCTAGGGCGAGAGTCGCGACCCTCCCCTAGATTCGACAAGGGTCACCAGCCCTAACAGGTGACGGCCCTTGGCCCGGTCGAGCTAAGCTAATGACCCTTGCCAAATTTAGTGAAGGGCAGCAACCCTCCCCCTAAATCTCGGCGAGGCCGATCAACCAGCAGCGAGGACTTGCAAGCCCTCATCAAGATCTAGGGCGAGGGTCACAGCCTTCCCCTAGATCCGATGAGGGTCGTTAGCCCTTGCCAAACTAGGCCAAGGGTCACCACCCTTTAAGACGACCCTCAACAGTTGACCCTTAGCAGGCGATGGCCCTTGGCCTAGCCAAGTGAAGGCCGACAACCCTTGTTGTGACATCCTGATTTTCAGGTTCTGTTTTCGATTGAATAAGTTAAGCTTTTCATCGATGCACCTATAGTTCTTTTCCCTAAGCTGATCACTCACAGGATAACTAATCTATCAGGTGAAGCCATTAAGGGATTTTAACGCGATAAACTTGATAATTAACTAGAAAACGACTGCTCGACCGTGCTAATCTGCAATGTTCATTACGGCACTGTCAAAATCAATCAAAGACTGGAGATAGGTCGATTTGATAGAGGCATGTGATTAGTGTGTGGGTGATTCCACCTGATTGTAAAATTTCTATCGAACGGCACTAGACCAAATTTTCTGTCATTTTTGTATCATGTGCCCGTATTTGAAACCTTGAGATTTTCACAGCAACCTAAAGTAATCAATGTGTCGAAGATGCACAATGTGGCTTGAAAATAATCGACCATGGGTCAATAGCACTAAAAATTCCTAAAAGCTACTCGGTAAATTAGGTCAAGCTAAAATCGCGTCAGATTGAAATTAACCATGAAATTAAACCTGATTTCATAAATTGAAAGTTCTGTCATGTCGCGATTTATTTTAGGAACGTCAATTCATCCTCCAAAGAATTTTCGGCGAGCGTGGGATTTTTACGGAAAATTAATTCGAACGATTTGGAAAAGAAAGGAAATTCGGAGGGGCCAAATTGAGTGGATGTTTGGCCTCCTTAGTGAGCTATTTGGTGAAGGGAAATTATGGAAATCGTGTGGGCTTCCTCCTTAGCAAAATTGGACATCAAATTGGGGAAATTTGTGAAGAAATTAAAGCCCAAAGTGAGGAAATTCGGAGCTTGGTGCGGGGGCTACAACATTCGGCTTCAACTTGGCTATTTGTGGAAATTATATGCAAGAAGTAATAGGGGACCATGAGGATAAGCATGAAGACTTTTTAGGCCTTGTATTGATGAATTTAGATATTTTCATTTGACTCTCTCTCTCTCTCTCTCTCTCTCTCTCTCTCTCTCTCTCTCTCTCTCCTCATTCCTTCACACGCCCTCTCCCCCGATCCTCCTTCTATTCTGCCCTTGCTTCATTTTCCCCTAGCTTCAAACCCCCACCGAAGCAGCCCTCCCCTTCGAATCTACTACTCCCCTTCACTCCCATCTCCACTGACCTCTCTCCTTCGCCCGCACACCGTCCCCCTCACGCTACCATGGCAGTCCACTACTGAAAGTCAAATACCTAACTTTCATGCCTTCGCCCACCGCTCCACGTCTCCTCGAGCTCAACCTCCACCGTTCCTCTGCATTCGCCCTAATGAACAACAACTCCTTCTCATTTCCTTGTCCGGCCAGCGTTTCCTTCGCAACTCAGCCGAGCCCAACCGCAAGCTACCAAAGCCAGCTCAGCCCAAAGCCAGCAACCGATTGGGCAGCAAGTAGTGGGCTTACAAGGCTTTTTCAGCCCGGTCCAAACTCCCGTTGGCGTCGCCATAAGCCCAAGTTTCAGCCACCGTCGCACCACTGTCGCCGTGAACCGGTTTTCGCACTAAACCGTTGAGTTATGCACTAAACTCTAATTATGGTGTTAATGACGTTTAATGGGTGTTTAGATTAAATTAAGATTATATTAGGGTAGTTATTAGCTTGTTTAATTAATTTAGGTTAGTTAGATTAGTGAATTAGGTGGTTTGAAATTGTAATTAGTTAATTTAGTACGTGGCCTTATAGGTAGAATGGTTAGTATAATTTAATTAGTCCAATAGATGGTTAGATTAACAATTTTTAGCCTAAGTTTATATTTATTGAATTAATATGTATTTATTTAATTAATTTTGGAAATTATTTAATTATTTAATATTTTTCGGAAATTAGACCAGGATAGCCGATGACTGAAATTTCATGCTGATTGCATTGGTGTGTTCAATTTATGCAATTGGGTGTTAATTTGTACAAATTGAGTGCTGATTAGAATTTTGGTTATTATTCCAAAATTTGTGAATTTTGATATTTATTCAGAAAATTTCGAGTGTCGGGTTTTAACACCGAAAGTGGTTTTATGTACTATATATAAAATAGTGGGATTTTAAAAGGAATGATATCAATTTTCGGGTTTGATCTAACTGTGTACCCACACACGATTATTTTTATCGGGTGTTTTTAATATGAAGAAAAATGGGCCAAGTGCATTATCTTAATTGAGACATTTGAGTGCAGTGCACAATGTCCTTGACTGTATTTGAGTGATCATGTATTAGTTAAGAGAAATTTTCCCAAGCTGTTAAGGTGGACGTTAGCCCTATATGGGACGCCCTTGGACAACGGAAGCCGATCACAATAGATTCTGTACCTATGCTCCTTCGAGAAAGCCGTCTAGGGAAGACGTAGCTGTACTCAATGGGGTAAGACAACGCCTAGCTATGCTAAAAGACCGCTGAACAGCGAGTAGGCCATGCTAGAAGTCGAGATCAAAACTAGGAACGCATGATAAATTGAGTTGAATGCACCGGATTATGGGAAAAAATTGTATAACACGGTATGGGACGCGTCATAATGATTTGGCCCTATAATCAGGATCCCTATGCTTGGTTGAAATTGAGTGTGGCGTTCTAGTTGATGAGCTTATTTGTTGCTCATGTTTTTGTGGCTATTTATGATATGAATTGTGCTGACATGCAGGGAGGATCTGAGACGAGGTAAGTCTCTGTGATTGTATGATTGTGTAGTTAAAGAAGCCTTTGGGTGTATTACCCTCCTAATCGGGGTTTAGAGCGTGAACTCGTTGAGATTTATATCTCACCCCGTCGTGAGCTTTAACTTTTCAAGACCGTAGGACCACTACTTGCGGTGGCTCAGTTGGATAAGTACTCCCATGATGTCTACCTAGGACAGAGGAGTTCGAATCCTGCAGATCGCACGGGATCTTAAGCGTGACGTCGGGGTGGTGGGTCCTCCGCTAATGTCGCTCCAGGGTTTACCTACCGGTTACCGGCTGTACGGGGTTCCCTAGATATCAAAAAAAATCTTTTCAAGACCATAGGATGGTGGACCTGGAGCTGAGCTAAGGGAATCTAAGGTGTAGGTCAAATAGAACAGCTTTTTTTGAGAGCCGGGCTTTTGTAGGCTTTTGGTTGTTGACTTTTGTATATGACTCTATGTGTATATAAAAGCATGTTTTGTTTGTGAATCTGTTTCCTACTTTTCTATCCCATGTTGTTGATATTAGGGTGAGTTGACGGTCCTAAGATAAATCGTGACATAACAAAACTTTCAATTTCTGAAATCGGGTTTAAATTCGCAGTTAATTTTAATCTGGTGCGATCTTAGTGTGACCTAGTCTATCGGATAGCTTTTAGGAATTTTTAGTGCAATTGACCTGTGGTCAATTATTTTTTAGCCACAATGTAAATCTTCGACACATCGGCGACTCTCAATTGTCGTGAAAATCTCAAGATTTCAAATACGGACACAGGGTACCAAAATGACATAAAAATTGGTCTAGTGCCGATCGACGAGAATTTTGCAATTAGGTGGAATCACCCACACTTAATCACATACCTTTGTCAAATCAACTTATCTCTAGTCTCTAATTTGTTTTTAACTATGCCGTAATGACCCTTACAGACTAGCATGGTCGAGCAGTTGATTTCTGGTCGAATTCTCAAATATATTGCGTTAAAATCCCTTAACGGCTTCACCATATAAACTAATTATCTCGTGAGTGATCAACTTAAAGAATAGGACTATATGCGCATCGATGAAAAGCCCAATTCATTAAATTGAAAACAGAATTAAAAATTCAAAATGTCACAACTCTTCCCCTCTTATAAAAATTTCGTTCTCGAAATTTAAACCATTACAAATCTTTAAAATAGATCATCACTCAATCCAATAGGACTGCAAAATAGATCATCACTCCTTCAAGAAGCCCAAATGCCTGTCTATCTAAATTGACCATTTTTATTGTATTTATCATCCTTAGAAGACATACTTAATGGGAAAGATTGCTCTGAGTGGAGGAAAAAAAGGCAACTGCCAATCCACCGATATCTAGAACGAGCTTGTAAAACAATTTACATATAATAGTGAAGTCTAATGATGACTCCTCTTTCTTGTCCCATCAGAAGTAGTTGATCTGAAATTGAGAGAAAAAATATTAATAGCTAGAAATGAGTCAAATGTAAAAAACTGGCAGGGACTAGATGATCACATGGTTATCATGGCAATACAAAATGTTGTTTCCTCCTTTTTTGTGACCATATATGTCCCCCATATATATCATCGGGATCCCTGGTTAAACATAGATAAACAAATAAGCAAATCTCGAACAAATAAAAACAACAAAACTTTACCAACATCATTTTATTTTTCTATTGCTGTGTTTGCTTTAAGGGGGCTTTAGGGGGTTGTGCTGCTGTCACTTGTATATCTTTGAAGAGGATCAGACGGTCTGATGTTCACTTCAGTGTTCAAAATCTCACAAAGGGAAAAGATGAGCATAAGGAAACACTAGGTGCGCAGGCTTTCTGCGAGGAAATGTGGAATCTCCTAGTATTGGCGTCTCACTTTTAAAGTGAGTCAAGGACGAAACCTTTTTATGTGAAGTTAGTTACATAGAGGGCATCCAGGCATGTGGAAATAGCATGTCTATTGGACAGCTTTGAAGACATTATATATTCCTAAGTAGTTTTTGTTAGTATGAATATAAACTAAAAACCTCCAGCTATTGATGAAATCTGGAAGTGGGAAACCTCAAAACATTTGATGGATTCACACAGCACGATCGATCTGCAATATAGAAAACGTACGTCCTATTCGACTAGCCAATACCCTTCAAATCTGATGGTGTGTTTTTCTGTATCGTAAGGGTTTGAACCAGACGACCTGACGTTTTTATTCCGTTGGTTACGTTACCGATATCTTCCATCAAGACCATTATGGTAATATAATAACGGACAAATATCACTTAATACACGTGGGTAATAAATTGGGCAATAAATTGAAATTTATATAGGGAATTTATTGGGAAGTTATTGGGAATATAATATTGGAATCATATTTAGAATAATAAAATATATTACATATTTTAACATTCTCTCACTTGATCCCAATATTCCTTCAAATGAATTATTAACCCAAACCCACAAAACTTCATACTGAAATAAAACACATGAATCACGGCAATGAGTCCTCTTAGAGCAAGTATTATCTTCCGTGTATCACAATGTATTTCATCAGCCCATATGTGATCAAATAACTTAATGAATAAACCTTATGTTTACTCCAAGTCAAACGTAATTATTTTTCTCATAATAACTAAATGTATACAACCATATTGAGAAAAACATTATAAATGAATAAAAGTCTCATAAATTCTTCCATATAAAGAAAAATTTACATGATTGGACCAATGTCCATTCTAGAAACATGATCCTTATAACTCATTGGTGGCATGCCTTTAGTTAAAGAATCAGCTATCATCAATCAAGTGCTTATGTGTTCTATGACCACTTTCTTCTCTTTAACACGTTCTCTGATGGCTAAATACTTGATGTCGATGTGCTTGCTTCGACTACCACTTTTGTGGTTCTTAGCCATAAAAACTACAGCTGAATTGTCGCAAAATATTCTTAATGGCCTAGCAATGGAATCCATAACTCTAAGCCCCAATATGAAACCTTTCAACCACACATCATGTGAGGTGGCTTCAAAACAGGAAACGAACTCTACCTCCATAGTGGAAGTGGCAACCAAGGTTTGTTTTGCACTCCTCCAGGATACAGCTCCGCCAGCAAACATGAAAATATATCCCGATGTTGATTTACGAGAATCAATGCAGCCAGCAAAGTCTGAGTCCAAGTAAGCAACTACCTCCAAGTTTTCCACCCGTCTGTACATAAGCATGTGTCCCTTTGTTCCTTGAAGGTACCTCATCACCTTCTTTACAGCTCTCAAGTGGTACATACCTAGATTACTTTGGTATCTTCCCAACATTCCCACAGCAAAGGCTATGTCAGGTCGAGTACAAACTTGAGCATACATCAAACTTCCAACAGTAGAAGCATATGGGATGTTCTTCATTTTTTCCCTTTCAAAATCATTCTTCAGGCATTGGTTTAAATTAAACCTATCACCCTTCACTATGGGTGCTATACTTTGTGAACAATCTTTCATCCGAAACCTCTCTAAGACCTTATTGATATAGGTTTCTTGAGATAGTCCTAATATACCTCGAGATCTATCTCTATGGATCTTAATGCCAATGACATAAGATGCTTTACCCATATCTTTTATATCAAAACTCTTAGAGAGAAACTGTTTCACTTCATATAACAACCCATTGTCATTGGTTGCAAGTAAAATGTCATTTACATATAGCACAAGGAAACAAATTTTGCTCCCACTAACCTTCTGGTATATACATTGATCCATGATATTCTCTTTAAAACCGAATGAAGAGATGACCTCATGGAATCTTAAGTACCATTGGCGGGATGCTTGTTTCAAGCCATATAGAGACCTTTTTAAGCTTGCATACCAAATGCTCACCAACATTAAAGAAGAATCCTTCTGGTTGTTTCATGTAAATCACTTCTTCTAATTTTCTATTAAGGAATGCCATTTTCACATCCATTTGATGTAATTCCATATCAAAATGAGCAACCAATGCCAAAATAGTACGAAGAGAATATTTCTTGGATACAGGAGAAAACGTCTTCGTGTAATCGATTCCCTCCTTTTGAGTAAATCCCTTGGCAACGAGTCTGGCTTTGTATCTCTCTATATTGCCTAATGAATCTTTCTTAGTTTTGAAGACCCATTTACAACCAATGGCCTTTGCACCATCAGGCAACTCAACTAAATCCCAGACTTCGTTTGATGCCATAGAATTCATCTTTTCCTTCATGGCATTGTACCATAAATTATATTTATCACAACTCATGGCTTGTGAAAATGACTCAGGATCACTTTCAGCTCCAGCATTATAGTCAGATTCTTGTAGATACACAATGATGTCATTAGGAATTGCTAATTTCTTCATTCTAGTAGACCTTCTTAATGTCGCATCAACATCCTCCTAAGAAGTATGCTGTTCTACTGGAAGTTCAACAGTATCTGGTAATTGCTTAACAGTTTGGTCTACCGGATCAATATCAGCAGGTTGTGGATCTTCAATGATCAGTTGCTCAGTGATCGGTTGAACTGAATGGGCGTTGTAAGCAACAACCAATCCAGTATCTGAGGTGGAAGGTTGAGTATCTGAATGATCTTCTTCGGAAACAAAGTCCTTGAATTGATCGCTCCCACTAATCAGATCATTTTCAAGAATTTAGCATTTTTTGATTCCACAAACCTAGTGGTGTGAGATGGACAATAAAATCTGTATCATTTAGACTTTTCGGCATATCTAACGAAATACCCACTTATAGTCCTTGAATCTAACTTTTTTTCTTGTGAATTGTAGACTCTTACCTCAGATGGGCATCCCCAAATACGTACATGTCGCAAACTCGGTTTCCAACCTTTGAATAATTCAAAAGGCGTCCTTGGAACAGCCTTGGTTGGAACTCGGTTTAATATGTACACAGCCGTTTTAAGAGCCTCAGTCCACAAAAACTTAGGAAGTTTGGAGTTGCTAAGCATACTCCGCACCATGTCCAATAATGTTCGGTTTCTTCTTTCTGCAGCACCATTTTGGTCCGATGAACCAGGCATAATGTATTAGGCAATAATCTCATGCTCTTCAAGAAACTTCGCAAATGGACTAGGTGCTTGTTCATCTTCAGTGTATCTACCATAGTATTCTCCACCTCTATCCGATCTCACGATCTTAATTTGCTTGTTGCATTGTTTCTCTACTTCGGTTTTAAATACCTTAAAGGCATCCAGTGCTTCGTGCTTATTACTAAGTAAGTAGAGATACATGAATCGTGAATAATCGTCTATGAAAGAAATAAAGTATCTCTGACCATTTGAGTCCATATCTGGACTACAAATATCTGTATGTATGATTTCTAATATTTTTTTACTTCTCTTAGCACCTTTCTTTGACTTGTTGGTCTGTTTTCCCTTTATACAGTCCACACAAGTGTCACAATCAGTAAAATCTAGAGTATTAAGTACTCCATCATTTACTAGTCTCTTAATTCTATCCATAGAGATATGTCCCAACCTCCGATGCCACAACATAGAGGAATCCTCATTCACAACACATTGTTTTTTCCCAGCATTATCATGAACGTGCATCGCATTATTAATGGCATTGTCTTGTAAATTAATTCGAAAGAGACCGTCAGACAAAATACCACTCCCAACAATTTCAGATTTATACAATAAATTGAATGTTGAATATGAAAATTCAAAGGAGTATCCCAAAGGTACAACTCTTGAAACAAAAATTAAATTCCTAGAAAAACTAGGAATATAAAAGGTCTTTTCCAAAATTAAAACAAAACCACTACTGAGAACTAATTTGCATGTCCCAATAGCTTCCACATGCGAGCGCATATTGTTTCCCGAATAAATGCCTTATTCACTTCCCACTGGTTTCCGCTGGTTCTGAAAACCCTGCAAGGAATTCGAAATATGGATTGTAGAACCAAAATCAATCCACCAAATGTTGTGACTCACATCAACCATATTAGTTTCATAACATACACATGTGAGTTGGTTACCTTTTTTTTGAGTCATGCCTTAAATTTGGCGCAATCCTTCTTCATGTGCCCCATTTTTTTACAGAAGAAGCACTTGGATTCCTTCTTAATGCCAGCTTGAGGAGGTAGAGGTATCTTACCCTTTCCCCTTTGCTTGCCTTACCATCTATACTTATCATGTGTTGCCATATGAGCACTTTCTCTTTTCTCCATTAGTAGCCTCTCTTCCTCTTGAACACATATGGTCATGAGTTCATTAATTGACCATTTAGTGTTATGTGTGTTGTAAGAGATCTTGAAGGGGGCATACTCTTGTGGGAGAGTATTTAGGATATAGTATACAAGAAAAGATTCTAATATCCCAACCTCAAGATTCTTCAGCTGAGCTACAATGTCCCTCATCTTCATGATGTGCTCACGCACACCTCTTACACGGGTAAGCTTCAATGATGAGAACTTCATAATTAGGGTCATGGCATGCGCCTTCTCTAAAGACTCGAATTGTGCATCAATAGCCTTCAGCAATTCCTTAGCATTGTTATTCTGAATGACTGAACCACGAATGCTAGCAGAGAGTTTTGTCTTTATGGACATCACACTAAGACGATTGGACCGCTCCCATTGAGCATAATGAGTATGTTCAGCATGAGTACTACTCTCAGTAGGTTCATGTGATTCGTCTAACCTAAGAGCATAATCAAGATCCATGCACCCCAATTGAAGAAGAACTAATTCTCTCCATTCTTTAAAGTTATTTCCATTAAACTCCGGAACAATTATACCAGAACTAATCGTAGTTGGTAAGACTGCATCATAATCAAAGAAAACTTATATATCAATATATTTGAGGCAAATAAACTTAAATCATATTTTACCAATGTAAAACATGTTTTAAAATATGAATCCCATAACATCAAAAACTATATTTGGGCTATCAAATTATATTCCCTTCCTTAATTCATGTGGGTAAATTAAGAAAGATAAAATAATATTTCATCCTAATTAATCACGTTAATATATTGAAAATTCTTGTGGGACAAAATTCATAATATTAATGTGAATAATTACAATTATTGTCTTTAACTATATGTGATCCAAAGGCTCTTAATGTATATAATTTAATATAATCAAAGATGTTGTGGCTAATCCTTAATTAATTAAATATATACGGATCACTAGACATTTAATTTTATTTTTTAAAAAAAATTCATAAAATTGCACCTTAGGGTAGAACAATAAAATCATGTGCAAAAGGGGTAAAACTGGAATTTTACACGCAAGGCCAGAATTGGAATTTTACTTTTAAGGGGTAAAACAGGAATTTTATGCCCAAAAGGGCAAAATAGTAAGTTTCCACACCCAAGAGGGGGCAAAATTGGAATTTTGCTCGGGCAAGGGCAAAATCGCAATTTTCCTAAAGGCGGAGGGCCAAAATTGAGAAACCATAGGCGCACGTGCAACGCACGCACCTGCTTCAGCCCTTCGGGCATGTGCAACGCACGCGCCCGAGGTATTCTTTTGAGCTCTCTTCCGCCGCTTCTTCCGCCGTGACCGCGTCTGTTCCGCCGTCTGGGTCTTCTCCCACAGACCATGTCCGACCAAATTGGTTGATGGGTTTCGAAGAGAACGCCGGGACGTACGAATAAATTCAAGATCCGGCAAAAACGACCATGTATGGACCAAAATTTAGCCAAAAAAACAATCTGCCCTATAAAACCCTAACCACCAAAATTTCACCGCTCGATTAACCTTCGACGATCAGTAATATGTCGAAAAAATTTAAGGGTTTCTCTTCCTAATTGCAGTGTGATCATTCAAATCCATTATTGTGTGGTAGGTAGCCTGAATTTGGCCGGAATTCTAAATTCCGATCCAAGCCATATACAAATCCGAAATTTATCCACATATAATTCAATAAAAATAAATTCCAAAAAGTTTCACCAAGGCAAAGATTGCAAATAAGGGCTCTGATACCAATTGTTAGTATGAATATAAACTAAAAACCTCCGGCCATTGATGAAATCTGGAAGTGGGAAACCTCAAAACCTTTGATGGATTCACACAAAGACGATCGATCTGCAATATAGAAAACGTCGTCCTATTCGACTAGCCAATATCCTTCAAATCTGATGGTGTGTTTTTCTGTATCGTAAGGGTTTGAACCAGACGACCGAGGTTTTTATTCCGTTTATTACGTTACCGATATCTTCCATCAAGACCATTATGGTAATATAATAACGGACAAATATCACTTAATACACGTGGGTAATAAATTGGGCAATAAATTGAAATTTATATAGGGAATTTATTGGGAAGTTATTGGGAATATAATATTGGAATCATATTTAGAATAATAAAATATATTACATATTTTAACAGTTTTTTCCGCAAAGCTCGAGTCATTGAGTAATCAAGCTTGTCTTTCCACAGTCACGTGGAAAAGGAGCAAGGCATGGCAAACAAATTATTCCTGGAGAGTCGAATTATACGGAGCATACTGTGAGGGATAAAGTTCCAGCAAGCTAGCTGGCACCTGTCAAAGCAGGAACATCAGAGAAAATATGCTGCTGATTAACGCAACACAGGCAAAGTAAATTCATCATCATTTATCATCAGGAGCAGAAGTCTACAATCAAATATACAGTAATACTTATTGAGAAATCATGAGATGGACAAAGAAATTTCACATTTGTCTCTTCCTTAATCTCCTTACTGAAGTGCTTGCAAACTCCCCTTCTTGTCTTCATGTGTGTTGTTGGGGACGAAGACAAATGAATATCAATCACTAATGCCATGGTCCATAAAAGTTATTGTACCCATAAAAGTTGACTGGAGCAAAGGTTAATTACTTGGCTTTGCAATTTTCGCAAGGATACCTTTCATATTATCTCAGCGTATTTTATTAACTTGGTGGATCCACCAAATGCTGCCATAGAAAGTCAATACAATTCTACTAAGGTGCAATTGACCCCACAATTCAAAACATAGGGTGTCAGAGTGATTGATCCAAGACAAAAGTAGTCTCATATATTTAGAGAGCATCCTAACTACAATTTTTTTCGGGAATTACGATATCTAAACATACGGGAGAGTAAATTTTCTCTAGAATAGACAACAAATAGTACGTTCAATTATTTCTCTTGGGACACAAAGATTGAACTGTCGATGAAGGATAAACATTTTCTTGGTAGCCTACTGCAACGTCACAGTGATTCTGTGACTTAAAGATCTAGGTTAATTATACAAGGAAAATTTTGCTAGACAACTTTGTAGTGTGAATAGACTCTTATGCTTCTTTCTGTTTTGGACGTTGGCCAAACTTACATTAAAGAGTTTGTCCAACAGATGAAGACATAATTCTTTCTTCTGATTTGAGATGAAGTTCAAACTAGAAATTACCATTAGAAGCATCTTTTAGACATCGAAACATTATAAATTCCTGTTTTTAATATTCCGTTACAAAACTAACATGAACAGCAGGGACAGGATATAGAACAGCCTTCGCAGGCCAAACTCTGAGCAAATAAAATATCTTTATGAGCAAAAAGAACAAAAGAATCTCCCTCACGATGTGTCCAAGCAAGACTATGATATTTAAACCAATCTCTAATTTCAGCAATATTGACAGTCATGTCTCAAAATGTACTGCATCGATTCAAAATGTGATTACATTCAACTGCAAACATTCATTAAATTTTGATTTAGTAAAACTGGAGAATATTATAGTTATCCTGACCAACTACCTAAATTCCTTTCGTTAAAGGTCTTGCTTCTTTGGAAAAAATCTTTGCCAAAATCTAACGTATGGCTCTATGTTACAGTCAATAGTTCTTATAAATGTCCAAGCTGGGAATTTTTATTCTTTTAACACAGGCATAATTTCAAATGACTGGACAAAAACTTTCGGATTCCACACGTGATTAGACAAAAACTCAGTACAGATGTTTTAAAAGTCGGAAGTCTTTAAACCCCCCCCCTCTCTCTATTTGTGCTAAATGAAGAAAAGAAGGAAAAATTCCTTCGTAATGGACAACACAACCCCTGTAGATAGTCGTTTTTTACATAGTAAAGCATTCCTGTTGATATCACACCCATTCTTACCTGTCCACAGTTCCAACTATTGTTGTGACTCTCTCCATCATTGCTGTCGTCTCCATTTGCCAAATTGTGTTTGTCATTGTAAGAAACCAGATCAGCCAATATGAATCCATCATGTGCATAGACAAAATTGACACTATTCCATGTTCTTCCTCCTCCTTCCTGACAAACAAATCAGGTAACATATGCTACTAGAAAGCCCAGAAAGCAGCAAGCAGAGTATCTCAAATATTTACTCTAAGAAGCCTCTAGACCGATAGAATCAATCGGATGGCAAATTACTCTAAGAAGACTCTAGACGATAGAATCAGTTGGATGGCAAAAAAATATTCGAGACCAAAAGCTAAATGATTATTTAGTATAAGTTTGGGCTTCCACAAAGAGATTCAACAAAAGCCCCAGAAAAGCCATCCGTACTCTTTATAAATTGACGAACCACATCTGTATGCTGAAATGAACAGAAGAAACAACTTATCCTATCATACATTCTTATAGATAATAGAACATATAAAGATGTAGATATCATCTCTTGATTTGCTAAAGAATGTGTATATATGCCACCAGCACAAGATTAATTATAATTTTTAACACAATTATTGTCAAGTGGAAATTACTTGAATCAAGGAAAAAAAAAGTGAAAATCACGATGAGTGCATTTTTTGAGAAGTTCCACGAGTATGGGGCTAGATCACAAAACAAAGTAAACTAAAGTCACATCATCATTATAAGAGTTTAAAAAGGAATTTTGTCTATGTCGGCCTTGCGTATGCCTTGAATGACGATAAGAGGCAGAACCAGCTTCAGCATTCAGACCGTACAAGAACCAGTAGTAAATCAACTTGCAATTTCATGTTAGTGTCTACTCTCCAAACTACTTAGTAAATCGTTCCTTCAACCCATAAGGACCTTGGAACGGCTAAGCAATGAGAAAATAACGAGGAATCAATATTAAGAAGGAAATATAATTAAGGAATTAATTCTTTCGTTGTTCATTTATTTGAAATAAGACTCCATTTATTTTGTAAAAAATAAATGATTTAAAAAATATTTTCTTAAAAATAATCACTTGTATTGTTTGAAATAATTAGTTAATGAAAAATATTTCCATTATCAACAACAATCTATGTCTAAGTATTTTCATGGACAATGAAAAATTATGTCTTTATTTTTATAAGTGATACAAGTAATTATTTTTAGGAAAATATTTTCCAGATCATTTATTTTTTATGAAGTAAAAAAAGCCTAAAAATGGATTCCAATTAATAGTAAATAATAGGAAAATGACCCAAATAATCCCAAAATTTTGGTACAATATGTAATGCTGTCCTTAAACTTTTAATTTGTTCAATATGACTTTTGAAGATTAGCTTAATGTACAATGTCATTCTTGAACATTTAACTTATTTAATGTAGTCCTTGTATTTTTTTTTTTTACATACTGAATTTAGTTCCTAAACTATGTGTAAATGCTCGCTATTGTCCTTCCAATAATTCATGTTTAGGGGATGACATTGAACATTATTATACAGTATTAGGATTAGATTCAACATGTACCAAAAAATCACAGACCACATTGACATTAAATATTGGATTAAAGTTCGGCGACCACATTGAATAAATAAAAAACTTGAGGACAATACAGTATATTTGTTCAAAGTTTATGGACTATTTGTGCAATTATCCCTATATAATAAGGCAATAAGATGATTAAATTTTCTTAGAAGCAAATGCCACACATATAACGGGCGTGATTTTTTATTTTTTTGGGTCAAATATAGGTGTGACTTAATATTTATCTATTTTAACAACTTTAGCAGACTGCACTAAAGCCCTGGGTTTTTTGCTCGGTATCTTCAATGCCCTACAAAGGAGAAAGAAAAGTTGAGTGCAGATGGGGAAGACTTGTTTTTGAAACAGCCTAGTGGAACAAGATTCAGGTTAGTTCCTTTTGCGGAAAATGTCACACGTTTCTGGAAAATATTTTCTAAAAAATAATTTTCTAAGAAAATGATAATATTTTATGGTCTTTGGCTGAAACTTAAAAATAAACTACAAAATATTTTCCACTATCTGATTTGATTTTCTAGGAAACGTTACAAAAGTAAATATATAGTTTTTTAATTTCTAAATATTTCTTTTTAAAATTTGAATTTTTAATTATTTTTTAAAAACGAATTTTTAAATTTAAAAAAAAAAAAAAAAAAAATCTTTTTTATTTTCCTTTCTCTTTCTTCCTCCTCCTTCCTCTACCAACCATGTGTCTTGGTGATGGCCAGCAACCCAACGACTGGCCAAGACATGGGTTGGCGAGCTTAAGGCTCGACCTATCCAGGAGAGCTCGAGCTTGCCTAAGGGAAGTCAAGCAAGCTTGGGCCTTTCCAGATTCAACGAGTTGGGCAAGGCTCGAGCCTCACCTAAGGTCGTCAAACAACGGCGAGGATCTAGGAAACTTGGGTGAGCTCAAGCTCACTAGATTAGGTGTGGCAAGCTCAAGCCATACCACCCTACAGCAAGGATTGACCTAGCCTGTGGTTGGTCATTGATTACTGCTGTGGCCAACGATCAATCGGGGAAAAAGAAAAAGCAAATGAAAAAATAATTAAAAACTTGATTTGAAAAAAAAAAATAGACAAGAAAACAAGAAAAAGAAAACATAAAAATAAAATAAAAATGTGTTTAGTGAAAGTAGGTTTGGTGAAAGAAGATATGAAAAACATTTTTCATTTTATAAAAGTGGAAGATATTTTCCCCATTTTGGAATGTGTTTTTTCCATCCGTGGAAAATGTTTTCCTTAACTAGTTTATTTTTTGTAAAATAAATGCCTAAAAAATCGGAAAACGTATTTTTTTAAATTGTTTCCGTAAAATAAATGAAGTCTTAAAGAAAACTTTTTTTTAAAGACTTTCACTAGCTGCGTGTGTGAGATCGATGAAATCATCATTTCGATACTAAAGTGTGATTCCACCACAGGACCCTGATGAGCATTTTCAATTTGTTTATCTAAAAGAGATGGATAAAGACTTATCCGATACTTGTGAACAAGGTGATTTATACGCGTTCGTGAGTTGAGTTGCTAAGGATGGTTTCTCCTCATTTTCTTCTCAGTATTAGTGAAGAGAACATTTAAGTATTAAATTACGCTTTTATATAAAACTTAAATTGGTTGTGAATGAGGTGATTTATATGTGTTCGTGAGTTGAGTTGCCAAGGCCACTTCCTCATTTTCTTCTATTAGTGTTGGTAAGAGAACATTTAAATATTAAACCACACATTTATCTCATAATTTAAGCTGATTGTGATCCTACAAAATCTCACATTGTATCAAAACAGAATGTCCTTAGTTCAAATTTTTCCTAACCCCATTTGTTTCCTTGATAGATCAAACTAAGCGTGAGGAAGAGTGATCAAATATTTGAACTTCTTAAACATTTAATAGTGATCTCATAAAATCTTGCAGATAATATTTCAAAAAATAAAAAGAAAGGACTAGAAAATGAATAACGCCAGAAGGTGGAGGTTTGACGAGCTTAAAAATCTTTAGTTCTTGATTTAGTTCACAGTGCCTTAAGGGAAACGTATTCGTTCGCCGTTGCATTTATAAATTAGAGATTCTCGAAACGGGAAAAGCACAGCTAACCACCATCACTGTGGCGGCGACCACGGTGGCGGGTTGCATGAGCAGAGTAACAACCACCTCATGTTACTTGAACGAGCACCTCGCATGGGTTTTTTGCCTCTGCATCCGCCGAATTGGTGGATCGATTGAGAGAGGGAGGGGGAGGCTTTCTTATGCAGGCAAATTGAATAGATCATTACTCTCAGCCGACCTCCACTCTGCTATGGACGCTACTCTCGAGCAGGATTAGTCTTAGTCCTTGGACCACCACTGATGTGGTCAAAACTGGGGCCGTGCTCTCCCATTGCTTTTTTCCTTCTTTTTTTCCCTCCATTTCTAAATACTTTTACCAATTTTCAATCTTCTTTTACATATTTTACTTTCAGTCACGAAGCATTCTGATGGCCATTCTGCCTTTTTTATTTTTCACTTCAATGAAGTCGACTTAGGAATAAGTTGCAAGATAACATCATACATCAACCAAAAATTCCGGAATTACGAGTGCCATTATCCCTTTAAGTCATCATTCCGCCCTTTGCGATCTCCGTTGTTTAGGATGTCTTTTCTTTAATTTCTTTAATGCATCCAAGCAATAAATAACAAGAACTCTGACCTCGTGAGAATAAACATGCTAATGAATTCTAGTTTAAAATTCCATTTATTTTGTGAAAAATGAACGATTTAAAATGTAATTTCTCAAAAAGATCGTTTCTATCGCCTAAATGAACGAAATATATCTGCACTATAAATAATTTTTATTAACTAATTATTTCAAGTAACACAAAAAATCATATTATTTATTTTTCGCGAAATAAATTAATACTTAATTCGGTCACACCAAAAGGCGTATTGCATTTCTCTAAAGCACTTTTCAGTTATAATTTATCAACTAGTCTTGCATTTCCTCAACCTTTTGGACTAAAGGCATTTGCATTTAGCTAAAGGCTTTTCCCAAACCAAACGGGGTCTAAGTGAGTTAAGAGCATAAAATTTGATTCAGCGGATCGCCCTCACTCCTGCAAGATTTTATCTGCAAGATGAAGGTACTGTTCGGAGTACAACTCCATGTACGACTAAAATCTTGGGGTTATCAGCTTCAAGAAAAGAACCGAGGAAATTAACTAGAAAAGCCGCAAGATAACGCCAAAAAAAAAAAAATCATGTAACATATTTCTTAAGTAGGAGGTTACTTCCACATCATTCTATTTCTTTAAAAAAGAATGTTTTGGTTGGAACTTAATTTGTATATCATTAAAGGTAAGGATGTATTGTATCAATCAACAATAATATGATAACATTTCAATTTCTCATCCTAAACTTGATCTATAGTTAATACGTAGATTTTAAAGGATGAAATGAATTATTGGAAACATGGAAGTCATTGAAAAATATTTTTGAAGGACTATCAACAAACAAAATGAAGGGGAAAAAAGACGCTGATAAATGGTACATTTTAATATTGACTACGAATGAATAGAAATTAAAGCACACTTCCATGTCGAAATGAAAAGACTTTTTCTTTAATTAGATTTCAAAATAACAAAAATAAAGAGAGAAAAATTGGAATAGCTAAGCTATAACATAGGATTATAACAAAATAAATAAATGAAATATAGGAATTGGGAAAAAAAAATGACAAAAACGGAAAGAAACTATATTAGGGGTGCCAGAGTTGGGACTCAAATCCTCCACCCGGCACTTAAACGGCACATACAGGCACCACTATGCTGCTAATCAGCTTGTAAATGCCGCTAATCAACAATTTGACTCTTGAGATTCCATGGGGACGCTCACGGGTTTCTCTCTTGACATCCTGCATTAGAGTACCAGAAGAAGCAAGAAGGCCAGTATCCAACATATGTTCATCATGGAATTGCTTCATTTTATAGTGCATTGCATCAACGAAAACATCAAGGGAACTAGGTTGAGATCACAGACAAATTGGACCAATCGTTAAGTTCCATAAGAAAAGAATATAGAAGCCAAGCCGTTTGCTCTCCTTTTAAGGAAAAGGATATAAAAGCCAATCCACCGTCATAATATAAACAGAACCAGGAAATAATGCTCGTACATACAGCAAAATACCCAGTTTCCTATAGTAAAATATAGATACATATACTACTATCGTCATTATCTGTGTATTCAGGTCGCTTCAGAAGATCGCATCACCAATGCTGGAAGGGGCTATCTATCTCCTCAAGCTCTCCACAATGTAGTCCGCATACAGGTTCCTTCAAGTTAGATTCAGAGATAATTATAAGAATAAGATTTTGGGGTGGATATGCATTAGGAGTTTCATAAAATACATCATAAGAAGCATTAGCAAGCATTAGCATGCACGATTTACACTATGTGAGCACAACCTACAAAACTTACAAAAGCAACCCCTCCAGAAAATTGGTTATCCAGATAAAGGAAGTATCTACTTAAGCTTTTGAACATGAATTTGTGGAATTTCCACAAAACTATCCACATATATCATCAACATATTAACATGGATACTTACTTCATGTAATCTAACTCAAAAAATCATACTAGATTCTGCAAATGAATCTACTTTTAGTTATTGACTCTAAAAGAAGACGTACTCATCACTTTCTTTTTCAATTCAATCTGTTGAACTCATATACCCCTTTCAAAACGAGAGAGAGAGAGAGAGAGAGAGAGATGCAATACGCTTTACACTGCACACGGCAGGTGACTCCTTTAAAATATGTCTGAGAAGATTTACTTACATGGAGTGCTGAATTGCTTCAAAGGCATCAGAGGCAGGCAGGAAATCATTAACTGCAACTTCCTTGTTCTCATTTTTCTTGTCTACTTAGTGTTAAAGAATACCCTTCACTACACAAGTATACAAAAAAAAAAGAAAGGATTTCTGACATCAAATACCTAAAATACTATCTGGAAATTGCTAAGTGCATTGTAAGCTGGTTAAAAAGTTGCAAAAGGATACAATCTTCAAAGAAACGACGAATTTCAGCCAAACGATGGGGTGGGAGATCCTTAATGTCATTGTAATGTCGATATTCAGGATCATCAGCGCAAACAGCAATTATCTTGTCATCTTTCTCACCCTGCATTCCAAGAATCATCAGGTTACTTTAAATTTTTTGCTTAATCAGAACCAAAAACAGCCCAGCCGATATTTACCTGATCAATCATAGGCATGAGCCCAATAGCTTTAGCCCTAAGAAAGCATCCAGGAAGAACAGGTTCCTGTAGGATAAAGCCATGTTAAATCATATTCCAAGATGCTAATATTCTATCAAAGTTTAGTGCAAGACATACAGTTGCAAAAGTGCAGAAGGATTAAAATCAAGCCAAGTATATCAACAGAGTTCACTTTTTAAATTTGACTTAATAATAAAGGGTCAACTTAACCAAACTTGGTTTGTGGAGTTAGAACTTGTCTCATATAAGTACTCAATACAACAAAAAGTACAAAATATGCTCGAGCATACCTCAACCTGAAATTCGAGAATTAAAAAATTATGAAACCTCACTTTGGGCTCAAACTGGACTCGAACTTAGCTTTAAATACATAAATATTAAGGCGCAAATACATTTGCATGTACATAATATAGATATATGCAAATATGAAAAATCTACTATCTTGAGTCAAGTATTACAGCTTCACTACTTACAAGCTCTCGTAGCCTAATTTATATACCAAACATATAAGGATGGACTCTCCATTGCCTATCTGTATTAAAGATTATTCAATGCTACTGATTACATCAATTGTAAGATGCATGGCATTTGACTCAAAAATCCTACCATGATGAACTTTGTGGTGAACTCTGCATCAAAATTTTACCTGCATGATGATCAAGACATCCAGAGGGTCATTATCCTCACAGAGAGTTCGAGGGATGAAACCATAGTTGTGGGGGTACACAACTGAAGAATATAGGACACGGTCGACCTGCACGATTTACACCAATAAGCAACTATCATGAATTCTATGGCTTAGCTAAAAGTTTCACTTGCCATGATCAATTACCTTGATCAGTCCAGTTTTCTTGTCAAGTTCATACTTGACCTTGCTCCCTTTACTAATTTCAATCACCTGTACAAGTCATTTTCCAGTATAAAACATAGTGAAAAGAAAAACATGATATAAATTTACTTCTTAAAATGCCATCAGCATTCAACGACTAGGAAACTGGTAAAAGGAAACACCAGAAGTCTACACTCTTGTTGATAAAGAAAAGGTACTCAAAGAATATCAATAAAAAGTAGCATGCACTCCATGCTAAACTAGAGATAAACGAGCTTGTATCTGGCCAAGTCGGCAAGTAAAACACTTGGAAAAATGTCGGGCCAAAAACAAAAATTGGAAAATGATCCTGAGTTAATCATCAACACAAATAAAAGATCTTGAAAGAGCACAACTGGAAATAAAAAAGATGAAAAACAAAGATGGGGAAATAGTCAAAGAACATATTTGATAGCAAGGACAGTCAACTCAGCTAATTCACGTTCCAACAGTGCTGTTATTTTAATGACTAAACTATGCAGATGGGGAAATAGTCAAAGAACATATTTGATAGCAAGGACGGTCAACTCAGCTAATTCACGTTCCAACAGTGCTGTTATTTTAATGTCTAAACTATGCAACCACGCTACACCTACACCTACAAATTCAATCAGTAATCGGCCTCTAGCAAAGCAATATCATGTACTTACACAGTTGAAAACCGTTGGAGCTCCAGGTCCTGTGATGAAAGGAAATCACATATCAAAGACCATGACATTGTAAAGGAGAGGCAAAACACCCAAACATTTTAACATTTGAAGTAAATTAGTGATATAGCATACCTATCTCGAGGTCATGCCAAGGGTGCGCAGCAACAGACCTCCTAGTCATTGATGAGAGAATCCTTTCATTAAGAGGTGGATGGGACGAATGACTGTTTTCATAAACTTTCTGTGGGGTCTCAACAGGAGGAGCCATTTCTGCAACATTGGGTAAAAAAAGTACATTAATGGCTTTTTGAATGGAACTTGGTTGCAAAAGGGAGAAAAAAACAATGAGCACACAAGCATATGGACACAGTTTAGAGACATATTCAACTTCTTACTAAGTCATTCAATCTACAGATATAACATACAGGTTTCTCAAAACATCCATTTAGCCTTAATGCCATTAACAAATAACATGCAGGATAACAGCTAACACACTTGCACATGAGAAAAAGAAAGGGATGTTCACTTAAAAGGTGAATGTTGAAGTTGTCTAAAAGATTGAAGCAATTTTCAGTTCCAAGCGAAAAAGGTGCTTAGTCAATTACCAACAAAGGATATGTTGCATTGTGGCAGTGCCATTAACAATAACTAAGTATCTATGCAAGTACAGAAGGAAGCAAGTAACAGAGAACAAGAAATCCCCATCCAACAAAGACGACCACTGAAATGACCAGTTGCTCAATCAACCAAATCCTTGGCTTGCTTATATTTCAGTAATAGCTATCATCACCTCACAAATTTTGGAAAGGGCATGATGATGCTAGAGGACCAATCTACAGGAACGTGAGATACCAAATCCAAAACGGTTGCCCAGGTAGAAACATATGCCAAGTATCCACAAACATCACAAAGTGGAGGGACAAGTAACCCACCACCCCCCCCCCCCCAGGCATCAAATGCAAAGAAGAGCAAAAATGAAGGTTATCGCTAACTCAAAATAGCTCATTTGAAGCATATCAGCAGCCTCATCATATCTCAAACTGCTTTTGTAGTTTGCACTTGCCTCGAAGGAAACGAACGACAAGAAATTCTACTGAAAAGTCTCTCTCTTGTAGAACAACCAGAGCTTCAAATGTACACACATACTTACGACCACCCCCTTCTGTACATTTTCAACAGTTGGTGCGTCCATCAACCAAAGCTTCAGGTCAAACAAACACAGATCTACCGATTTTGCTCATGCAAAGGAGACAGAACAAACAAATTCCTGTAACAAAATCGTTCAGGGCCCACTACCACCGCACAAAAGCAGAGAAAGCAAATCGCATCGAAAGCGCAAGCTCGACGACCCAGATCTCCAAAACGCACGCAAATCAGCACGACCCAACAACGCAAAACAAACCGACCCATTCAACGCAATCGCATGCGCTACGAGCTTCCTACGACCCATCAGGAGACACGTTTAGACACCGAACAACCGAGCGAACTCCAACGAGACCGCAGCAGCTAGAGCAAGCGAGACCATACTGAAACGAATGCTAAGAAAGACGGCGATCTGAAACCGACGGAAGCGAAGCCGAGAAAGGCACCTGTGTCAGTCAACTCCATCAAGCAAACCTCACTCCGATGCGCAGAAACGCACAGATCTCAGGCGAAGCGGAGAAAGATGAGAGGCGAGTGAGCACAACCCTAGAAGCTCGGACCTTGGTTGCAGAGCAAAAGCGAAGCGAGACTCTGCGTGGTGTTCCCGCTCTCTCTCTCCTCTTCCGGCCATTTTAAAGGAGTCGGGAGGAATGGGAAAACGAAAAGAAAAAAAGGAAAAATAATAAAGGGTGAAAAGGGTAAAAAAAAAAAAAAACAGAGAGAGAGAAGAAGAAGAAGATAAAATTCTTGCGTATAAGAAATGAAAGGAGGGGAAAAGAAAAAGGGGAAAATGCGTATATTCTGAGATGCGAATATTGAATTGGTGGCTCCAGCTGGGCAAAGGCCGCCGGTACGCTTTGGACTTCTGTTAGGTTGGATTGGAAGAGTGCCTGCGTCAGCCCGTTCCATTTTGACAAGACTCCCTTCTACTAAATCTGAGTCAACCGTTTATCAATTGTTATCGATGAAGTGCATCCCTCAATCCATATTTAACGTATTGAGTTTTATATGAATCGGATATACTCAGTAAATAGAGTTAGAATGGTATAGTCCAAAATAATATAAATATTATATGAATTCTCAACTTACTTAAATCCAATCTATCTCTATGACTTTTTTTTTTTTCATTTTTTTCACCCTGCTTAATCTCATGCTCACTCACTATATGCTTTCACCTCATTTTGTCCATCAATTTTCCTATAAATAATCTACTCAAACATATATTGGGTATTGGTCACTAGATTTTCATTATATAGAAATTAATCAATTTGGATGTGACCATTTTTTACCCAACTTGACTTGCCTGTCGAAAAGATCTAAATGAAGGTATGAACTGGTATTTTCGAATGCAACCTCGCAACCTCTGACTTGCTCGCTAAAGAAGTGCATATATCTAGTAAATGCGTTTTGTACTTTTAGTTTTAACCCCTCGTGGAATAATCATGGATCATGCTTACTTACATTGAAATCAATGAGCCGTGAGAGGTATTGAGTAACAAGGTTTCTACTATTTTAATTTTGAGTGCTTCATTGGGGGTCTTAGGTAACTCCTAGAATAAATTAGCACTTTGTTGATCCCTTCCTACCTATTTTGTTTAGGGAAAAAAATGTCAAATATGTAATCATTCGATCACAAGAAATCTTGATTTTTTTGGGAAGTTGGTCCTGTGACAATAGTTTTACTCATTTGAGATATTGTTTGCTTCTCATGATTTTGTCCTTTGTGTATACGTGAACACTTCCCCAAGAAATTATCCATCATGGTAGTGCTCTTACCTGAGCATGCTTAAACTTGGAGTTCTCGTAATAAAGGTTATCTTGTGTGTTACATAAAAAAACACCTAATATAGATTAAATACCGTCTTCCGTACATATCAAGAATGCTAATCTCATGTTCGATGCACAATTCAGTTTATTCTTACCCCCAATCCTATCCTAAAATCCCATTAAGAGTCGCTTCTTATTCAAGCCCTCCAGCCCTATCAAACGCTCCCTGCCCTTATCAAGTCAGATTGTTATCGGTCAATCTGTGCTAGCATCGGATAATATATTGTATCCAACCTCACATAAAATAGTACTTGTAAAAAAGAATTCAGTATTTGCCAAGAAATAGAACAGTTCACTCTCTTCACAAAAACTAATATATTATACCATGTGAAACTTGAGAGATTATCTTTATCTCCTATCAACATATCACCAATCTTATATTATAGCCTCATCATTTCACAACAAAATTCATGTTTTTACGATTTGAACATCTTGTCTTTGCTTGCCATATATTTATTATGGTTTTTATCATTATTGTTGAGTATAATCTCCTCGTATGGAAGGGCTCTCAAGTTAACTATGTTTATTATACTGGGTTGTGTAACTTTATTCCCGATATATTCTACTTTTATGATATTAGAAAAAAGAGATACTAAATTCCATGGCATGGAGTTTTCTATTTTGTATGGAGTGGGAAAGTGGGGCCTACCAGGGACAGGCACCGACTTCCTAACGGTCGTGCGGTGTGAGTGAGTTGGAACGTTATCCCGGCGTAACTGGGGACGGTGAGGAATCTCGGTTACGAATTCCCTCTTTTGGGGACTACCGAATATACTGAAAAATACCAATCTTGCACGAGTCTGCCACCGGTCCACCAGGCGAATCACGAAAGGTAAAGACTGCGTGACGTGCACATTCATTTCTCTAGGTGGTACCGAGAGCATGATCCTATCGAGAAGATGAGCATTTACCTCCATGTGTCCTTCGCACTTTTTGCGACGGGAAAGCCCGCCTCTAGGGTTGGGGTAAACCCCGATTCCATGAAATACTCTCGTAAGATTCGTGGACCACATAACAAGGAGTCCAAAACCCGAATGAGTAATCCGAATTTGGAATAAGGGGTTTAGCATTCGTCGGCGATTTGAACATCATGGATTTTTTTCATGGAGGGTACTTTGAGCTTTTGTGGGCACTGGGCAATGTACTTTAGTCCCAGATGCAAAATTGCAAATTGAGAGTTTTGGAAGTTGGTGATGCTAAGTGTTGAGTGATATGTGAGCACATTTTTCTCTAATTTTTGTCACATTTGGTAAGACCATACTTAGTCAGTATGTTACCCTCATTAAATAGAAGTACTCCTATTTACTTTTGAAAAGTGGTATTGGGTTGTTATCTATTGGCTTTCAAGCGATAGACTGAATTTCACTGTTGTACCTATAAAAAAATAGGTCATTCATGTTAGAAAATGATACAAAAAGCGGTTATTTTGAAATTTCTTGTTACCGAGAGACTACATTGCCCAATCTTATTCCTTGTTAGCCATTGAGATTTAGTCATCATCTCGATTCATAAATATATCACTAGTAGCGAAATAGTAAATTTGCAAAGACCGCAAGATGTATCAATGAACTACTCTTAAACAAATTTTATCAAGGGATGCGTCCAAATCAAATGGGATTGATAAAAAGGCAATCATTCTTATATGGGTCCCACGTACGAACACTCATAAATATATTTTAGCATCTCATTAAGATTATACGGTATGGTGGGAGGGGTCGATGCAAATGCCCATAACCATGATAAAATAGCTGGAGCTCGTCACGGCATGAATGCTCTTAATCTCATCCACCTAAAAAGAAAAAAGAATTATATAAAAAGAAAAAGGATAAGAAGAAAGATATCGGATTAGATGCGTGTGGAATATGCGTAAAAGCCGGGTGGCGGGTTCCATCTGATGTGGATGGACGGAGAGCACGGCACACTTTTCACTACAGAAATTAATTACGTATTGAATAATTTATCAATTTTTTTAACATCTTATGTACCATGCATATTATAGAAAATGTTAACAATTTAAGAACTGTAAATTTAATGAAGGGTATGGTTGTCATGTCTATTTTGAGTGATACTAGCTTTCTCTTCAAATCTTCCAAATAACAAGTATTTGTAGTACTCAAATCTGTACGAATATAATTACAATCGGCTTTAATGCCACTATTTATATGTTTTTGAATATTTTTAGGTATTCAAAATAGAGTGAAATTTCAAATTTAAAAAAAATTAAAGTAAAAAAATATTAATGATGAATAATAAAAGTCACTTTAGCATAACTCCTATTGTCTTTGTTTAAAGTAGGCATTATCGACATTCATATTATGTTGCTTCGGTTTACATAAATAGTTAGATCACATGAGTCTCACCTTATATAACTGTTCATGTAAGCTTTTTTTTTTTTTTACTGAACTGTTCATGTAAGCTTGATTGACATAATTCTAGGGCAACTAATAGTTTGTCATCATTGAGTGCCGCTTGATTCTGGTTGTTGGAAGTTTCCAATACTAGCTAGTTAACTCATGAATAGGTGAAATTTATTTGTTGCCATATGATAGAAAATATTAAGAAAAAATTGATTTATCAAATAATAGATCATTTGTTTAATTCAAGCAATTTGACATTACAAAATCTTGTCAATTTTCCTAATTAATGTGTCTTAATTTGTTGTGCAGTGTGTATCATATGCTAGTTTATAACGGTCTAATATTCTAGACAAAGTGAGATATAAGCAAGTCATGTTGAGTAGCATATTTTGTATATGAATTTCAAATTTAATAGACTGGATCGATTATTCCCTTGACATTCATGTAAATCTATATTTTCTAAAGTTCACATTGTAGAATCCTATGTTGATCCACATGTTTTCATAATTTTTATAAACAAATTTTAAGGATGCGTTTGTTCGCCCCACCAAGAATTAAGAAAAGATAAAATAATTAGATGAGATAAAAAAAAATCGAGGAATATGTGATATCTTGTCTTTTATTTGGTAAAACACCAGATATCATGGCAAATATTGTCCTGAAAAATATTTTAAAATAATAAAAAGATCGAGTTAATTATCAAGAAAGTCTGCACAAAAATTGAGAAGGGGTGAAATTGAAATTTTAGGCAACCATGCAACGATAATCACTTGAGTCATGCAACCACCAGACCGGAGGGTTGCAACCACCAGGCGATGGTTGGGAGCGACGCCAAGGATGGCAGCTCCTAGGGCATTAGGACTTCTTCATCTTTTTAATTTTTTATTTGAAGTTTTTATTTTTGTCCAGGCGTTAATCACATCCCTAGGGTCCGAATAAGTTATATGGGATCATATCGAGGGGCTTAATTATCCCAACTTGAAGGAGTCTCTAAATGCTAAATACGACTATTTTTATCCTACTTTATATTCTATCCGGGCGACTAAACATTCGCTTGAAGCTTGATGAGAAAAGAGGGTGACATTTAAGATTGGGAACCAAGGGGATATGCATACGCATTAAGAAGAAGCAAAATAAAAAAATAAAGAGAAAAGAAACATGCACTTTTGGTCCACCCGTCTCGGATAAGCAACGATGTGGAGGAGGGGGGGATCGAGGAGGAATGGTCATCCATGACATTTGTTGATGAAACATGTACTTTGACTTGGCCAACGACCAGTCTCATGGACATTCCAAGCCGTCTTCAACGATTGTTCCCAAAGAAACGAGCACCAAACGAACTTCAACTTTTCTTCTCCTTCGATTTGTAAACGAGTGTCAGTCGTATTAAAATTGGTCTTTTTTACATGACTTAGTGATTTCGTTTCATGGACACGCCTTTATATAGTGTCTTATATTGTGCAAAATTTATGCTTTCTCGCTCAAATTTTTTTCCGAAATAGTCTTGCATATAGCAATTTTCAATGAGCATTAATTTAAATAAACGGGTCATACTCAATGCCAACATTTTTTTTTTCAAACATACCCAACCACGGACAACATAATTAATATGAGTTCTCTCCCTTATCGCAAAGGTCGATGATTCGAACCCTCTTGTTGCTAAAATATTTGAAGTGGGGGTCCTGATGTTAGGATCCTGAGCTAGTCTCCTCCGAGGTTTACGTCTAAATAACAGTTTGCGGCGAGACCCGAAGGTACTACCGGGTACTGGAGGGTCGTGTAATCCTCGAAGGGTGATCTCCAGTAATTTCTCGGTCAATAAAAAAAAAAAAATTTTTCAAACGTCTATTCCACAACTTTCTTTCTTTCTTTGTTTATCTTTGAGTGGGGAAGTTGTTCCATTAGTTGGACATGGGCGACGAAGTTGACAAGCCAATACGAGGTCAAGGATTGCAACTTTCATATGTTGGAAGATTCTCCTTGGACAAAGGAAAATTCAAGAAGTGTGGTAAGACCTGTTCAATTGTTTGACTCTATGAAGAATTGAATTGGCCTACATCCTAAGTAGTTATTGATATATTTAGGCGCAATGCACATCAGTCGTCAGATCGTGGGGGTCCCATGTGAGGTCCTATGGGATTCATGCGATCCAATGGACCATCTCCATAGAGCACACGCATTCCTCATGCAGCTAATGATTTTCCCTGCCTCTCGTGCTTTGACTATTGAGTTGGTTAAAATAAGACATCTCTTCAGTCGGGAAGCATCAAGTCTAAAAGCAGGACAGCCGCTTAATTGGTAGGATCCCATTATTTCTTAAATTCCTTTTAAAAAGCATTTTTGGTTCTCTTCTGTTGTTCCTTCCGTCGCCATTCTATATGCACGTAGATTTCCTAGCGGACGGTGCCTCCCTTCTGGAAAACATTTCATGAAAAAAAAAAATATTTAGGAGATAATTATTTCATTTTAGATTAGAGAATTCATTTTTCTAATTTTAAATATATATTTTCTTTGACCGTAAATAATATTCCGCCGAACAATTATTTTGAGAAAATTAAATGCATGAAAGTCCCAAAAACTAATTTGAGAAGAAATTTTTCATTTAAACAAAAATACGCTAATCGTTACTTTTGCCTCGACACAGAGCTCGGTATTTCCATTAAGACTTTGCTTAGACTACACAGGTGGGAAAGTGCTTTATATCGGGAAGCACGCTTTCATTAGGACTGAGTTTGCCGTCGTTGACTCGCTCCGAGCATAAAATACATGTTTTCGTATTTTCGGGAACAATTGAACTGGAGAAACAACATCGAGCTCTGGGGCTCAACCACATCATTTAAATTCGCCATCATCTTCCATGCTAACTGCGCTGCAGAGATAAACAACGGCTAAGTTTGGACTGAACCGATGCGAAAGTCCATTTGGGCAATGGATTAGTAAATATGCAGCAGTTTGATGACTAGAGGTGACACATCGAGTCGCACGAGCAATTTTTTTATGGAAAAATTATCTAATTAATCATAAACTTATTATACAAATGCTAATTTAGTTATAATTTTTTTTGATTTTATCAATTTAATCCTATATCTTTGCACAAAATGCCAATATAATCTTTCCTATCAATTTTCATTGGAAATTGCTAACTCAGCTGTGTGGTACGACTGCCACATTAGCAAATTCTGCCTTTTCGGTGGAAGTTCACACAAAAATTGTGACTATATTTGTATAATTGAAAAGTTTGTAATTAAATTGATATTTGTATAACAAGTTTAGAATTGATTTGATTATTTCCTTCTTCTTCTTTTTTTCAAGGATTTAGTGATAATCCCCTTCAACATGCTTAATTCGAGCCTAAAACACGGATTGACCCTTAGTATGGACGGAGAAAAACTACGACAAAACAAAATGGGTGGCTTATAAGGTAGTCAAAATAACCCATAAAATATAATTATATAAGGTAGCCCCACCACAATAATCTCAACTGCAGCAGACTGGAGCCCGAAATTCAGCTTCCTTACTAGACCGTGCTACCGCATGTTTTCTTCTCGGCATTCCTTGAAGTACAATTGTCATTGGTGGTCGAACACCGAGTGAGTAGACAGCCTGCCGAATCAGCATCGTTAAATCCATACAATTTTAATGGATAACGGAAGAGAATAAAGAGATACTGCAGTCCAATGTCCTCCCTATGTCACGCAGGACTGTCTTCAGAAGCTGACGGAGAGAGTTAGCAAGGTTCTGCAGGAACTGAGATGCATCCTATAGAAAGTATCTGGACCGGCAAAAGTCGAGCATCGAACGGCGAAGGCTACCGACAGCGGCGACAGGGCATGTGGTTTACGCACCATTGGAGTGCTTACCGGCTTAAGATTTGTTGTTTCTGCACGTTGGAGGAGATCGTATGTATGCATACTTGCCTCCGAAAAGCACATGGTTCTCTGTCTGCTTAGCCAGCAAAAGATACATGGATAATGTAGCTGAACTTGAGTAGACGCATTCGACCAGAAAATATTGAGCACACGTATCATTGTCATGGTGTATGTCAGTTAAAATGAGCATATCAACTGACGAGGGCTGTTCGGTCCTGAAAGTATAGACCAAGTAGAAAAGGTCATGCACTCTACCACCATTTGTATAAAACTCAAATTACTCTATGAAAATATCTTTACCTCGTCCAATTGTTGCTAACAGCCCACACATACACGCACTTTTACATCAATATCTAGACCAACTAATAACACCAAAATCAAACAGTAGTATTGCGACCTTGTCCAGTTGGTATTGGGTGTTGGTCCTATGCACCCGCTCCTAAAATCACGCACCTCAATGTCCGACACCAAAGCTATGGCCAACTTCACCTCACATTCACCACCCATTCCCTTCTTTCAACCGAAATAATTATGATTTGAGTATTAAAATGACTCGCTTCTTGATTTATGGGACAAATCGATCCATGACATGCGTCTCAAAAGAAGGCACAAGCGTTCCGATAGAGCAGCTACAGAAGATGCAAGTGCTCTCCGTGTGTCATCCTTTTGGGTCTAATTGGACCTAATCAAGCCTAACTGGGCTTAGTCCCGACAGAAACGGGCTTTACTATAATTCTTTTTAACGGCATTAAATGAGAGTTTCCGATTAGCTCAAACTTTGTTGAATTGTTCCGTAAGCGCACACTAGACTGATTGCGCTTTGTTGAATTTATGATTATGCTTGAGTGCATGAAAATGCAAAGAAATGCAATACTTTAAAAAAATAGCTACGAATTGAACCTCGTGAATTTCGATCGCGATTTTCAAATGATACGTAGGAGATCCATAGGTGACAATGTAGGAGTCAAAACACTTTGGAGCGGCTGCATATTTGTTGATCGCCACAAAAATCTTCACATATTTCTTTAAATGTGCTGATGTATTCATTCATGGTGTGAGTACATTTCTCGTGCATATTGAGGTTGTCGAGGAGATAGTCCTCGCGGTCTTGAGATTATTTGATGGACATAGTTAATCAAAATAGTCCACACGTTAGCGGTAGTCTTAAGCCTGACAACCATGCGAAGAATACCTTCAGCTAAGGCTCCGGTGGTCCATCCTTGTAGTAGACAACAAGATCGCTTCAATGCGATAGAATCTGGATTTGTCCTGGAGGTTGCACTTGCCATTGCAAATAGCTTAAGACAAAAAAACAGATTCCTTTTCTATAGCTCCGATACCATAAAATCAAGTGAGAGCGCTCTCTTATATGTATATAACAGGAAGCTGCAGTCAATATAAAAGAAAAGATCTGAAATTTACAAAGAACAGGTGTAACAATCATAACAACTTAACCAAAATAGAGCTGATCAATGAACGGAGATTGCCTCAAATCAGGCCTGATATTCTTGCCCAAAACTCTCATGATCAGTTTTGAATTTTCTCGTAAAGTTGATCAGGCCTGAGGGGGGCTTGCAGGGCGTGTTAAGGCCTCAAAATGGAACGCTTGCCCTAGCTTGCCACTTTGCATCGTGGGAGGTGCCCTCTCTACTCTAGTCTTTTGGTTAACAATCCTGTGGCGAGGAAAGGTGTCATCATCCTTACTTAGGGGCATCGTGTTTGGCCAAAAGGAAATGAGACAAATGGTTCATCAACTTACACTCAATATTAATATGGTTTTTCAACTTTTGATTTGTTCAATAAGATCCATAAACTTTAACCCAATATGCAATATGATCCACAAGCATTAATTTGTTCAAAGTGATTCCTAAACTTTTAGTTCATATTCAATTTAGTCCATAGATTAGATAATCCAAAAACCAAATTGAATCC
Organism: Eucalyptus cladocalyx; assembly: GCA_017140615.1. Classification (NCBI taxonomy): domain Eukaryota; kingdom Viridiplantae; phylum Streptophyta; class Magnoliopsida; order Myrtales; family Myrtaceae; genus Eucalyptus; species Eucalyptus cladocalyx. The sequence continues at coordinate 20,532,119 of CM029516.1, forward strand.
GAGGATATAATAATCTTGAAACTAAGTTGAACATTTACCATAAATTCAGGAATCCTTGATCAATCAATTTAGTCCCTTTAATTTGTCAAAATTTTGAACAATTCGGACATCTTTTGGCTAAAATTACAACAAAATAGCAATGCTTAGTTGTCATATTTTGACTTGACACTAAGTTCCCAAGAGAGCGGCACATGCACTAAACTGCATCTAAGCTATTGCAAATGGTGATGCTTGTCCAATTTCAGTTTAGTGCATTAGTTAGGTTGACTGGATTATTGAGAGAAAGAGAGAGAGAGAGAGAGAGAGAGAGAGAGAGAGAGAGAGAGAGAGAGAGAGAGAGATCATGTTTAATTGGTGGAAATCTTGGACGTGCCATTTGCAACGGCGTGAGGACCACCTTACCACGGCCGAGCATCGTTGCCTTCACTCTTGACCATATAGGGTATGCATGGTAACCTTCCCCAGCCCAAGAATTTCTATTCTTCTCTTCCCTAACAAAAAAAGAATAGAAATCGTTTGATAACTGAAGAACTTAGTTTTTTTGTTCCCGGGAACAAAAAGTTAGCCCTAATGGTTTTGGAATAGAAATGAGAAGTAAAAAAAGTTACTTCTTGTTCCCGGAACAAGTTTAAGAAATAAGTGAATTTTTTTTTTTTTCTTCTCTTGCTAACGGCCATTGACCGCTGGTGACCGCCACTCGCCGCCGCCGCCGGCCGACCATAGACCGCCGCGCCGCCGCCGACCCGCCGCCGACCGCCGGCCCGGTCGCTGGTTGCCGGAGGGTCGACCGTCGCCGCGCTGTCGCCGGAGGCCGACCGACCGTCGCCGGCCGGCCGCCGGAGGCTCGCCACCGGCCGCCGCCGATCCCGGAGGGCCGACCGTCGCCGCCGATCGCCGGAGGCCGACCGACCACCGCCGCCGCCACCGATCTGCCGGACGCCGCATCGCCCATGCCGCGCACGCCGCGCCGCCGGCCGGAGGCCGACCGACCGCCACGGTCGCCGCCGGACGCCGACCGCCGCCGCCGTCGGTCGTCGGAGGCCGACCGACCACCGCCGCTCGTCGCCGGAGGCCGACGGGATCGTCGCCGATCCACCGCCGGAGGCCGCGCGCCGCCGTTGCCGCTAGTCGACCGCCGCCGACCATCTACCGCCGATGGACCGCCGCCGACGGCCCATCGGCCGCCACCTCCATCGGCGCGCACCGCCGGCGTCCGGCGGTCGACGGCGGCCGATGGATGGCGGCGGCGGCGCAATCAGCGGCGGCGGTAGTCGGCGGGCGGCGGTCGACCAGCGGCAACGCGTCGGGCGGCGGCGGCTCCGGCGGGCGGCGGCGATCTACCAGCAAAAAATAAAAAATAAATAAATATAAAGAAGAAACTATTTTTTACCAAACGGATTTCTATTCTTTTTCTATTTCTGAGTAAAGTTACCAAAGCGGGTTTTTTTACGGAGAAATTGTTAGAATAGAAATAGAAAATAACTATTTCGAAAAAAAATTGTTCCCAAAGAAATGTTCTCATGCGGAGCCATAGTTGCCAGATCTGCTTTCCACTAACCTTCGCCAAAAATTTCCGCCACCAGCCCCTCCAATCTCGGCTGGCACTCGCGCTGTCGGTCGCATGGCCACAGCTGTTCCACGTGGTCACCGAGCCTGAGCTTGGCCGGTACGCTTGAGCCTCAATTCTCATTTATCAGTTTGAGCTTGACCTAGGTTGAAGATCTAGGGCTTGGGCCTAGCGTTGCCAAGCCCGAGATACAAGGGTTGCGCTCGATCCAAACCTTGCCTGAGGCTCGGGCTTTGTGGTGGTAGCGTATCCTCCTCTTCATGGCGATGCAATGCCGGATAAAGAGGTTGGAGAGGCTGGCTCGCACCCGTGAGTGAACGCTGACTAGGAAGGCAGAGGGCTTAAAAAATTGGATAAAAAAAAGTTGATAAAACTTGGGAGAAACAGATGGGCTTCCAAGACAAAAAAGGAAACAATTTTCCTAGAGGGCCACTTTAAAAAGGGTTCGGCTTTGCTGACCGTTACTCCATCAAATGACGGAGTGACGGTTAGACCACAAATCTTGGATGGAAACCGTTGACTCTTTCAACCGCTTTCCATCTTCTACCCAAATTTTTTTATTTTATTTTATTACAACCTTAAATTGATAGATACAATCGTAAGGAGGCCTAACCAATCAATTTTCATATATATGATGAAAAAAAAAACTAAAATATAAATAATTACAAGTAAAAAATATTATCATCTATTAAAAAAATTGTGAATGTCATTATTATGACCCTTTTAGTTCAGCATTTGTAATAGGGTTTGGGACTCTAAAGTCCCTTGGCTAAATGCAAATGTATTTGATTCGTTTTTTTGCTCAACTTTGGAGAATACAATTGCATCTTTAAAGGACTTCAAGGGCATTTAGGCTGCATTTGGTTCAGCATTTCCAAGAGACTTTCAGGCCTAAAAGTTCCTTAGGGAAATGCAGGATTATTTGGTTCAACTTTGAGGGGTTCAAATCCCCGCCTTCTCAGGGGGGGATGGGGTGGGGACGCTTAAGTTTTAGGAGTGGGTTTCGACTCCCACGCCCTACAAGAGGCAGGACAAAAGTTTGAGAGTGAGTGTAGAATAGAAATAGAGTAGGACTCAAAAAAAAAAAAAAAAACTTGCCTTCAAACTGTTGAAAGCCCAAAGCTAGTCCCTACTAGTTTTGGGCTTTCAAGATTTTCACAGAATGCTGAAATTATTTTTCCCTTCCAAAACTATCCTCACTTATTCTTCATATTTTTGATTTTGTCCATAATTTTTTTTTAATTGAAAAAGGAGGCAGCCCTTTGTTGGACCGGCGAAGGGCTACGGCCGCTGACGAGCTAGATCTGGTGCCAGCGGCTGTCAGTTGAGGTCCCCCGAGGTCGGACGACCTCCGGCGAGGGTCATGCAACCCAATCGAGGCTTGCCGAAGGTTGCCTGACCTTAGGCGACCCTCAGCGAGGATCACGTGACCCAAGCAACTACCGCTTGGGTCTTGCGGCCATAGGTGGCCCTTGCTTGGGTCTTATGAGGGTTGCGCAATTCTAGCTGCGGTCGTGGGACCCTTGCGAGACCTAGGCGAGGGCTGTCTGTGACCGCGAGACCCAGGCGGCGGTCACCTGAGTCGCGCGGCCCCTAGGTCGAGCGACCACCAGCGGCCCTCAGTTAGGTCACGCGACCCTCGCCGAAGGTCGCCGACCTCGAGCGACCTCGGTGACGGCCATTAGCGCTAGATCTAGCTTGTCGGCAGCTGTAGCCCTTCGCCGGTCCGGGGAAGGGTTAGTTCAATTTTCAAAAAAAATACACACACACACACATATTATGCCCATAAAAACCCATTGTGAAAGTTTTTTTTAACCAAACGCACATTCAACTCAAAATCCATTTGCAAAAAAAATTTACCAGACACAATTGCATTTCCCCAAGTAGCTTTGGGCTTTCAGCATTTGCATTTGACTCAAAACCCCTTGCAAATGCTGAACCAAACACAGCCTTAGCCCCAAAGCAGGTTTAGAGGTCCTTTAAGTCTTAGAATGCAAGTCTTAGCCATCGATTATTGTTCACCTTCTCCGAAGATCGCCGCATGGAAAAGCTGATTGAAGGTTGACGACCACTAGCCAAGGGGTCATGCATGTTGACGATCATTGCCTAGGGGTCGCCTGACCCTAGCAACCACCGTCAAACCTCAAGCGATGCTTGGGTCACACAACTTGTCGGCCTGAATTGTGCAACCCAGGCGCTTGACCTTAGGTGACACATGGGTTGTGTGACCTAAGCGACAGTCACCTGAATCGCATGACTTAGGCAACGCCTAGCAACAATTGCTTAGGTTGAGCACTCATCTTATCTGAATTATGAATTGTGTGAAAATCAATGAACTCCCTTGTACCCTCATCTTGGGAAATTGTATACATTAATTCAATTGATAGATGCTATGACATAAATTTCCAAATAATCCTACATAATTATTAAAAAATAATTTGGAAACACCATACCGTGCGATCCAAATTCACAGGAGAGTTAATGTGCATCAAGTGATCAGGGTTATTTTCTTCTAAAAAAAAAAAAGTTCAGGTGCATTAGTTTAGCAAACTACTATTGAGCTGATAACAAATATATGAAAAAATTACATAATGTTAACTAGAATTATTAATAAAAAAAGCTCTTAATCTTTAAAGTATACAGTTTAATACAAACAATAATAACAATGTTTCTTCTTCGAGACCATGGCCTTGTCGCACCTTTGACCACTAATGCCCCATGGCGGCCTCTGGAGGCAGATTCGATGAATGTCTTAGGGTCTGTTCGCTTCGTGGAAAATATCATGTTTCCGGAAAATATTTTTCTAAAAGTCATTTTCCAGGAAAATGACTCTATTTTTCGGTGTTCGGCCGAAACCTAAATTTTGAGTGGAAAATATTTTCCACTGTTCGTTAGCTAATTTAATTGTTCGGGAAAAATTATCAAAAATTGAATTTTAAAATTTTTATTTGACCAAAAAATTAGTTCTATTTTTTAATAGTTTTTTATAAATGAAATTTTAATTATTTGTATTTTTAAAAATCGAATTTTTTTTCTTTCTTTTTCTTTTCCTTCCTTCTTCCTCCTCCTTCCTCCACCGCCGCATGCTTGACGATGGTTGGCTACTCGGTAGCCGACCAAGACCCGGTTGCCAAATTCAACGAGCTCGAGGCTCGCCCGATCTCGCCCGAGCTCACTAGAGTTTCGTATTGGCTCGCTCGCGAGCCGCGAGCTCGCCGGATCTAACGGCGAAGCTCGGGCTCGCTTGGATCGGGAGCTCGAGCTCTACCGCCAAATCCGATGAGCTCGCTGCTTGCCGAGCCCGATGAACCTCGGCGAGCTCCGCCCCAGCTAACAAGAGCTTTGCCTCACCTGATGGTGAGGCCTGAGCTCGACTTCGCTAGATCAGGCTAAGTGGAGCCTCGCCGGCTTGGGGTGAGGCTTGAGCTGGCTTGCGGCCGGTCGCCGGACGCTGCCGTGGCTGATCACCAGCCACCGCCAAAGAAGAAGATGTAAAGGAAAGAAAGAAAAGGAAAAAAAAATTAAAAACTCGATTTAAAAAAAAGTAAAAAAGAAAAAGAAAGCATAAAAATAAAACGAAAATGTATTGATAAAAAGATGAAAGAAGTTATGGAAAATGTTTTCCACTTCTCAAAATGAAAAACATTTTCCTCACTTTTAAAGGTTGTTTTTTCCAAAGATGGAAAACATTTTTCTTGACTAGTTAATTTTTCTGAAATGAACGTTGGAAAATTCGAAAAACGTTTTCCCGGAAGTTATTTTCTGCGAAACGAACAGATCCTTAACGCGCCGGATGGCGATCTCAAGGGTTTCTTCAATCATGTTCGCAAAGCACACTTGGAACCATCTCGGCTCACTGCAGTGGCACACTGACCTTGGCGAGATGTTCAGCTTGACGTCGTACACGATCTTCTCCCACAACTCCATTTCTGCTTTGATCATGTTCAAACTTATCAAGTGTCTCATGTCGACCTGGGAGAATAGCCCCGCTTTGCTCTTGAGGTAGCTTATGCCCGCGTTCTAAAGGCATAAGAAAACATTAAAACTAAAAAAAATTAAAAAAAACTGGGTAAAAGATGGAAACCGGTAGAAAAAGTCAACCGGTTTCCATTTTAAATGTGCGGTCCTTAGCTGACCGTCACTCCGTCATTTATAGAGTGATGGTCAGCTAAGCTTTCCTCCTTTAAAAAAAATATTGCCAATCTGGCTAAAATGTATTTTTAAGGGGGAATTATTATGTGGTATATATTAAACTAAATTCAGATATTTGGAAATGGTGGACCCCGTGTGGGTTCTGGATATATATGGCGAGATTAGCACTTTGAATTTTCTTGTAAAGTTGATCGGAACTGAGCGGAGATCGTAGAACGAATCAGGCTTCAAAATGGAAGGCTTGCCGCCTGCCAATTTGAGTTTTGGGCCTATCGGCCAGGCACATGATCGCACCTATTGGGAAGGCTGCTGCGAATTGGGAAACGAGTAAATATAGATGAAACAGTAAACTTGTAGGCCTGTAATCTGTAATGATAATAAGATAATCGCTAAAAGCCACATAGGATGTTAAGGTTTTATCATAAATCCTAGAAATAATGAACTAAACTGGTAAAAAGGGATGACAATATGATATCAAAACTCAAGTGGGAAAGAAATGTCTAGAGCACACAAAGTCAATTGATTGTGCATGTATGGTGAGATGTAGCACATGTGACATCCGGGTCATTACTCGACATAATCATGAGCCTTGAGTACACAGTTAATGCCGTGCCACCAAGTTTGTCATCGGATCACGCCATTTGTGCTACTACCACCGTGTCTTGCCACCATGTCACCTAATCACCATGCCCCTCATCGCACCGCTGCAAGGATCGCTACCCTAGCCTGTTCTCACCACCACCGAGCCACCTCAGCAGGACATCACAATGGTGGCCATGCCACGTCATCACCTTGTCACTGAGCCATTCGGTGCCATTGCATCACTCTGCAATGCCACCTTAGCCGGTCATTGCGCCACGTCACGGCATTTCCACATAGCCCTTCTGTGATGCCATTGCATCACCCTAGCAGCGACACCTCCATCCAATTGGTGTTCATTTCTGCCGGATCAACCCCACGACTACATAAGGGAAACGACAGCTTGAGCTGTGAATAGAGGTGGCAAAATGGGTCTTAAGCCCATATAACCCATTTAAATCATAAATGGGTTATATATGAGTCATTTATTTTTTTTAAAGAAACTAATTAAATAGGTTCAAAAATTGAAGATTTAAGATAAATAGGTCTTAAATGGGTTGGACTTAAAACCTATTTTCAACTAAAGCCTCACAATTTCTCTCTTCCCTCTTTAACTTTATAAATATATATTTTATAAAAATCAAAATTATAATGGTTTTTTATATTTCAATTTTATTTTATTTTTCCTTTTTCTTCCTTCTTCCTTAGCTGGTGGCTGGCATGGCGACACTTGACGACCCAGCCGTGCGAGGCTTGAGCTTGTCGACATTGGGTGAGCTCGAGTTGGCCGGATCCGATGAGGCGAAGGCATCGCCAAACATTGGCGAGCTCGAGCTTGCCGGGCGTCAGTGAGGCCGGGCAAGCTGGAGGCTCGCTCATGGCCGGTTGCTAGCCACATGGCCAGCCACCGACCGAAGAAGAAGAAAAAGAAAAAAAGAAAAATTATATTCTTAGAAAAAGAAATAAAAATATTAAAATTTATATTTTTAAAAATAAAAAAATAAAAATTATAAAAGTTGTCCATTAAATTTGTATTGCATAAAAAATTTTTAGAAGTATCTTTTTTTTTAAAAAAAAAATCATAAGAAATAAGTTTTCTTAGGTTTAGTTAAATATGTTAGGTATGGGTTGGGTCAGGTACGAGTCAAAAATTTTAAACTACGATATTGGTCATAAACGAATTAAATGGGTTGAGTTGGGTTGAATCATTTATGACCCGACTCACGCATTTAACAAGTCTAGCTGTGGACGAAGCCGAAGTATAAAGCGAATAGTTACTCCTCTTCCTCTCCATTTTTCACAGCCTCAACCTCTACGTCTTATGTCACACTCCATCGTCTTCGTCCTCCACCGTTGCAGCCCTCTTTCTCTCTATCGCTTTTGTAGGCTCACCAGTGAACCATCTTAGCCATTTTAGACCCTCACACCGCCTTGTGTTGTCCGCATCATCTTTCTCCGCTTGAGGCGACTCGTTGGAAGACCAGCAGCGGGTCGGAACTTCCAAGACCTCTCTTAGCCGTGACAACATCCTCTTAGGACTTGAGGCAAGTAAATTGTCCTTCCTTCTATGCTATGTAGGTTGTTGCTCAACGAGGTCGATTCCCTTCTATGCTATGTAGGACTTGTGACAACATCCGTTGTCTTGATTGATTTTGTACATATTTGTGTTAATTAGCAATTTCAGAAGACGTACATTGCTAGCATTATTAAGTCCTTGGTTTATTGAGTTCATGAATATGTTGTTGAGATTTAAGTATGTTTGATGTTGAATGACATGAATTGTGGACGAAATCTGGGACGCAATTGTTTTCAGGTTCGGTTTACTGTAGACCTATAATTTTGCCAATTTTATACCGGTTTATACAATATGAATATCATGAGGCTTTCTTCACGAAAGTCGCTTCTTATTCCTTGCTCTACAACACACTTTAATTTCGCATTCTTCAGACTTTACATGACAATTTTATATTTGAAAAACATACGAATTTCAAATCAGCTTTTTGAACACCAACACAAACCCTTACACAGTTTTTATTTTCCACGGAATTTTTTATAAGATATTTGGATAAGTCTTCTCCATGAAAGCTGTAGATTTTACCTTGGACTATAACATGGAATTTTCCTATGATTTTTAGAGCTCATTTCACTGGTGAAACGTTCATCTTTCTGGCCGCATGATTTCTGGATTATAAAGCTGTTTTTGGCTCAGTTTGATTTAATTTTATTTGGCCGCATGAGCTGAATTGGATTTTATGTCCCACGAAAGATGTTCCTCAGGGTCTCATCCACATCATGTTAAAGTTTCGTAATTTTTAGAATTTATCTACTTGTTGAATGCTAGTGATTTTCAAAGGTGTGCAAACTGCCCTTTTTGGGTCAATTTTGGGATTTTGAATAAATTCCTTTCTAGATTGGTACCGTTGACTAACTATTTTGTACTATTTATATGATTTGCAAATGGATAAAAGATGGTTGGTTTTGAAATTGAATTGTTTTTTGTGCTTTAGCATAGTGAATGGTATTTTTAAATTGAATTATTGAATTGTTACACCATGGTATTAATATGTGGGAATGTTGTTGACCCTCGTGATGACAATGGGTGTTAGTAGAGATGCCTAAAGGGATAACTGGATTTTTTCGGATGCTTGTGATGTAACATGGTTCCCCTAAATGTTCTTGCAATGCCAAATGGGTGTGACATGCCCGAGGGGTAAAGAGGTTCCCCGGAAGATGGTGGCAACTGAATTCATAGCAAATATGATTATTGGAATTTTCAGATTCCACTTGAGATTTACTGGTTTACCTTTTTTTGGGGAAATATTTTCCAATCTACTATTTTGATTTTGAAAAAGGTTCTCAAGCAAGTTGATTTTAGAATGATTTCCCATATTTTGTATATTTGAAGTTCCTTGCTTGTGCCATTATTGACGTATGTTGTATAGACTGGTTGACAGTTTGCTTACTAAGTTTTATGCTTACTCGTGGTTGACTATTCTCGTTTAGATCAGTAGCCATGCCGTTTCCACCTACCTCCTCCACGCAGATATGGTTCCCCAATGGACTTCACATGGCACCAGACCAAGTTTATCAACAACGACTTCCCAGATGTCATGTTTGTTAAGGTCATATCGATTCTAACAACAGAGATAGGAGCACCTGCTGATCCCATGCTCTTAATGTTCTTCGCCATCTATGCTCGAGTTGGCGGGCTTTTTAGTGGGACCACTCCCACTTCCGAGTGACGATGGACCAGGTGGTAGCGGCGGCATGGTGGAGTGAGAGGGAGAAAAAAGAATGGAGGTAGCATTTTTAGAAAGACCGGACAGCGAATTTTGGATGTGTTGTGGATGGAAGACAAGTGACCCCGTAGAGAGCTAGGTCAGCGTGGTGCTAGTTTGGAGTGGTGGTATTTTTGTTGGGTCCCCTATTATACCTCTCCTAGGTCACCTAAGTACATAAATAAGAAATAAAATGAAATTGCTTGGTTTATATTTCCACATGTGTTCCTTTGAAATTTTGTGTCTTGGGTTGTTATTCTTTGTCCATATACCCTTCCGCATGCATAACAAGTGAAAAGATTTGAGTAACCATGAGCTTGCATGGTAACATTTCTGTTCGTCCTGATTTCTGTTCTTTTGTTTCCCGGAACAAAAAAAGAACATAAATCCGTTTGGTAACGCTAACTTGTTTTTCTATTCCCCGGAATAAAAAAGTAGCCTAGGAATAGATTTGGAGCAGAAACAAGAAAAAAAAAATAGCTTCTTGTTTCCGGGAACAATTTCTAGAAATAAGCCAATTTTCTTTTTCATTTTTCTTTTGTTCCTCTCTCTTGCCGCGACCACCTCCAACCGCCCGGAGCCACCACCGACCGCCGACCGCCGCTTGTCGCCCATTGTTGCCAGTTGCCGCCACCGACTGTTGACGCCGCTGTCGACTGCCCATCAGCCATCAACGCCACCGTCAAATACTGGTCGCCGCCATTGACCGCCGGCTGCCTTCGCCGACCGTCACCGTTGCCGCCGATTGCTGGCCTACGCCACTCGCCGGCGTTGTCGCACGACTGCCGGCCGTTGATCATCACCGTCAACCACCACCGCACAGCCCATTGGCCGCCACCGATCGCCAACCGCAAGAGGTGGCGGCGACGGGTGGTAGCGGTCAGCAATCCGTGAACAAGAATAAAAAATAAATAAATACAAAAAAGAAATTATTTCATACTAAACACATTTCTATTCTTTTTCTATTTTAAGAGTAGACATTTTGTGTAGTTATCAAACACCTTATTTTACTCATAAATTGTTCCCTATAGTAGAAATAGGAACTATTTCTGAAAAGAAACTGTTCCCCAACCAAGAAGCGTTACCATGCGCACCCCATGTTAGCCGTTACATGCTGGGGGCCATCACACTACATGCTCCACCGACGAGAAACGTCTTCAACTTGAATTGAAGAATCACCATAAATGAAGCTCCTTGTGCTTAGTTTAGTTAGGAAATGAGTTAAAAGAATTCCTAATTTTTGATCCTTTATACTAGTTAAAAATTTGAGTTAAAGAAAATATTTTAATTATCAACAAAAAAAATTGGCAAATTTTGTCATTAACAATGTAAATATTTTTCTTGAACTCATTATCCTAGACAATAAAAAGAAGAGGAAAAGTATTTTCCAAATTTCTGATTTTCTGTTGTATAAATGGAGCTTATATAAGGAATTATCTAGTAGAGCCCTCCATAAATATTTGTGCATCAAGGGTTCATTTGTTTCTTGAAAAGTTTACAATTTTTGCAAAACATTTTTTAAAAAGTCATGTTTCAAGAAAACGACTTTATTTTCCAGTTTTTCACTGAAGTCTGAAAATTAATTAGAAAATATTTTCTGCAATTTGGTGTGGAGAATCTCATTTGATTCCAGGAGAAAATTACTCAAAATCAATTTCTTTTTAAAAATATTTCTTTCCTTTTTTCGTTTTCTCTTTTTTTTCCTTCTTCCTCTTCATGGCCTTTACCTTCTCACCACCACCTCTATCTCTTTCCACTACCAACGATGGCCACAAGCGAGTTCACAGCTCATTGGCCTTAGTCGAGCTCTAGCTTGGGCTCATTGACCATGGCAAAGCTCAGGTCGCCTAGATCAACCGAGCCTTGAGCTCATTGGCCCATGTCTTGGTTGGTTGTTGGGCTACCAACTGTTGCTCTTGGCAAAGAAAGAAAATAGAAAAGGAAAAAAAAAAAAAAAAAAAAGAATTAAAAAAACAAAAAATTTCGATTTAAAAAAATAATAATAATTAAGATTTTGAATTTTTAAAAATAAAATAAAAAGAAAATAAAGAATTATTAAAAAGGAGACCAAGTAAGCATATAGTCATCCTTCATGGATAGATATATGACTGCATCCAAACAAAAGAATTAGCGACCGGCCACCTAATCGTCTATCATCATTAATAATGAGTACACACTAAGATCTCTATATAGTTATGACTTCACCTTTCGGTGATGTGAGCTTAGGGTTTGCCTCTTGAACAACATCACCGTACATAGACAAAAAAAAAATTAATGTCAAACAAGCTTAAATTTGGTCGATAGAGTTACGTTGGATGCTCCCGCATCATTTAATAAGTGTGAGACGTTGAAGCTTCTAATAAAAACACGTTAAATGTTTAGTGTCATTTTTTTTTTTGGTCGGTCCTATTCTATTCTTACTCTAATTCTTACTCTCAAATTTTTGCCCTGTCTTCTTACATGGCGTGGGAATCGAAACCCACTCTTGAAATTACATCGTCTCCACCCCAACCCCCCTAAGAAGGTGGGGATTCGAACCCTTCACCTCCCCATTCCATGTTAGAAGAGTAGCCACTGGAATGTTTAGTGTCATTAGTCCACCACTAAACATCGAGTCCACTAAGCTGAGGAGTCCTCACTGCAAGCACCACTGCCGCCCGAGTAAAATTAGTCAAATCCGCCATCTGTCAGTCCCTGAAGCAGAAACAATCTTTCATTTGAGGTAAAAATCTTATCCGGATTTGAATTATCTATCTTATTGCCCAATATAAATAGATTGTGACCTAACTTGCATATTTTGAGATTTTTAGGCATATTTTTATTAGGAAACATTCCTAACTCAACAATGTGTGCATAGTCGGTAGCTCGATCTCTAGTAACGAGATTGGGTTATCGATTGTATGAAAAATCAGAAATCTAATCCTTAAACCTTAGGAGAAGGGTGCCAGTTTTATTTGTTCTTAGTTTAAGCTCCAATGGAAAAGGTTCCACGATAAATGAGAACAGATTTTAGATAAAATTGCATACTACATTAGGATAAATTGTAGATAGGATTGTATAATAGATATTATCTACAGGTTTAGAATAAAATTCTAATTAAAAATAAGATTTAAGCTAGTTTATTTCCTTGTTTGAATTGGACAATATTCTACTTTAGATAATTTATTTTTATTAATTATTAATTACGAATTTGAGTTAAAAATCCAAAAGTAACATCATACTATTTAGAAGGCTGCTAAGTCATTACTAGCCATTTCATATTGCTGCCGTGTCATCTTGCCACGTCATTGTCAAATGTCCACGTCATCATTATATGACATGTCATCATATGTATGCTAAGTCATTGCCATGTCACCATCGTTCATGCCATGTCATCAATCACATGTCATTATGCTAGTTATTTAATGATTTTATGCTAAGTTTATTTAATTAAATTGCATGCCTTGTAAAATTAGGCTGCATAGGCGTAATTTAGAGCTAAACTTATATTCATTGCATAAAGTTTTTTTTTTTGGTCTTTGGAGGAGGAAACGGCATAAATGACAAATGCGCCAGAAATCCCTGCGGTGACACTTAAGCAAGAGGACCCACCACTCCCGAGTCACACTTAATACACCTAGCGCCTCCCCTGGGTTTTGAACCATTTACCTCTTCGTTGAGGATCAATAGAGTCTTAGCCAGTAGAGCCACCGCGGCCGGTGGTATCATTGCATAAAGTTAATCTTCATTAACAAAGAGATAACCCAAAATGAGTTAATTAGAATTGTATAGTTTTTTAGAAAATCATGGCTAGGTTTTTAACTCGTGGTGTATGATTTTTAATTTTTATTTCTAGCAATCCATTTATCTACTCCTTTTGATTATTGAGTGTTAATTTAATGATTAAGCACCTACATATTCATCCCTCACATATTAGTGGATGTGTTTAAAATTAAGTAGAGCTACTTGCTAAAATAGTTTTGAAAATAAAAGAGAAAAAAATACTTAAAAGGCATTAGAATAATTTAATGTAATCAAGTTTTCAAATCCCTTCAATCTCTGATTCATAGAAATAAAGTATTCTCTCACACTTGGATTTCTAATTACCCACAAAAATTAATTAGTGGTGACTCCGAAATAAATTATTTTGCATATCAAGAACTTGAACCAAAAGTTGTAACTTGGAAATGGCTTGGGAGAATTTGAGTTGGGTGCAAGCTTAGTGTTCCATTAGCTAACTCTTTAGGTGGTTCAACTTTCAGGAAGGTCATGACAACATTGAGTAAAGTCATTGACTCATTTCATTTCTAAACATACTAGATCGATTTATAGCGTGTGACGCCTAAAGGTACAAGGTTTTCAATAAATATGTTAGTTATTGGGAAGTCTTTTTACATGAAATATGTTGTAGCTAAGTTACATAGCACAAGCTATATATATATTATAATATGTGACCTATTTATCGCTAAGTCAAACTCCTTGCTGATCATTTCATCTGTATTTTGATGGCATTTTTTATGTTATTTGTTTTTAAAAAATGGGAGAAACTTATAAGGGAATTTCCATACCGTATGTATATGTGTATATAAAAGTTTCGGGTATTTCGAACTCAATTGGAAATACGTCCACCAATGAGATTTACATTTGAGAAAAAGATCGAAAGGCTTATCCTGATACGGTCAAACCCTTTTTTTTTTATAAAAAAAAAAAAAAAAAAAAAAAAAATCCTGATATGGTCAAACTATATGAGAAAATATCCTGGATGGTATCTCAAGCAACACTTAAACAGCGATGATGGTAGCGGAGAACACGTCTGATTCGAGGCTCAATGTCAAATCCAACGGCTCCAACACCTTCGACACCCATTTGTTTAATTAATCATTGCACTCCACTTCTATATTCCCTCCTCCCTCTACACCCCTTCTCTCTCTCTCTCTCTCTCTCTCTCTGCAACTTCCTTACTTTTCAACGGCTGTCCGGTGCCGCCGCATCAGAGACGCCGCCGCGATCCTCCATCGGCCAGATCTCCCCCCTCGCTCCCTCGGCTTTTGTCGATCTGGTATTCTTCGAACTCCACCGCCGCGTCGATGAGATCTTCTCTCTTGTTCTCGCTCCGGTCCCCGATCTGGGATCGGCTTGATGTGCGTGTTCGATTGGCTGGTTCGCTGAAAAAGCATTTTGGTCGTTTTCCTAGGTTTCCGTCTCCCTGAGATCAAGCGTGTCTAGCGTCGCGAGAACGAGGAATGGCAGTCGCACCGGCGCGGGCTCGGGCCGATTACGACTGCCTCATAAAGCTCCTCCTGATCGGCGATAGCGGTATGCCCTTCATTTTCCCCCCTTCTCTTTTGGGGCTTTTCCATCGGCACGCGAAATGGACTGATAGTTCCTGTGAACAGAACCCCATCTCATTGTTCTCGCTCATCGATAATCCAGCTCATGTTTGGAGTTCTCGTGGTTCGAACTAGGCATGTGACCTTTATTTGAATGGTTAGCCGGCATCGTCGTATTTGAATTTGGGGAGCATTGTTACAATGCTATCACAGGGGACAAAGGATATGAGAAAGTAATCTCATGCGATTATTGTTTACGGTCTCTGTTCATTTCCTTTGGGACAGGGAGCCAAACCCCCGTTAAGTTTCAGGATTTTAACTTAAATGCCAAAGAAGTTAGTGGTATTTTGAGGTCAACTTATTTTTTTATGGCATAAAGACTACACTGTCATCTACTTTAGCGAGTTTTAAACGGCTTGGTACTTTAGACTTATAGTGAGGCTTTGTAGATTGTTGTATGTTCTCTTGGTGGATTGAAGACAATTGGATTGTTCTTCTGACACTACTTTGGCTATCTATACTGCTTGTTTTGCTAGTATGTTGATTGAAAAGGTCTCATTAGCGGCATTAATTTTATGTTTCTTAAAGACTGACATGTTAATCTACCAAGTAAGGAATAATTGCAAAAGCTAATATAATGTCTTATTTCGTCATTGCTTTGAAGATTAAATGTTTCCTTCCTAAATTATGGTTAACCACTTGTGATAGGCACTCGTTAATGTAATCTTGTTCATATTATACATATTTTCAAGGTGGGAAGAAAGTTTATAAGGAGTTGAATGTGGGAAAAAGTATTTTATGTAATACTTATATGATGTTGTATGCATACGTGACATCACCAACTAGCAAAGTGCTACTGCACTGTCCTTTGTTGAAAAAAAAACATTTATTACCGTCCCATATAAAAAAGAACGACATATAAAGACAAACATTTGATTGATTATTCATGTGGGATGTTATCACCTTTATACATGTGCAAACTGTTTTTTTTTTTTTTTTGAAATTTTGTGGTTTATGAGTAACACTTCATGTCGAATAATTCTAAAATGGACTAGCAGTGATCACCTCATATCTCCTTCTCTTCTGGCGTTATTATGGCAGGTGTCGGTAAGAGTTGCCTCCTCTTGCGCTTTTCAGACGGTTCCTTTACTACCAGCTTCATAACAACTATTGGGTGGGGCTAATCTGAAACAAAAATTGTCTCAGTTTTGATGTTGACAAGTTCAACTAATTGTAGTAGGTTGTCTTTTAATTTGCAGGATTGACTTCAAGATCAGGACCGTAGAGCTAGATGGAAAACGAATTAAATTGCAAATTTGGGATACTGCTGGACAAGAGAGGTTCCGAACAATTACAACTGGTCAGTGTCTGGGTTTAAATACAGCTGGGCCATGGGGTGTTGACTGTTTAACTCATAATCTGGATCGATGTTTATTTACCTAATAAACTAAATGTTGGCCAGTAAAAGGAAAACCTAATAATTTGGACGTGGAATTGATCCTTCACCAATTTGTTTTCCAATTGCTGTTTGTGAAAGTTTTAAAGTAATAATAGGATTTTATTTTATTTTATTTGATCTCTAGAGTAATATGGATGTGGTGCTTTCTCCTTGGCATTTCTCTTCATGGGATAACATAGTAGTTGGTTATGTTTTGAACTGGTCTGAAGGGTTTCCTTTTGAATATTGAAGAGTGAATTCATAAAATCTTAGCTGCTACTAGAGAACTTTAAATGCAAGAGTCCAGCTTATGCCTTGGTAGTGTAATTAGGTCCTTACTGATCGTGCTCCGATAACAAAAATTTTGTATTACAAATTTTCTCTTTACGGCTGTCCATTTCTGCCAACCCGAGTGATTGAAAAAGTTGGCTAACTGGATTATCTCTGTGTTGCAGCTTACTACCGTGGGGCCATGGGTATACTCCTTGTGTATGATGTGACTGACGAATCATCTTTCAACAGTAATTGGATCTCCCTCATCAGTTAGCTCTTGCATAGTTGTTTCTTTCTCTTTAATGTTTGAAAAAATTGTTTCATTATTCAGTACACTCCTTTTCTGATGCAGGATTTATTTGTCTTTTGCACACCTTATTCCTTTTGGTTGATTCAGTCTATTTCTTCCTTCAGATATCAGAAATTGGATCCGTAACATTGAACAGCATGCTTCTGATAATGTGAACAAGATACTTGTGGGTAACAAGGCTGATATGGATGAGAGCAAAAGGGTATGTTATATCCCTGCATAAAGTATGCCTCCATGTTGTTATACATTCACCTGCTGGTCATTCTTGTTGATATTTGTTTTATACTTGATGGGTCCTTATCCTTTTTCAGGCTGTTCCTACCTCAAAGGGCCAAGCACTGGCTGATGAATATGGTATCAAGTTCTTTGAGACTGTAAGTACAGTTGGTTTTCTCTTGTTGAAATTTCTTACTGAATTTTTGTAAATTCGTGCCTGTGCTGAGTATGTGTTCAACTTCAGAGTGCCAAGACGAACTTGAATGTAGAGGAGGTTTTCTTTTCAATAGCGAGAGATATCAAGCAAAGGCTTGCAGATAACGACACAAAGTCTGAGGTACATTTTCCTATATCAAGATTAAAGCTTGTGATTTTCAGCGCTTATCAATTTAATTTGCTCATTAAAAAGCCAGGGACCACAGTCATAGCTTGTGTTAGGGAACATCTCAATCTTCGTGCAGTTTGTAAGACCAGGGCAAACCTGTTCTGCTGAGAAGTACTATAACGGCTTCCACAGATGTCTCTTGCCTTGTGAATAGATTTAAGTATTAATCTCTGATACATGGTCTTTACATTGTGTTTTGTGAAACAAGCCACTTCCATCGTCGTTGACATATGTAACTTTATTTTTAAGAACTAGCTAACCATCCAAATCAACGGCAATAAAGCTGGCTTGTCTTGAAAATGTGACACAGCATGTACCATAGAGAAGACCTAGATTTGAAGGCCAAATTTAACTTTGTGTGCAAAACTGTCCTATTCAGGTTGGGTTCTCAGTCCCTATTACATGTGCTAACAAACTCCATTTTGCCAACAAGATAAGGCTCAAATACTTTTTAAATTTTTTATCGGATATTATGTGCGCTTGTGTGTGGATGCTTTGTTGGGCTGGATGGGCATTTTAGGTCGGCACTTTAAGTTTCTTGGAAATACTCCTCTGAGAGTACCATAAAAGGAGGAAAAAGAATTGAACTTCTTTCTGCAGATATCAATTATCTGTTCCTGATTTTGACCTCTTTGTTGTTTGGTCAAACTATTGCAGCCTCGAGCAGAATTCAGGATCAATCAACCGGATCAGGCATCAGGGGCTGCTCAAGCACCACAGAGATCTGCTTGCTGTGGTTCTTAAGCAAGTTTTGCTCAAGTCACTGCAGTAGTGGGGAAAATTGATTTTGTTATATATCTGGTGGGTCCCATTGTTTTCGCCATACATCACTAAATGCTACTTTTGTGTGGATGGTAGATCTGTCGACATCCAATAGCAGAATGAATTCTTGGGCAACTGTAATATGAGGAACTAATTATGTGCAGATTTCTGCTGAGATTTCATCTCATTAAGTTTGACATCCCATTATCAACTCTACTGTATTATTTCTTGGAAGAGGTTGCTATGATGTTCTGGTAATTTTTTAAGCGACCAATTAGTCTCAAATGCGAACACCACCACCACCCCCCCCCCCAACAAACCAGGCCCCTCCCTTTTTGGTTGAATTATTTTTCCTCCAAAGTGAAGCTTTTAGAGAATGCTGAAATTCCTTTTGGGGCGCTAATGCTCTCTCTATTTAGCTTTACTATGACTGTCTTAACGGAATTCCTTTTTTCTTTTGTATGTGTTCTATCGTGCATGTTTTTTTCTTAAACAGCATTTGCTAATTAATGAGAAGTGTGCCGCTGACTAACAGGTAGATATGATATATCTGTGGAAAGAAAAGACTGGTAGCTCTATTATACTTTGGTAAAGAGTATTACGATTTTATGAAGTACTGTGCATGTGATTGGTGTGGATTATTGTATTTGGTATTATGGGATTCCAATTCCATTTCTTCCTTGACATCCCAAGATATCAAGCGGTAGCTCTCTACTGCAAAAGTTAGAAAAGCACTTTCATCCGGTTTGATGCAAGATGAAACTCTTCACTGCAGCAGTTCCAATCGTACACTTGAGCTCTTAGGTAGTGCTCTACGCGGGACGAATGGCTTGAGTTTTCGTTTGGTCATCACTTGTGCTTCTCCTATTTGTTGAGGGAAAGTATCAAAAAAAATTTAAATTCATTGCATTGGTACTAATTTAATTCTAAACATTTTAATTAAATCAATTTATTTATAAATCTTTTCACATTAATACTAATTAAGTTTATCTAGTCAATAGCATAAGACACATAACAAAACACGCCTTTATATATGCATATGCATTAACCATTACATGGCACTTTCTTTTCATCCCAAAAGCTCGACCATACACACATCTAAAAAGGGTTTAGAAGCTTAGGGGGTGCATGACAACATTTCTTCTAAAATAGTTTAATGTAAAAATGAATTTTTCTATTTCTATTTCTTTGACGAGTTTCGAAAAAAATGCTTCGATAACGATACAAAATTTCATTTCGAAATAGAAATTGCGTTTGATAACCGAATAAAAATTCTATTTCTTAAAACAAATTTTTCTTTTTTTTTGGAGCAAATGAGATGTACATTCTTACAAATTTCATATGCTTATGACATCATTGACCCAAATACAAAGTATGATTTTTTTTTAAAAAGTAAAGTCTCCCCTTTTTGCAAAAAAAAAAAAAAAAAAAAATACAAAGTAAGAGATGTTATATCAAATTTTCTAAATTTTCACACAAAATTCTTTAGCATCCACGTAGATAGGTAATTACGGTCAAACAATATACTTATCAAGTCTCCATACAATAGAAAAAAGAGATCAATATGCATTACTCTTGAGCATGATAGAAGGTTCCCAAAATTCTAGTAGAATGAAGGCGGGCGACCATATTCTAATCCCCTTCATGCTAGTGTGTCACGTTGATTGCCGCCACGGTTTACGATATCGAGCAATTGTTTTACAAAGAAACACTAAGAAGTGTATTGGGTAATTTGCGGCAAATTTTACAAAATCGGCAAATTTTATGAAGTGTAACAAGGACCATTACAAATAAGGAAAATCATCAAGTAGAACATCACATTACAAGAATTGAGATAGGAATCATCAAATACATTATCACAATACAAAAGCAAAGATTGTAAATCCCCAAATACAAAATAATAAAAATACATTACAAAAATAGGGTTAGGGGGAGAAATCAGAAATTGATTTCTAGAAGAAATCAGAAATAGAAAATTTCTACTTCTGATTTCTCCTCCATTTCTATTTCTGAATAAAACCTATTCCGAAATAGAAAATTTCATAATGTTATCAAACAAGTTTACATTTCCCGAAATTGTGCAACAAAAAAATCATTTCAAACGAAATAATTTTTATCATGCACCCTTAGTACCTCTAGTATTAAGAAGACTATCTATAAAAGTGATGCATCACACCGCTCCTAATACCCTACTAGCTCCGGTTACCATGGCTTAGGGTTGAAGTCTTGATCCAGGTCAGTCTTTGGATTGGTAACAACACTGTTAAGGATGTCTAGGTCCATGGAATCCCAGTTAGTGTTCCTAGGTCCTGTGCCTAGAGGTCCATTGAAGCCTTGGAAAGGGTTGTCCAGATCCTCCCCAAACCACACATACCAAGCCATGAATTGGTGGGGTCCTAGGTTCGTTAACCCCTCATTCACCCATACAATGGTGACATAGCGCTCATAACGGGTATCCGTCCCCACTACTAGATATGTGGTCACCTCAGAACTTTGGTCCACAGCGACCCCAAAACGGATATGATAGAAGAGTTCATACATGCTTAGGGGCTGAAACATTTAAATAACAACGAGATAAAATTCAACACGTAAACTCCCCAATCCTCGTGTGGGAGTTAATTCGCCTCAAAATCGCCCTAAACATGCAACTTATTGATGGCAAATCAATAGCAAAGCCTTTCCTTTGCATTATCTATTAACAGAAAATAGGCCACTCAATATGCAACACCTTACCACATGCCCAATTATAGCATAAATAATCTCTACGTGAGTACATCATTCCATTAAGTATACGATGATCACAATTTAATAATCCGGACATGAATAATAATACTTCCATGCACAATGCATCACATGAGTGCATATTATTACAATTGCTTTCGGCCACAACCAACACTCGCGTCAATGGTCTTTCTGCTTAACCAGTTCTATCTCATCCCATCGAGCATGGCAATGTCTTGACCTCACTTTACGACGGCATTCTAATAAAGGAGCTTTGTTTCAAAATCCATCTGTGAACAGCATCTCGTTGACGTAGGGGTATCCGAAATCCATCGGGCATCATCCGTTGTAATCATATGAGTATGGAATCTATTATGTGATCACACAAGCATCATCCATCTGCGAACGGCATCTCGTTGATGTAGGGCTGGATTCCGCTAACAATTTGCTTGGAAAGTTACAGTCGTTAGCATTGATCCTTAAGTGAAAGATCACACTATCTGAACTCATTTGTTACTCTTATGCTTGTACACTTAATCCGTAACACAATTACTAAACATCACAACAAGTAAAAATAGTAAGATAGAGAGATTCAGAAGAACAATGGTATGTAAACTACTTGATCCTTTTGTGTGATGTACTCTCTTGGTTCTTTAATGCCTTTTATTTTATACTCTTCCTCAAACTATTTTTTGAGGTTGATTTAGAGAGATAGGTGATCGTTGGAGAGTTTTTGTTGAGCCACTTTTTAGAAAGATACTGCCCATACAATTTCTTTTCTGGGACTCTTAAACCAACTTGACACAATTCCACAACAAAGAAAGATTTTCCAAAAAGTTGTTTTACTACATTACAGACACATAGGAGATCCACTATAAAAACAATTTTCTATTTAATGGGTCACCAATTGTTTAAGTATGTATACTGACAAAGAATAACTGTCATCTTATAGGGAAATAATAAGTCTCATTCTAGGACAAATTGCACATAATCAATGAGGGACCCTCTATATTCTAACCAGAGGCACGGGCTAGATATTTTTTACTTAAGCATCATATCTACAAGGCCAAAAGATCCATAACCAATACAACATCCTCAGTTGTTTTAAATGGACACTTTTCCAGTAAATTCTTCAAATTTTGAAGCTCAATCATCTAGCCATCAGGAAAGTAGGAAGTAGATAACTAATGGGGGCAAGTGGATTAGCTAATTATATAGCTACTAACCTTGTTATTCTCAATTTCATTGTGGCAATCTTCTCAATTGGCGTACACAGAATTCAACTGCATCTCCCATATGAGGATTTCAATAATCGTTATTGATGGCCTTAGAAGCAAGCACACGTTTTGGAATTATTATCTTCTAGTTGTCATATCTCAGGAAAACAGTTGTTAAAATGTTCATCTCTTCCACCACTAGGATCCCATGACATACCTCTTAATTCGTTCTTTCTTTTACATGACCTCATTTGACTTCTACCAACCTTTCGATCAGGTGGTAAAAGAGGCAAGACAACAATATTTGATACTTTCAATGATCTCTCACCACCCGTTTTGTAAGGATGATCTTGCTCACTGATGCTAATATAAATAGACTCATTGTCTTCTTGTCCATTTCTCGCCCATGTCTTGGTGGTTCACCCTGTGTGGTAGCCAAACTGCTGTTCTTAGCCTGTTCAAATCTCCCATGTCCTTAAATATTATCATTGATGCAGGGAACCAGTTGTCCTTATTCTCACTATAATTGCACTTAAAATAGTAATATAAGTCAACTCAGATATGGTTCCATAACAAAAGAAAGACTTACGAAGAATTGTTTTACTATTGTACATACACATAAGAGATTCGCTATAACAATAGCTTTTTTGTTTTATGGGGTCACAAGTTGTGAGAATCAGTATATGGTAGAGAGAAACTGTGATCTTGTAGGATGTAGTAAGTCTGGTGTTAGGACCATCTAGCCCATGCATTAAACATGCATCTTTTGCATGAAAGATGCACGTTCAATGCAAGAAGTCATTTGTCGGCCAAATTTTCGAGACCCATGAGGCCATGCATTTTTCATGCATTGAACGTCCCTATTTCATGCAATGCATATGCATCTTGGTAAAGCAATTGCATTGAAAATAGTAATATAAACCAACTTGACATGATTCCCTAACTAAAGATTTACCAAAATTTGTATTACTACATTATAGACACATAATAAATCCGCCATATAAATAGTTTTCTGTTTTATGGGGTCACTAATTGTGAGAATCAGTATATTGGCAAAGAAGAACTTTGATCTTATAGGCAATAATATGTCTCATTTTAAGACGAATTATGTATAATGAGTGAGGGAAGGTCTACATTCTAAATAGTTGTATAGGCTAGATTACTTTTACTTATGCATCAATTCTACATGGCTAGAAGATCCAAAACCAAAACAACATCCTCAATTTTTTTAAATGGACACTTTCCAATGAATTCCTCAAATATTGATGCTCAATCATCCAATCATTAGGAAAGTAGAAAGTGGATAACTAAAGGGGGCAAGTGAATTAGTTAATAATATAGCTACTAACCCTGTTATTCTCAGTTTCATCGTGGCAACCTTCTTAATTGGTGTAAATATTTGCACACACAATTCAACTGCATTTCCCATATGAGAACTTCGATAGTAGTTACTAATGGCCTTAGCAGCATGCACACTATTTGGAATTATTATCTTCTGGTTGTCATATCTTAAGGAAATGGTTGTTAAGATGTTTATCTCTTCCACCACCATCTAAAACACAATGCATCATGGTTTGGAAACATATATTTTGAACATATGTTGAAAGCACAGAGCTGTATTTGCTTGTGTACTTTCATTGAATTCACAACAATCACCAATATCAAATGAATGCATCACAAACAAGAAAATAATCGCTTCAAATGTCATCTTGTAAGAGTTTCCAAATATGCATACCACAAGTAACAAATAGGAGCTTATGAGAAGTAGAAACTTTCTCGCAGCAAATCCTAAGATAAGGAGCCATATAATGGCTATGAGGATGGCAACTAGGGTTCACCATCCAATGGAGTCTGTTCGTAGCTGTCTTAGTATCATCCAGCGTCGAAGCAAGTGCATTTCGTTCTCTAAAAGCATTAACCTGCACTATATCCAAATGCAAATTTAAAGCTCGATTTGTGGACACTGCAACTACAGAAGTTCAACACATATAAATAGACATTGTAACTACTTTATCAGGGTAACTACAATTCGAGAAGATTGCATTTATAAGTCTAGTATCAATTGGTTTCATTATGTCCTTGTTTTTTCAAGAAGCACCAACTAGTTTTTTGCTGTTTAAGCTGTAGAAAACGGTCAAATTTTCCACCTAAATTAAAACTAGGGAGTACTTTGACCCGGCTCTGAAAATATTCATTCAGTAAGAACTTTTGCTTATGAGCACCACAACTAGCAATAATAATTCCCGGACTGCTCTACAAACCTATTCTTGGTGGTCTACAATCCACTTTGTGAAGAGGAACAAAAACAGAATAAAATGCAAGCCTCATCATCTCATCAGCCACCCGCAAGTTATGGCACCAAATTTGACACCTGCAGACACCCCCCACCCCCCAAAGTCAAAATCTTTCTCTGGATCGTGCGCTAAAATACACTCCCTACCAGAGAACCTCTGCGCAACATTTTACCTCAACCACCCCTAAGTGATGGCCGCAACGGCCAAGACCGCTGCGAGCTTCAAATCAATTTTTGGGTGTCTTCAATAAGCTCAGGACCCCTCCTCTAGCTGTCGCCCCTCCATCTTTCCCTGTGCTCATCCCCATCTCTGTTTGCTCATTGAACAAAAGGGGAAAGCACAGCATGATGACTACGGATAGCGATCAGACTAGGTAACTAAGGTTCAAGAGGCATCTTGGCGAAAGAGGATTGAACGAGCACAAAGAGCATCGAGCACTCTTGATAGTAAAGTAAGGCAGAATAGAGCAACCTTCGACGCAGCAGTGCAGGTGGGATGACACCTAATTCCATAAATATATACCAAATCTATATTTATGGGATACAACCTCCAACTTTGCTCCATAAAGTTGCTTTGTTCCTAGGCCACTGCCCCGAAGGTTGCTCTGTCCCCCCCTTCCTTTACTGTCGAAAGTGCCTGAAGTGCTTTGCGCTTGTTCAGTCCTCTTTCACCGGCGCCGATCACCAATGAAGACCTCTCTTGAGCCCTAGTTATCTAGTTTGATCGCTATTCATTGTCAACGTCGCTACACTTCGCCCCTCCTGTTTGAGGAGCAAACAGATATAGGGATGAGCGCGACAAGAGATGGAGGGGCGACGGCTAGAGGAGGGGCCTTGAGGCTATTGAAGGCAGCCAAAAATTGATTTAAAGCTCATGGTGGCCATGGCCGTTGCACCCAAAGCCCTAGTAGCCATGGCTGCCATGAGCTTGTGGCCCAAAACTCTAGTGGCCATGGCTACCCCGCAAGCCCAAAGCTCGAGCAGCCACGGCCACTGCAAGCTTAGAGATTTATCAGCCATGGTTGCATCTCTTTAAGTTTTTCTCAATCGAGGCCGCAGCGCTGTGAGGGCAATGGCTGGCAAAGGAGCGAGACGCCAAGGTGGGACGAGGGCGAACAGTAACGCAATGAAGAGTTTTCTTCTTTTTATTCTCCCTCAGTTATTTTTCTTTTATGATGCGTGACATGGCAACTAAATTACGTGTCAGCATATCCACATAGATGCCACGTCAAATAATAACAGCCACTTGGTAGGATATTGACGGTAGGGCAAATTCGGGACTCGAGTAAAAGTTGGAGATTTTTCTTGAAGCAAAATAAAATAAAAATAAAGATAGAGTTGGGACTAAACCTAAAGTTTATAGGTTTTTTTTTTTTTTTATAATGAAATTAGGCTAAAAAAATAGTATAATACTTATACATTTAACATCACAAACTTCAATTTATGCACACTGATAAACAAAATGCACACATATGCATTTATAAGAAAATATATTAAACGATTAATGAAGGAAGAAAAACTGTGATCCAACTTAATAGGTAAGTTTAAATTGTTATAGGATGAAAAAGATACAATTTTGACTTTTAGATTATATAATAATGTATGATTATCTCGTAGTGGACATAATTGCATCGGCCAAGGTACTCAATGCCCGTGCTAGTGGCTAGGTCGGACAAACGTGGACACCTACAACCATGACCTCAACGCTTGGGCTTGGGAACCTGGGAACCTAGTGGTTGGGCCCAAGTCCCTTGGTCCTCAATTCTTGAGCTAGGCCTATGCACTCAAAAAATAATTTGATGATAGTATGTCTATACATTCTCTATAAGAAAAGGAATATAAGTTTTCCCTATCCATCGACGGAAAAAATTTCCAATTCATTTTCAGATTTAAGTGCAACATTGAAAAATGTTGTAATTTTCCTAATAAATAGCTTCTTAAAATATTTTTCAAAAATATTTCATTTTTTGCAAGAAAAGGAAAGTCTTGTATAAACCCCAAATAGCACCTCAAAGACACGTCACACAGAAACCAATAACAGTTTTGATTTCAACGAAGCACTTTCTCCGTGCATTAATTTTTCTCATCAGTACTATTTAGACACTCGTCAATTGTCATGACCTTTCTGACTCTAGTGCTTTAGAAAGAGGAAACAAATACAGGGGATACAAACACCCATCTTTCCCATGTCGGAGGGATCACCAGATCTGGCGCAAAGTCTTGCTGCATTAATCATGCAGGCAGCTGTATGAACTTCCTCTTCCTATACACAAACTCAAAAAAAGCTCTGAAAAGAAAGCTGCCCACAATCCTTTACATTAAGATGTATATTAGAAAAGAAGATTAGGAAAACACAAAAGCTAGCCTTCACTGCTTCCTAATATTAGAAGAAGACATGTTTCAAAATTGAACTCCTTGTCTTAGGGTCAAGGAAAAGAAGTTCCTTTCCAGCTTTCATTATCTGGTGTTCTTCAGTAGAAACAAATGAATCATCATCTTGTACACTTGTATATACGGTCTGTATCCACAATATTCCTCCCGAAAATTTAAGTATTCAATAACCGCTTCCCTCAAAAATGTTCTTCCTGCTTCCATCGCCAAATGAAAAAGATGGAAACACCTGATCATTTTTGTAATTCCTCATCAAGCAAGTCTGCTAGGATGGTAAGACACTTCCAAAAATGTTCTTCCTGCTTCCATCGCCTTGCTATGTATTTGAATTATGTACCTTATCACATGCCCACCACATGGTTTTCTGATGATGTCCATCACTTCAACTTGCACAATTAAAATTACTTGATTTAGGCTCCTGACCTGTACTAATCCTGGCCTTGAATATAGTGAGTCTCGCGTGATCCGAAGGCCATGAAAAAAAACAAGTAATCCGATTCCTAGATACCGGACTACAATTCATCCGAGAGCCTGTCAATAAGTTGGAATGGACTCGAACCTTTGATCTCCCAAAAATTTCCAAGGGACTTTTAGGAGGGTTTTCGAAATCTGGGAGCAGCAGAGATGCAGCTCTGAGCTCTGGTGATGAGGAGTATCTCTTCTGCTTGTACTTTGGCCACGCACGAAGCAGGCAGGGGCCGAAGTGGGCCGGCCGTGGGGGCGATGGTGGGCCGGTTCGGGACGTCCACTTGGACCGAGAAGAGCGAGTAAACAGGCCTGTGGTCCGAGAATCTGGACTCTCCTCTCATATACCATATCTGTTTCAGCCCATCGCCTTTCCACAATATTCTGTCGCACCTGCCATTTTTCAATCAAATAAGGTCCACAGAGTCGGTGAATCGTCCATCAAAAAGAACGAATCACGTGCAAATTAATGAGCCACGAGAGCTTCCGCATCTGTATTAAGGTATGTAAAAAACTTCCTCGAAGATAGACAGAATCAAATTTTCTTTACTACTTTACAAAAAACTAAAGCAAGTGTCGCAATTAAAAAATTCTCAGATAAGGAACCTTAGGAGCCGACCATCTAGTAAAAATATAATAACAGATGGTCGGCAGGTATATAGTTTATCCTCAATGAATATTTTGCTGAATCTAGAGTGAAGATAAGACTGTTACTAGCCGACCCTTTTGAATAAATCTAGTAAAATGCAACCTAAGACCCATTCCTTAGTAAAGTACGAGAATGAACCTAGAAAAATCGGCTTGCTGTATAGATAGCAACCATGAGTGTTTTCTCCGTCGGCTATAAAAATCTGCGCACCAATTTTTCTTGTAGTCCACGTTAATGCCGTGCCAACTTACATTAAAAATCTCTCTCTCACTCTCTCTCTCTCTCCCTCTCTTAGAGAAGTTGTTTGCTATGTAATATTCATGGTTGACCAATTCATGCAGTGGTCGAAAAAACGAACTCTCTTTCGGCAACGTAAAGGGGACAGAAGTTACATGTCTGTTTACCATGCTTAAAATGAAAAAAGAGAAAAGAAAAGAAAATGATTTTAAAAAAAAGGCACGTGACATAAAGTATTCAACTAGTTCCTCATGTAAAACAAATTGATATCACTGTATTCTACAATTATCTGGAAGGAGAGAGCTTGTACAAAACGTCACGCCACTCAAAGACCGGGGAAAGAGACCTTAATAAACCACAAACAACCCCCCCCCCTCCCAAAAAAAGATGCGATTAGAAGGAATATTTAAATTACCAGGCTGGTGTGCGACGCTTTTCTTTAGATTTGGAGTTTTGAACAGCGTAATGGTCAGAGTTAACGAGGTACTTGTACGTCGGAGCGAAATAGATATTCCCTTCTTCCCACCCTTTGAATACTCTACCGGCACTTCGTTCTATTTTAAGCTGCCAAAACACATTAAAGATGAACAAGCCATTAAGTCCAGAGGATTCTTCACAATAAAGAAATGAAAGAGAAAATCGATTTTAATTACATTGAGTTTAGAAGAAGACTATGATTAAAACTGACTTTGAGCTTAGTTTAGTAGTACCTGGTCTTTCTCCAAAAGTGTTTGCCAATCGTTCCTCCGGAGAAGTTCGTGCATGTCACTGCAGCTTGAAGCTAGCCGATAGTTCAAATCGCCTAGCCAAATGATTTTGCTACATGAATTATCATAAATTTCTATTAAATACCATCAGCTACATCCTCAATATGTTCCAATAGAGGTGCAAAGACAGGTACAGAACTTACTCGTGATCAAGAATGCTATCGGGCGAAAAGGGTGGCCCTTGTAGTCGAGAGGAATTGGAGAACTTCGTCTTCCTCAGTATTTCCATCACGTCCGAGTTCCTCTTCACTTCGTCGCCTTCTTTCTCCCCAGAGGTCAAGTGCGTACACACAAAGCAGAAGGTGGTTTGATGCAAGGTCATGCTTATGGAGATTGAACCCTAGATCAAAGAAACAAAGAAAGGGCAGGAAAATCTAATTAATTACCGAAATCTCTAGATCATTAACTCGAGGCTCGTATTTAATGAACAGAATCCTACTTTGGTTCCCAGCCCGCATCTATTAAAACTAATTACTAATCCCTATCTAAGAAATACATCTTTTTAAACTGCTCATGATATTCTAAAGAGAATGCATCTATTTCGAGCTATTAGCGCATGTTTCACAAGATGAGTAAGTTATGACACAAGACAATTACTTGACCACATAAAACCGGTCTGCTGAGGAAAGGGCCAATTAAATCATGACAAATGAGGGCAATCATCTAAACAATTTAACCTTATGCAAATTCAGAAATAGTAAGACCAGCTAAAACAATGCATCAGCATCCTCACGTTGTCCACGATACAATCATGTAAAATTCAGTTCAAGTGCCTGAAAAAAAAAAGGTTTAGCGGATGGCATTAATTAACTATTAGCTGATGATGCTGACCTTATTTCCAAGATAGCCCATGATTCCTCGCCCCACGCATGACACCTTCAAATTACTGACATGCCTCCTGAGATCTTCCCTAACCCACACGCACAAAAATATCCCCACCATCTGCTTGCTCGCGGCGAGGCAATAATGCCGAGAAACTGGGCTCGTGTGCCTCCCAGACATGCTCGGCGGGCTAGGCGAGCCTTCTTCACTGCCACTCAGCTTAGGGCTCAGCAGCCTGTCGAAGTTCTCTTGGTCAAGCTCATCTTCAAGAGACATCAAGTCCGAGAAGCTGAGCCTCGGTTTGGGACTCTGCAGCAAATCGCTCTGCTGAGAATCCGAAAACTCCGTTTGGGATGATCCATCGCTATTCAACGCCTGGCGAATCAGGGACAGCCACTTGACAGCCGGCCCATTGTCCTCCGCTCCAAGCACATTCCCCGCGTTTAGCGGCACAATTTCCTGGAACCTGATCCAATGAACACATTAAGCACCCAAGTCAATAAGAGTCAGAAGGATCGCCATCATCTCAATCTAGCTTTGAGTTAATCATCATCATTTTTTGCAGTCTCTTACGTGCAACATGGTGGATAAGTTATAAATCGATGATTCGATGATTCGATGATTCAGAAAAAGATAAGGCCAGAAACCCAACATGTCTTTTGCAATTAACAGTAGAATAGTCCGTCTATATCATGTCGCTAAAATAGAGTCGATCCAGTGAATAATGTTCCTGATCATGGTCTTAAGTCCAATTCAATTCCATCACCATCTTATGTCATCCGATCAAGAGGGCAAAATGGTAAGTAATGCAAGTTTGAGCATGTCAATGATGAGCTATTAGAACATGTTAAAGTCTGCGTCAAGTGTGGCCTGTCCAACCCAACCTACCACTAAAGAATATGCAGTCGGAGGCCTCATTAGACTATGATCAACGTGTTTAAAGTCGATTTTTTTATAATAATAAAAAAAATTACAATCATTGAGCAAAGTTAACTCGAATTTTATTTTATTTTATAGAGACGCATTGTGTTGATTAAAATTCTTGTGTACCAAGTTTTAAGAAAGAGAAATAAACTGTCTTTTAATTAATCAAAAATGTGATTACCCAGCATTTTTAAACTAAGTACATTTCACTCAAATTTAATGTAACGAAAAAAGCATTGTGGCACAAAATTTCATCAAAAACATATTTTTAATTAAAAAAATTTAATTGGCATTTTTTTTATAAGATGTTCGTTGATAAAATTCTTTTATTTGCTGATGGGAGGAGGTGACAGGTGAGAAATTCACCAAAAAAATAAAAATAAAATAAAATAGAAAGAGTACAGGAAAAGGATGGGTTAGGGTTTGTACCAAATTGAGGGGGCCTGAGTACACCTACCAGGGACAATGATTGAAAGCCTGGTAAGCACAAAGTAGTTGAAAAGCAAGAACTCCACGCAGCCTTTATATCTACAAACAGATGAAAAGCTGCAGCTTTTTCGGAGGCAAAGCAAACAGAGAACTAGCCAGAGATGTCTAGTTCAGTGAATGGCTCCCTAAGCAGAAGTTCCTATTATCCAAATTATCTAATTGAATTGATTAAATCCTCCGAAAACATTTGAAATTCCCCAAATTTTATACGTCGAGATGTAGAATGATATATAATTTTCGAAAATGAAAACGAAAAAAAGAAGAGGAGAGAGAGAGGAGCATACCCAAGAACATAGATGTCAGCAGGAGCAGGTGACTTGAGCCAATCTCTCAAGTTCAAGCCCTCATGCGGCGACTTCCCTCCAGCATTCCATGTCCCCACAAACATCCTATGCAAATGTCCAATGAAAACCCAATCATTACATCGAAGGCCCATTGCATTACACTCAATAATCGACACTACTCCATACATAATTTCTCGAAATCAGTTCTCCTCTTTTATGGGACCCCACAAAGATAAACCCATGATTTTGGTGACCTTAGTACTATCTAATCATTCTTTTTAATTTAAACATCTAACTAAACGTATTAGATGCGCAAGAGATAAATAGACTTATATATAGATAGAAATAAAGATTAATGAGTAAAATTTATGTAAAGACCTACCTTAGATTAAGAGTATCCGCGATGGGTGATGCTTCGCAACCGAACTTAGACTCTTTAAGATTATTGTTTGCTTCCATGAGCCATCCTTCTATCACAATCGCAAATTCATACCCAGTCACACAAGAGTAATCCATAAAATCAAAGAGCAAAAAAGTAAATAAACTATCTTTAATATATTAGAGTTAGGCATGAAAGAATTATAATATTTTTTGGTAAGAAAAAAGTCAAAATTTAAATGCCCACATGTGTGTTTCATCATATCCTCTCCTGTAATAAGATTATCCATTATCTAATCCAATCAAATTTGAGATCGAATATATCAATGTTTAGATATAGCATGAGAAGATCACATTATATTTCAACTAAATTTTGAATAATCATGAAAAAATAAGATCTATTAACTATATTTGCAAAAGAAAAAAAAAAGGATAAAATACATCTGTCAAAATAATTCAAGCAGCAAATCACCCGCGATATTGAATCTGACAGAAAAAGAAATAAATCGAGCAAAAGGAAAGCAGACAATCAAATCAACCTCTGGGACTTATTGTTATCGTCCTTTTTTGTTTCGCCGATGTCCAATCATGATATCAAAGCTTAAAAATCTGACGGCGAGGAGGAAGAGGCCCCATCAAAGAAGCTTGAAAAAGTCAAGAAAGGCACGAGCAAAGGAAGGAAATGGGCACAGCCGTTTTAGCAATTTACCTGAAAATCCTTGTGGTACGAACACATAACAGCCTTGGTCTGAGCAGCTCTTCCTTCTCTCCGCTCTTTTCTCTGAATTCCAAAAATGGCTATTAACACATAAAATATTAATAAATAAAGGAAAGTAAGACCATCAACTCCGATCGCTACCTCTTACAGCGTAATCGGAGTGAAATTCATCGGCTCCGCTTCTGATGTTCAGCCATTTTCTGACCACCACTTTCGGCCACGAGTTCTGCCCAGAAAGAAGAGAAAATCGAATCAAGATTGAATTCCCAAAAGTCAGCAAATCCGACGCGTCGTAGGAGGAGGAAGGCGAAGATGATTCGCTGACCTTGGAGATCTCGCGAGCCTCTTCTCTCATTGCTCTTCACCGTCTCTGTTCGGCTCTGTGCCAAGACAACCGAGAATTTACATAGATAAGGATCCCATGGGGGAATTACATATAGGAAAATGGTGGGAAACGAGGACCATCACTTCTTGCTCAACTTGTCCAAAGACATACGTAACGATTGCGATCATGGATATCTGTGTATAAAAGAATGAAAAGATGCTCCATTTTCTACTGGATTTATATTAATGCGGGAACCGACGAATGAAAACGTAGGGGGCTGATCGAAGAGTAACAAATTTTGGACTGCTTCTGTCTTGTTTTCTCCTAATCTCTAACTTCAGTTGTGGACGGAAAATATGTGTATATAAAGGGAGTGAGAATATAGAAGTGTCAAATGCCGAATTCAATGGGGAGTTAATAAAACAGCAAGTTGCAGGAGAAATGGAGACAGCTTCTGAGCGTAGACCGTAGCCTGTAGGCAAGAAAAAATGAATACCCACATGACCCTTTTTAATTAAATGAATGGTCGTGAGAGAGAGAGAGAGAGAGAGAGAGAGAGAGAGAGAGAGAGAATAGGCCAGCTTCAACCTTTTCTCTGGGCAAGCAATTGTTTTAAAACCCTTTACAGAGACGAGAGAAACAGAGTGGCAGGATCAAAATTGAATCGTCAAGACAACGAAAGAAAAAGTTTGAGCTTTTCTCTAATTAAATTAAATTACATCGAAGCCCTCTCTCTCTCTCTCTCTCTCTCTCTCTCTCTCTCTCTCTCTCTCGATCTCGACCGGGCATCTCCAAAACGAAAATCAAAAGAGTTCTGAAAAGGGAAGAGGAGTACATCTGAAACTTCAACTTTTTATCAGATCAATGTGCCCGCGCGAATGATTTCCCCGTTTGATCATCGTGGGATAGATTTCTCAGATTTGGCAGATAAAAAGCGACCCGGACATAATTATAGAAAAACAGATGAAGACTTTCGGAAGTCACAGCGAAACAGGGGAACTGAAAAGTAACAGAAAAGACGGGAAGTTAACGAGGAAACGACATTCCAAAATGCTTAGACACCAACCATTGCGTGTAGGAGAATCGATCAACCCCAGAAAAAGAAAGAAAGAAATCTAGAGAGAGAGAGAGCGAGTGAGAGGGAGGGAGGGAGAGGTCACTCACACGCCCTGAACCAGAGAGGCCCGAGATTGCCCAGGGGGGAGGAATGAATGGACAGTGGGGGCGCCGAGAAGATCTGTTGTTACCAGTCCAAAAGGCTTTTCTGTTTCATCTCTGTTTCTCTGAGACGGAGAGACAGGTGATTGCTTGGTTTGCTTTGTGTAGCTCGGTGGGAGGGGCTAAGAAGAAGAAGAAGAAGAAGAAGAGAAGGAGAAGGAGAAGAAGTGGCAATGCTTTTGCTCCTCGGGAAAGTGAAAAGAGAGGGTCGGTTCTCGAATTTATAAGCGTCGTCGCATCTCTGAGTGTTAGCCTGCGTGCGTGAGAGCGAAGGCAACGGAAAAGAGGACCTGTGGTGGGGGAACATGTTTCTGTGCGGGTGGATCTAGCGGCCTTTTTGTGAGCCCGTTTTGCCTTTTTAAGGAATCTCCGTCGATTTTCCAAAATTGACTACTGGAAAATGGGAGGAGGGAGTGGACGTGGAAAGGACATTAGAAATTGAGACTCAGTAAGAGAATTATCACACGATCGTCTTTGATGCACTTGCTTATGATTACTTTTTGTGAAGATGTTCCGCACATGAACAGAATTGAATGATTATGTATGAAAAAGAGTATCAGGTTGAAAAGGAGGGAGCAACACTTACAAAAATGGATGAAATGGATAGGTTATGAAAGTGATATTGATTATGATTTGGAACCATATTCATTTGGTCAAGTAATAATAAAAAGTATGAGAAGTGACAAGTAAGAAGCAAATTTGTGGTCATTATACTAGAGATTACAAATTGGAGACTAGAGAAAACAAATCAAAGGTAACATGTCAGGACATGTGAAAGTTCATAATTAATTATATCGAAGAGAAAAATGTGAAACTTTAATTGCTTGTTTATTATCACAAGTCATCTCAACAATTCACAATAATTTTAATTGAGATGTAAAATGAGCCTATACAAAAGTGAAAAGGATGAGGCAATGATAATTACTTCTAGCACTGTATGTGACTACGTTACTTATATCATCAAGTTTAAATTATCCATCGACCTTATGTAAGTTTATCAAAACAAGTGATTGTTGTATTTAATGAATTCAAATTTAAAACTATTCAGGGGACTTCCTATTCAAAAAAGAGAAACTCAAAGTACACAAATTCTCGAATCATAAATCAATCGATTACTTTGCAAATAATCAAGTGGGCTAAAAAAAAGTAGGGAGCAGCCGGTGAGCAAACTCTAGGGGAGCGACTGCAGGAGACCCACCACTACAGTACTCCAGGTAAGAATCCTTAACGACGCCTCTGGAATTCGAATTTCTCCCATTCGTGAGGGGGAGAGAGCCCAAGACAGCTGCGCCGCTAAGGGCGGTAGTAACATTTCATTTATGATTAATACATGGAAAAATCTCAAATAAGGATTCAAAGTGAGCATATTTTCTCAAATAAGGACCCGAAGTGACTGTTGTCCTAAATAAAGATCCGAAGTGGCTAATAAATCTCAAATAAGGACTTGAACTTGCCGGCTGGCCAAAATGTTCACCGGCCGACGAGAGTGGGACATTTCCATTGCCGAAATATGAGCAATTTTGTCCATATATATATATTAACAAACCCAAAAACCACCCCCAAACTCTTCACGTTCTTTTGACCTAAAAAGAAAAACTCTTCATGTTTTCACGTTTATCTTCTTCTCTTCATCTTCTCCGTTCTTTGTCCTCTCTCGCTTAGAGCACGGAAATTTTCTGTTAATGGAATACGAATTGAAACACAACAAGAAACCCTACCTTCATTTTTTCACATCTTCTTCTTTTGTTTTCTGTCTTCGTTTCTTTCCAAGGAAGAAGAAAAATCTTGAGTAAAGCCACCTTTTCGTTATTGAGACACTCGTGTGTAACATGATGGCCTCGATTCTTCATTATCTTTTCCTAGGTTCACCATACACTTTGATTCATACTTCCATTTAATCGAGGTCAGTTCGTTCAAATTGAGAGAGAGAGAGAGAGAGAGAGAGAGAGAGAGAGAGAGAGAGAGAGTTGGGTTCTCCAAACGAGAGGGGACAAAGAACGTAAAAGATAAAGAGCGGAAGAAGAACAACGTGAAGAGTTTGGAGGTTTTGTTTTTAGGGTTCGTTAATTTCTATCTATAACTTTTTGGGACAAAATTGCCCATATTTCGGCCACTGAAATGTCACACGCTCGCCCGCCGATGAACATTTTGGCCAGCTGGCGGGTTCAGGTCCTTATTTGAGACTTATAAGCCACTTTGGGTCTTTATTTGAAACAATAGTTACTCCGAATCCTTATTTGAGAAAGTAGGCTTACTTTAGATCCTTATTTGAGATTTTCCCTTAATACATTGAAAAACTTCAAATTGGTACACTTATGACAAATTTACCCCAAACTAATTTTTTGACCACCAAAAACCCCAAATTGACACACCTTTGGCAAATTTATCCTAAATTGGTACACTTGTGACAAATTTACTCTATGTTAGTTTCCATTAAATTTTACAATCAAATTACTAAGTTAAATG
This sequence comes from Eucalyptus cladocalyx, assembly GCA_017140615.1. Lineage (NCBI taxonomy): Eukaryota > Viridiplantae > Streptophyta > Magnoliopsida > Myrtales > Myrtaceae > Eucalyptus > Eucalyptus cladocalyx. The sequence goes on from CM029516.1 coordinate 20,568,752, forward strand.
ACACGTGACAATTGACTGGTGTACCAATTTGCGATTTTACTTTCCGTTTGCCATAGTTATAGAATTTTTGTGATTTTTTTGTGGGATTAATTCAATTTAGCGGATGGTATATTTGTCACAAATGTATCGGTTTATGATTTTTGAAAATTAAATAAATTAGTTTGGGGTAAATTTTTCATAAATATACTATTTTTGAGTTTTTTTTTATGATTAGTTGAGGTAAATTTGTCATAGGCGTATCGGTTTGGAGTTTTTTATGGTCAAAAAATTAGTTTTGGATAAATTTGTCACGCGTATACTAGTTTGAAGATTTTCAGGGTATTAACTCTTTCATTTATTACATCCTTTTAAGGGTCATCAACTTTTTTCCTAACCTGGTGAGTTAAAACATTACTTAACGGATATAGCACAAAATTAACTAGTTTCTGTGTATGCACTATGCATGAGCGTGATTACTTCAAAAAAATGAATTAATAATCAAATCATTACTTCGGTTGGATGGAGAAAAAAAATTCTTGACATTGTTTTATTTTATTTTATTTTTTTATACAAATTTGTCTTACCAGAAAGCAAATATCAGATTAACATTTTCTGTTCTTTCAACAACTAAAAAATTATTTGCTAAAAATTAAAAGAGAATGAGAGGAAAAATCGAATTTCCTCACATAATGTAAAGATGAAAGTTGTTGCACTATGACAATAATGAAGGAATTTCGTAGACTGCAATTCCGTAGCGAAAGCGAATAGTTAACCTCTTGCTTCTACGGTTTTACATGCTTATCCTTTGTCATAGGGATGTTGTGGTGGCCGATGAGATTTAAGATTTGGGAATTGGAAAATTTAGAGTTTAGCATATGATTTTTCATTATATGAAAGCTGTTTTTGGTAATCATCAAACTTAGGCAATTAGATTAGAATATGGTTCTATGCCGACATGCGTTCTTAGTGCTCTCTCTCCCACCCCTCATTTGTCAAATTTCATTTTCTTAAACTTAATTTAAATTCTCAAATTTCAAAGTCAAACTTTTGTATAATTAATTTGATTTGATTTTAATTGTCTTTATCATATAAACCTCACAGTCAGATTGCAATGGTTTGGCATGTATATTGGGTGTAATATTAGGTTATTGATAATTGTTCGGAATTTCTAACCCTTTAGGAAGAAAATACAGATACTCACAATTATACTATTTACATTATCAGATAAAGCAAAGGAAGGTTCCTATTTTTGAGGGATCTCGATCGTTTTTTATTTATTTCCCACATGTCCTTAATTACTTATAATATTGCCCTCTGAAAAATATTGTGTCTATGGACGATTACGTAGATTTGTAATTTTATTTATCTCCCACAATTTCAATAGAGAAACTATGATCTTTATATCCTACAACAACCTTCTTAAAAAGGTTTCAAATCTTGAAATGTTCGTCTTTCTATAGTTATGTATACAATTTCTTCACGATGTCTACTTTTATCAATAGTTTCTTTTCATTATTTCATAATTCAAATATTTCATAACAAAGTGATTTTGTTCAATCTTTCAAATGTCAATTTAAACACGTGTATGTGTGCACATTTGCAAATATTATATAAAACAAAGGGAATGTTCTTCTTTTAAGTAATCTCCATCGACTTTTTTCACCAATATACCTCAATTACATATTCTGCGAATGTTGTACCTAATATCATGCATACATTAGGGTAATTCAACAAAGACTACATTTAGGGTATTCGAAAATATCTCTTATCTATATATATTTTTTATCTAGATCCTGTTAACGAGTGCATCTAACCAACTTGTTAACCACATTTAATAAGAAAATGCTCCGATTTTTATTGCATTGACACATAATACAAGAAAGACAGTACATTTAAAACTGTATAGTTTCCTTTATTCGCTACTTAAGAAATGCCATATTGAACTCCTTAGCAAATCTTTTGTAATTTAAACTCAATAAGAGATTAAATTCGTGGAGTAACAAACCAACAAATTAAATAAGGTTGATCACATGCAACTTATTTTTTAAGTTTAACTATATATTTTTATTTGGTCACCTGTAGTGTAAAATTTTTCTATATGTGGATGAACTTGATTACATAATTATTTCTAAGTACACTTCTCATTCATTTTTATGATGAGTGTGTTCAAAAACTTTTCATTGGCAGTGAGCCTAATTACAATCATATATTAAGTTGTGATAGTTTAGTACTACATAAATGTGTGTATAAAATGTTCGAAATTATTGTAATTAACTTTAGGAGAGAAATTGGAGTGATTAGGATGATAATGATGATGAGTGGATAATCTCATAGATGATTTCACGATGAGCGACATAACTAGAAAAGTAATTTTGGAACTTGTTAATTTTGAGAATCACATTTTAGCAGGATCTATTTGGAAATAAAATCACATGTTTTATATGTACGGCATAATTAACGTGTCATGAATGACAAGGCTATCGACTTGTTGTAATTAAGAAGAGATTTGCGTGGCCTCGGTGTCTTTTTGCATTTTCATGTGCATCATTCATTGATTGGGCTCTGTAGCTGTCCAACGGTATTTATATCTACTGCCAAAAAATGGGACAAGCGATGTGATCTGAGACGTGCGTCCGTCATGTCAAACTTACAAAGGCTAAAAGCGTAATTAGCAGGGTGTAGGGTTAGAGATTGGGTGTAACGTCCCAGGAAGTCTATTTCATGTCTTCCCATTCAGGAACACCCACAAGAATTCTGTACTCCAATTGAAAGAGTGTAAAATGTGAAAGGCTCGGAAAATTTGAGGTTATGACCATTAGGAATGAGCACGACTTTCTAGAGGCCCATAAAATATCTTATAAGTTTCATGAGCTGATTAATTAAGACTTTTGAGTTATGTGAGCAGTTCACTTATTTGCATTTGGTTGGTGTGATTCGAACGAATGAGCTCAATTTTTAAACTGAAAATCTCCTAATATTCCAAGTAACTGTGCAAATCCTGGGATTGGCCTACACTATTTTTCCATCTTTGTTTTTTCAAAATTTGCATAGGTGAATAGATTAACAAGATGCTCGATATAAATCATGGTGATTTTGTTTGCTCAATTTTTGCTCATGAGTTACCGACCTGACTTTTATTTTGATTGAGTAATGGCCTATCTAAATATTTCACAGCATTGATGTGAAAAAAGAAGAAGAAGATTTGCGACTAACCACTAAAAATCAACTGTGTCATGGTTTGCTGAAAGAAAATATTCTTCATTTCATCAACCTAACTTTTTCCATATATGTTCAACACCAAGAATAGGAGCTTTTTTTTTTTTCCTCATAAGCTTTAATATCGCAGGAAATTCTTTTCCAGTAAATCTTCTCACGAAGTAAAAAATTGTTCTGATTTTCCTCATAAGGTAATATCATAACCCCTTACCATCAAACCCTCACTTCTAAAATAAAGTCTAACCAATTGCCAAAATAGTTGAGAGCTAATGACAAGGTGAATCTTGCGATTTTTACCATTGGAATCTCATAATTTTGGACAATCGAGGTTGGGAAAGGAAAAAAAAATGGAGGAAATGGTTATACTTCTTTAAAAGTGTTAAAGAGGAGAATACATATGTTGTCGAAATCCAAAGTTGATCACATTAGGAAAAATGACATAAGTGGTATTTAAATTTTGATTCATATGTAATGTTGTTCTTGAACTTTTAATTTATTCAATATAGTTCTTAAATTTTAGTCGAATGTATAATGTAATTCATAAATTTTTAATTTATTCAATGTAATCTTTGAAGAATAGGTAAATATTCAATTTAGTCTTTAGATTAACGAAATGATTACATTTGATATGTATTAATATGATCATGTTAAATAGATTAAAAGTTAAAATATTCAAGGACAATATTATATGCTAATTCAAAATTCAATATCCGTGTCATTATCTCATTACCCTAATTCAAATTCCTTGGACGCGGATCAAGGCTAGTAGAGCTAAAGACGATGGGCGGTTGATTAACTCACCAAAACCAATGCATAACCAATCAGAGCACCGGAAAATGAGTGTAGCCGCCCAAAGAAACAAAAGCAGGCTTAGCAGAAAATTCTTTTTCGTATTATTTTTGGCTAGACAGTCGTCTGAGATGACTACATGTCTTTCCCTTATAGGCTGCATTAAGAGGGGGCCTAATGAAGCCAAACATCGTCACGCTTTTACAGGGCCACCGGATGGCTATCGGCTACAAATTATGAATGTGTCAGTCAAGTGTTCAGACCAATGAGAGAACGTGCGTGCAGAGATAGGTATCAATCGGAATTTAATTCTGTGTTTTTTTGTTCGCTTCCTATGAAGAGAATCAATTAGAATTTTTGTCAAATAGACGAGACATGAGCAGTTGTTGGCCGATCATTCTCCAATAAGTTTTTGTAATAAAATTCTCCGATGTAATTGGGGCCGCACATTTGGCCCAGTTCTTATTTTGCCAAGTGCTGCTCTTCCTACTTTTTTCCCCACATATGTTTCTTTGAGAAATGGTCACTAAATTGGTCGATTTTAGACCCGCTAGTTTTGGATTGGGAACTTGCATATGTTATATTTTTGATAAAAATAAAAATTAATATAATAACAACCAAAAGTTGCACCATTTTTTTATTATTATTATTATTATTATTATTATTATTATTATTATTATTATTATTATTATTATTATTATTATAATATTTGTTGGTCAAGTAATTATGCTGTTTTTTTTTTATTAATGTTGAAGATCATGGTTTAATTCTTGATAGGTGTGAAACTTATTATTATTTTTTCCCACGAGGGACTTCAAATTCGAGTTAGAATGCGTTTAATTTGGACACTAGAATGGTTGAACAGGTGGTTCCAACCTTAGAACCAGAAATCAAACCAATTTTAGTCTAGTTCTATATGGAAGTGAAGACGATTGGGAACCAAACCGTTTTGTCTAGATCGGTCCAATCCGGTTCGACAGTTGAAGTAGACTCGATGCTTAACCCTACTTTTTACCTTTTTGTTTTATTTTTCTAATTTTGTCGAGTTTAAGAAATCATATGACTCACAAAAGTTATCTTACATTAAATTGTCATACTGTATTAAAACATGAAATTGTGACATATATTCTCACTCAGCCTTTTCTCTTTCGTCTCTCAGATGATTGTTTTTTGTTTTGTTTTGTTTTGTTTTTTTGTGTTTTGCTTTTAATTTACTTCAAGTAACCCCAAAAAGGACCATAGTTAATCCATTTAAAATTGTCATCTCATTTCTTGGATCAAATATCACTATGTAGTTATGCAAAAAAAAAAAAAAAAAAAGAGGACGTACAAGCCAGAAAGAAAAGAGACAATGAAGTTTATTTCTCTATAATGTACCATTCCTCTACTTCTAAAGAAACTAATTTTATCTTCGCATGAAAATAACAAAAATTTAATGAATTTTCAATTAGCGATGAGAATAAAAAAGTCCCTTTGCTTATGCTTGGATATTCAAAACATATTTCTTGACATGATTGTGTTTATACTGATTCTTTTCACCCAATTAAAAACCTTGTCCCATATTTTATAACATGTATAAATGTGTTTTTGAAAATTCTTCCTCCGTATTGTCAAGTCAACAACCAAGAACGTTAGGACAATAAATATAATTTATTCATTGATTCGATGTAATATATGTTTATAGCTAGAGGACATTGTTGTTGACTAGATTAATGCATTGTATATACCACGATGGACAAGACTAGTGGTCACTTATTCCTCAAATAATGACCAATTTTCAAATGGTTTTTTTGGCTAATCCATCATTCATTGCTCAACACGTGCCTATGCCATGTGCATGCATCTTGGTGTACGGTCAAAAAATTAGCTAGAGAGCGGTTGACTTGATTATGTACGCCAGATCCGTATCAATCTGGTAATCTCCATTATTAGAATCGCACTAGCGAGACGATTAGCCAGAAGTGGCCTCGAAATGTGCCCCATCGATTAAACAAAAAGCAAGATTAGCTTCCCAATTTGCAGCCCCATTATTCAATAATTTTCTCTTTCTAACGTTGAAATCTGAAGCTTACAGAGACACTAATCGGCTGCTTAGAAAGAAGGCAGCACAAGATAGTGCGGTAAGAGCTAGCATGCATGTCCTTCTCTCACTGGTACACGAGACTGAACCAAATCATGCCAATAACCTAACTCCGTATCTATGTGATAGATAAATCTATGAATATGAAAATTTTGACCAAGTAAAAAGTAAATAAGAGATAATATCTTATCATCTTGATATACGTAAGAAAGGCCACCTCAAGGGGGCATAGCTTTTGTCACCCACTTCTAGATGTGTATCTTTAAATCGGGGTAAAGAGATCACAGCATATCATTTTAAGATGTTAGTGTACAAATATTGTCCACATCAGTGCTAGACATACCGCGTTAGACAGTTGGCGTCCACGTCAGTGATTTCTATAATTGGTTGAAAAAACTACAATGGTAAATCATTAGAAAGGTTTAGGACAAATAGGCTCAATTAAAATGTTTAAGATTGAATCAGCATCAATATAATAGGTTTATGACTTTTTTTGGAAATTTGCCCCATTTTCATTAGAAAGTGGTGCAAAGATAAGAACCAACAGTAAAACTGAAAAGAAAATTATACTCAGACAACCACTGACGTTATTTTCAAGAAGAGAATATGAATGAGCATGTTGGCTCATTTTTATTAAATAGCTAGAATGAGAAACGTGATCATTGAACTATTGGAAGTGCACAATAGAAAACCAATACTTTTGCCTTAGGAGATCACCAAGGGAGAGTCCAAGCTTGAGTCTATCAAAATAACCCGTTGGACCAACCTTCATTTAAAAGTTTAAGCTAATAAGTTATGTGTCAAGTAGGATAATTAACTTCTCAAGAACACACAAATTCTCCAATGTGAGACTTTTCTGATAATAGTTACTTGTGCGTCTCAATAATCTTCCCTTTACCTGTGAGCTTAGTATTAGGTATGTTCCCTCTCAAATCAAATTTGCTTTCGAATTAAGATCTTGAATCCCCACTTTGTTGCGCATGAGGACCACCACAACAACTATGCCCACCTTCATTCATGTTTTCTTTTGCTAATCCGAACATAAATGCTGCCATCGGGACTCATGAGATTTCTTGGAGGATAATTGTCCAAAAAACCCTAAACTTGTTGTATGGTGGTAACTTCAGCCATAGACTTTTTAATTTGGCAAATTAATCCTAATTTTTTAATAATTTGTCAATGTAGTCATTGCAGTCAATTTTGATTATTATAATTGACCTAGATATTGACTATCCTACATGACATGAACAACTTGCTTACTTGGACTATTTTCACAATTTTATTTTAATCTTAAGATTTTTTTTCCTTTTTTTCTTTCAATTTTCAATTTTCACTATTTCCCTTTGCTGGTGGGGCCTCGGTAGTGGCCGGTGGAAATTGCTAGCCATAGGCAAGGGCAGTGCCAGTCCTCGCTAGCCACAACGAGGGCTTAGGGCTTTTCACCCGATTTAGTGAGGTTCATGACATCCTCGCTAGATCTGGATAAAGAACTTTTGGGCTGTTATGTACGGTGGGCAAACTTTTTCATAACCTAAAAGGAACTGTATCTATTTATTTATGAGCTCATACAGGTATTTTTTTTTTTTTTTTGGGTCAGAGCTCATACAGGTATGATTAGCCTTAATGATGCCATTATTAGCTCCGTATGTACTATATACGTTAGGTTTTGCAGTCTTCTTATCACGACTCTATAGGTTGCAATCATTTACAGCTTTAATCTCATGGTCTAGGGGGTCCTATGAATTCCTTAAGTAATGAGAGTCCTTGGCTCCACAACATGTGTGACCAGATCAATCGTCTTTCTATATTTTTGGTTATGGTCTTTTGGCATTTCATTAATCTTAAAAATGAAAGATCAAATAGATTAATGCCCATAATGGGGTCACAATCCACGAATGCTCAAATTAACATCACCTCTAAGCATGTGAATTAGCATTGAATGAGATCTGCTTTATTCAGTCTAATCAAACCATTATGTCCCAGTTCTTTTTGCACATCTAGATGCTTTTGGAGTATAGAATATGATGAAGGCCATTATTAAAAAATGTAAGCAATGATAGGCATACTTTATTGTAATTGATTTCTCAGTCCAAACACAAGCTCACCGTCGTGGAAACTATCCTTTAAAGAACTTGATATTCGTTTATAAGTTCATTTGTTATCATAGCAGGTACATGAAAAGTTATGCTGCATTATGAGATAAATTCATTGCGCGAAGTGATGTCATGTCAATTAGTAGAATACTAATGGTAGGAGAACACATCTATGCTAACATTGAAAGGACAAAATAAGCATTTTTATTTTCTCCATCTCTGACGGTAAGAAATTCTACCGACCGACCTTCCGATGGATTATATAGACAAATATGACCCACAAAAATCAATCACTCCGTCGATGAAGTGATGTTATGGTAAAATAAGTATGAGCATATATTTTATGGTGCATAATCTCAATTTTGACCGGTAACACATAAAATATCTGAGTTATTTGTAGAAATGCATTTATCCAAATGAAAAGTGAAGACTTTTTATTTGCGAAGAAGGATCATTATAGGTGAGTCAACTTGACATCGTACTAGACATTTTCATTAGTTATTATACAAGCTGAAATCTGGGTGGATGACTCAAATATGAAGTTGTTACCTTGACGCTTAATGGTGCGGAATCCAAATGTGTTTCACGTGCTTAGATGACACTAAGAAATCTATTTCTTCAACCAACCCAGTCTCCTGAATTGAAGAACAGAGCTTGAAGTTTATTTAAGCGAAAATCCTCGAGGAATAACATGGTATTTATACACGTCTAGAATCGTCTACACAGGTTTGCGGAGAATGTTAAGGACTCGAACAATATCATATATCATATCCTATTATCTTTTTCTGCTGCTTTAATGTCATCTAATTTTCGATTGGCACAGTAATACCTCAAACTAGGGTGGCCATAGTACTTGTTTGTTATGTTCTATCATAACATCTAGTTGCCCCTTTATGGAAATACGAAAAATTGAGTGTTTCACTCTGCGTGCTCCACTTGTGTCGGTGGGTTGCTACTTGTGTTTATACTTTTCCAGTGTGATGGCTCAAATTGAATTGTTAGAATTTTTTTTATCAAAAAGAAATTTCCATTTATTACCAAATTGATACATAAAAATGAATCTTAAAGTCATAATGACAAAACATGCCCATAAATATCCAAAATAAACAAAAAAAAGAAAAAAAATCAAGGCATTTCATCAGAGTATGATTGGTGATTAACGGAGATCGTCAAGAATAGATCTATAATGGTAGAAATCATCACAAAACTAGATCCAAGTGAAAGAATCGGTAACCATTTACCGAATTACGCAGTACCATAAGTGATAAACACATGTTGAGATTTCTATATGTAATTATGGCTTTGCCTTTTGATGATGTGTGCCTAAGTTCGGTGTCCCCAACACCATCATCATATGGAGACAACATAAATATGTTGAAAAATCTCAGATTTGACACTTGTGAGAGCGAGCTCTATAATCAATGCAAAGTGCCAACACTTTGCATGAAAAACATTGAATAAGCACAAATTTGACATCAAAGTTGCAATGAACATCATTGAAACTAGAGGTGGAGTACTTATTCATTAAAAGTCCAAAATCCAGAATTAGATCGGAGAGAAAAGCTCATAGATATAAGATCAGGAGAGCAAAGCTCCTAAATTTAAAATTAGATCGGGAGAATTAGGAAAGAAACAAAAGGAAAAGGAACTGGGAGGGGAGGGAAAGATCTAGGTCTAATCCCTCCCCTCCAGAAGTGAAAAAGACAAAAAAAAGGTTTAGAGAGAGAGAGAGAGAGAGAGAGAGAGAGAGAGAGAGAGAGAGAGAGAGAGAGAGAGAGAGAGAGAGAGAGAGAGAGAGAGAGAGAGAGAGAGAGAGAGAGAGAGAGAGAGAGAGAGAGAGAGAGAGAGAGAGAGAGGAGATTAAGGTTGATTTCTTTGAAGAGAGGGTCCTTTGACAAGCAAGTAAATTTGTTGGAATTCAAAATATAGCATTGTACACACTTATCGTTCAAATGTCATCCTTGAAAGTTTTTTTTATTTAATTTTGTCTCTAAACTTTGTCATTTTTGTTCAATTTGATCCTTCTATTAAAGATTTAACACAAGTATGTGGATGTGGCCGTTAAAAGTTACTAAATTGTCATTTTTTCAATTTCGTCATTGAACTCTACTTTTTTGATTAATTTCATCCTTAAGCTATTGTATATTGGTCCTTTCTCTCTAAAGCTTTTGCCTAAGCATGGTCAGGGTCTAATCGTCTTCAAGACAAATCTCTGTAACCCTTATCCAAAATAGTAACTGTCGACATGGCCCCTTGACAAGACATCACGCTGCAAGTGTTGATATGTTCACATGCGCTTAATTGTGATGAATAATAAACATCTCAAGTGTAAATCGATCTGTTTGCACAAAAATTCAACCAAGTCATTGACATGAGTAGACACATGATGAGAAAACAAATTGTTATTGAAACTAGATATGTGGGCCGTTGTTGATGATTGAAAGTGTCTTTTTTTTGGGTAAGGTAAGTAATATATTGACTTTAAACCACAAACTAGACAGCAGAGGGATCTTGGCACCAAAAAACTTACACTCATAAAGACGAACATGTCAAAACAAGTGGAAGGGTGTTGAGAGAAAAAGGGAACAACAAAAGCCAACCTATGGCAACCAAGTAGTCACCAAGTGTTAACTAGCAGCCAAACAATGGCATAGAATAGGAAGGAACAAGGATAGGGAGTCTAGATAGCAAACTGCGGCAACCCATAGAGCGGCACAACAGCAGCGTCCGAGGAACCGGATCTAGTCCCCAAAGTCAATGAGCCTTCCAGCCCGCAGCAATAACACATCGGAAGAGAAAAAGTTGGATCTAGGCCCCAGCGTTCGGTGAATGCTCCCAACCCACAACCGAAGACACAGGCAACCCTCCAACAAGCTTTAGGGAAGCCATGATTGTCACGCCCCGATTTTCGAGCGCGTGCCCATTCCTCGGTGATCAATGAAATTCATGACGTCTTAGGACGTATCGTTGACCCATTCATTTTATTGCACATGCGGAAGCGAATTAAAAACCCTTGACATCAAACAACATGGGATAGGAAAGCTAATATAATCACATCAAATCAAACACCTTTATACACAAGCTGAGTTTATACACAAAGGTCTACAAAAAAGTTGGCTTTCAAAAAGGAACTGTCTTACGACCTACTAGTCAGACATGTTCACCAATCCTTCGAACTCCACAGGCTCCGGCGGCACCAGTCCTTTGGACTCCATAGGCTCCAGGGGCACCGGGTCCTCTACAGCTCCAATAGGAGGGTCAGCTGCACCCTCGCCAAAAGTGGCGTCGACAACCACCGCAGGGATCTCAAAACCCTGGAGGGGACCCACCTTGTATCCATTGAGTCCATGACGAAATCACGCCCTGAATTGATGAGGTACCCTCTCGGGTAGGCCCTCGTTGACCCAGATATATAAGGTCATGATCAACTCATAAACCCAATGACTATTAGGGATTCAAACATCTATCCCCCGCTCAGTAATAGCTCACGGCTGTCCGAAATGTTCTAGAGGAACTACCATCTAAGGACCTGAAAATATTGAGTCCACGACGGGGTGAGACAATGTCTCAATAAGTTCACCCCTTAAACTCCAACTAGGAAGGAAATATGCCAAGGGCGTTCTAACCACACAGCCACACAATCACAAAGACTTACCTCATCTTAGATCCTTCCTGCATGTCAGTATAGCTCATATCACAGACATAAACAGTATTCATGCTCAAACAATTGGAACACCAACATTTTCATCTCAACAAACACAAGGGGTTCCGATTATAGGGCCAAATCATTTATGACACGTCCCATTCCATGCCACACAATTTTGTCCCATAATTCGGCGCGTCAATTTCACTTAGCATGCGTTCCAATTATTAATCACGACCACACACGGGCAAGGCCTACTCGAAGTTCGGTGGCTTTCTAGCATAACCAAGCATCATTTCGCCCCATCGAGCATGACAACATCACTACATCGACGGCATTCCATAAAGAAGCATTGGTCCAGCCTCTATTGTGACTGGCATCCATTGATAGAGCATCCCATATAGGGGCATGTCTAGCTCAATAGCTCGGGACGGGTTCTCATAACCATTCATGCACCCATCCAATTCCCGGCCAAGACATCATGCTTTGCACTTAAATGTCCCAATTAAAATAACATACCTGGCCTATTTTCTTCGTATTAAAAGCACACGGTAAAAATAATCGTGTGTGGGTACACGGTCAATTTGAACCAGAAAAACTGATACCCTTCATTTTCAAATCTCACTATTTGATATAGTATTTAAAACTATTTTCGGTGTCAAAACCTGACACCTAATAATTTCTAAATAATTACCAAAATTTCTAATTTTTGAATTAAATACTCAAAATTTCAATCACTACTCAAGTTGCACAATTTAACACTCAATTATAGAAACTAAGCACACCATTGCAATCGGCACAAAATTTTGGTCACCAGCTATCCTAATATAATTTTCGAAAATTATTAAATAATTAAATAAATACCAAAGTTAATTAAATAATGCAAATTAAATACCATAAATACCAACTTAGGCTGGAAATGCTAATCTAACCACTTAAACAAGCCTAGAAAATTTCCGAACCTATCTAGATAAATAGTACAACTTATCTAGCCCTTAATTTATCTAATCTAACCACCTAACATGCACAAACGGATAATTAATCACTAATCTAATCTAACTAACCACCTAAACCTTAATTAGCATAAACTAATAATCCCTTAAGTATAATTAACTTCATAAGTAGAGTTTAGCAAGTAAACTCACCGGTTTTGCGATCCGGTGAGTCCACAGTGACAGCGACGTGAAGGCGGGGGATAACCAAGCCCATAGCGACACCAACAGAGGTCCAGAAGGGCTCAGAAAAGCCTCACGAAGCCTCATGGTTAGGTTGGGATTCTGATTTTGCTTGCTGGCAGAAGAAGCTGAATCGAGCGATAACAGCGGCTGAGAACGGGGAGACGGGACTAGGTGGGCAACGACGGCTGCTAAACAGTGGCAGAGATGGCTCAAGCGACCATGACGGCGACCAAGGGGGCTCAGAGGATGTGGCTGGGTGCAATAGGAGGCGCGGGCGAGTGGGACGACGTGCGTGAGACATCGGTGGCGTGATGGGCTCGCGAGCGGCGTTTGGCGACTTCGGTGGCTCTAGGCGGTGGTCGATGGGCTAGGGGGAAAGAGTTGGCTAGCTTTTGGTTTTCTCAAGCTTCCACAAGCCTCCACTATGGAGAAAGGTGGTTGCTGAAGAAGAAGAAGGCTGCTGAAGATTGGAGGAGGCCACCATTACCTCAAAAGTCTTCATTTCTATCCCATTCACCCTTGGCAAGGCCCCACTAGCTGAGCTGTGATCCTCAGCCCCTTGGTAGCCCTCAAGCTTTCTCAACACACTTCCCAAATGGTCCAAAAGTGTGCTGCACCCTTGGCCTACGAATTTGGATAATTTCTATCCAATTTTGAGTTCAATTCCTCTCTACTTGGACCTAAATTGGAGTCCATTAATCCAACCAATATGCCATCGTTCCTCTCATGAATTTTTCTCGTCAATTTGTCCAACTTGAATCCCCAAAACACGACTATAAACGGTCCCTTGAATTTTTTGGTCCAAAACGGCCATACTTTGAATTTTCGCCAAAAATCCTGGTTTGTAGAAAAATCTTCGGAAGGTGAGTTGACAATCCTAAAATGAATCGTGACATGACAAAACTTTCAATTTCTAAAATTGGGTTCAATTTCATGGTTAATTTCAATTTGGCACGATTTTAGCATGACCTAACCAACCAGGTAGCTTTTAGGAATTTTTAGTGTAATTGACTAGTGTTCGATTATTTTCGAGCTACATTGTACATTATCAACACATTGGTGATTCTCGATTGTTGTGAAAATCTCGAGATTTTAAATACGGGTACATGGTACATAAATGACAGAAAAATCGGTCTAGTGTCGTTCGATGAAAATTTTGACCCACTCACTAATCACATACCTCTATCGAATTGACCTATCTCTGGTCTCTGATTGATTTTGACGGTGCCGTAATGACTCTTGTAGATTAGCACAGTCGAAGAGTCAATCCTTGATCGAATTCTCGAGTCTATTGCGTTTAAATTCCTTAATGGCTTCACTTGATAGACTAGTTATCTCGTGAGTGACCAACTCAGAGAAAAGAACCATAGGCGGGTCGATAAAAAGCTTAATTTATTTAATCAAAAACAGAACCTGAAATTCAGGATGTCACACTGACTCCTCAACCAAGAAGGAGAACACTAAGGTAGACACAACTCAAGCTAAAAAGATAAAAGGACTAAGGATCTAGCATTGTTGCATCCTCCTATTGGTGGGGGTTATCCGGGACTTGTAGGAAGGTCATAACTTTGTCCCTGATGACCTTGTCTAGGTGCTTCTTCATAGTCGGCAAAGAAGGTTTGCAATCATGGAAGAGGATGTTATTCCTTTCCTTTCAGATAATATTGCATAATGCTCCAAAAACATAATGAGCAAGAGATTGGTGGAAGGAATCTCTCGATAGGTACTTAATGGCCCATTGAAGGTTATCCAACCAGGGATTGTTCCGCCAAGGTAAGTTGCATCTTGTAGCCCAGTAGATAGCACAAGCACTCATGATGTGACAACCAAAGAAGAGGTGATCAATAGAATTTGGCCGACATTCACAAAAAACACATCTAGCATCCGAAATTTTGCCATAATTTAGAAGCGAAATCTGGGTAGGCAGTCTATTTCTAGTAATTAACCAAAGGTGAAATTGGAATCTGGGAATCAACGCGTGGTTCCAAATAAAGGACGCCTAAGGCATCGATCAGCCTCTTGGTTGAATACTGTCCCAAGCAGAGGCGGCTGTAAAAACTCTTGACGGGTGTCTGATCCACTAAAAGCAATCATCGTCTTGTTTTAACACAGGAAGCGGCACATGCCAAGAAGCTAGCATGTCATGGACCCTAGATGTTGAGGATGAGTGAGTAAAGAAGTCAGCAACTATGGCATTCCTAGGGATACTTGAGTGATATATGTCCAGGTCAGAGAAAACCGAGCTCAAAGGGCCTCTGGGGTGCCAATTATCAAACCAAAACGAGGCAACACAACCATTACCCACTCGCCACCCAAACAAGTGGTGAAAGTACTGCTGGAGGTCTAGTATCTTCTTCCACAACCACGAACAACAAGTTGGTTTACCCATTATCAAAAAATTCTTTTTCTTCAAGAAATTTAGGTGGATCCATATACACCACAAAGACTCCTTATCTGTGAATATGGTCCATATGTGTTTGAGCATAGTTGCTTTGTTGCACTCTCGCAATCTACGAATGCCTAGGCCACCTTCATCCTTTGGGAGGCACACATCGGTCCAAGCAACTTTCGCACCTCTTGGTTCGAGCTCAAGACCCTTCCAAAGGAATTGCCTAAGGACCTGTGCTATAGTATCAAGAATAGACATAGGCAAAATAAAAACATTTCCCCAATAAACTTGGATTGAGTGAAGAACTGACCTGATCAGCTGGAGGCGGCCCGTAAACGAGAGGAAGCGTTGGGTCCATGATTACACTCTCGACGTGATTGCATTAATCAGCGTTGTACAGTCAGTCTTAGATAACCTAGATGCAATAATAGGCACTCCTAGATACTGAAATGGTAAGGAACCTTCCTGGAAACCAAGGAAGTTCTTGAAGTTGGATCGAGAATGAGATGGACGCCGGAGAAGAAAATCTCGCTCTTGTCTAGGTTTGGGACTAGGCGATTCCACTGAGAGAACCAAGTAATACCATCTTTGAGCAGGGATAAGGAGGGCATGTTCACCTACGAGAAGAGTAGAACATCATCTGCAAAAAATAGGTGGGACAACCGAGGGTGCTTGCACCTCCAGAAGAATTTAAACTTAGGCCACCGGGTATGGAGATTAAGGATCCTTGTGAATACCTCCAGCAAAAGAACGCTTCAAGTGCCATAACTTTGGCCAAAGGGACACTTAAGTGCCATAACTTACGAAAGGTACACTTAAGTGCCACTTTCAAGAAAAACGGATCACTTGAGTGCCAATCCGGCGAGAATCCGGCCAAAATGTCGACGTGGCACTTTTATGGCGAATCGAGCTCAAAACGACACCGTTTTGCACGCGCCGACGTGGCCAAAACGGCGTCGTTTTGAGCCGACGTGGTAAAAAAAATTTAAAAAATTAATTAAATTAATTTTAAAATTAAATTTAGTTAAAATATTTAAAAATAATAATTTTAAATTAAATTTAGTTGAAATATTAAAAAATTAATAATTAAAAATTAAAAATTTTTAAATTAATTTTTTTTTTTAAAAAAAAAAGAAAGGGGGAGGCGGCCGAGGGATTCCCTCGCCCGCCTCCACCGCCGTTCCGCCGTCGTCGGGAAGGGCAGCGACGGGGGGAGAGGGTCGGCCGGGGTCGCCGGGCCCTAGCCAGGGGTTGGCGACCACGGCTGACCGACGGCGAGGGCTCGCGAGCCCTTGCCGGATCTGTGGCAAGGGCTTGCGGCCCTCGCCCAAATTCGGCGACCCTCGCGAGCCCTCACCCAGATCCGGCAACCCCCGGCGGGCGGCGGCCCTTGGCCCGGCCGGGCGAGGGCCGCCGACCCTCGCCGGATCTGGGCGAGGGCCGCCGACCCTCGCCGGATCGGGCGAGGGTCGCGACCCTCCCCGGATTTGTGGCGAGGGCTCGCGCCCTCGCCCGGATCCGGCGAGGGTCGGCGGCCCTCGCTGGCTCGGCCAAGGGCCGCCGCCCACCGGGGAGGGCTGCGACCCTCGCCGCCGGTCGGCCGGGGTCGCCCCCTTGGCTCGGGCCCGGCGACCCGGCCGACCCTCCGCCGTCGCCGGCTCTTCCGGCGGCCCGGCGGCGCGGGCGAGGGCTAATCCCTCGCCCGCCTCCCCCTTTCCTTTTTTAAAAAAAAATATTTCAACTAATTTCAAAATTATTAATTTAAAATATTTTAACTAAATTTAATTTTAAAATTATTAATTTTAAATATTTTAAATAAATTAAATTAATTAATTAATTTTTTTCCACATCACCAAAACAACGCCGTTTTGGCCACGTCAGCGTGCAAAACGGCGTCGTTTTGAGCTCAGTTTGTCGGAAAAGTGCCACGTCGACATTTTGGCCGGATTCTCGCCGGATTGGCACTCAAGTGATCCGTTTTTCTTGAAAGTGGCACTTAAATGTACCTTTCGTAAGTTATGGCACTTAAGTGTCCCTTTGGCCAAAGTTATGGCACTCCAGGGGTCCGCGCGTTGAATACCTCCATTACCAACGTGAACAAGTATGGGGACATGTGATCCCCCTGTCGGAGTCCTTTGCCATTCGGGAAAAAACCATGAAGCTCTCCATTTTGAGAGACATAAAATTTAGGCATTCAAACACACACCAACATGAGTTTAACCAAGTGCTCGGGTATTCCAAAGGCTTGCAATGTTAGTTCCAAGAAGTCCCAATTAATTGCATCATACGCCTTGTGAAAATCTACCTTGATAACACACTTGGGTAGGTAGGTTTGAGTTGGCAAAATATTATCACTAATGCGCATTCCCTTAACAAAAGCATTTTGGGGAGGACTGATAATAGAAGGCAGAATGGAAGCCAACCTATTAGCCAATATCTTTGTGATGCATTTATAGACAGTATTGCAACAAGCAATTGGCCTATAATCATTTGCGGAATTTGCATTGGGATGTTTAGGTACAAGGACTAAGATAGTATTGTTGATCTCCCTGAGGATTTTACCTGAACTAAAGAAGTCCCTGACCTCTAGGATCACCGACGGGCAGACTACATCCCAGCTTTGTTTGAAAAACTCGGCGCCAAAACCGTTCAGGCCTGGAGCCTTTCTTGCCGGTAGTGAGAACATGGAGTCATGTATTTCCTCATCCGTAACAGGCATGGCCACTAATTGCATTTGATCCTCAGAAAAAACATGGTCCAACATCGCTTTAATGTCCTGTACCGAGGGTAAGGGATCTTGGGCAGAAGATGCCAATAGGTCTTCAAAGTGAGAAATAAATTTCTGTCTCACACTAGTAGGGTCTGAAATTAAGGTCCCTTCGTCATCCATCACCGATAGGATTCTGTTTTGGAGGTGCCTCTTATCAACGGAATGATGGAAGAACTTGGTATTAAGGTCTCCCTCTTTGAGCCACCAGATTTTGGATTTCTGTTTATAGAACAATTCCTCCTGGAGGCGGATATTCGAAAAAGCCCGGACTTGGTCCCTCTCCATATCAGCCAAGGCCTGGTTGAAAGGGTCCATAAGAAGAGCATCCTGGATGGAATCTAGAGCAGTCCTAGCTTTCGTTGTCCTAGACGATTGAAAGTGTTGTCAACATTAATATGCATTAATTATCATGAATCAATTGTTGATATATGATGTTGTATGGTTGATGATTGTCATAGCATAACAAGTCGGCAGAGATGCTGATGAAGAAAGAATAATAAGCTACCTATTGAGACACCAAATAGTAGATGTCTGGGAGGCATCAAGAAACGATTATAATATTCTAATTTGAAATCACCCATGGAAATAGCAATGAAGTGCAATAGATCGTGGAGGAGAGAATCGATAGAGACATCGAACTAAGACTGGATGTCTGGGAGGTGCCAAGAAATAGTTATAATTTGTAATTTGAAATCATTCATGGAAAGAGTAATGCAATGCAACCGATCGTGGAAAAGAGATAAACTCAACTCAACTACAACAAAAGATAAAGGCTTGATTTTAAAGAAATAAACACCTAAAGATAAGATCTTGTATAATAAAGAAAAAGGGTTCAAGATTCATGGACATATGGAAACATGGTTAAAATTGTAGAAAAACTGCTCTCAAACGGTTATATTATAAGCACTATAAATACTAGTGCTAAGCTATTGGAGGCATCCCTCACACACTAATAAATAAACACATTATCTTTGAATCATCTCTCAATTCTTGTACCGTAATTATAGTTTTTAGATTTGCATCGTCGATTAAATTATGGCGTATTTCTTAGTTATAATTTCCAGATTTGTGTCATTGATTAAATTATAGTGTATATATCTAATGTAGTTTAGATCTTGTTGTTGATTAAATTCTAGCGTTGCATTTTTACATTCATAGCCTTCAATGTTGATTAAATTCGGCATAGTTTGTGTACATTCAATTTCATTTAAAGTGAAGTATTGATTTCCTTATTACCTATGACATTTCCACGCCGCAAAACCTATCTCTTTTAATAAAAATTGAAGAATGGCTTTTGTTAAGAGGCATTCCGTTATAGAGTCGAATTTTGGCAAACATATTGTTGGCACGTCTTGCAAGACCACATTGGTTGATTTGAGGATGTACATTGGTTAGAATAAGGAATCGACTTGATCCTAACAATGCTAGTGGTAACAACTAGTCACGGCGACCTAGCAATGACATGACAAGACATTCCAAGTCATCACTTGCTCAGTCGTTTGCCAAACAAGATCAAGGTTGAAATGTCGATATCATAAGGCAACTCATCGTTGAGTAGAAAAAGGTAGTTGGAGCCAAGCCCTTTATCCTTGGCCACCATGAGAAGGATGAGGAACAACATAATGACTTGACTAATCACATGATAAAATACTTTGTTAATATAGTTAAGCCGATGATTACTAACGTCCTTTATGATGTTATATCTAAATCTGGATTGTTAAGTCAATCAATTTGGAAATGAGGACATCCAACACATATTGGGTATGTTCCTCCATTAACACCCGCTCAAGTTACTTTCGATACAATAGGTCAGGTAATTTTACTTCCACCCCGGATTAGAATTCTGCAAAGACCCAAAGTCATTGGAACAACTTAGAATAATGGAACCGTTGTCAATGGGATAACTTTGTTGATCCCTTTTAGGCTAACTTAGGTGGGAATGATAATGGCAATTTGGTAAATCAAAATACTCAATAGAATATACCATTGCCAAATATGGAAAGCATACAACCAGTTGGACAATACCTCATGTCGATAACGTGTGGCTTATGGGGGTGATACCTCAACCAAACATAGCACCTAGCCCTTTTAGGATTAATGCTATAATGGACAAACAAGTTAGATCACCGTATCCATCTGGAGGGCAAGATGGTCAAAGACTCTTAGGAGAAGCGTTGGTTCAGCCTAATCCTGGATATATTTTAAAAAAAAAATCCTGGATATATTTCTCAAAGGCCAAATATGGTAGTCGATAATTAGCTAAAACCAACGGCATGCCGGTATCTAGGGTTTTAGTCTATGAAGGGACGGCATTGTCTCATTCCAAGCTAGTTGTTCAAGAAGCTTTGAAGGAAAGATGACGACACCATCCCTATGAAATTACTACTCTCAGATCAGTGAAGCCAAGGAAGTGTTTCTCACTAATCTCATTGTTGGATCTTAAGCCACAAAGACTTATTTCTTTGTTGTTAAAGTTGATGGTTCATATAATCTTCAGTTAGGAAGGGATTGGATCCATGGAAATTACTGTGTCTTAGCTTCTCTTCATCAAATGTTAGCCTTTTGGAACGGAGACAAAGTCGAATATGTCAAGTGTTGCGACCTCTTTTTCAGCACCTCGTCGCGCAGGCACCTGTGGAGGCTAATGGCATGACTAGGTCTATTAGGCTTAGCCCAGGCTCTCTCAAACCCCAATTCACGATTTATGGTTTGAGTTTTTAGCCCGTAAGTTAATTTTATAAAGGAGTCGCCACTAATTGATTTTGGGTGGGTCGATTTGTCACGCCTTGATCCTCCGAGCGCGTGCCCATCCCTCAGCGGTCGATTAAAAAGCGATGTCCTAGGATACGTCGCCGACCCATTCATTTTAATGCACATGCGGAAACGAATAAATAATTCCAAACAATAACAAGATGGGAATGAAAGTAGGACCACAATTTTCTTGAAAACCAAACAACACTTATATATACATAACAAACCATGTCATATACAATACAAGCCGATATATATACAAGGTCTGCAAAACATGGGGGTAGAGTGCTGATCCTAAGAAATTCGAGCCCTCCTTAGATTACATCGGGGATCCTGGATCCGACAGGTATAGGTCCACCACTGAACCACCTAGAGGGTCGGCTGCCCCTTTTCCAAAAGCAAACTCCAGCACATACACAGGTATCTCAGATTTTGGTATTAGACCCTCTCTCTATCCATCCCGCGCATGTCGATATCATGATCTGTATTGATGGGGTATCTTATAAGGTAAAGCCTCATCAACCCATACCACGGACCTTATGAGCTCATAAACTCATCCTCTTGGGCTCCCATGAAGCGGGATGTAAGATACATGCTCTGTGATCCTTTTCGGCTATCCAAAATGCTCGAGAGGAGCTGCCATCTAAGGACCTGAAAATGTTATCCCACAACGGGGTGAGATGATGTCTCAGCAAGTTCACCCCCTAATACTCGACTAGGAAGAAAATACGCCCCAAGGGTTGCCTAAGAACAAACATGAGTTAGAGGACTTACATTTGCCTCCATTCCTTGCTACAAGTCAGTATAATTTATAAATTCAACGAATCACTTCAGCACATCAAGGCATCAATCAGATTGAGTCATCGATCAATCGACTCAGTCGATTTCATGTCATGAAGACCATCTCTTGGTCAACTCATTCAATACTATCTATCAAGTTCGATCACATCAATGACTGCTCATCCTAAGCTAAAGATAGATAGAAATGCTCACCAAAAACTGATAACAACGTATATTGCTCACTCTAAACTGATATATCAAAGCCCTCGAGTTGATATAGTATACGGCTAATGCTCACTAAGATCGTGCGATACTTAATTGCTCACTGAAGCTATGCAGTACAAAAATAGCCTTACCTTGACTTTTCACCGAAAATCTTAGTTTGCGGAAAATTTTTTGGAGGATGAGTCGACATCCCTAAAATAACTTGTGACATGACAAAACTTTCAATTTCTAAAATCGGATTCAAATTTATGGTTAATTTCAATCTAGCGCGATTTTAGCGTGACCTAGCCTACTAGGTAGCTTTCAGAAATTTTTAGTGCAAATGACCCGTGGTCAATTTTTTTTTGAGCCACAATGAACCTCTTCGACACATTGGTGACGCTTGATGGTTGTGAAAATCTCGGGATTTCAAATACAGACACATGGTACCAAAACGATAGAAAAATAAGTCCAGTGCCGATCGACGAGAATTTTGCAATTTGGCAAAATCACCAACGTTTAGCCACATATTTCAGTCGAACCAACCTATCTTTGATCTCTAGTCGATTTTTAATTGTGCCGTAATGATCTCTGCAGATGAACACGGTCGAGTAGTCGATTCCTGGTCAAATTCTCAAGTCTATTACATTAAAACCCTTAATGACTTCCCCATATAGTCTAGTTATCTCATGAGTGATTAGTTATGAAAATAACACTATAGATGTGTCGATGAAAGTCTCGATTTATCTAATTGAAAACATAATTGAAATTTTAGGATATCACATGATTAGAAACCCGAGCGAAATATTAGGAGAAATATTTGCTCCTGCGCAACTAGAGAAACTAGGATCGGGGATTTGATTACACTAGTTAATTACCAATACCCTTCCGGTACCTAATCTTGTTTAGACCCTAAGGCTTTTGGATTTTTAAGGATTTTTCATGCATTTGTGGAGACAAAAACATATTTTTGGCCTTTTCTATTTTTTGAACATAAAAGTATTTTTTGGAATTTTTTTGATCTTTTTTGGAAATATAAATCATTTTTGACCTTTTTATGACTTTTTGGGAAAACAGAGAATATTTTTAGATTTTTTTTTTCGATTTCTGAAAAATAAATAAATAATTATTTTATTTATTTTTTTAAAATATTATTTATTATAATAATAATATAATATTATATAAAAAAAATGACCTGGGTTAGATTCCTGGGTTGGGACTGATCCAGTTCGTTAAAACTAGCGGCTTGGGTGGGATTCCTGAATTGGGTTTGATCTGGATTGTTCACTAGAGGCTTGGATGGGCCTGCAGAACGGGCCCGGCCCGGAACTTTCTTTTCCTTTTTAAACAATCCAAGCCTGAACCAATCAAGCCCACTCTCTATTAAAAGAAATGCCCGGCCCAAGAATTAGCCGGCCTATGCGCACTGGCCTAGATTGGATGGAACCCTACTTGGTTGAGATACTCGTGTTCGACCTGGCTTTGACTCGACATGAGGTCACTTCCTTCTCCATCTCTTTGCGGCACCTGATGGTTGCGATGAGCGGCGATGATCGGCTTGGCGTAAGGATGACGAGAGGAGCTCGGAAGCCGTAATGGTGAGGTGAGCAGCGGCAAGCCCAGCACGATGGGGCTCGTGGCGGGTTGTTAGGGACGGTGCAGGCGACACTGATGCGGGCGGTGTAGGGTGGTGACGACGCGGTGTTGATGAAGATGTGTTAGGGGACGGTGGCACGGCTTGAGGGACCAACAGCTTGGCGTAGGGACGGTGTCGGTGGTTGAGTAGCTGCGGCGAGGTGAGCAGTGGTGGCTCAATGTAACAGGGATTGTGGCTGGTTGTCGAGTACAGCGTTGGGATGGGCAATAGCTTGTCGTTGAGGGACAAACATACTTGATGGCGGGGCGGAGGTCGGTAGTAGGTCGGCGGCGTGGCGTTCGATCACCCAGATCTGATCAAACGCCCTTAGATCTAGCCTTTGCCGACCCTCGCTCTCCAAAATCCCCTCACCCAGCCCCTCTCCTTTGGCTTTCCTCTTAGATCTCGGCCTGCTCGATCTCGGGCCTCCCCTAAAGTCTCTTGGGGAAAGCTTTTGGAGCTCGCTGCCTTTGATCTCTCTCGGCATCCTTCCTTTTCGTCCTTCCTTTGACGCCTTATTTATAGGCGAGGGGGGCCGGTCGATGGAGGCTGGGCCAGCAGTTTTTGGTGTGCCGACCGGCCTCCCTTCGTCGGCCGAACCGGTGTAAGCTCCTACCTCTTCCACGGAGGTCTGCTCGGCATTGATGGCGTGTCTCCTCAGTCACCGGCCTACTCTCCTCTCTCTACCCTAGATTGTCCCTCATGTGTCGGTGTCCTCTACCTGCGTGAGTTGTGTCCTCTGCTTGCATGAGTTGTAGAGGCGAAGGGGAAGAAGAAGGAAGAAGGAGGAAGAAGGAGAGGGAAGGGGGCCAGGTTTGGAAAAAGAAGGCTGGGCCATGGGCCCTTGTAGGGGAAGAAAACGGAAGAAAAAAGGGGGTTGGGCGTGAAGGCCCAACCCCAGCGGCCTGCTTTCTTTCTTTTTTTAAATATTTAATTATAAAATAAAGGAACTAAAATAGGAACTAGATGCAAAAAATAAAAATAAAACCTAATTGATGTGAAAATCATTTTTGTTAGGGTTAAATTGATCTCTAATTTTATATGCAAATTAATTTTAAAATACCTAGCCAAAATTTAGGTGTCAACGTCAAGGCTAATCAAAATGCGTACATGACTTGGGCAAATGCATTAAAAGTGAATCGGAACTATACTAAAAGAGACATCGACCACTCATGTGTCATAATTTCTCCAAGAGCCGATCTAAAAGTTCTTGCATTTTGCCACTTTAACATGGTAATGTGAACGGATTCCTAAAATTGAGCGGGCAGATCAACAACTTGATATTGTACATGGAAACATGCAGTATTAGAAGACCTTGATAAGAGCTATTCAGCTTACCTGGCCGAACAGACTGAAAAAACCATCGACTTGCTGATTATGTAATAGATTTTGAGGAATCGCCATTGGAGGAAGATGATAAAATAGTGGAAGCTCAAGATCCAATGATCGTGATCAATATTGGTGATGAAAAGTGCCGTGGACCAATTTATGTTGGCACAATTTTAGATGAAAATTTTAGAATACAACTGATCGAATTGCTTGATAAATACAAGGATTGTTTCACTTGGGACTTTCGCTAGATGCCACAACTAGGAAGACTTGTGGTAGAACGTAGGTTGCCGATTAAAAAGGGATTTCGTTCACACAAACAATCTCCGAGGTGATTTGCCGTAGAAGTCATCTTAAAAGTAAAAGAGCAAGTCACGTTACTGTGAAAAAAAAATAGTTGCAAATGATTATTGCAAAAGTTATTCTTTTGTGTCGGTTTATTGTGAATCTATTTGAGAAAACTGAAGTTTTTTCTCCTTTGATCAAATTTAAAAATCATAAAGAGTTCATCTAGGGAGAAAACACTTGTTCAACTTCAATCATATGAATGGGTACTTAACTAATCCTCCTATATTGCTGCCACCTAAAGCAAGTTGGCCTTTGAAACTCTATTTTGTCAGCCATCAATATAACTATCAAAAGCATGCTAGCACAAAAGAATGATGAAGGCAAAGAGCAAGCGTGTATTACCTTAGCAGGATGTTAAATGATGCAGAAAGGAGATACACCCTCTTTTTTGTTTTTTATTTTTTATTATTCCGGTTGGAAGTAAACCCCTATTGAAAAGTTATGCCTGTCCTTGCATTTTCCGTGCATTAAGTTACGACACTATATTTTGCCAACTATGGTTAATGTAATATGCAAGACTGATGTAATCAAATGCATGTTGAGTGAGCCTATCGTTAGAGGTCGTGTCGCCAAATGGGCACTTGCTCTGTCCAAGATCAACTTAGTGCATGTCCCTCTTAAAGTCATAAAAAGACAAGCACTTGCCGATTTTATTACAGAGTATTCACGTGTGCAGACTAAAGAAAAGAAGATGAAAATTTCATGAGGGTGGTGCCGTGGACTCTGTATTCTTGTGTGAATAATTTCAGCAGCGGATCCGTATGCTTCAAGCCGTCATCGTTTTACACCACCTTCAAGTAGGGAGATCGTCAATAGACAAAAATATAAGCCACATCGAGTTCTATATTTAACAACTTAAGCTTTGAAAACAAGTAGTCGCACACTCCAACTTCCTATTACTACCGCGTCTAAAAGGATCGGAAAAACTAATCCTCCACGGGGCTCACGAGATTCAATATAATACGATGCATGAGACCCACGCCGGGGAGATATTGATGGGGTGGTTGGACTTGCATTTTCCTCTTGCCACTTTCTCAATCATGCACAAACGGGACCAGGAAAATGTTTTCTTCCTTGACGAAGGTCATGACGTCTAAAACTTATTTCCGGTCCCTATATGATTGGGAACATGAATCGTGTAAACACATAAAATAACAAAGCATGAAGAACCATGCTCGAAAGAATCAGTCCTTAATAAATCTCAACATCAAAGTCAACTGAATTCCGGAGATGGCAACATTGGAATCTTGGAAAAGAGCTCGAGCCATTTGGGAAAGGTTTTGCAACTTTCCGGAGGAAAACTACTTAAAACAATGTTGCAGATATGTTTATTACTCTCGAGTGGGGATCAACTGATTGGCCGTTGCCTTGAGAAAAGAAGCGAAGCCACGAGTCAATCCTAGCCAGCTTGTTTTGGCGGAGGAACCTTCTAATTTGCCATCATTTTGTGCTTGATTATTGACTAAATTAAGATGATTAATGGTCGACAGACTTCTTTGATTAGTGGGGAACTTATAAAACTATTGATCAAGAGGGATGACATTTGGAATTGGAACATCAACACTTTGTTGTGAGTGGTTTTATTGAGTTACTAAGTGCCAAAGTTTAGTGGGTGGTTTATACGATCCCCTGAATATTAAAGAGGTCGAAGAGTTCTGATCGGACTTTGCACATGCAAGGCACATCAACATAGGTAGGGAACTTTGCCCATGAAAGGCACGTTATTGTTATTAGTAAACGACTTAACAATTATGTGAAAGCACATAATATATTATTAGTAAACGACTTAGCAATTAAGTACCTTTACGCTGCAATCTCGACATGCAGAGAAAGTGTAAAATTTAAGAGACTTTTTCTGATAAACTTCATAAAAAATCTTTCGATGGACATAATTACGTTTGTTTGGATTGACTTTTTCTTTTTTAGTTTTATTAGATTAAAATTGTGTGATTCATGCACTTTGGCCTTTAAAAAACCGAACACTTGAAACTTTCACAAAATGTAAATGTAAATATGTAAATTTACATGTAATATTTTTTTTCGAAATTTAATTACTATTTTACAAAAAGTACTTCTTTGCTTTTGTATAAACTCAAACCTTTGGTACATTCGTTTAAATGATTTTTTTTTTTTTTTGCATGTCTCTGTTAAATATCATACTCAAGTGGTGCCCTATAGGTTAGTTGTTTCTATACTAGTTATTAGAATAAGTATATTTAAAGTTCTAAAACTTATCACAAAAGTGTATCTAAATCCTAAAACTTACAAAAAATGTAATTAAGTCCTAAAACTTACAAAAAATGTAATTAAGTCTTAAAACTTGTTAAATTGATATAATCGAGTCATTCCATTAACTCCGTCCAACTTGATTAACGGAAATATTAATGTGTTTTTAGTTTTATTTTCTCTATCTTACGTGTTTATGACGTGGCTAAAATCACATTGTTTTTGTGTAAATTTGATTGTTAGTACAAACTTTAAATTATATTATAAAAGAAAAAAAGGAAAAATCAGGCGAGGGCTGATTCCTCACCTCCTTTTTTTTTTTAATAAAATAAATTACCTTATTTTCTAAATTTAACTTATATAAAATTTGGATAAAAAAATCAAAATTTAACCAAAACGATGTTTTTTAACCTTATGTTTTATGTTTTAGCCACATCATTGCCACGCGAGAGACAAAAAATAATAAAAAAGTCATGTTCATATTTTATGTTAATTAAGTAGAATGGAGTTAACGAAATGACTTGATTGCATCAATTTAATAAGTTTTAAGACCTGATTATATTTTTTGTAAGTTTTGGAACTAGATTGCATTTTCTTAACAACTATTAGGTGTTTCAGTGTACTTATTCCTAATTATTTTATGCAAGTGATGCACTATATATTCAAACAATGGTTCGGGTCTCATATTCTGTTTTCTCCTTTGTCCTAATGTTTTTTTTTACGCCTAGAAAATCCACCTTAAGAGTCCACACGCGTAGAAAAGCCACTATTGTCAAGGATTAAATAAAGTGTTGTTAAATCGTAGGTGAATACACCTCCCATAAGAACGTTTTGCACTTAATAATATGTGGCATCGAAGTAGTCTCTACCATAAAAATAATAATAATATTAAACAGGATCGAACTCGTATCCTCCACACTACTAGAGGAATTAATTAATTTTTAGAGTCGTGTTTCTAATTCGACATACAAATTAGTCCTGATTATACTATATCATAAGCCCTAAATTTTATGTGCAAATTATAAACTGCAATTGTATACTAAACCTTTCAATTAGTTTAGTCATGTCCTAGATCTTTACTAAAAAATGCAATCAACTCGTAAATCTTTCAATTGGTTCAATTAAATCTTAAACTTTTATTGAAAAAATACAATTAAGTGATAAAACTTATATTGAAAAGTACAGTTTTTTGATACTATATAGAATTTTTAAGTCACCAATAGACAACTGCCAGTACTGTTCAACGAAAAGACTTATCTTTTGAAAAGTATTTCGAAAGTTATTTGAAACAGAGGATCAGTACTCATTACATTTTGTATATGAGCAATCCGGATGACAATTGAAGACTTTTATTTGCATAGAAAGGCCATTATGGGTGAGTTAACTTGATATCATACCGGACCTATTCATCAGTTAATATATGAGCTCAAATCAGGGTTAGTGACTTAAATATGAAGTCGTTAGCTTGATACTTAAATGGTGCGGAAATCCAAATTTGTTTCGCATGCTTATATCACACTAGCAAATCTATTTATTCAACCAAGCCAGTCTCGTGGAGTGATAAACAAAGCTCGAAGTTTATTTACGTGTAAATCTTCAAGGAATAACACTGATTCCTATTTGTAAAACTTCCTATTGATGGGGTAGTTGGAATTGCATTTTCCTCTTGCCACCTTCTCATCCATGCACAAACGCGACTACAAAAATGTTTTCTTCCCTGACGAAGGCCATGACGTCTAATCTTTATTTGGCACTCCCATAACCGCATGAAATAACAATGCTTGACGAACCATCCTCAAAAGAATCACTTCTTAATGAATGTCAGCATTGGAATCTTGGAAAAGAGCTCAAGCCATTGGAGAAAGGCTTTGGAACTTTTTAGAGGAAGACTTCATAAAACACTGATTGTAGACATGTTTATTCCTCTTGAGTGGATCAACTGATTGTCTGTTGCCTCGAGACAAGAAGTGAAGCGGCGAATCAATTCTGGCCAGCTTGTTTTGGCGGAGGAACCTTCTATTTGCCCATCATTTCGTGCTTGATTATTGATTAAACTAAGATGACTAATGGTCGACAGACTTTTTTGATTAGTGGGAAGCTTACAAAGCAAGTGATTGAGAGGAATAACATTTGGATTTGGAACATGAACCCGTTGTCGTCGGTGGTTTTATTGAGTTACTAAGTGACAAAATTTAGTGGGTCGTTATATTGGTCGCTGAATATAAAAAGGAAGAGTTTGGGTTGGACTTTGCATATGGAAGGCACATCAACATAAGTAGGGAACTTTGCGCATGAAAGGCGCATCAACATTATTAGTAAATAACTTGGCAATTATGTACCTATTCTTTGCAATTTCCACTCATGTAAAATGGGTAAAATTTAAGAAAACCCACCTTAGGAATATACGCCGTAGAGAATCTCACTTATCTCACGGATTCAGTAAATCGCGGCTTAATGCATAGATGGATAGTCAATTCCTAGAGTCAGTCGCACTTAATAGTATGTGGAACCAAAGTCTTGTCTATCAACTAAAAAGAAAAAAAGAAAGACGAAAAGGATCTAGAGGGACTGAGAAATTAATGAGTTGTCTAATCCACGTACAAGTTCATTGTGGGAAAATTTACAGCGCGGAGACCTAAACTTTAACGGATTACATACATAATGCAATTGAGTACCAAATTTTAAAAGTATGATCGAGTCCTAAACTTTTCAATTGATTTAATTAAGTCCTAAACCTTTAATAAAAATGCAACTAATTCCTAAAACTTATGTTGAACACAATTTAAGGATACACCATAGGATATTTTATAGTGGTAAGTACACAAATATAAGTACTTAGAACTTGGTTGCATTTTTTTGAAAAGGATTTAAGAATTAACTGAACAAATTGAAAAGTTTAGAATTTATTACAATGCTTAAACTTCCAGCGTACTTTCCCGGATCCATCCCCTAATTTCTATTTCTGATAAGGAAAATGCCCTTATGATCATTGGTGAAGGCCAAGGAATTTGAGTAGAATATTAGTAGAATTTCAAATATTAACTGGTTTCACTTTCAGTTGCTAGTAGACCATGGAGAATATAGTGTGACCTAATCACGTGGCTCGTTGGGCTCATGTGCATATAAATCGCAACATCACTCAGATACTGTGGCCTCTATATAGGGGGGATCTCCTCATCCGGGTCAACAAGGATCCAAGTCATAACGGAGGGGGGGGGGGTCATTCTAAATGGGATGAGATTTCATCAACCCACACATCCAATCCTGTTGTAATTGAATTGACCCTTATTCGACCCTATTCTTTTTCTTCCTATTTTTTGTGCGCAGATATTTCCAAAAAAATCTCTGGCAAATGATAAATAGAAAATTTGTGTATAAAGTGGCAAACTTACGCTAATTTTAAGTAATTAAAGAACCACTTTGCTTGACACATCATAATAACAAATAAATAGAATTTTAAAAATTCTCATAAGTGTTTATCACTAAATTTATCTTCAAACATAATAAAGCGAATCATGTGACGAGTATTTTAAAACAGAAAACATTTATAATAAAGAAAAAAAACATGTTTGAATTAAAAGCTCCTACTTGTAGCATGATGGAATCCGATTTCAGCTTCCCAACAAAAAAGTGACACTCCTTCGGTATAATATAAATCATAAGTTTTCAGGATATTACACAAATCTTAGCCAACAAAAATGACTATCCTATAATTTCTATTATCCCCGATTTTTGACTGTAGTTATAATAATTCTAGCAAAAAGAAAAAAAATAATTTCTTCATATGTCAGGTCAATTCGGCTTAAACCTGGTTGACTTGACCCAACTTTATTTTAGCAATGTCAGAAATATTAAGATTTGCATACTAAATTAGTTTATTAAGTAAATGTGACGCCCTATAAGTAGCTTTTTTTTTTTTTTTTGCATAGCTACTTATAAGTAGCTATTTAAGTTAGTGGCATTTAAATCAACCTACAAAATTTATAAGATGAAACTTGATATGTTTACGATGTTCAAGTATTTTGATTTACCTATTTAAAATGAATTGATAAAAATTATATACTTCTTGAGAACATTACTCATATTATGAATAACAAGACTTGATATTGTGTAAGTTTGACTACTTCAAAATTGCGAGTATGATTCGAGGAAAAAAATAAAAAGCGGGATGAAGAAGCTAACTCTCATTCCGGGTCAAACTGAGTTGACCAGACCCGACCCGAAAATCCAAGGGACAAGGTCAGGTTGACTTTCTGGGGAAGCTGAAAAGAATTCACTCCTAACCTATTAAAAGAAAAGAAAAGACAAAGTAACTTTTTATTAACAAATATTTCATTTCCGATGGTGGTATTTACGTAGCAAAATTTCAACGGCATCACACTCTGGTGCGGTCCGAATGTCTTGTCCACTTTTAAGTACTTGATCTTGCTCAATAAAATTAGAAGTATAAATGCTTGTTTAAAAAAAATTGAAAATATAGAGCCGAGGGGTGAAATTTTTCCATCGATTTTTTCTGCCGATGGCAATTTTATGTTCTATGGATTGAACAAACAAAACTGTCGTGATTTTATTTTATTTTAAATGTAATTAGATTAAGGGATGTGCCGTGGACTCATGTAGAACTTTGCTTTGTTTTTTTTTTCCTCCTTTTGACAGATCTTTCAATATGTTCGACCTTCAAGAATGTTGGCCATGGACTATAGACAATAAATTCAATCAAACCTTTTCAAAGATGTCAAAAAATGCACCCGAAAAAAAGAAGAAGAAAAAGCTTCCGGTTAGCCGAGAAACTTCTTTAAAAAGACCTCAAAATTGCCATTTTTGTCTTTCACAAAAGAAAAAAATAAAGAAGGAAAAAAACAACATGTTATACCTTCCGGGAGACAAGGAAATTGCTTAGCACCGACGGATTTTCTCCTAAAAATTAGGTGACTTCCCACTTCATACTAGTTATAAACTTTTATAATCCATAGAATAAATCAATGTCGGCTATTATAAATAGGTGTATGGTTTAAGTTCGGACGATGGTGGTACATTTCTAATGCTTAAACTTTGACATCATCTTAACAATATTGTTCACGCAGAATCTGCAGATTTAGCATCGTTGACGCGGCTTTGATAGTAAGAAGTCGAATTTTCATATGAAGGCCGAAGAGTTGTTTTGAAGGAGTGTTGAAGAAAGAACGTGAAATATTGGGTGATAGAGGGAAATCAATATTTATGTAAGTTGAATTAAACTGAATCCATTATTTTTAAGCGATGCAAGATACGTTCGACCTGTCTACAACCAGTTTTTTTTTTTTTTTTAATTCCTTTTCCTTTTAAAGAACCTATTAAGTTGTTTTCTCCGGACAAAAAACTATTCACAACGTTAATTTCATGGCCACCAATAAGTCGGGAGTCACGAAGTTGGTAAATGTAGCACAAACGATGATAACATAATTTTAATGTTGTCATCATTTGTCACACTCAATAACTACTCTGCACTTTCAAATTTAGGTCATTCGAACAAAGTACCTTCAGAATTCTTGTTAGAACTCTATTGTGTACTAGGGTCGGGTCTTAATTATAACACTTAGAATTGGGATTCTGTAAAATCACGGTGAAGTTGCCCCCGAAGCGTAAACACTTTAATGTGAAATTTTATTCAAAGCTTCCTGCGTCCAAAGTCCCAACCTAGGAGAAAATATTAGGTGTAACTGTTGTAACCACCTTAGCAATGCATTAATCCATTCTGCTGAGTGACACATGTTGTTCTCGGGCCCACCTTTCAAAAAACTGCAAGCCCCTCCGTCTCCTTCGTTTCTCTCTCTTCTTCACCGTTTCTTCTTGCTTTTCTTTTTGCCTTCTGAGGCCGTGGACGACGCTTGTGTCATGGATTGCAGCGGCTAGCCATGGATGAACCGCTCACGAGCATGCCAATGCTCATTCACGATCGTCGTTGGTGTTGTTCAGGCATGCCATTGATCCCTAGGTATCTTTCTTTCCCATCCAGCCGTGGATGATGCTCACATCCAACCATGGATGATTGGCTCACGAACGACACTGATGCTTATCACAAGTTGTCCACCGTCTTTGCAACCGCCCCCGGTCCAAGAATAAGTCCAAGCCCCACACCCATTGTCTGCGACCTCAAGCCCTCCTTCAGCCCTTGCATCCTTGAGGTCCCCAGTAGCTTCGATGTTGTCGCCTCCTAAACTCTTGCTAGATCTGGCAAGTACCCTAGTTGCGAGGGTTGAGCCCTTGCCAGAGCGGATGAAAGTGACCTTAGCTTGTGATTAGCAAGGGCCGTGACACCCTCATTGATATCGTTGCCTTCCAAACCCTCGCCAGATCTAGCGAGGGCAACCATCGCCTTGGTCGTGAGGGTCGAGCCCTCATTGAATCCGACGAAAGCAACCCTCGTTGACCCTCACTCGTAGCTAGTTGCTAGCCATAGGCCAAAGGGAAAGAAAGAAAAAAAAGAGGGAAAAAGAAAGAAACGGTGAAGAAGAGAGAGAAACAAAGAAGAGAGAGGGGCTTGCAGGTTTTTTGAAAGGTAAGCTTGTGAATGACATGTGTCGCTCGCAAAAAAGACTAATGCATTATTGATGTGGCTACAATAGCTCTACCCAATATTTTCTCCCAACCTAAAGGTGGCAAAATGGGTCTAGAAATCAATATTTTAACTAATATGTAAAAATTTGACCCAAAAAAAAAAAAACTCATATTTAATGGTGTGTGTCGTAAATGTGTACACAAGAACTTAACGGATATTAAATGGGTTTCAAATGGGTCATACATGTTGGGGCTAATAATATAACCTGGAGGGGGATGAAGAGGTTGTTTGGGAACTATGAAAAACATTTGCGGAAGATAACAAGTTCAACTTCAAACATTGGCAGAAATAGATTGTAGAAATTAGATGTAGGTGCTCCTGTTTAATAGAACGTGATAATAAAGATCAAATAATGGATATAGTGAAGAGATAGAAGATTCACAAGCATGTATATAATGGTTTGGCTTTATCCTCAAGCCTACGTTCACTCCCAATAGTAACAGCCACGACAAGGTCAGAATCCATTAGTAATCTTCAAGACTAGTTACAATTAGCAAGTACCGCCTTTCCAGTAGATCACACTACCAAGACTCACATACTGCTATCACTCTTGTACACTTGCTCTTGTCACCGATTACAAATAGTAACATCACCTAGACAT
The DNA here is from genome assembly GCA_017140615.1 of Eucalyptus cladocalyx. Lineage (NCBI taxonomy): Eukaryota > Viridiplantae > Streptophyta > Magnoliopsida > Myrtales > Myrtaceae > Eucalyptus > Eucalyptus cladocalyx. The sequence goes on from CM029516.1 coordinate 20,603,362, forward strand.
TGACATCAGGACTATAAAAACAAAGCAAAGAAGAAGACTTGAAGCACATGACTCATCTTGTTCGGTTCAACATCAATTTAACTACTTCTCTTGGACTCTATATAGCCATCCATCCTCAAATGACTGTTGCCCATCAAAATCCTCAAGTAGTAATTGGTTTTAGCCATTGTAGCAATAGACTGTTGCTAAAGATCGTCAAAACGACTCTCTGATAGCAATTATTCTCAAACAGTGTCAGTGTACTTTTGTTAGACTTGCTCATTAATGCCAAAACTACTTCTGATCAACTTTAGTGATCTTTATGTGAATTTCAAGCCTTTGTATAAGCTATTTTCTTCTTTTCAATGTTCTAGGCAGGTGGTCAAGTGACAAGCACATTTTAGAACTAAATATCCTCACAATTCCTTACCCATAATCAAGATGACGTGCAGATCTCTACTAGTCCGTTGATCTTGTTCACTGACAAACCATGTGGGCAACTTGCGATTAATTATTTGATGATCTTCTTGGCTTCCTCAACATACAAAGACTTCCAAGGACATCAGCATCCTAGTTGATTCCTCATCTTTGCTGATTAACTATATCAGTTTCCAAAGATCTCCAAGGACATCAACATCCCTACCAACTCCTCATCTTCACCAATTTGACCAAGTCAGCTTATGAAGATCTCCAAGGATACCACGTACACACGCCGATTATTCAACTCACTAACTCACAAGGATCACTAGTAATGTTATAGTCTTCCATGTCATCTAAATAAGGCAGTTGCTCTTTGCTAACAATCCGTTGCACTCGATCTTTCTGGTCCTCCCAAGCATATTGGAATTTCGACTCTACCAGGTTGGTGGTCTTTATGGTCTTTCCAAGCTTTACTGAACATTCATATTCTAGGCTTGTTCACCTCACCAAAGTCTATCCAATTGCTCATCTGATTTTTGTACCTCCAAGTCACCATGAACATCCTTGTTTTTCTCAGTTTGTTCACCCTCAATCAAGGTCCTTCCAAAAGTTCACCTTATCTGAAGATCCTCTAAACTTGTAGACGTCTTCAATCGCCTAATATCTTGTTCATCTCAAATATCAATAGAGCACTCAAGATAGTGGTAGAATACTCCTCATATCAGTTCACCTAGTACTGTTTATGACAACATATGCATTTTGACTTGTGCATATATTACTTGGTACTACTTAACCAATGCATATATTAGTAACCTTTAATTGTCTTTGTCATCTTCAAAACAATATAAGCATTTTCCCAACAATCCATAAGTTATCCAACAAGTTTTAAGTGAATCACAAGTGTGTCATTTTTATTTTTATTTTTATATTTTTCAAAATTATTTATTTGTCCCTTTTTTTTTTTCTTTCCTTCTTCCTTCTCCAATGGCCAATCATGGTCACTGCTAGCGATAGGTGAGGGAGTTGGCGAAGCTCGAGTTAGTTGATCTGGCTTTTGGCGAGTCTTGAGCTTGTCGACCTTAGGCGAGCTTGAGTTTGCTGACCTCTGGTGTTGGCATGACTCAAGCTCACCAGCCTTGGGCGAGCTTACTCTCACCGATTTGGTAAGACTCGAGCTCGCTGACCTCTAGCAAGGTGGAGCCTTGCTTATAGCCGATCGTCGGTTGTTGTTTGGACTTTTTCTTTTTCCATTTTTCATTTTATTCATTTACATCTTCGTATTTTGTTATTTTACTTTTTTAATCTAATATAAAATTTTATCCAAATAACACTTTAGAATGAAGAGCTTAAAATGAGTTAAGTGAGTTGGTATTTATTATCATAGCTAGGTTTAAGTATGGATGTTTTTAGTAATATAGGTCAGGTTAGTATGGATTGGGTTGAGGTCGAGTCCAGTATGGGTCGCGAAATTGTATTATATGAAAATGAGTCAATATGGGTTGGACTATCTCTAACTCGATCTAACCCACCCATTTGACAACCCTAGCCCAAACCTAAAACCCTCTTCTCTTCCCACCACCTTTCCTCCTACGTCATTGCCCCCTTTTCCTCTAGCGTCTTCATGTCTCGCCCATCCGCTGTTAGCCATCGACCGTTGGGGTCGCTGCTGAGCCTCCATTGTTGTGTCCGCTATCCGCAAAGACAAAGGCGCTTGCAGTGGTCGTGCCCTAATGACCAGATTGAGTCATGTGCCAGCCTTAGGTGGGATATGGGGTTGCTGGAGACTGGCTACGTCGGGCCGCTCTCTATTTGGAATTTTCAACTTTTCGTGTTCATCTTTATGGGTCTGTCGGTGATTGAACTTGATTGAGCTTTATTCGTTGGCAAATAAATCAAAATTTGCTTTAATCCATATATGGTCAAGGTTTATTGTCCTTCTTTGTCAATTCAGTGGACACAATACATCTGAATGGACCATATTTCCCTCCATCCGTGATCGAAGGAAACAGGCATTTGATTGTTGCATTAAAACATATGAATACCGCTCGTATTTATATTTAAAGGTGAGTATTGTCCATTTTTAGAGCCCACTAATCAAATACACGAAAATACATCATGATCAAATATTTTCATATCCACGAAAGAATTTTTTACAAGAGCCGTGTTTTCCTTAACTCCTATTTGGATGAAAATCCGTCCTTCAGTATGCAGGTATGCAAACGAAGCACATGCAAATTTAACCAAAAATAAAATTCAATGATATACATATTTGTAATCTACAAATCAAAAGTTTGGTAAGAGAAGTTTGATCCATCCAACCAGGAATAAAAAAGTACAACCTATGCTGAATTTACAAGTTGCATATGAATTTTTTGATTACGCGTATTTAACTTACAAACAAGAGTTCCTCTTAAGAAGGGAAAAACATACCAAAAAGAATGGGGGTGATGTTGAATCACTTAGGTCTAGTTTACTTTTGTCTTGAATTTTTTTGTCTAAAAAAAGCCTCAAACTTTAGGTTCTAAACTGTTGTGCTTTGAGCATCCTAATTAGATGAGATGAAAAAGAAAAACAAGAATAAATAAGAACACAGAGATTTATGTGGTTCGGTGAAAATCTACCTACATCCACGGGAGAGACAGAGACCATTTATCATCATCATCATCATTATTATTAGAGAGTAATTTTAGATACAAGGTACGATGCTGAATAAATAGATCCTTAGATCCCCACCTCCTTAATCCCAATAGGAAAGGAATTTCACCCTAAAGATCTTATCAGCTTAGGAACTAAGTAATAAATCTTTAGTGATTATCCCCCAAATATTAGGAATATCATGACATATCCCAGTTACATTGAATTAGGACTATTTCCCATGAAATCCCATGTAGATAGGTCCAAAAATAGGAAATATATTTGGAAACGTGTAGCCTGCAAGCAATCCGCCTTCCTAGATTTCTGGATTGACTTTTTTGAGTCTCTAATTGATCGAAATTTCTTGGAATTTAAGACAACATTAACAAATCTCCACCTTTGGCTTGAATAAACCACAAGACTCCACTCGAACCAAGAAAACAAATATATCTCTCCCTCTTCTGTCCTTTCACAAAGGTATGGTCACACTTGGACCAGTGCAGCCTCCATCAACTTCAATGATGAGTGAGAAAAATCAAGTCCCTACAAGACTTGAATTTCTTTGTAGTAACCGTCTTTGTGAAGAATATTTACGGGATTATCTTCAAAGCAACACTATCATTCTCCACAAGTTCTCGAATCTTGTGGTATTGAATTTCAATGTGTTTCACTTTGGAATGAAACATTCGGTTCTTCGTGAGACATATTGCGCTTTGACTATTGCAATATAGTGTAGCACTTTCCTACTTTAAACCGAACTCCATGACCAAACCAGTCAACCATATTTCCTCCTTCGTAGCCTCGGTTGCTGCCATATACTCAGCTTCGGTTGTAGACAATGCTATAATCGACTGAAGCATTGCCTTCCACTAAATAGCTCTATCTCTAAGAGTAAAGACATATCCCGTGATGGACCTTCACTTGTTCAAACCACCAAGAAATCCAAATCAACATAACCTGCTAAGTCGATCAATTCTACCTTTGAACCAAGCATCAAACCCAAATAACGAAAAATTCACTTAACAGCTTCCCAATGCTTTTTACCTGAATTGCTCATGTATTGGTTGATGAGACTCATTACATGAGCCAAATCCGGTCTACTACAAACCATAGCATACATGAGGCTCCCTATTGTGTTGGTATAAGGTACTCGAGACATCTTTACAACCTCCTCATGTGAACTAAGGCATTGTTTCTAAGATATCTGAAGTGATTTACTAAGGGTGTACAAATCGATTTAGCTTTTCCCAAAGCTTGCTTGCATGTCTATCTTAAAAAAATTTCCATGCCAAGGATCCCCTTTGTAGCACCGAGATCATTCATTTCAAACTCGTTGCTTAATTGAGACTTTAGGGAAATAACGTCTCTCATTTTTCTTGCAGTAATCAACATATCATCAAGATAGAGCATCGATAGAATAAGTGACTTATTTATCCACAACTCTGTAATAGACACAAGGATCATGCACACTCCTCATGTAGCTAATACGAAAAATAAAAGAATCAAACCTTTTATTCCATTGCCTCGGGGATTGCTTCAAACCATAAATTGATCTCTTAAGCAAACAAACGTGATTCTCTTTCCTTTTCACCTTGAAGCCTTTGGGTTACTCCATGTAAATTTTCTCTTCCAAGTCACCATGAAGGAATGTCGTCTTCACATCTAGCTACTCGAGCTCCAAGTCATACATGATCACCATAACTTGTAAAACAAGAATTGACATGTGTTTTGCAATCGGAGGAAATATCTCATTGTAATCGATCCCCACATCTGTGCATAACCCTTAGCAACAAGTCAGGCCTTGTAACTCTCTTGCTCTTTCTCCATTACTGCTTCCTTTCTTTGAAGAACCTATTTACAGCCAATGACTTTTCGATCCTTAAGCTTCTTCACAAGTTCCCACATCTCATTCTTTTGTAACAACTACATCTCCTCCATCATCACGGTCATCCACTTTTCTTTGTGATCACTTTTCAAAGCTTCATGATAAGAGCAGAAGCAACCATCCTTAAAACACTTCCTCTTTAGTGCTTTGAGAGTGCACATTCCTCGACTTGTCGCAATGGTACGAAGAACTTCTACCATTTCTTTAACTTCTAGAGCTTCATTGGATGGCTTGCCATTCTTTGCAGATTCTTTGGCTTCAAGCTCCACCATAACGATAGATTTATTACTCTCATCTTCAGCAGCCGTCTATGGCACATAGCTTGACTTCAACATTGCATATTCATCGAACACAACATCCCTGCTTGTCATAACTTTCTTCTCACTTAGATCCCGTAATTTTTAGCCTTTCACTTATATCTCGTAACCAAGAAATATGCATTGTTTGGACTTCGAATCCAACTTCGAGCACTTCGAACTCTACACATGTACAAAAGCAAGACAACCGAATATTCTTAAATTAGAATGATCCACAATTTTACTAGTCCATACTTCTTTAGTAATTTTGCATTTAATTGCATTTGATGGAGATTAATTCATAAGATAACATGCCATGCAGATAGCTTTTGCCCAAAATTCCTTGCTCAATCCTACATGCAACCTCATGCTCCGAGCTCTCTCTAATAAGGTCCAATTAATCCTTTTCGCTGTGCAATTCTGTTGGGGCATATCTGGAAGTATGAAGTGACATCTAATCCTTTCATTCTTGCAAAGCTCCATGAACAGTGTCGATTTGTACTCTCCTCCATTGTCCAATCTTAAGCACTTTAGCTTCTTTCCTATTGAAGTCTCAACTTCGTTTTTCCATTCTTTAAACTTGTTAAAGACCTCACTTTGTGTCACATGAAGTAGACTCAAACTTTTTGAGAGAAATTGTCAATGAATATCATGAAGTATTCATTCCTGCCATTTGACTTTACTAGTGAAGGACCCCATACATTCATGTGTACAAACTCGAGCACGCCCTTGCTTGTATGAGTCGCAACCTTGAACAATACTCTACATTGTTTTCCAAACACACAAAATTTGTAGAAATCTATTTTGCATGTTTCAAACCTTAGAGTGCATTCCTCTTGTGAAGATTTTTTTTTCAAGACTAAGTCATAATTGTGGCTTGAAAAAAATCGATCACGGGTCATTTGCATTAAAATTTTTTGAAAGCTACCCGATAGCCTAAGTCATGCTAAAAACGCGTCGGATTGAAATTAACTGCGAATTTGAATCCGATTTCAGAAATTGAAGGTTCTATCAAGTCACAAGTTATTTTAGGAATGTCGACTTGCCTTCCGAAGATTTTTTTTGCAAACCGAGACTTTTTGGGAAAAAGTTGAGATAGGGTCGTTTTTGTCCAGAAAATTCATAGGACCGTTTTTGATCGCGAAGATGCTAGTGGGTTATATTGGCGAGGAAAATTACCAATTTGATCGAGAACTCATTGGTTGAATTTATAGAGGCCAAATTGATGTGATTCAAGGAGGAATTAGTGTTCGAGTGAAGCAAAATCAAGTGAAATTCGTAGCACCCCCATGGACCCAATAATTGGACCATCTCAAGCTTCTAGAAGGGGTCTTTTGGGTCTGAAAATTTATATGGACACTAGCTGCGCTTAGTGGAGCCCTCCAAGGGGACAATAGGATGAGGTTGGAAGCTTGGTGGTCCCCCCTTAGCTAAAACCAGTCCCCCCTCCTTCCTTTTCCCTCTACCATTAACCAATCTCCTCCATTTCTGATTGGAAGACCTTAAAACCTCTAGAAGCCAAAGCAGCAGCCAGCTTAGCCACTATAGCCACCCGCCAGGCCATTGGATCATCGCTGTTCGCCGTTGTGCGCCCCCATGTGCTCGCCCAACTTACGCGCTAGCCTAGCTTATCCCAGGCTTCCTTTCCGCTTTAGCCATGACCCAAGGACACCCCTAGGGCTGCTTGAGCTCGTCCCGCCGTTGCCGAAGCTCCCTCCGCCCCCGTGAAGCATCGTCCAGCCCCTCTTGGACTTGGTTTAGCTTGTCTTAGCTTGTCTCTGCCTCAGCCAAGCCTTCGTCCAACCCTTTTAGCCACCAGGTAGAGTCGAAACTTGTGGGTCTTGTAGTTGTTGTTTTGGCCCGGTTTGGTGCTTTTCCGACCTCGCCCAACTTTGGAGTTTCTGGAGCCCCGTAGCGTTCCCGTCGATTTGATCTGAGCTAATCGCTTAACAAGTGAGTTTAACTCGCTAACCATGCTTAGTAGGTTAATGACACTTAAGGGTTAATTAGTTTAAGTTAAGCTTGGATTAGGTGGATAGTTAGATTAGATTAGCAATTTAATTAATTATTATTGCATGTTAGGTGGTTAGAATAGTGTAATTAGAGCCTAAACAAGCTCTAGTATTTATCTAGAGTGATTCAGAAATTTTTTGAGCCTGTCTCAGCTTTTAATTAGGCTTTACGGGCCTAAGTTCTATTTATTTACATTTAATAATTATTTTCCATAATTAATTAATTAATTAATTTTTAGAAATTAGACCGGGATGGCTGGTGATCGGAAATTTGTGCTGATTGTAATGGTGTGATTTATTTATTTAATTGAGTTCTTATTTGTGCTAATTGTGTATGATTTGTGATTTTAGGAATTTATTCCTAAATTTATTTAATTTCAATAATTAATTGGGAAATTATCGGGTGTCGGTTTACAGCGCCAAAAATATATTTTGGGACTGCTGAAATTAGTGGGATGTTCAAAAGTGGAAATGTTGTATTTTGGCTAAGGCCGGTCGTGTACCCACACACTATAATTTTTGTCGGCTATGATAAAAATGGCGATTTGGTCAGCTTCTCATGAGCATTAATTTGTTAGCTTTGGGTGAACAATATAATCTTTGGTTAGCTTCTGGTGAGCATAATTTATCAACTTTGGGTGAGCAATATAATCTTTAATCAGCTTCTGGTGAGCAATAAATTATTAACTTTGGGCAAGCTATACTATCTATCTTCAGCTTATGGTGAGCAGTCCTGATTTGATGGGACCTTATAGATAGTATTGAGTGGATTGATCGAGAAGCGGTCGTAATGACATGTAATCGACTGAGTTGATTGATCGATGATTCGATCTGTTTTGATGTGTTGAAGTGATTAGTTGAAAATGTTAATTATACTGACTTGCAGGAAGGAATAGAGACAAAGGTAAGACCTCCAACTCATGATTGTGCTTAGGCAGCCCTCATGGCATATTTTCTTCCTAATCAGGTCTTAGGAGGCAGAACTCACTGAGATGTCGTCTCACCCCATTGTGGGATAACATTTTAGGTCCATAAATGCCAGCTCATGATTTTTTTGGATGACCTAAGAAGATTACGGAGCAGACATCTTACATTCTGTTGCCTGGGAGCCCTAGGGGTTGGACCTATGAGCTGGTGAGGTCCATAGTTTGGGTCAATGCGGGTCTCACCCATAAGGTGCCCCACCGATATAGATTGTGGTATTGCCAAGCTCAGGATGGCTAGAGAGAAGGTCCCATACCGGAGTCTGAGATACCTTTGTATGTTCTGGAGGTCGCTTTTGGAAAGGGCATAGTAGATACTCCTCAAGGCTCGGTCGTAGATGCGGTGGACTCGATTTTTGAAGTACTATAGTCTCCGGTGCAGTCTACTGAAGGCTCCAGTTGGAATGGGGAGGATGATGGAGAGGAGGATGAGGACCCGTAGTTGCTAAACCTCCCCTGTTTTGTAAACTTGTGAATATAGTGGTTTGTATTGTATATATATGACTTGGGTTGTTATATGTATGTGTATATATAAGTGTGATGTTAGCTTTCAAAATTATGGCTCTACTTTTCTATCCCGTTGAATTGTTGTATGGGGATTATTTATTTGCTTTCGCATGTGTATTAAAATGAATGGGTCAGCGATGCGTCCTGGGACGTCGCTATTTAATTGACTGCAGAGGGATGTAAACACACTCAGAGGATCGGGGCGTGACATGTCATGTAGAGTTTGAGCCATACCTCTGGAGCGAATGCGATTTCCGCCAGGTATTGAAGGGCCTCATTTGATAAGTTCAATCGGATCATGTTGCATGCCCTTTCCTCCATGTCAACCCAGTCATTGTCAATGATGGTGGCCGGCTTGTTCAATCTTCCCAGTAGAACCTTTGATAAACCCTATTGAATCAACAAATCCATCGTTATCCACCATAGTGTAAAATTATTCTTCTTGGTGAATCGTTCGATATCGAATCGAACATTCGAACATTTTCGACCCATCTAGTCAGAAGTCTTAGTACATGAATGGACAACCTAGATTGCTCTGATACCAATTGTTGTGATCAGAGCACCCTAACTATATGAGATGAAAAGGAAAAACAAGAATAATCAAGAACACAAAGATTTACGTGGTTCAGCTAAAATCTGCCCACGTCCACAGGAGAGAGAGAGACAATTTTTTTTTTTTTTTTTGAGAGTAATTTTAGATACAAGGTATCATGTTGAATAGATAGATTCTTAGATCCCCATTTCCCTAATCCCAATAGAAAAGGAATTCCACCCTAAAGATCTTATCAGTTTAAGAAACTAACCAATAAATCTTTAGTTATTATCCCCTAAATATTAGGAATATAATGACATATCCCAGTTACATTGAATTAGGACTATTTCCCATGAAATTCCATGTAGATAGGTCCAAAAATAGGAAATCTATCTAGAAATGTATAGCTTGCAAGCAATATGTCTTCCTAGACTTCCTGATCAACTTTTCAGAGTGTCTAATCGATCAAAACTTCGTGGAATTCATGATAGCATCTACACCAAACTTTAACTCTAGTTCCAATTTAGCCCAAACTTTTTCTTGTCTAAAATAAAAACTTCAACTATAAGTCCAATCCCAAGAATGGCCAAGATTTTACCATTTTTAACTCTAGTCCTAAATTTACCGTGATTTTTTTTTTTTTTTTGTCTAGAAAGAAGCACCAACTTTCAATATAAATTCAAATTTGCCTTCATTAACCCTTAGTCCAAAAACTGCCATTAGTTGCTTGATATGGTATTTCTATGTTGGTAACAAATCTACATCAGTAAGTTGACATGAAAAATTATCTCTAAAATGATATCATTTTTTGATGGGAAAGTTAGTGAAATTTGGGACGAGTAATAGACAATTTTTGTGCAAATATTTAACATGGGTAGTTTTAGGACAACATTTGAGACTAAATCTAAAGGGAATTAGGTCTCCCCTATTTATGAAACATTATATAACATTATCTCATGTAGTTTTTAAATGTACCAACATAATATATATAGCCCATGAAATCTACCTTTCAATTTTTTGGTTGAGCAACTTTTCTCAAAACTTAGTTATGTTTGCTTACATGGACTTAGCATAAAAGAAGATTATGACTTATTTCCTTAAAATGGTTTGCTTGGGATAATGATATCACAAGTGCCATAATTTTGACATGATACTCACTTGGGTACTATGATTTTTCTTGATCATTTGGGTACTGTAACTTACGTACAACACTCACTTAAGAAATATCATTTTTTTTTCGATTATTCGATTACTTAAATGTCATATGATTTTTTAATAGATCATTTGGGTTCCATAATTTTTTAAAAACTTTCGCTACATGTGCCATTCCACGTTTTTTTTTTTTCAGCACTTTTAAGAAGTTATGGTACTTAAGTGGTCGAAAAAGAAGTTATGGTACTTAAGTGAGCACTATATGAAAGTGATGGCATCTAATGGTGTCCTTATTTTGGTTAATCTCACAAAAACTCTCAAACTTTTCTTTTTGAGACAATTTTTCTCTGAACTTTTATTTGCTTTCACTAAAACTTTTGAACTTATACACTTAAGATGGATCTACTGACGGCCAGTAAGTCCATTAAAAAATGGAATATTCCCTCAAAATTTCTGAATTTATCCTTCAAGATCCCCCCCCCCCTTTTTTTTTTTTTATCAATTTGTTCTATACAAAAAACCAAATTTCTTCAATGTTCCTAGCTTTCTTCAATATCTTCATTCTAATCTGTAATGAGCATTCTTGATTACATTAGAGCTGATTCAACTGGAGGATACCGATCTAAATATCTTGAAAGGAGTACGTTGATATAATTTGGCTTTGTAAGTGATAATACTAGTCAATGGATATATTCATTGTATTTAAAGGTTGTTATATTCAATTCATCACAATTCATTCTAGTGCTTTCCCGGTCTTCATCAAAATAAAACATCCATTCACTAAAGTTAGTAAAAGCTATATTCATTATGAGGATAATGTAATGTGGCTCTGACACTAAAACCAACATGGTCTTTTCTTAAAAGCGTACTAAACATGATCACATTTGGAAACTTTATTTAAAACATATTGGATGTCATTACAAGTACACTAAAAGCATAATTAAAATACAATTACCGAATAGCCAATGGTAATTTACGGGGATAATAGGATTATTGGAAAGGGAAAGCTCGTGAACATTTTTGATTACTATGACAAAATGTTTTTGGAAATAGAGAGGATGGGTTCTTCTAAGAGAGAAAGTTTATGCAAGGTCTTTGGGAATAATGTAATTTCAGACAATTCTAGACTACCATTCTCTTTGAAGTTGCTCATGGCTTTATATGATCGAAGTGCAATGGATTTCTTCTAAATGTGCATGTTTATAATTCTCTCATCATCCTTTTAGCTATCCATTGAATCCTATTGTTATAGTTTCACATGTTTGATTACCATGCTATTCGATGAGTCATCATGCCTTTAGACACTCATTCAATATCCCATTTTCTGAGCTTAGGCCCATCAAATTCTTGATTGCCAATATAACTATTCCAAGTTCTTAGCTCTTTTGGGATTTGTTTTTAGTATGGAGACCTTCAACTATTATAATCTACAATCCTATTTAGAGAAAACATTTTGTCCACTTCTCTATCTTATTTCACTTTTTGATTCTCATCCATTGTTGATACATTGATTTTCTCCTTTACCTCTATATGGTGAGATTTCAAAATAGGTTGATTTAATTAATTCGTAACATCATCTAATTTGGCTCCTAACTTGAGGTTTGGTTCTCTTGTTGGTATTGTAATAATAGGTGTAGCTCTTTTTTTTTTCTTTTTGCCTTATGGTCTCTTCCCTAGTTTTATTTCCATTTTGTTATGTTTTTTTTTTTTTTTGGTGACGTGGGAAGCCCCGTACAGCCGGCAGCTAGCGACGTAAACCTCGGGCGACCCGCAGGGACCCACCTCCCATGAGCCGTAGGTAAGTTGTGCAAATGATGAGGTGGGGAGTTGAACTCAGGCCTGCGGGTGGCCGGCCTTGCGGGTGACTGGCCTTACAGGTGGCCAGCGTGCAACTCGATTATCTCTTCCACCAACGAGGTGGGTTCCATTTTATTATTTTGATTACCTAACATTGCAAGAATAACTTACTATAATTTTTTTGTTCTACTTCTGCATTCACTCCTAAAGTTAGTAGGTCTACTCCATTCTTCTTTCATGTTAATGACCCTATATGGTGATGCTTTAGTGTTCTCTCCTAACTTTGGAGAAACAAGAGGATAGATTGATCTTTGGATTTTTTGACTTACCATTGTATTAGCTATATAATGATCTTATATTTTTGGTGATATTGGCATGATTTGTGCTTCTATTCAAGGAAAGGAGAGATTGTAGGCAAATTTGTATATTGATAGTTTTCCTATTTTTTGGAGTTTCTTGTTTTTGTGGGTTTTCTTGTTTCTTTTGTTGTAAAAACCCTTGTGTACAAATTCCAGAAGAATGTCATGACAAAAAAATAAGAGAGTTGAGAGTTTTGTCCGAGGATGTAGGCACATTACTGAACCTCGTAATCCTTGCGTTCTTTTTTGTGATTGCCTTACTAAAATTCAACATGGTATTAGAGTAGGTTTGATTCAACCTATAATTTTTTGTGAGTGTTTTTTTTTGCACATTTGATTGACTTGATCTACTAATGTTTAGATTTGTTTATGTTCTACAACAATCTGTGTTCTTTGGTCAATGCTTGTTCATCTCTTTGTAGGTGTCATATCCTTGTTATTACTAGCAACATGCCATGGAGGAGTCAAAGAAGTTAGTAGATGCATCCAATGCAATAAAGGTGCAAGAGACAAATAACCAACAGTTGACTTCATTGTTGCTAAACGAAAGAAATTGCCTTCCTTAGTCACGAGCTATAACAATTGCTCTCGGGGGTAGATCGAAGCTTAGTCACATCAATGGAAAGATTAGAGCCCCTCCCACAATAGATCCCGGATTTGATGAATGACAAGTGAATGGCCACAATGTGATGTCTTGGATATTCAATTCCATGAACTGGAGATCTATAAGATATTTGAATATTTAGAGTTAGCAAAGGAGTCATGGGATTCGATATACAAGATGTATGGTCAAGCTAGAAATGCATATCAGATCTTTAAGCTGTAGCAAGGACTTGCTTGTTCTAAGCAAGACACAACACAATCTTTCACTGAACACTTGGGAAAAATGAAGAAGCAATGGGATGAGCTTCATTAATATAGATCTACGACTTAGAATGTGATGGATTATGTCAATCAAGAAGAGCAAGATAAAATCTTTTAGTTGTTAGCAGGCATTACGCTTGAATTTGAGGACACCAAATGTCAAATTGTTATGAGTCCTCAACTACCTACTTTCAATGAAGTTTGTGCCATAATCTAAAGTGAGGAACAAGGAGTCGTGTCATGCCTTCAGCTCCAATTGCATCAGAAGAGCTTGGTGGACAATCGGCCCATAGTGCTATCGACACGAAGCAATGAGACTCCACTACTCGGTTTGCCAAAGGAAAATATAAGAAACCAACACGGTTTCATTGTGATAATTGCAATTGCCATGGCCATTCCAAAGAGAGGTGCTGGGTTGTTCATCTACATTTGTGTCTTTCCAAAGATAGGGGTTTAGAAGCTAAGGTGGTAGTCCAACACAATCCAAATGCTTTTCAATCCAAGTTGGAGGGTTTGTCTCAATAAGTTCAATAATTGCTTTAGATACATGGCAATGGAACAAATGCTTCTAGCATTGAAATTGGAAATTTGGTTATGACGTCTAGTAATGTTCATGCTTACTTTGTTTTATTTAAAGTTCAGTTTATTGTTGACTTTGGGGCTACAAACCACATTTGTAGTTTTCCAAACTTGCTACCCAATATTACTTTAGGTGTTTCATTTCCACCTATAAGTGTTGCTAATCGTGGCTAGGTTCCAACTAGTGGTGTTGGACAAATTAAATTTTTTCTCAAATAATTCTGAAGCATTATTGGTACTTAAATTATCCTCAAATTTAATGCCAGTTAGCATATATACTAATAAGTGGAATTGCAATGTTATTTTTACTCCTCAAAAGGTGTTTTTTTCAAGATCGAACCACTAGGAGGATGATTGGTGCAAGGTAGTTGTAGGATGGCTTTGTATTCAACAAAGTGTTGATGGCGCAAAGCAGACTGTTGACACTTCCCGGTTATGGCATTGGCATATGCATTATCCCCCTGATAAGGTGTTACAAGCTCTTGATATGACTTTAAGTTATGATTCCAATTGCTATGATCCTTGTCATTATGCTAAGCAACTTAGGTTACCTTTTCCACATAGCACAAATAAATCAAAACAATTTTTTGATTTAGTCCACTTGAATGTTTGGGGGGCTTCTCCTATTGACTCTAAGGAGGGGTTCAAGTATTTTGTTACATTTATTGATGATAAATCCTGAGCTACATGGCTTTATTTGCTTAAAATTCAAAAGTGAAGTTATGGTTTTGTTTCAAGATTTTTGCAATATGGTAAAAATCGATTTAACACTACAGTGAAGATTCTTCATAAAGATAATGGAATTGAATATACCAATTAGGCTTTTCAAGTATTCTTGCATGACTTGGGAGTTATTCATTAGACCTCCAGTGTGGGAACTTGATAGCAGAATGGAGTTGTAGAAAGGAAAATAGGCATTTGGTTGATGTTACCCGAGCATTGTTATTCTCAAGAAATTTACCCAAGACATTTTGGGCGGATGCAATCTTCAATCATTTGCCTAGTAAGATGTTAGGGTATAAAGTTCCAATTGAAAGTCTGTGTGGCGAAAATTTGGTATCTCTCACTTAGGAATTTTCGAATGTGTGTGTTACGTGCATTCTCAATCTATTGACAAGCTGGATCCACGGGCTCGAAAATGTGTGTTTGTGAGATACTCGAATGTCAAGAAGGGATACAAATGCTATGAACCAAGTACTAGATGCATTTGTATTTCTTGTGATGTTGTCTTCAATGAGGTTGATATGTTTTTTTTTTTTTTTTTTTTTTTGCCAATAATCAAATTCAGGGGGATCAAGATGACCATTTTGAATTTATGCTTCCTATCCTACGTGTCGGGAATTCAATGTTGGATCAAGAGGAAATTTCAACAGTAGCTGTTCAAGGGAGTCAACTTGTCCCTAATGTCACCGCCATTCAAGATATAGTTGCCATCACAATACATGCGGTTGATTTGGAAGTTGGGGCTAAAAATGTAACAGAGGTAGCTCAAGTAGATGCAGCACCCATTATTAGTCCTAACCCCCAAGTCATCATGCATTCTAAGGCCTTCAACACAGCTTTATGATTTTTCTACATGTCATACTATTCAGCATCCCATTTAGGATTTTATTGGGTATGATAGAATTTCCCATAATTATTTAAGTTTCGCATTCGCCATTAAAAATCAACAAGAACCCAATACCTTCTTGGAAGCATGTAAAATCAGTGTGTGGGTGAATGCCATGAAAGATGAGCTTCAAGCATTGGACTGTGATCATACTTGGGAACTTGTTAAATTGCCAAATGGGAAAAAGACAGTTGGATGTCGGTGGATTTACAAGATCAAATATAATAGTGATGGTTCGATTGGGAGGTGTAAAGCTTGGCTTATCACAAAAGGGTATACTCAAACCTATGAGATAGACTACAAGGAAACATTTTCCCTCGAATCTCCCTTGAGGACATCCCTTAGAGAATAATAGGGGAATGGTTTGCAAATTAAAGAAGGCAATATATGGTCTCAAACAGTTTCCAAGAGCATGGTATGGCAAACTAAGTTCCGTACTCGTTATATTTGATTTGAAAAGGAGCGTAGCTAATTCTTTGATGTTTACTAAAGCAGATGGTGAGTTATTATTGTTATTCTCATTTATGTTGATGATATTGGCAGAAGTCCAGCACAAGTGCCATAAGTTGGCACGCCGGGACACTTAAGTGCCATAACTTCAAAACGGTACACTTAAGTGCCACTTTTTTTTTTCGAGTGGGACACTTAAGTGCCACCTTCGGCGACCCTTGTCGGAAATCCTACGTGGCAATATTTTATTATTATTTTTTGCCTATGTGGCTCGCCGGAGCTCCAAATTAGCATAAAAATTAAAAAAATTTAAAAAAAAAGAAAATTTTAAAAAATTTAAAAATTTAAAAAAAAAGAGAAAATTTAAAAAATTAAAAAATTAAAAAAATAAGAAATTTAAAAAAAAAATTTAAAATTTAAAATTTAAAAAAAAAGGGGGGGGGGGAGGTCAAACGGGCGGCTGAGGGCTGCCCTCAGCCGCCCGTTCGACCTCCCCCCCCATTTTCTTAATTTTTTAAAACTTTTAAATTTTTCTTAATTTTTAAAATTTTAAAAATTTTTAATTTTTTTTTTAAATTTTTTGAATACTTTATAATTTAATTAATTTTTATATTATTATTTACACGTAGACACGAAACGGCGTCGTTTTTTGCGTTTTCTCCGCCACGTCAGCGTGCAAAATGACGCCGTTTTGGACTAAACTCATCGGAAAATTGTTACGTCAGCCATTTGGCCGGATTTTCGCCGGAGTGGCACTTAAGTGTCCAATTTTACTCCGAAGATGGCAATTAAGTGTACCATTTTAAAGTTATAGCACTTAAGTGTCCCGGCGTGCCAAGTTATGGCACTCCAGGTGTCCTCACCTCTGATGATATTATTATTATTGGCAGTAACTTAATGAGTATTACATAACTTAAGCAGTTGTTGAGCAAGGAGTTTGATATTAAAGATCTTGAAAAATTTAAGTATTTTTTGGGCATAGAGGTAGCAAGTTTTGATAAAAGTAGCAAGTTCTTGACTGAAAGGAAACATATCCTAGATCTACTGAAGGAGACTGGTAAGCTGGGCATTAAATCTGCTAGCACTCCTATGAATTACAATAGTAAGACGAAACACCATTAAAGGATATTGGGCAGTTTTAGCGTTTGGTAGGGAGATTGATTTACCTAATCATTACTAGACCGAACATTACTTATTCTATTAGCTATGTTAGCCAATTTATGTAGAAATCTACACAAGGGCATATGGAGTTGCTAAAATAGCTCCTTCAATATCTAAAAGCTTTTTCGAGAAGAGGAATATTATTGAAGAATGATGGTAATACAAGATTGTGGGATTTACTAATGCTGATTGGGCTGCAAACCCCATGGATAGAAAATCTACCATAGGTTTTTGTACCTTTGTTGGTGGAAACATTGTTACTTGGAATAGTAAGAAGCAAACAATTTTGGCTAGATCTAACGCAAAGGCTGAGTATCAAGCCATGGCGACCGCCACTAGTGAGATCATATGGCTTCATCTATTACTTTAAGAATTGGGCTGTGATGCCATGTTTAAACCTATGAAGCTATTCTGTGATAATCGGGTAGCAACATACATTGCTTCATATCCGGTCTTTCATGAGAGGACGAAACACATAGAAGTCTATTGTCACCTTGTAAGGGAAAAGGTTCAAGATAAGATGATAGAGACACCATATATTCGTAGTTGATAAAGCTAGTACTCACACCTAGAGAGGGGATGAATAGGTGTTTAAAAGAAATTTTGACAAATAGTTGCAAAATAGAATAAATTACTAGCAAAGTCTAGAAGAAGATTAGAAACACGAAACTCCAGACTTCTATGATAATTAGAAAGTGTGCAATAAACTATAATGAAGGAGTTAAGGAAAAAGAAAAGTGCACACAAATTTTATAGTTGTTCGAATTTCATAAGCATATATTTAGTGGTATAACTCTCTAACTCACTAAAACACTCTTTTATGCTCACTGACAAAGATAAGTAAAATGAGAGTAGTTTTAGACTTTGGAATCTCAAATTTACGTTCCCACACGCTTCTAGACCAAATGACATCCTTTAAATAATCCTCCATGCCATACAAGGCATTGGCAATCTCCGGAGGAACTTTCTTCCAATCAAGCTATTGGATAGAATCAATCAAAGGAATCTTATTGCTGTTGAAGTTGGGAATAGAATTTCCACTCAATTTTGGTCACCCGCATAATTAGAATCTTAGTTTTCATAAGTAGATTTTTCCCTAAAAGGAATGTCTTCAAGCTTCATTTCATTAATTTGTGATTGATTCCATCAACATATTTATAAAAGGTAAGTGAAATCCTTTGCCAGCAAAGGAGACTATGTAGAATAATTTCCTAATAAGTTCATTATGAATTTGTATCACAAAATTAATAAGTCTGATTTTGTACTCTTCCTCATTCTGGACATGATCTCGTTCTTGACTTTGTCAGAATGGGAAGTGCTTCTAAGGATTGATAGACTTTTGTAAAAGTCTTTGATAGTTCTGTAGAAACAACTTTAAAAGTTATCTATGTTGAGAAATATTCCCTTAGTGGTTTTAACGAATGACAAAACTTACCAACTTTGGAATTTGATTGTAAGTATTTTTCAGGAAGGAAAGTCTGATGATTGCGATTAGAATCAAAGTTGTGGATAATACTTTATTATTCGGAAAATTAATCAACTGGCTAGGAAAGAATATATCTCTCATGCAACGGCTAAATTGACTGAATAACTTGCCATTTCTATGGAGGAACTTGAAAAGGAAGGTTTTCATAGAAAAAATCCTCAAGTTTCCAATATTTCCTCAGTCTTCGAAGACGAGCTATTCTTTATTAACATAGACACTTGACTTTTGGAATCCTGACTTGCTGTATGAGCAGCAAATCTTATGGGAAGCTTCAACCTCGGTGATCCTCACACCATCAAATCTTCTCAACCAAATCCAAAACCAATGAGTGGGTTGGTTGGATGATCCTCTTGAAGGCATATCCAACGATCAGCTTGGACTAGGAGGGTATATGAGGAGATCTCATAGCAAAAGGACAATAATTCACTTTTATGAGTATTGGAGCTTTTAGTTTTGAAGTCTAAAGGATGTTTGTGATCATTTTTGCATTTGATTTAGTGAGCAAAATTGTATAACCTTTTAAAGGTTGAGAGTGTGTGAGAAAGTTATACACACGAGCTTGAGTTATCCTCATGCAATCTTCAATCTGTTTGTGAGGAAGAATGATGGGTCGTTGCGTCTTTGCATCGACTACCGAAAACTCAACCGAGTGACGATCAAGAACAAGTATCCCTTGCCAATGACTGACAATCTATATGGTTGGTTACAGGTAGTGTCGGTATTCTCTAGGGTCGACTTGAGGACGAGTTATCATCAGTTGAGGATTAAGAAAGATTTGAACATGAGACCGTGTCGTTGGATGGAACTTCTCAAAGATTTTGATTGTGACATCCTATATCACCCCAAAAAAAGCTAATAAAGTTACAGATGCATAGAATTGAAAATCATTGATTGTGCAGATGGTGATTCAAGCGTGGATTTTACTCGAATGAGCTAGAGATTCGGTCTTCAAATTTGAGGTAAGCCACCTTTCAAGTCTTATGGCCATTCTTAGAATTGAACTGAGAATGTAGATTAGAATCATAATGTTGCAAACAACAGATCCAGAAGATCCTGCAAGAAGATGCAAATAAGAGAAAGACTAACTTTCAGATTTCTAGGGATGGAACACTAAGGTTCCAAGGATGACGGTGTGTACTTGACGATGCAGAGCTAAAAGAAGAGATTTTATTTGAAGCTCATCATAGTAGTTACATCATTCATCTAGGCAATATGATGATGTATCAGAATTTGCGTTAACACCATTGGTGGACCGGTATGAAGACAGATATCGCTAGTCATGTCGCTAAGTGTCTGACATGTCAACAAGTGAAGGCATAGCACTGTAAGCTGGGAGGGCTTTTGTAACCTCTCAAGATTCCTGAGTGAAAATGGGAACACATCACATTGGACTTTGTGATGGTTTTACCAAGGAGTTCGAGGGGTAATGATTCCATACGAGTTGTGGTTGACAGATTAACGAAGTCTGCTCACTTTATCGCCATACGGAAGGACTATGCATTGGATAGATATGTAGAATTGTACGTGCATCAGATAGTTTGTTTGCATGGAGTGCTAGTGATGATTACATCTGATCTGATTGAGACTCGAAGTTTACGGCATCCTTCTGGAAAAGTTTGCAGATTGTTTTAGGAATGAAGTTATAGTATAGTACGATTTATCATCCACAGGTAGATAACCAATCTAAAAAGTCAATTCAGACTCTCAAGGACATGTTGAGAGCGTGTGTGCTAGATTTCAAAGGAAGCTCGGAGGAATAGCTTCATCTTGACGAGTTCACCTACAACAACAGCCACCAACAGAGCATTCAGATAGCACCGTTTGAAGCATTGTATGGCAGAGTGTGTAGAACTCCAGTTTGTTGGGATGAAGTCGGAAAACAGAAAATTATAGGCCCAGAGTTAGTTCAACAGTCAGCGGATGCAGTTACAGTTATCAGAGATAGATTAAAAGCTGGTTCAGATTGTAGATTGGAAGGAGCAGGTTTTGCGTACCAAAATGGTCCCCTTGGTCAAAGTGGTCTGGTAACACGACGGGACAGAAAGAGCAACATGGGAAAGTGAAGATTCCACGAGATGACAATATCCCCACCTTTTTGTTTAAGACTTGTAATAAGTTTAAATTTTAAGGACGAAATTCTTATAAGAGAGGAAGAGTTGTGACATCTTGATTTTTTGATTCTACTTTCGATTGAATGAAATGGACTTTTCATCGACGCGCCCATAATTCTTTTCTCTGAGTTTCCCACTCATGAGATAACTAGCTTATCAGGTGAAGCCATTAAGGGATTTTAACGCAATAGACTTGAGAATTCGACTAGAAATTGACTGCTTGACCGTGCTAATCTGCAAGGGTCATTACGGCACAGTTAAAAATCAATTAGAGACTGGAGTTAGGTCGATTTGATAGAGGTATGTGATTAGTGAGTGGGTGATTCCACATAATTGCAAAATTCTAGTCCATTGGCACTAGATTAATTTTTATGTTGTTTTGGTACCATGTGTCCGTATTTAAAACCTTGAGATTTTTACGATAACCGAGAGCCGCCAATGTGTCGAAAATGAACAATGTGGATCGAAAATAATCGACCATAGGTTAATTGCGCTAAAAATTCATAAAAGCTATTTGGTAGGTTAGGTCACGCTAAAATCGTGTTATATTGAAATTAACATTGAATTTAAACTCAATTTTGAAAATTGAAAGTTCTGTCATGTTACAATTTATTTTAGGGACGTCAACTCATCATTCAAAGAATTTTCAGTGAGCTCGGGACTTTTATAGAAAAAATCAATTCGGATGATTCGGAAACGAAAGGAAATTCGGAGGGGCCAAATTGAGTGGATGTTTGGCCTCCTTAATGAGCTATTTGATGAAGGGAAATTGTGGAAATTGTGCAGGCTTCCTCCTTAGCAAAATTGGTCATCAAATTGGGGAAATTGAAGTCCAAATTGATGAAATTCGTAGGCTTGTGTGGGGGGCTGCAACATTTGGTGTCAAATTAGTGTTTGTTGGAATTATTATGCAAGAAAGTATTATGGGGGACCAAGGGAATGAACATGAAGACTTAAGGGACCAAGCATTGATGAAAATGGGATATTTTTCCTTGACTTTCAAGCCCTTATTCTCTCTCTCCCTCATCCTTTCCCTCTCTTCCTTCGCACACCTCTGCCGGTTCCCTCATCCCATCGCTGCTTTTGCTTCAGTTTCATTTTCCCCTTCTTCATTGACCAACGCCGGCCTTCCTCTCCATTTTTCCCTTTTCTCTGTAACCGAGTGCCCCCCATTCCACTGCCAGCCTTCCACTCACGCGTTTCCCTCCAATAGCAACGTCCATGTATCCTCCATTGAGGTCAAACTTGGCTACTCCACTCCACCATTTCATCATCCCAATGCCACTCATGTCCATCTTTCCCTACATCTTTGTTGTTTCACATGCAGCAGTCCACGCCAACCTTCATGCATGTCCTCCATCAAACAGCCCCAACGCCATCGTCTCTTTGGGGCTTCACGTCCCATGGCCTTTGTTTCCATTTCACGCCTCTAGTTCAACCCCAAATTGAGCCAAGACCAGCCCACTCAAATTGACCAGCAGCTCCCTCAAGTCATGACTGAACCCAGTAGCTTAGCTGTGAGCTTGCCATGCCTTTTTCAGGCTCTCATGAGCTTCCGTTAGTTGCGGTAAGCACAAGTTTTGGCTGCTGTCGCACTGCCGTCGTTGTGAATAAGTTTTTATGCTAAATCGGTGAGTTTACTCAATAAAATCTGCTTAGGGAGTTAATGGTGCTTAAGGGGTAATTAGCTTAGGTTAATTAGGGTTTAGGTGGGTGGTTAGAATGGATTAGTGATTTAACTATTCAATTGTGCATGTTAGGTGGCTAGAATAGCCTAATTAGAGATTAGATATATCGTACTATTTATCTAGATAAGTTCAAAAGTTTTCTTGACCCATTCGGGTGGTTAATTAAACATTTTTGGCCTAAGTTAGCATTTTTGTTAATTAATTGTATTTATTTATTATTTTCCGAATATTATATCAGGACATCCGGTGACTGGAATTTCATGCTAATTGCAATGGTGCTTAGTTTGTGCAATTAAATGATATATTGTGCAAATTGAGTGGAAATTGTAATTTTGGCATTTTGTTCAAAAAATACTAGGCGTCGGTTTTTAATTTGTGGCACCCTCGATGGCTCCTGATCCGTTAGGGTCACCACAGGTACTTGTCACATTTTTTTCTCTTTTTCTCTCTCTCTTTTTTTTTTTTTTTTGTAAAGGTCCCAGCGCAGCTCATCAGTGGAAGTATAAACAAGTCTCACCATCCCTTACTCCAAAAATAATATTGTAATACACACCACCTAGGCTCTAAATGAAAAGACAAAGCCGAGTCACTTTTATTTATATTTTCACGATGGACATTTTGGGTCGGTACAGCAAAAGGCCAAGATTTTTAACTATACTTGGCTATAACTCAAAAGAGAACTCGACCCTACATCAAGCATGTACACCCCTCCATCAACAAGCGTCGGCTATCCCCAAAAAGTGTCAGCTCCCACCAGTCATACGTGCCATAACACCCAACCCAGTGCATCGGGCGGCGGCGGCGGTAGCATCCCTAGCATCACCCCATTGCGTCGAACGTGAACGGACAAAAACTCTTGGATAAGAGAGCCATCAGCAGAACCCATGTCGTACATCACCAAGACACGGACTCGGACATACACCAGACCAGGTACACTAATACCGGAAGGCTTTGTGCACTCCACTTCAACGTTAGTAGGTATGCCATAGAAGGTACCACGCATAACTGGTGAAAGAGGCATATTTCTAATCTGAAATGTTAATCCTCAAAGGGGTGAGTACAACCATTCAGTAGTAAAGATCTACCAGAACAATGCGTCAAACAGAACAATCGAGGTATTATGAATAAAACACATATCATTCATGCATTCAAGCATACCTCACCTTACAGCCATGCATATATCACCATACAACGTACATATATCACCATGCACTTGTACTTATATCATCAAGCAACCATGCATATATCATCATGCAACGTGCTATACCACCATGCACTTATCATCAAGCAGCCATGAATATATCATCATGTAACGTGCATATACCACAATGCACTCTAGGCTTGCATTCTCATGGGGTTCATCCCATGCCATATGCATGCGCATTATTCAATTCTCGATCTTTATCTTTCAATTAGATCACATCATTTTTTCTCCCAGGGATCAATGTTTGCATCCCTCAATTTATCGCTCACATCCAACCTGACATCGCGAGGAGCCTTCGGCACACACCTCCAGGCATCCAGCACACACACTCCGAGCATCTCGTACCCCAACTAGCATCACGAGGAATCCTCCCGGCACACACCTCCAGGGCTTCCAACACACACCTCCGGGCATCCCAACACTCCCAGGGCATTCGGCACACACACTCCGGGCATCCCAACACTCCCGGGGCATCGTCGGCTCACACCTCCGACGGTCTCGTTATTATCTCAATTTATATTCACACATGTATCTCAATTTCAACATGGCATTTGATGCAACAATATCAAGGGTCTCAACTAGCTTTTGATGTCATATAACATGCCATATGTTACCACATATGCAGCATAATCAACCATTCAAGACATTATATCACATGGAGCAATTTCATTTATTTTTGAAAATATGGCAAATTTCGGATAAAAACAGTTTGCACTTCTTTGATCATAATTCTTGAAAAATTAGTAAACAGCCTTAATAAATTCTAAAAATTTGACATGTTATAAACAAGATCTAGAGGAAAATATTCTGTGAAGAACACCATATCAAAAGAACATCATACAATTCGGTACAGTCCACACATCACAGTCTTTATAATTTCGGAATATTGCTATACACAGTTTCATTCACAAATTCAGTAAAAATCTTAATCAACTCCAAAAATTCTGAAATTTTTATAAGTTATAGAAAAAATCCAGAAGTAAATATTTCATCAAGAACTCAAAACCATATTTGTGATAGATTAAAAAATATAATAACCATAACCGTCCATAACCCTTGGCACCGAATTCCAGTTCTAACCTTTTTGGATAAAGATTGTTTCACCAATATAAACTCATCCATTTCCTCTAAAATTTAAGTATGTTACTCTATAACATGTCATCTTCAACTTTCATTCAAAACACAAGATCAAATTTCAACCGGAGAATTTTATAAAATTCATAGAATCACACTAGGTCAGCATTACGATTTCCAGATCTAACTTCTTCAAAGAAAAATAGTTTCAGCCGTCTATACTGGTTTATTTCTTCTGAAATATTGATATATTACTCTCCAAGAAGTTCTTTAAAACTTTCATCAAGAAGTTGAAGTGAGATTCTAACTAAACAGTTGCATGCAGCTCACGAATTCATCAAAGGTCGGACTGCCTTTCTAGAAAACAGAATGCTAGGCTACCATATTTTTCCCCAAAGCTTCGAATTTATTCACTTCTACCACAACCAAAGTTTATCATCCCTCATAACAGATATCACAGCAAGCAAAGGGTAGGTTTATGGACAATACTTGCCTCAAATCCGAGCACAACACAGCAAGCAAAGACGGTGGGGCAATGCGGGACTTGGCGGCTCGTCGGCGGTGACGAACGGCAGTGAACGGCCTCCCTCTTCCCCTTCTTCTCTCGCTTGCTCGCTCTCCCTCTCTCGATTTCTCTCACTCTCTCTCTTGGTTCAATCTCTTTCTCTCCTTTCCCCTTTCTTTCGTGCGACGCCCCCCCTGCTCAATCCGCCCTTTCTTCTTTTCTTCCCCCTCATGATTAGCATGTAATCATCACAAAACATGCAAGGGGACACTTGGATAGTCCTCCTTGCCACTTGGTAGTTGCCATGCAAGAGGATGGGCCTCCCACGGGCCACCCCTCCTTCTGTCGACAGCCTTATGGGCTTCATGGGCCGGGCCTTAGCCGGTCGAAGGGTGGGGGATTGTGGGCTGGTTTGGTCCAAAAAAAAAAAATCAGTCCACTCCCTCCTTTAATAATCCACATATTATTTTCCACTTAAATAAATAACTAATTACAAAATAATATGGCCAAAAACTTGCAATATTAATCCATAAAATCAAATCCATAAGGTGCATAGCCAAGAACAAAATTCTCATTATCAAATTATCCTATAGCACCAACTTTGATAACCCAAGAACATAAGATATCTTTCCATTAAAGTGTTCGGCCTTAATCTATTACAATTCTTTGGTCTAGTGGCCACAACATACTTCAACGACACAACCATTCACTTCTCCATAGGTCGTAATGCCTCTAGAAATTTTCATGAAATTTTGGGATGCCACATAATTCCAAAAATATTTTTAGGCACTATAATAAATGATGGAATTTTTGGAAAGGAAGATGTATTTTTGGCTCAAAATGACCGTGTATCTACACACAATTATTTTTATCGGGTATTTTAACACGACGAAAATAAGCCAAGTTCGTTATTTTAATTGAGGAATTTGTGTGCAAAGCACAATGTCCTTGGCTAGTATTGGATGATCGTGTGATGGTTTATTGTCATGGCAAGGTGACTAGTGAGAGATGAAGTGACATAGGTTGTGTTGAGGGAACCTAAAGGGTTATGAGCCGGTAAAGAACTAAGTGCTACACGATAATGAAACCTCGTGTGAGCCACCTCTAGTACCTTGTACCGTTGGTTATAGTAGTCAAGGTCCAAGCGCTACATGGTGACTTGAGTCATATGGGAGCTCCCTCTAGAAGCCTTGCTGTATTTTCATGCATAGTAAATGGGCTAAGTGTTACACGATAGCGAAACTTCGTGTGAGTTACCTCTAGAACCTTATACTAGTGCTTTTTATAATCAAGAACTGAGTGCTACATGATAGCGTGACTTCGTGGGAGCCACCTCTAGTACCTTGAACTATTGTCTAGTATAGTCGAGAACTAAGTTCTACACGACAATGTGTACCTCGTACTATGACTGATTGTGGTTAAGGACTAAGTGCCACATGATGTCGGAATTTCGTGGGGAGAGGGAACCTCTAAAACCTTGAGCCTGGTATTGTGTATTGAGTCGGGTTATTGAGTGGGGATGTTGAGGTTGGATTGGGAATTTGAATATTTAGAGTGAATATCGGGTGTGGATGGAACCACCAATATGAATTGTCCGTGCCTGATTATGGGACAAAATTGTGTAACATGATATGGGACGTGTCATAATGATTTGGCCTTATAATTGGGACCCCTATAAGCAATTGTTTGATTGAATGATAGATCAATTGTATTGATTCAATTGATTGATTGATTGATTGATTGACTAAGATTGAAATGAGAAGTTCCAAATGCTCGAGTGTTGTTACTACACTTATGTGATATATGACTTGTGCTAACATGTAGGAGGGAATTGAGGCGAGGTAAGTCTTCTATATTGTGTGCATAAACTACCTCTAAGCATGTTTCCTTCCTAGTCGGGGTTTAAGGGGTGAACTTGCTGAGACATTGTCTCACTCCGTCATGAACTTAACTTTTCAGGTCCCTAGTGTAAGAACTCAGAGTTGGATTCGGAAGAGTCAGGAGCATGGGTGGCTCAAAAGTTCTTTTTAGAGATAGATCTCCTGTACTTAGACCCTAGAGTTGGCCTCTGTTTGTAAACCAGATTGTGGTTTTTAACAATGTGTTTGATTTGAAATTTGTTGTTTTGCTTTTCTATCCCATACATGTTATTATCAGGGGATTAGTTTATACGCTTCCACATGTGCATTAAAATGAATGGGTCGGTGACGCGTCCTGATTCTTCGAAAATTTTATCGACTACTGAGGGATGGGCATGCACTTGAGGTTCAGGGTGTGACAAAAGTAGTGAAGGCAATCGGTAGTTCATGCTTTAATTTCTAGTGTTTGGTAACGTTTCTGTTCAAAAATTGTTCCAGGGAACAGAAATAGAAAAAACTATTTATGCTCTGAGGAACAATTTTTGAACAAAGCATTTGGTAAACTTGTTCCGGGAATAAAAAATGAACAGAAACATGTCTCGGTAAATTTGTGTTCTTTTTTGTTTCTTTTAATTTTTTTAAATTTTTTATTTTATATTTCTTATATTTCTTTTTTTTTTTTTTTTTCCCTTCTTTTGGCCGGCGACCGGCTGATGAGGGTTGGCGGCCTCACCCAACCACGGCGAGGCTCGCCGGTGGCTGGGCGAGCTCGGGCTTACCGAGGGCTGGCGACGCTCCGGCGAGGTCACCGGCCTTTGATGGCTGATCGCTGACCATGGCTGAGGCTAGCGACTAGCCAAAGAAAAAAGAAAAAGAAAAGAAGAAAAAAAAGAGAAGAAAAAGAGAGGAGAGAGAAAATTTGTTCTTAAAAATTGTTTCAGAAACAAGAAATATGTTTTTCTTGTTTCTTATTTCTGTTCCAAATGTGTTCTTGGGAACAAAAAAATAGATTTGGAACAAAAATGCAAACAAACACATTTATGTTCTTTTTGTTCATAAACAAAAAAAAAGAACGTTAACAAACAGGGTCTTAGTTATTTCTATTTTGATTGGTTGGATGAGAGGTGAAGTCTTGATGTGTGCATAATGGTTGTTGTGGCTTTAATAATTTCTTGCAAATTCGTTATGTTTCACTTTGGTTTGTTCTAGTTGTTTTGTGTGATTTTGGATAGCCAAAACATGATCTTTCTGTTATATTCATCTTGATAATACACTGTATGGTCATTCTATTTCTTTTTGCCTCATTATGAGTTGTTAGAATCTAGTAATTCTATTATACTTTACTAGATAAACTATTGTATGTTCATTCTCCTTCTTTCTGCCTCAATTTGGATAGTTAAATTCTGGCCATTCTATTATATTTATCTTGATAAATCATTGCATGTTTGTTCTGTTTCTTACTATCTCATTATGGGTAGATAGAATCTGTCCATTATGCTATCTTTGTCTACATAAACCATTGCATGTTCGTTTTGCTTCTTACTATCCCATTCTAAGTAGTTAGAATATGACGATTTTGTCATCTTTGTCTTGGTGACCCATTGCATATTAGTTCTACTTCTTATTGCCTCCTTCTAATGAGCTAGAATTTGGTCATTCTATCATCTTTGTCTTGATAAACCATTGCATGTTCGTTCTGCCTCATACTATCTCATTCTAGGTAATTAGAATCGGGTGATTCTACCATCTTTGTCTTGATAACCCATTACATGTTTGTTCTGCTTCTTTCTACCTTGTTTTGACCGATTGCATATTCACTATGTTTCTTTCTATCTTATTTTGGGTAGTTAGAATTTGGCTATTCTCCTATCTTTGTCTTGGCAACCCATTGCATATTCATTCTACTTCTTTCTGCCTCATTCTAAGTAGTTAGAATTTGGTTATTGTGCCATCTTTTGTTAGGGAAATCCCTTATGATGTTTTGAAGATGACAAAATAAATCAAAGGCTACTAACATGTTTAATGGTTAAGTAATAGACCATGCATATAATAGAACATGTAAATGATATTGTCAAAGTCTGAAGACGGCCAGAAGATTGAATGTAACATATGTCCAAAGTATATTATGAAGATTTCTAGACTTCTGTGTCAAAGTTTGAAGACTGCCAGACTTTAGTGTCAAAGTCTGTTCTACATCAGAAGTTTGCTCACTCTGACAAATTCCAGACTGAACGTGAATGATGAACCAGAAGATAGACTTTATACTGAAGCTGAACTGGGTACAGACCTTAAAGCTAAATCTGTTCAGAAGCAGAATATGTTCAGACTCAGATTGCAAAGTCTATCGCACTCAGACTCAGATTGTAAAGTCTATTGCTCTTAGACTTTACATCCAGATTCGACAGAACGTAACTCAAGCCCAATCATATAATGGCTAGTGATCTGGTTTGGATTCCACATCAAGATTGATTTGATTGACTCAATCTATTTGATTGACAATTGGATCTTGAAGACAAGAACTTTCTATACGAAGAAGTTTTACTTATGGAAACCAAGATTCCGTTTGTATGGGCGATCGGAATCAATTTGGGATTTTACCTTTGTCACTCAACGGCTACCAAATCTTCTAGATACAGAGCTGTCCAATGGGTATATTGGAAGATGATTCTTCGGGATACTGTCCAACGGATAGTTTGGAAGTGGAGGAGTATTTAAGGAGATCATGGACCGATGAGCAAGTAAGAGATAGAGTGTAGAATTTATAATTCCAAAGTCTGAGCGACCTTCGATCATACTCTTGTCTTTAGAGAGCTTAAACGTTTGTAATCGTGAGAGAAATACCGAAAGAGTGACTTAGTGAGATAGTGTGATCTACTGCTAAGTGTTTGCACTTAAAGTTGTAATCTCTTGTTGATTGCATAGTGGAATCCAGCCAAGAAGGCTGTTAGCGTGGGAGAGTGGACGTAGGCTTAGATTAAGCCGAACTATTATAAATCTTGTGTTCTTATTCTCTTCCTTAACTCCTTTGTTTTATTTGAAGTTTATTTTATTCCGCATATATTTGCCAAGATTTAGTTTAAACACCTATTCACCCCCCTCTAGGTATTTATACTAGCACTCTCATCTTTGTCTTGGTAACCCATTACATATGGGTATTTAGAATATGGTCATTTTGCTATATTTGTTTTGATAACCCTTTGTATATTTGTTGTTCTTCTCTTTATTAGAACTTTACTAGTTAGAATCTATCAATTTCACTTAATTCTGATGAAATAGCCAATGATAGAATCTATCTATTTATAAATCTGCCCCTTTATGAACTTATTCATTTGATTGAATATGTTTATTTGTAAATTTGTTCGCTTACTGAATCCGCCAACTTGTAAATCTATTCATTGATGAGTCTATTTATTGGTTCGATAAGACTTTATTGAACATGGATGTATTCCTTATTGAATCTATTCATTCGTTGATTCTATTCATTGTTGGATTTTTTTTTTTTTGTTCTATAAACTGTTATCAAGCTAAAACTTACTCTTTTGGTTGTTCATATTTTATGATTAAAAAGTACTTATTCATTTAGACTCAGAATATACCAATTTGATTTATTGGATTTTGATATCCAAAACCCATTCGATGTCCAAATTTAGAATGTACTCATTTGAATGTCTAGACTGTAATGACCAGAATATGTCTGTGTATTATTTAATACGCGATTATTTGACAAATGCATTAAATAGGATTGAAGTATGTGTGCTATACTTGTAAGTATGCATATATCATGGCTTGCATGAGATTAACATGATTTTGTCACCCGTATAGCAGTGAGTAATGATACTCCGTGTGTAATGATACCTCGAGAGTTGAGATGCCCCATGAGTCAGGATGCCCTGTGGTGGAAGTTTGCAGGATGCCTCGAATTTAAAATGTCCAGTGTGTCGAGATGCCCTGAGAGTGTTCAAAAGGATGAAGTATCAATGAATAAAGTGCATTGTCAAATGTATAATCAATTAATTTGTGTGAAACCTAAAGTGCATATGCATGAGTCTGAATGGGCGTTTGTTGGTTGACAATTTCTGTGGTAAATGAAAATGAAAGGTAATAGCCTATTTATGTTTATATCACACTTATCAAATGATTGTGCATTTA
This sequence comes from Eucalyptus cladocalyx, assembly GCA_017140615.1. Taxonomy (NCBI): domain Eukaryota; kingdom Viridiplantae; phylum Streptophyta; class Magnoliopsida; order Myrtales; family Myrtaceae; genus Eucalyptus; species Eucalyptus cladocalyx. Next base: position 20,634,657 of record CM029516.1, read on the forward strand.
TTTTGTGTACTAGGTGAAGTGGTAAAATGATTTTTCTAACTTAAAACTAGAAATTTCATTTGTTGGGCTTTGGCCAATTCCTTTCATTTTTTTAGACGTGTAGGATGAACACCCCTCAACTTTTGTGCTATGAAATCCCTGTGTATAAAGAAGCTTTTTATGAAAGTGTGCTTGAACCAGAGTATGGAATAATATATACCAAGTGTAGTTCCACAATATGGGTTGATATAGGAGGCTTCACGGAGTGGGTTTCTTTTTGGTTCGTTGCTGATACCAAAATCTCGAAAGTGAGTTAGTCGGTATGTTGAATGGCTTCAATCTGGACAACAGAGATGTAGTATATAGAGAAGTTATCGACCCATGACTTCAGTCTAGATATTTGTATAGTCAGACTTTTGGAAGTATAATATAGTATGAAGATAAGTCTCTCTACCTCTATCCAGAATTCTGTCTTTTAGCTTATGATGTAATGAACTTGTGAACTCAAATGTGGTAAATGTTTGATTTTGCTTTTGCATGCTAAAAGAGAGTAATAATATGAGGAACTTGTGTCAGGTGACGCTTTTGGGCATCACATCCTATTCCATGGAAGGTGAATTGGTGCTTCGCGAAGATTTGTCTCCAATAAGATCGAAGTATGTTTGAGTATCCTTCATAGGTCGACACCCTCGACTGGCTATGCGGGATGACTTTCGCTGGGAAGAGACCAAGACCGATTTGGAAGATTTTGAAGACATGATGGAAAAATGATCAAGGCTAGGGTTTGTAGAGAATAAGTTACTTGAAAAAAAAGAAAAAAAAAAGAGAAGAGAAGGACTCTAGAAATTAGGATTTTCAGAGGAATGAGTTCGTGAGGATTAAAAGGAAGAGAGAAGCTTTTTAAAGAGACTGAACGGAGGCAAATGAATAGTCGTGAAGAAAATTAACTTTTTCCAAAGACAGTGTGAAAATATCTGCTAGTTGATTCTTTGAATCAACAAATTAAATATTGATTTAATGACTTTGCACATGATCTCTTATGAAATAACGTCGGATTTCAATATGCTTTGTTCTTGAATGAAGAATGAGGTTCTTAGTAAGGTGGATCATGCTGGTGTTGTTGCATATGATTTTAGTGCAAGATTCTTCTATTTCAAAGTCTCTCAGTTGTTGCCTAATCCATAGAATTTAAGAATAACAACTACCAAGAGCAACATATTTTGTTTCTGTGATTGAGAGGGCCACATTGTTATGCTTATTGAAAACCAAGACACCAACATCTCCCCCAGAAGTTGGTAAGTCCTAGAAGTACTTTTCTTGTTGACTTTGCAACCAGCTAGTTTAACGTATGAGTATCCAAATAAAGTAAAGTCTCATTCTTTCAGATACCACAGACCTAACTTTAGATTAGTGGCGGCAACATATTTAATAATGCATTTAATAGCACTAAGATGTAATTCTCTAGGATAAGCTTGGAACCTAGCACGCATACATACATTGAATAAGATATCGAGATGTGAAGCAGTGAGATAGAGAAGAGAAACGTTCGTGCTTCTATAGATCTTTTGGTCCACTTTCTTTTTCATCTTGATCCTTATCTAGTTTGGAGGAGCTTCACATAGGAGTTTCAGTCTTCTTACAGTTTTCCATTCTAAACTTTTTTATGACATCATTGGCATATTTCTCTTAATAAATGAAAGTTCTATCTTTAAATTGTCTGACTTATAGATCCAAAAAGAATGTCAATTTACCTATTATGCTCATCTCGAACTCTTTCTATCACGCCCCGAACCTCGAGCGCACACATCCCTTGGTAGTCGATAAAATTGCGATGTCCTAGGATGTGTCGCTGACCCATTTATTTTATTGTACATGTAGAAACGAATAAGCAAATCCTTGGACAACACAAATATGGGATAGAAAAGTAGGACAACAATTTTCACAAAACGCTTTTATAAACAAACTGAGTTTAACCACCCAGCGTTGCGGCGCAATTGGCTCAATCGTTTGTTCCTCTCACAAAAGGTCCAACGTTTGAATCCCAGCTATGTCGTGCTGACTTACATGGGGAGCAAGGGTGGTGGTGACTCTACTCCTCCCCAGGGTTTACTCTGCTGCGAAGCGGCGCACGGGGTTCCTTGGGTCACCAAAAAAAAAAAACTAACTAAGTTTATATACAATACTAGTCTATAAACAAAAGCCTACTCGAAAAAGAAGAGTGACTAAGTCATCTAGGCATAAGACTCCTCAGCCGAGACCTCCGAGAGTACTGAGGGTTTTGGGTCTTCCATAACACCATCAGGGATGTCGGTGTCAAGGGGGCGAGCCATCTCCTCACCCTCAACAGCCAGTGCGTCAAAACCATCCAGGGGACCCTCCTATTCTCCGTTTGGCCCATGCCGAAACCACGTCTTGAATCAATGAGGTACCAACTCTGGTAGACTCTCATCAACCGTGATCGTGCTCACAATGAGCTCACGGAGCCGGGAGTCCCAAGGATAGGGAAAAAAGTGCTCTGTTTCATAAACCCCCTTGGCAGTCCAAAACGTACTGGAGTGACTGCCATCTACAGACTTGAAAAGTTAAGCCCACGACGGGGTGAGACAACGTCTCAACAAGTCTACGCCCTAAACCCTGATTAGGAAGGAAATACGCTTTGGGGCGGCTTAACCACACAACCACAGAGACTCACCTCGCTTCAGTTCCTCCCTGCATGTCAATACAGTTCATATACACTACATATAATAGATGTACACATCAATTAGAACATCTCACTTATATCACAATCAATCACAAGGGTTCCGATTATAAGACTAAATCGTTATGACACGTCCCATTTCGTACCACACAATTTTGCCTCTTAATCAGGCGTGTTTAATTCAATTAATCACGTGTTCCAATGTTAATCTCGGCCCAATGGGCATGGTCTACTCGACATTCAACGGTCTTCTGGCGTAACCAGGCATCGTCTCACCTCATTGAGCACGGTAACGTCTACCTCGAGACAACAATCCCAAAGGAGCATCGGTCAAGCCTCTACTGCGACCGGCATCTGTTGTCCAAGGGCATCCCATATGGGGCAACGTCCACCCGACGCATATTGAGGACAAGTTCTCATAACCATCACACGATCATTCAATTTCTGACCAAGGACACCATGCATTGCACTCAAATGTCTCAATTAAGATAATGAACCTGACCAATTTTCTTCGTATTTATAACACCCGGTGAAAATAATCGTGTGTTGGTACACGGTCAGATCGAACCTTAAAAATTGATATCCCTCATTTTGAAAATCCCACTATTTGATATAGTATTTAAAAACATTTTTAGTGTCAAAACCCAACACCTAGTATTTTCTAATTAAATACCAAAATTTCACAATTTTGAAATAATTACCCAAAATTAACAATCATCACTCAATTGTAAAATTTAACAATAATTGCATAAACTAAACACACCACTACAATTAGCATGATATTCTAGTCACCGGTTATCTCGGTATAATTTTCGAAAAATATTAAATAATTAAATAAATGCAAATTAATCCAATAAATGCATACTTAGGCCGAAAACACTAATTTAACCACCTAAACGGGCCTAGAAAAATAATGTACCTATCCACATAAATCAAGCAACCTAATTAACCCTTAACTAGTCTAATCTAACCACCTAATTAGCCTAATTAAAAAACTAAATCGCTAATTACAACTAACTAACCACCTAAGCCATACTTAAGCTAATTTAATTAATCCATAAAGCATCATTAGCCTCCTAAGAAATGTTTAGTGAGTAAAATCACCGGATTAGCGAATTGGTGAGTCCATGGCAACGGCGAGTGACACTCGAGTCTACGGATATGCCAAGGGAGGTCCAGACGAGCTCGGAAAATAGCCCACAAGTCTCAGTTGGGCTGAGACTCGGCTTGTGCTTTGGGCCAAGAGGGGCTAGACCGAGCGGCTAGAACAACTAGAAACAGGCTAAGTAGGATGGTGGCGGCGGCTGCGGCGGGACTAGGCGACGCCGGGGATGGCTGGACAGCGATAATCATATGGCTTCTAGGCAAGCTCGACGACGACTAGGGCTTGGACGATGGCGCGAGACCGCAGGACAGCGTGCGAGCGAGACGGGCACACGGGCGGGGTCGAGTAGCACCAGTGGGCTCAAGCGGTGCTCGGCTTGCTCGAACGGTGGCTGGCTCGGCTGCAGGGGTGGTGGCTGGTTCTCTCTAGTTTTCTTGAGCTTAAACAACAACCACCATGGAGAAAAGAGAGGCAAGAAGGAAAATGAAGGCTATAGTTGGAGAAGGGGGCACAAAATATCACAAACACTTGAGTTCCATGCTCCACCAGCCCATAGCTATCATCCTCAGCCAAAATCCTCCCTCAAGCTTCCCAAACAAGCCTCCCAAATGGTCCAAAAGTTATTGCCCACCTTGGCCTAGGAATTTGCAACATTCCCTCTCCATTTTCATTCAATTCCAACTCTATCAACCTAAATTGGTGCCCATAAATTCTAACTAAGGCACCCACATCCATTCCATAATTTTCCTCGCCAAAAGATCCAACCTGAATGCCAAAAGTCCACCTAAAAACAATCCTCTTATTTTCCCTGTCCAAAATAGCCCAACTTTGAATTTCCGGCAACAACTCATGTTTGCAGAAAAATCTTCGGAAGATGAGTCAACGTTCCTAAAATAAATAGTGACATGGCAGAACTTAATCGGGTTCAATTTTGTGGTTAATTTCAACTTGACACAATTTTAGCGTGACCTAACCTACCGGGTAGCTTTTAGGAATTTTTAGCGCATTTGACCCATTGTCAATTATTTTTAGAACCACATTATACATCTTCAACCCATTGGCAACTCTCGGTTGTCGTGAAAATCTCGAGGTTTCAAATACGGGTACAAGGTATAGAAATAACAAAAAAATCAGTTTAGTACCATTCGATAATAATTTTGCAATTAGGTGGAATCATCCACACTCTAATCACATGCCTCTGTCAAACTGACCTATTTCTAGTCTCTGATCGATTTTGATGGTGCCGTATTGACCGTTACAGATTAGCACGGTCAAGCAGTCAATTTCTAGTCGAATTTTCAAGTCTATCGCGTTTAAATTCTTAACGGCTTCACCTGATAAATTAGTTATCCCATGAGTGATTAACTTAGAGAAAAAGACTATAGGCGTGTCAATGAAAAGCCCACCTCATTCAATCGAAAACAGAATCAGAAAATTAGGATGTCACACTTTCTATATAAAATTAGCAAATTTCTTACACAAAAGTTCATTAGAAGAACCAAAGATGATGTCATCATCATATATTTGAACAAGTGAGAAGTCTGTACCTTCTTTTTTACTAAATAAAGTGGTGTCAACCATATCTTTCTTGAAGCCATTACTCATAAAAAAAAAACTTACTCAATCTCTCATACCAGCACGAGGTGCTTGTTTTGGACCATATAATACTTTCTTCAGTCTGTAGACAAAGTTTGACATTCTAGAATCTTCAAATTATGGTGGTTGTTCTACATAGAATTTTTCTTGGATGAATCCATTAAGGAAAGGATTTTTGATGTCCATCTAAAAAAGTTTAAAGTTATAAAAACATAAATAAGCAAGTAATAGCCTTATGGCTTCCAACCTAGCTATTAGTGCATATGTCTCATCATAGTTTATCCATTGTTCTTGCATCGAAACTTTGCCACAAGTCCTACTTTTTATTTTTTTTCATCCAACTTATTTTTGAACACCCACTTAGCTCTAATCATAGACTTTCCTTTTGGTTTGGGAACCGACTCCCAAACATCATTGATTGTAAATTACCGAAGTTCTTCTTGCATAGCCCTCTATCTAACTTTCATCAATAAAACTTCTTCCACTTCCTTCAGTTCTACTTCTGAAATAAGTGCCAATGCTATTGAATTTTCTTTACCCTTGGATATGGTACAAATTGCTTCTTTTATATTCCTAATAATGAGATCTTGAGGATAACTTGACTTGTGCTTCCAAATTTTTATTGTATTTGTCCTTTCCTTCAAGATTTTTTTGGATCTGAGAAGGTTCTTTTGACTTTTCTTCAATATGGACAAGCTCACGGGAAAGTTAGTTTTGTTTAGTAGGTTTAGACTTAGTTAAGTCTAACACCAAATCAGATTCTTCAAGTTAAGTCTGATCTTGTTGATTCTAAAAGATTTCTTGAAAGTTCACGTTCATTGATTCTTCCACAGTCTGGGTATTTTTGTTGAAGACTCTATATGCCTTGCTTGTGGTGGAATAACCAAGAAAAATTCCTTCGTCTGACTTGTCTTCAAACTTACCCGGACGGTCACTTGCATTTTTCACGATAAAACACTTACAACCAAACATATGAAAATAAGAAATATTTGATTTTCTACCTTTTTAAATCTCATGGGTGGTTTTCTCTAGGATGGTGATGCGGGAGCATCCAACGTAGCTCCATCAACCAACTCGGAACCATCGATGCTTATCCAAGAAAATAAAGAAGTTGGGCATTATGTGCTTCGATGGATCATTTTGAATTAATAATGTTAATTACTTATCGATACTTTGTGGTTTATTGATAACTATCAATGGGAGGCCATTTTAGATGTCTTGTGTGATCAATTGATGAAGTTTAAGGAAGATTATTTTCTAGTCAAGGGAGGAGCTCGAATCTTGGGAAGGCTAGAGGTTCACAAAAGCGGTTCAAGAATATGGAAAGCCAAAGGTTCAAGAACACGGAAAGCTAATGGTTCGAGAATGCGAAAGGTCGAAGATTAAAGGCATTTAGTTCCCGTGTTAGTAAAGGTTTTTTATTAAGTTCCTAGCTGTTTTTATTTTTATGTAGCTCAAGAGTCGAACGTTTAAGTTCCTAGGTCATTAAAGTTTGTTTTAATATTTCCTAAGGCTAAAATCCTCCTATAAATAGGGGAAACTATCCAATGTAGGGGAGATATGAATTTCATGAATGATAATGGTGAGATTTCCTCAACTTGAGTGAACTCCTTTGGAGAGTGGATAACTCCTTTCGGTTTCTTTATCCTTGGAGCGTAGATCACTCCTTGGTGGTGAGCCAAGAAGCCCTTTATCCTTGGCTGGTGGAATCTTTAGGCCTTGGTGGTGAGCTTCTCATATCCCGAAGTTCTTTATCCTTGGCTGGTGGAAGCTTTAGGCCTTGGTGGTGAGCTTCGTAGATCTTGATCCTCTTCTTTGGTTGGTGGTGTGACCTTTATACCTTGGAAGGATATCGCTCTATCTTTTCTTATTCCTTTTTGTTTCTTCACCGTATACACTACTCCATACACTTAACCACACAAATCCCCTTTGAAAAATCTCCATTCTTGAATCACTCAACCCATCACGCATTAGATGGACCTTAGAAACACCCTGTTAATTATATAGCAAGTAGTGGAGACTGATTTTACCTAAAAGCAAGAAGAGAGTCTGCTTTCAATTAATAGAGTTCTAGCCATTTCCTGTAAAGACCAATTCTTCCTTTCTACAACTCCATTTTGCTTTGGAGTGTAGGGAGAGGAGAAAATATATTGAAGACCATTTTCATCACAAACTAATAAAATGTTGATTTTCAAATTCTCCTCCATGGTCTGTTGTGATGCTAGAAATAGCATAGTCCTTCTCATTTTGAACATTTTTAGCAAAATTTGAAAAATAGAAGAAGGCTTTTGCTTTATTCGCCAAAAAGAAAACCCTAGTAAACCTTGAATAATCATTCACGATTACTAGACAGTATTTCTTACCTATGATGTTTTGGGTTCTTGTTGGTTCAAAAAGATCCACGTGAAGAAGCTACAAAGTATGGTTAGTAGAAACATGGTTTATAGATTTAAAGGAACTTCTAACCTATTTTCCTAGAGTGCATGCAGCGCACAACTCAGACTTTTGGTAAATCATCCTTGGAAGACCACAGACCAACTTCTTGGTAGATAGTTTGGCAATTTGCTTCATGCTCACATGCCCAAGCTTGTGATGCCACAAATTGGCCTAAACTTGAATTGAAATAAGACATCGAAAATTTTATGGATTTATGTCTAGAAGATATATATTACTATGCCTTCATCCTATGAAAGTCCGAGATAAGTCTTGACTAACTACAGAACAAACATTCTTTTAAAAGTTGATTCTAAACCCCATGTTGGACAATTGGCCGATACTCAAAAGGTTGTAATTGAGACATCTCACCAAGGAAACATTGTTGATGATCAAACTGCCAATTTTCATAGTTCCCTGTCCAATAATTTTTCCTTATTGTTTCCATGAAAGGAAACACTTCCTCCTTTATATTTTTCTAATGTGATAAAACTACTAGAGTCTCCTATTATATGCCTAAAACATCCACTGTCCAAATACCATTTGCTCATTTTGTCAATGGTAAGCTGCAATCAAAAGAAGATCTCAAACTTTCTTTGATACCTAAATTTTTTTAGGTGTTGAAGATTTAGTGACAAAATCTGTTTGCCTAATCCTTCTTAATAGGCCTCTAGACATACTTACAACATTTAAGATCACTTTGACCAACAAATTTTGTGAAAAATTTTTGGAAATGATTTTTGTAAGCAAGTCTAGGAGGTCTTTGTTTGAGTCTCTTATTGACTTTTGGAAAATTAATCAAAACATTGCTTCCTTTATTAAAACCCAAACCCGATTTGTTGCAATAAGGAATTTGAATGGAAAGAATGAGTTTTAAGGTTTTTGATCCATTTGAAAATTTTGTGGTAGTATTTGAAAATTCCTTTTTCAAAAATTCATTTACTTTGGAAAGTGAATCACGACTTTCCTTCAAATCATGAAAATTGTTTTTCAAATTCTCAAACTTTTCTTTCCAAGAAATTTCCTACTGTTTAAGTTTAGAATTTTCCCTCTTTAGTTCGGAGATCCTTTTAAGAGAGGAGTTAAGTTTAAATAGAGTTCATAAATGTACTTAGAAACTTTAATTGGAATATCAAAATGACTTATCTCGATCTCCTTGTCCTATTCCTTATCCAATTCAGAGTTTGAGTTAGGGTCAGATTTTGATTTTGAGTCTGAGGTAAATTTAGTCATTAGATAGATGTTTGCATACTCCTTGTCACTTTCTTCACATCCTGTGTTGCTCAAGGTTTATGCTCTTAACGCCTTCTTGTACTTCTTGTATTTGCCTTTCTTATTTTTCAATAGAGGATAATTTGGCTTGATATGCCCATTTTTCTTGCACTCAAAGCATATCACATCCTTACTTGATTCATCTTCTTCCATTTACCTTTTCTAGGAATTTTGTTTGTTTTGTTTCTTTCCGTTGAGCTTTTTTTCCCTTTTTATTCAGCTTTCTGAATTTCTTGATCAAGAGGGCAAGTTCTTCATCGTCCAAATCATCTTCTGAGTTTGCATCATCAGAATTAACATTAGATTTAAGTTTAATAAACTTCTTATCTTTTGAGTTATTTTCATCATTAATTTGTTCCACTTCATAGGATTGAAGAGGGCCAATGAGTTCATCAACAAAGAGTAGCATAATTCTTTGTGTCTCTCGTATTGAGGTCTTGACATGATTCCGGTCTTTTGATAGTCCTCACAGAAGTTTGTTGACCTTCACCAAGGCAAAAATAAGTTGTCTTTGATAAGCCAGACCATTTACAATCTCTGTAAAACAATTGAACATATGTCCAATTAACTCTTATGACTTCATCTTGAAGGACTCATATCGGCCAAGTAGAATGTTCACCTTTGTCTCTTTTACATGATCGGTCCATTCATAAGTAACATGAAGTCTATTCCAAACTTCTTTAGCCGTTTTACGTGAAGAGATTCTATTATATTTAGTAGGAAACAAAGCACGATATAGGGAATAAATGGCTTTTGCATCAAGAGCCCGTCTATTGATAATTTTTGCTTGATTAGATTCTTTAGCATCATTGTCTATGACTTCTTTGCCTTTATCTGAAATAGAACTAGCCTTTGGATTAATCCAATTTTCCACAACTTCCAACTCCAGAGGATATCTAGATCTAAGGAATGCCTTCATTTTGTTTTTGCAAACATTGTATTCTTTTCCATCAAAATATGATGGCCTAATATTGCTCTTTCCTTCCACGAGTTATGGTGCCAAGATTTTAGCCATGGAAGATTTTTAACTCAAAAGTAAAAACACTTCATTAAAACAAGCACTCAAGCTCCAATACTAATTGATAAAGCTAATACTCACACTTAGAGGGGGGTGAATAGTTGTTTAAAAGAAATCTTGATAAATAGGTGCAAAATAAAATAAATTACTTGCAAAGTCTAAATGAGGATCAGAAGCACGAAACTCCAGACTTCTATGATAATCAGAAAGTGCAAAATAGACTATAAATGAAGGACTTAAGGAAAAAAGAAAAGTGCACACAAATTTATAGTGATTCGGTTTAGGTCAAGCATACGTCCATTCTCCCATGCTGACAGCCTACTGGTAGGAGTCTATTATATGATCAATCAAGAGATTACAACTCATAAGCATTCACTTAGTGATAGAACTCTCTAACTCACTAAGACACTCTTTTGTGTTTTCTCCTTTGATCACACTTTGTAATGCTCATCAACAAAGACAAGTAAAATGAGAGTAGATTTAGACTTTGGAATCTCAATTTCACGTTCTCACACTCTTCTAGACCGAATGATCTCCTTTAAATACTCCTCCATGCCATACTAGTTGTTGGCAATCTCCGAAGGAACTTTCTTCCAATCAAGTTGTTGGACATAATCAATCAAAGGGATCTTGTGGCCATTGAAGTTAAGAATATAATTTCCACTTGATTCTAGTTACCCATACAATCAGAATCTTGGTTTTCATAAGTACATGCTTCTTAAAAAGGAACATGTTTTCAAAATTGATTTCATCAATTTGTGATTGATTCCATCAATGTATTTATAAAAGGTAAGTGAAATCCTTCACCAGAGAGCTAGATGGTGTAGAATAATATCTTAATAAGTCTGATTCTACACTCTTCTTCGTTTTGGACATGATCTCATCTGGATTTCGTCATAATGGGAAGTGCTTTTGGGGATGTATAGATTTTTGTAAAAGTCTTCAATAGTTCCTCAAAAACAACTTCAAAAGGTATCTATTCTTAAGATTAGCGTTAGATCCAGAAAGTTTTGTTAACTTCAAAACTTAGTAGGAGTTTTCTCAATAGTAGCAAGTATTAACTTGCTGATGTCTTCACCAAAGCTTTATCCAAGAGAGTATTTCAAGATATGGTGAACAAGTTGACCTCTGACAATGTCTTCACTTCAACTTGAGGGGAAATTGATGATATTAGCAGGCTTTGTGCTCCTATTCAAGGAAAGGAGAGATAATAGGTAAAGCTGTATATTGATAGTTTTCCTATATTTTGGAGTTTCTTGTTTGATGGGTTTGCTTATTTCCTTTGTTGTAGCAACCCTTGTGTACAAATTGCAAAAAAATCTCATGACAAAAAAATAAGAGAGTTGATAGTTTTATCTGAGGACGCAGACACATTGTTGAACCTCGCAATCCTTGTGTTCTTTTTTGTGATTTGTAGAAATAAATCATAGTATTGTAAATAAGGAAAAAAAAAATTATTTGAAGCTTTTGTGGTTTATCTTAGAGTAGAGTGGTAATATGTTTATTTCAAAAATCGAAAATTTAAGTGATCTTAGCCTTGAGGGTATCCCGGTAGGATGAATAATCATAGATTCTTTTTCTAGCAACATTGGATAAATTTTATAGGTAGGATAAGTTACTTAGTCATCTGTCTCCCTAATTCCATCATAAACTATCATCACATGATTTGATTCAAGAATAAATGAGCATGATGATAGAAAGGAATTTTATATGCAATTATTAAAGGAACTTCTCTATCATTCAATTTAGCAATGTTCACAAACTACTCTAATAAAACTGAATTTCAATGCTCCATCTTCAGATTCAATAATTATTTCAACTTGTTGATTTCATAGGCCTTTGAACATTATCTGATTTGAAAGTCCATTTTTTCAGGAAGTTGGATTTCATTCTATCTAATTGTCTTTGGTACTACATTTCCTTGTCAACATGGCGTTATGACATTGCTAGTACCTAAATTTTTGTCTGTTCCGCAATCATGTACCTCAACCTTAACTTTTGTTCAATTAAATACCTCAACTTTTGAAATACGGGTCAATGTGAGACTTTCCTTAAACAAATGCCAGGTCAGGTGATTTTGCTGACATGGCATACTTAGCAAAAGTTAATTCTAATTGGTGACATGGCTCACTCACCAAGCAAAAACTATGCCATCTCCACTTAGGTGTTAGGTGATGAGGGGTGTTAAAGAGAGAGCTCAGACTTGTTTGATCTTTGCAGTCCAATATGACTCGTTTGACATGATATCATTTGAAGACATCAGATGCCAATAGAGATAATTATGGGTTATTTATAAGCGTTAGTGTCCAATTAGGCCTTTTTCATTTGCAAATTTAATGGAGGTCTCACATTGGCCTTCATCCGCAATGTTGAGACACTTCATTAAACGATGGATACCGGTTAAAATTAGGCCCGTGAACTTGTTATGCCTACAATCTCTTAAAATATTATAACAAGTGTTTAATTTATTCATTTTTAGGGGTTTTAAAGTAACTTGGACTAATCCTATGCGTTAATAATTGAATATTCTCTTCTTATGATCATTCAACGTCCCCTTTGAAAGCAATAGAAAAGTTCGGTCCTTATCAATTAAGATTTTTTTTGAACAGTTTAATTGCATAATCTATCCTAAGATTTTTTTTTTTGCCTCACTATCCTAAGTCAAAAAGTTCCTCTTTTCTTGCATACATGGTGCACATCTATATGCGGTATATTTCAATTCTCCAAACTTTTCTCAACATCCTGTTTTTTTTCTTTCTTAATATTCTTGTGATTATTTTACCTATCCATTATATCTTTCCTAGAAATAGAATCCATCCACGATATATATATTCCCCCCACTAAACCAATTTCTAATTAATATTAGTCCTGGAGAGTATTACTAGTTATCTGTTAATGATTTACACCCTTATTTCCGCCCTAACCCAACTTGTGATTTCAAAGGGACTTGCACATGTTATGCGGGTTGCAGGACTTGAGGTTGACAATCAAATGCAACAGGGCTATAAGCAATTTTCGCTTGATTATGGTTGCTGTATTTAATCCTTGCAAAAATGATATTTCCTAAGAATTATGGAACGGAGGGACAAAAAAAGACTATGAAAACTAAGAAACTAAGTCCTCTTTTTTCTGAAAATATAGACTTGATGGTAGTTCTGTAAGTATTTAAATTAATTAATGGCAAATTTTTTAGAAAAAATTAGTCTTCAGATTAAATTTAATGGAGGAGAACAATTGACATAATGTTAAAAGTTGAAGGGTTTTAGCGGCCGCATTAGTAGATTTGAGATATTCCTATCATATAAATGATAGTATGAATTGACCAAAAAAAAAAAAATGATAGTATGAAAATTTTGGTGGCATTATCCTTTCATAAAAACTTTATCCAACCTTGGTGACTTCACAGCACTGAAATGCTTTCGGTGGTCAGGTCCTTAACTATCTTATCTACATAAATAAAGAATTGCTTTCTAAGAAGGTCCATGATTGCGTCAATAGTTATTGGCAAATCCTCACAATCAAACACGGACGAAACCCACATCGACACATCGCAGCAAAAGAACTTCGTCCGCACGTACAGGTGCCGGGTCCTGGATAGTACAGTCAAAACATAAGAAAGGCAGGTAATAAAAAAATGATTTTAGATGATTTGAATCGATTTAATCAGGGATCTTATTGGGCAAGTGCTCCGAACATGTGCCATATGACATAAACAATTCTGAAGTGGAACTTTTCCGATTTGCCCAAATTCGATTAGGTGGAGACAAGAATGATTGGGAAAAAGCCGACGGGATTCAAACCAAATCCTGAGGCATACATAGCCATCGTCTGCGTGCCGTGCTCTCACCGGTCTACATTACTTTTGACCAGGTAAAAGAGGTTACCATATAGTACTTTTAAGTACTGGCCGATGTTATTTAAAGTTACTTTACACCATTTACTTATTTTATTTAGTAGACTCAGACTTTTGAATAAGAGGGTTTATTTGGTAATATGCTAAACGATATCTATTTATATTATTTTTTTTGGAATAAAAAAAAGGAAATCCATTTGGTAACTTTATTGTTCCTGAAAATATATTTGGAATAAAATCAAGAAAGTAAAAAAAATTGATTCTTTGTTCTCAGAAATAATTCTAGAATTAAGCCTTTTTTTTCCCTCTTTTCTATTCTTCTTTTTCTATTCTTCTTTTTCTTTTCCTATTTTCTTTTCTTCTTTGTCTTTACTTATTTCCCTTTTCTTCTTCTTTTTCCTTTAGCCGGTAGTTGGCGACCTTGCTAGCCCTCGTTTGGCCGGTCGCTAGCCATGGCCGAGGTCATTGACTAGCTAGAGGAATAAGAAGAAGAGAAAAATGTAATAACAATATTTAAAAATTTAAAAGAAATTTTAAGTAAAAAAAATTGAGGATTGTATCAAGTCCATTTATATTTTGGGGAATAGAAATTTTATGCAGTTACCAAATGCTTTTGAATGTTTAGAAACTTGTCCAAGAAACAAAAAAAAGAAGAAAATTGAGTAAAAATTGTTCCTGAGAACAAAATAGATACCAAACATACCCTTATTTGTCATGGCTTGGCTAGGTAAGATTTATTAGGGTCAAAGTTGTTATGTAAAAATTGCAGTGGGTGAAAAAAACCCACACATTAATGGGTCGAATTCTTGAAAATCATTTGGGTGCAAGTGAAAATGTTTTGAAGCTGAACTCAACGAAAGGGAGGAAATAACACTATCCTCAACACATGCTTTTTGTCACAACAAGTTATAATAGCTATTCCCAAAACATCCGTATTTTTTTCCCACTCGCTCAAACGGTGTAAGGTTATTAATAAGAATGTGTATACATTTATAATAAATATATTTATTTATTGTATCTATGTACTGATGAAATCAATAATACTTATCTTGGTATTAATCACGTATGATATGATTGATTAAGAAAATAGTAAATAATATGTAAATACTCGATTTGATAGTAGTTATGTCAATTCGATCCAAATGCAAGCAAATAACATGGAAAGAGGGAGGTAAGCAAGAAGCTCAGACACAAATTGCTGTTGTAAGGAGTTCCATTTATTATTGCACGTTCTCTTTGCCAACTTCAGGCTATTTACTAATACCGTAATTGTGAAAAATTATGGATACCGGTACCCATTTCATTGATGCTTTACCTTAGCAAATTGGATCGACTGCTTTGATTGTGACATGCGAGACCGCTGGACTGAGCTATGACAAAACATTGAGAGGCTATGGTAAGAATAAGAAAACTTACGACTATCTGTTATAGAATGAATGAATAAAAATAATTTTGAACCTGAAAGGTAAGATCAGTAAAAAGAATATCCGGATAGATAGTTTGACCTTTGTTTATGTGACTTATGGTCCATATTAGATTATTTGAAAACACTAAATCTCACAAAATTAAGCACTTGACCCCAAACACTAATCCATGCCAAATTGGTAAGGAAAATGCCAAAAAAGTTTTGGACCTATTGCACTAATACCAATTCAGTTATAAACCTTTTAATTTGACCAATTTTGTTTTTTGACAATTCATCAATGTAGTTCATTTGGCCAATTTCGGTTGGTAATTGATAATGTGAATGCCAGTCAATCTTCCGTGCAAAAAAAAAAAAAAAAAAAAAAAAAAAGAACACCGGTCAATCTGTGTGACATGTTCGACACATATGTGAATTTTTTAAATTTTTTTATTTGTTTTTGAATTTTTTTATTAAATATTTCCTCTTAAAAAAAAATTGTTAAGGGTTGCCAAGAGGCCGCTAGCCACTAGCTGCGGCCCGACAACCCTTGCGATCCACTAGGCAAGGGCTTGCTAGCCGTTGGTGAGGGTTGCAACTCTTGCACATTGCCAATATGGGCCGCATGCCCTTGCCCAATGGCTGGCAAGCGATGCCGAGCTTTGATCGGTCCCTCACTAGCCCTTAACAATAAATGAAAAAGAAAAGAAGAAAGAAAAGAAATATAAAAAATTTTCCACTTCAATGTCACTCATTCCACACAAGGCTCGCTGAGCCTAGGTGAGTCTCTTGTGGCCCTTAACAATAATAAAAGAGAGAAAGAAAGAAATTAAGAAAATAGAAAAATTTCTAGTCAGCATCACTTATGCCGCATTGAATGACTCGTGTTCACATCATCAATTTATCGTCAAAATTAACTAGATGGATTATATTGATAAATTGTCAAAAGGCATATAACTAAATTGGCAAACTTGAAAGACTAGGAATTGAATTAATAAAGGTGCAATAGATTTAAGATTTTTTATTTTGTAATTTTCTCAAATTGGTAGCAACACTCAATTCTTTATGTATGTTTGCTAAACAAATACAATCGATGGGGAATTAATTTGCTAGATTGGGCCTTAAACATATATTACAAGGAGCGAGGGAACTCTACAATTGGCGGCAGCTTGCTGTCCGGATGAATGGGTGACCTTTCATGTTTTTTTAAACCACCCATGTGCAATTAATTTCCCCATTGCCCATTGAAGTCATTAAACATATGTCCTTATGAATAAGCAATTCGGTTACTCTCAAATTCTCAATGATGCGCGCTAAAATTTGCTTCATAATTTAAATATTCTGAAAAAGCCTAGACTTGATCGGTTCATGAACCCTTGGATCCTGGGCAATAAGAAAACAAAAGCAAAAGTAAAATAAAGCTTATTTTTATGAAGATGGATATATAACGGCTAAGAGTGGGCAGCCAGTTTTTCTTTGGAATATCACAACATAATTTAAACTGACACCACTAAGCGACCGATTCCCGAGGGACATAATGTATGTAGCAATCTTCCTCTTCTAGGTAGTATAAATTCATGAACATATATCCTATTCCTAACTATTAATATGTGGTGTTGGTGATTCGTTTCGAGCATGAGCTAAAAAATAGTATATTCTTTCCGTTCGTGAAGGCAACTTCTTCCCAAGAGAATTTATCAAGGTACTAAGGGTTTTCTTTTTTCCCTTGAAAAAAGGGGTCGAGAGGGACAATTAGCATTAGCAATTCTTTTTAAGCATTACCATAAGAGTTCCGAACCTGCTAAGAAATTTTCAGATTGATCCCCAACTACCATGCATAATCCACGACTTTGATATCTAAGGTTAGTGAGCTTGTCACTGCATTCACGTCAAGATGTTAGCAGCCAAGAAGTTTTTCCACATAAGGTATACTATAGCTAGGCAATGCAATGCAAGCTATTCAGAAGTTTGCTTATGACGTGAATCGAATTTGTCGTCTTATAAAAAATAGATGGCCCTTTTATTATCAGGCCAATCACCAAGATGCCAGGGGTTCATCAATTATAGGAATCAACGAATGACTAGTCTGCGTACAACTTATCTGGTAATTGTAGTTTGCTCACATTAAATTAAAAGGATCGCAGTTTTGTATCAAATATTGCGGCTACAAGTGGATCTTCGCTAGTCAACCTATATAAATGATTGACTTACGGGGCACACATTTCCTCACCTAAAAACGAAAGAAAAAGAATCTCAATTACGAAGTCAAATCATCAGGAAAATGTAGAAATTCATGTGGTTGAGCTCAAACCACCTTTCTTGTTTTTTGTGTTTTTTTTAAGGACAAGTAATTCAATTTTAAGAAGACCAACCACGGGATCTTGAGAAACGCACTAATTTTTTTTATGTCGTTTATTCGTGTAGTGATCTAATCTACACAAACAACCATGTTCTTTAGCCACAATTCCAACCCGTGAGGCTAGTGTGTAATGCCCCATATTTTTTTGTGAAGTCATGCTATGTATACTTTCGCATAAAAGCAATGGCAACCTCACCTGCCCAACGTGATATTGTCCACTTATGTCATAGCTAACCCGTACCCGCACGGCTTTAAAACATGAGGTGATAAATGGAGAAGGGTATGCAAGCGTGGGGGGGGGTAGGGGGAATTGTCGAGCAGAACGATAGGTGACATGTGTTATTCACTTAAGCGCAAGTCTGAACTATGATTTGTCTTTGCTGATGTGAAAAAATAAATTGGAAATGTCAATTTACACCATGAAAGAAGGTATAAATTTATATTAGTGTCGAAATTACTCAAATTTTATCTATTAAGCGCCATTTGACTGAAAAAGTTGAATAATATCAAATATAATGTAGAACAATTCAATGTTTTTTTTTTTTTTTTGGCTGATGAATTTGACATAAGTGGGACATAAATAAAAAGACCTAGAGTTCTGCCGAATGCCAACTCCAAAAGACTATATCAACGTCCAAAGAAACGACATTAGCTTTAATTTCAAAGTTAAATATACCAACTTGGATTTAGAATTTTTAAGTCATTGTGTGTAATGTATCAAGTGGACCTCTATATAAGTATTTTCCAATATTATTGTTAGGGGGGGGAAGAACAATATCAATGCCAAAATTATTGTATGATGTTTTGGTGCTAAAACTTTTGATCATTGAAAGGCCATGTCTTTACAAAAATGTTGCAGTCACTTGGACAATTTCAAAAAGTTTTGGAACTTTTCGCACAATTTTTATCCTAAATTGATCATTCGTAATAATTTGGTCCTAAATTGTATAACATTAGAAATTTGACGTTCTGAGTTAGAAGCAAAAATCAAAAGCAAATATTCAAGTTTTGTCACAATTTTTCTTATTTGGTAGACTAAGAAGCAGAATCTTAGGGCAAACGTTCTTTTTCTCCAAATGATTCTATTGAAAATAAAATTATTTGCTTTCCTTCAGAAAAATGACGTGAGCAAATTTTTCTTCACATCTTCTCTCTAGCTTCAATGGCTTCTTCTCCGACTTTTCTTTATTTTGAGATATAATAAGGAACTTGGAGCCTTGTGATGATGGATAGCTATGTTGAGGCTCGTCTGGGAACCGATCTAATCCAATTTCTCAGTTTGTAAAAATTTGGTCATCGTTTGGTACATAAATTACGTGCCAACCTATTTTTAAAATGTATGGTGTGGAGCACTACGGACGATGAACTTAGTGCTCATATTTTGCCCTCGTCCATTTAAGTGAAACTGTGAATTTGTACAATTATTACAATACCGCATTAGTTTTTTTTGGAAGCAGAGTCATTTGAGTGATGTATTTTTAAAATTTACGATACATGATTGATCTCTGAAATGTTTGAGCATTAAAGTGAGCACCCTACTCTAATTTAGCACCGACATTATCTTTTTTTGAAAGGAAAAGACAGAGTACTTACACACCTAAAATCTAATATTTTGCTACGATCTATACTCTTTAGCACGTATAATAATGCCGGTGCCACTTATGTTATATAAATTGCCAGTTGATTAACATGCTATTTGTATCTCGATTATCTAGTTATTTTAGCAGACTAAAGCAATCTCCCATTAAACCAGTGCAAACACTCGCAATCCAACAGCCATGCCTTAATTGACTATACCTGCATGATTAAAGTGGATGTCAATGTAAATGACATAGGTGTGATAGCCACATGTACCGGTCACTTGTTCGTGGTAATAGTTATAGATCAAAGCAAGTTGATCCCATCATCCTCATCGTAGCAGTGGAATATCAACTAACAAAAAGGATTAATTAATTGCTGAACGGCTTGATGGTTGCATGTACTTTCACATAGCTACGATTTCAAGGCTCAATATGATCAATCCATCACCTCCAATTCACTTGATTTGCTCACGCATATGGCCCCAAATCGAACCCATATACACTAAAAACACAAGCCTTTGAAATTGAATATGCAACCGTTTATTCTAGAAGCTTAGCTTCATATAACATGAAATATATTTTGTCTTGATACTCCCCAATAGTGAAAGCTAATGCGAACAATGAAGGCCTTAAGGCATGTATCTATATAACAAAGCAAAGAGTTGAATCACAATCTCAATTTTTGTCCAATTATTCTACTAAAATCCATCGATGAAACTATAATATAACAATGTATTCCTATCTAAGGCAAAAACGTGTAATTTGGCAATAAGTATCTCGTATATCAAATTTGAATTTGAATATTTCTTATCCTACCCCTTTCATATAATTTTATAAATGATTTAATTTCCCGAATATCATCTTATTATATAAATCTTTCTTAGTATAACATTTAATTATATCTTTCTCATCCAACAAAAATTTAATTTAATTTTCTAAAACTAGTACCTTTGCAAGCGTGCTTGATGGGATAAAATGTAGGCAATATTTTCGTCTATATATATTGCAGGAGAATAGAGATATCAATATCAAAAGTGGGGGCATGTGTAATAGGAAATTTGGTAGATAACTATTCAAGGAAATAAAGGTATTTTGACTATTTAAAGGGTGGACACCAAATTTAGATGTTGGTTTTGTAATAAATAATGTCGATTGATAGATAGATAATAGATAACACTAACCACACTCTTTTCTTCATTTATTATTTTCCCCATTTTTTTGCGCACACACGAGTTTGCCTTTTCTACTAGTATAGAGACAGAAGCCTAGCTACATATGTACCCCAAAAGTTGAGTGGAGAACTCAGGACCTTTGACTTTGATAGTGACTTAAAATTGAGTGGAGAACTATGTACTCCAAAAAAGTTTAAGCTATTATAGTATGGAGCAAAATATGCTTTACATCTTAAAACTCATAACACATAAGGGGAACAATCAATCAAGTATGGTCAATATAAAAAAGATTTGTGATTAAGTTTACATATAACCATATACACAATACAACTTTTAGCTACAACCGCATACAAAGTATATTTTTTTCTCTTAATGTGTAGCACTAATTTTTTTAATATCCATGAATATTTTCTATGATTGAACTTAGCTGTGCAATTTCGACAAAAAAAAAAAAAAAAAAAAAAAGAAGCAAAAAACTTAGTTGTGCAATGAATAGGTTATACAGGCTCTGTGCTACAGAAAATTTATTAATGAATGAATAGCAATACAAATAGAAGCTCCATATCTGCTGAGCTCATGTGTACAGTGTGAAGTACATAGATTTTTCAAATCGAGCCTAATTTATAGATTGCAAACCTTTCTTGGGAACTCATGTTATATGATATGAGGTGATGGTCCCATAATTTAAACAGGAAATGCATAGCTTTATCGCAGGAGGCAAAAGTTGCTAACCTTTCAAATCGAGCCTAATTTATAGATTGCAAACCTTTCTTGGGAACTCATGTTATATGATATGAGGTGATGGTCCCATAATTTAAACAGGAAATGCATAGCTTTATCGCAGGAGGCAAAAGTTGCTAAGTCAGACTCCATTAACGTATTATTACCCAAACAAGAAGAGATCTTAGTGACAACTAATTCTAACTTCGGATAAACAATTAATTGAGCCCTTTTAGGCAACTGAGATACGTGCTTTCGTGTACCCCATCTTTGCCGTCAATGGCAGATTTCGAGAGTCAATAGATCTTTTCTGATGTAGTATTGTGCATAGTAAATTCGTGCCTAATCTTACGTATTTAACAAGTTATTCAATTTTCCCTGCAATTTAAAATTATTGGGGGCAGATATCACTGTTCACTCGCACGCCTGCACGATTGTCGATGAATCAGATCTCAAGAGACAATACGCCAGAGATTTTTTCTCTTTGGCTTTTTTTCCCGGAGAAATATATATCACTATCGGCACATGAGGTCAATATCTTTGGGGGATTCAAGTAGGTCTAACAAACGCTTACCATTCAATCTTGTTTTGTTAAGAAGTCTTGTGAATGCATAGCGCCTGCTCTCAGATTTTTGTTTTGTTTAAAACCTCATCAAAATACAAAAGATCGTGCATAGCTCGATAAACCAACTTGATCATTGTATCTATATCTATCAATCTTAAGCCAAAAGCGGATTTTGTCTCACTTTTTACATGTTTCACTATTATCTTGCATCAAAATATATAAAAGCAGAAATTAGCCGGTACTCTCCCTTCATCAGGTAGCCGCCCAACTCTCATTCATATGTAACATAGACCCGCTACATCATTTAGTCAAAGTAGGCAAAGTTTTGGGTAAAGCTGCTACTTTTTCGTCCCGCCTTTTAAAAGGGATATGAATATTTGGTCCAACTAGCGCGCATTTCTATGGACTCGGTGTTCACCTCAAGATCTGGGTGGGCTAATTTCTTATATATTCTGAACGGCCCCATATGTTGTCTCCGGCCCAAATGCTGCGTACTTGTTCATATCCTTTCTTCCCCAGCTTCTGCGTGCTAATTTTGAGCGCATTTATGTTTTATATGACAATGTGTTTAAGTGTCCAAGGAGAGGATAAAGGTTGTCCGTTCGCAGCTCTGCAGTTAGATCAATTGGTGGTGTTAGCTGCCCCATCTACGTTCAAGATTCCCTAATTTAAAAAACAATCTGAATGTGGTTGCCAATCCGCGCCCCCCCCCCCCCCCCCTTCCTCTTCCCCAATTCTGTGTGAAGGGCAATAATTTTTTGTGCCACGGTCCATGGATTGCACCCCCGTTGTAGGGACTCAAAGAGACGGAATTTCCGAACAAAGTGTATCAATAATAATGTCTTGAAAGATGGTGATTTCCCCGATAGAAATCATGATCCGACACAATCGGCTTCGATGGAAATCGTTTACTAGGATATTATGTCCAAACTTTAATCTTTCTCACTCAGTCTGCGTGCCAAACGAAGGATGAACACGATTCAAGCCTTGAAATGATAGCCAATACGAAGAAAGCATAAAAGAGACGAAGAGGAGAAGAAGGAACGGAGGATAGGGTTTCGTTGTTGTTTCTCGCCTCGCAACGATGTTCTCAATCTTGGGAACAATTTTAAGGACGCTGACCAAGGAGATGCCTATCTACTTGTGCCCCTAACATTGACTTCAAGAAGCTGATCACCTATGCCCATGGAAATAAACTAAGATGGAAACTACAAACTCAACTGGACTCATACAATCCCTTACTGAGTAGAATTAATTAATTGTCCTATTCGAAAATATACAACACTCATGTAGTCTTCTTATATACTGGATCTCACAAATTCTTCTTCGAGTTCTGTTTCTAACTTCGTTAATCAAAATTGTATACCTGACTATCACATGCACATCGTGATCTCCCAAGCTTTCCCCTCTCTTTCGTTTTCTCCGATCAACACTTATGCCATTTTTTATAGGATGGAAGCAGGTCGAGCTAAATAAGGTTCCTGATTAGTTCGAATCTCAACAGGTTACAATAGGGTCACAATCATCATGTAGGTTCCCAAATAGAAAACCTTGTATTGCCTAAATACTTGCATTTCTTAAGAATGTATAAGGTTATTTATGTTAAACTTTCTAGTAACGTAAAACTGAAAACACAAATTCGTATGGGCTAGTCAATTTTAGGTGTTCTCCTTTTACCTTAATTAACCGGGTTAGCAATTCCACTTTTAAGGCCAATTCAGGTTTGGGATGGGCTCGACGCTTGGTCAGGTCTTCTTGAACGGGTTTGGGATGGTTTGGCCAACCAAATCCGTCCAGCTTCTCTCCTTGACGTCGTTCGAGATGTATTCTTGGTCATGTAAAAGTCTTGAAAAAGCACAGAAACTAGTGCTGGCCAAAGAAGACTACCCAACCACTGGGGGTTCGCCCCAGTGGCCACCCTTCCAACATGGAAGGGGGAGGTGAGGGGTTCAAATCCCCACCTCCTCGGGGGATGGGGGTAGGGATGCGTAAGTTACGAGAGTGGGTTGCGACTCCCACGCCCTGCAAGAGGCAGGGTACAAGTCTGCCAGTGAGTGTAGAGTACGCATAGAGTAGGACTGATCAAAAAAAAAAAAAAAGAAGACTACCCTAAATTTTGACTAGTTTTTTGCAATTAGCATCTCGTATTATTTCTATTCCCCTCTCGCATGCATACATTTATGACTTTCGACGTTTTGAATTCCTTGCCTGCCCTTCCCTTTAAAAGTGTCCCTCGTTTCCATGCTTTTCTGGCCTCCAACATGGGTCAAATGTCCAAGCCAAAACGCTAGATCTACAAGATTGGTCTGTGGTTGTTTGGTATTGAATGTGAAAACCGTGTGCGCTTCCGTGTTGGATGACTAAAACGTTATCTTCACCTTAACTTTGTATAACTTTCTTTAATTATTGCGAAACCTGGGCTCGAAAACAATGTTGACAAAGTGGACATCTGAAAGATTCTCGGAAATACACTCGAAGGTTGACGAAAAGCAACGACAATGTATAGAAGACAATCAATTGCTTCTGGCAAGTCTTCTTCTGTACAACAAATGAATGGATGGATATCAATTCTAGGTAAAAGCAAACCGGAATAAGAAAGCAAGAAAATGCCAAAAGTTGAAAAGTCAGATGCACCAAAAAGAATCGAATCATCAATGGATCATTAACCTCGGAGTTAGCCCGCCAAGCAAGATCTTCAAGTAATTTTTAAGAGGACTCAAGTTCGAGTCAAGGACTCATAACCCTCCTGTTGGACCCCCTGAAAACTGGGATTACCAAGTTCACATTCACGATGACCTCGCTCGAAACTTCTCTGTGTTTGCGCGTGTGAACACCCAAGGCCTGTCCGTTGGCGAACTTGATACTGCAAATTGAACACTCGTGCATCTTGGGCGTCACCATCGACCCCAACCTTAATTCCATATCCTCCAGCTTCGGCTCCGACAACCTCGGCCTCTTCTGGGTTGTTCAATGGCCTTCCAGTGCTTGGAATGATGGGAAATGGTGCTGGCAAGTCTTGCACTCGAAGGCACTACCATTACAATCGATTCTCCTCGGCATGGAGTCGATGTCACGCAAGAGAAACATTAGGCAATTTTCATGTCCAAGCTCATTGTGGATACTCAATTGTCACTGGCTCTTTTCATGGTTGAGGAAGAAAATGTCAAAAACAAAAGAGATTTGTGAAGAGAAGGGTGTGGATGGTTAGGGTTTTGAATCAAGTGATGGAAGCCTTTTGAGTATTTATATAACTAGTTGATAAATTGGACCGAAACATTTGACTTGACTGAATGATGGTATGTGCTCCCAATAGGTAAATGCGAGGATGATGTTGGGTTCCCATTGCTTTAATGAATGTCCACGTGTGTATCTATTGACTGACCTTACTCCATGTTGTTTAGGCTAGATATATCACCTAGAGAGAGTGAATAGGTGACAATGCAGAATTAAAAAAAATTAAGATAATGTTGCGATAGGACAACGTCTGGTGACAAACTGTGCAGTGTTAAGATTTTACTGATATGCAATAATTTATCTCAAAATATAAGCAAGAGTTTTAGAGATAGAGAAATTGCACACGACAAGTTTATAGTGGTTTGGTTTTGACAAATCTACATCTACTATCCCACGCTAATAACCTATCGACTGGATTTCACTATGATGATCAATTAGAAGTTACAAGAACTGAGAATTTACCACATAAGCTCTTGTCAAAGATTATCTGATCTCACACAGGAATTTTAAGCAATTACAAAGTATAGCTCACACAAGATAAGATTGAGTTGAATTTTGGAATTTAGAACTTTTGTATTCTATTCTAATCCTCCAGCATTACGGTTTCCTTTAAGGCTGTGTTTAGCAATTGGGATAAAATTCAGAATAAGATATGATTTATCATATCCTATGTTTGGTACTCGCTCAGAACAAGATAAAGTCAGATATAAGGGGGATATAGACAAGATAAAATTATCCCATGGGGGAGATGGGATAAAGGTGAATATGATTTCTAATGTCCATAGTAGGAAATTTATTTTTCTAGAATAACAAACTTATTAAATTAACAAAATTGAAATTATATTTCAATATAAATAATATTTGAATTTTAATTTAAGAAATTAAAAATAAAAAAATAGAAATTTATTTTTAATAAATTTTAATTTAATTTATATATTCAACTTTAATTCTATTTTATAATAAACATTCAATCTATAAATTAAATATTTATATTTATTATATATTTTAGGTATTTTTTGTATTTTAGGTATGTTAGTATAGTTTACTATTTGATAAAATTTTATTAAAGAATGATGAAAAAGGAAAAAAGAAATAATAAAGAAAATAATATAAATAAGAGGAAAAATAAAATAAAAATTAATTAAGGAATAGTGTCATGAGAGATTTTCACCAACTTCGTTTATGAATATTTAGGTTTATTTATAATAACATGCCATATATATACATACATAATATGATATGACTATATCTGACTTTAGTATTATGATTCACCAAATAATAGACAGGATAAAAAAAAATCTCAAGATTTCATATCCTGTCCTATCCAATCCTATCCCGATTAGAAATCCGGACGACCGAACGTAGCCTAATATCTTTCAATGTCCAACTTGATCGTTGGACCCATTCTTTGAGAATCATTTATCCAATCAACCCATTGGATTTGAATGTGAAGGAAGATGAGATCGCCTTTTGGATTGCTGAGAATGAAGTTCATTGAAAGATCTGCCACCTATACAGTAGATAGGTTTTCCATAAGTTTAGTCCTTCCTTTGGAGAGCATTCCATCTTCAGTTGATTATCCCGTTGATAGATTGAGATATTCCAAGTAAGTAAAATTGTATTCAATATTTTCCTTTTGGACAAACAATATATATAGGATTGGAAATCCATGCCAATCTTCTAGCCATTAGCACAATGATTCATGGTCAGATCAATATCCTTATTCTATTGATACTGAATATTAGGGTTAAGATCTTCATTGTATCTTTGAGTCTGATGAATAATGTATGATAATACATATCAAACTTTCCACTTAGAAAAACTTACTATCAAAATCTAAATATAGTTAAGAAATTTTTTGTCAATCTTCAAAATCAATTAAGGAATTTTCCTCAACAAGACATGGCGAGTCCCCAGTTGATAGTCATGGATTGGTTAGGTCGTAGTTGGTGAGCTAAGGGTACTACGGCTTAAGATACTATTTCGTTATAGATGGCATGAGTTCACCATGACTTCGTGCACCTTTTTTTGGGTATTTACAGTTTAGGTGGCTTTATCGTAAGGGTAATATTTTCTGCCATTTCTAATTAAATGTTTCTTAACCACTGGGATTCGCCCCAGTGGCCACCTTTCCAACATGGAAGGGGGAGGTGAGGGGTTCAAATCCCCACATTCTTAGGGAGGGATGGGGTGGGGATGCGTAAGTTTCAGGAGTGGGTTCTAACTTCCACGCCCTGCAAGAGACAGGGCAAAAGTCTGAGAGTGAGTGTATTCTAGGAATAGAGTAGGACTGACCAACCAAAAAAAAAAAAAAATTAAATGTTTCTTCTTCGTAACCATAATTTAAATTAGTGATTTACAAGTTACACTTGGTCAGAAACCTACAAAATGTTATCGACATAAACGGGTCATGTATTGAGATAACATTATTAATGATACCGATAGTAGCTCTTTGCTGTTAGGTTTCTTATTGAAGTAAGTTATACATTGGTCACCACACTTAAAATATGGGCCATCGTGGGTATTTAAGAGAAAAGCCCAAAAAGGGATGAGTTGATGAGTCTGATATAGACTCATTTTCAACCAAAATTGGGAAAATTGGCACGAAATTCTCGGTCCCTCTCTTCCCTCGCCGCCCTTTCGTGAATAGCATCATATGTCTTTCGTGAATAGGCCTCACTTTTTCATTCGTTTCATTTTCTTGGTCCAGTCCTACCTTTATTTATTTCATAACAATTAATTGAGATATATCAATCAAATATAAAACTTTGCGGGAGACAAGTTGATACTATCAGAAATACCATCAATTCTTTTGAACAACGATCGACTAAATTTGGGAGAAAAAGACAAAAACTGAATTTGCAAATAGAAATAGTCCACAAATTAATTCCATGTGATATAAATATTATGATTATGAAATCGTCACAAGATTTTAGGATAAGATGCCTGTGACACGTTTCTCTCTAATAGCAATTTGTTTTCAGATGCTGTCGAATAGAACCATAGTATGTTAGTAATCCCCAATGCCACAAGCCACAAATGTTTTAGAAACTGTACCAGAGGCGATGCTGGTGAGGCGAACCGTGCGCGGTAACCTAAAATATTGAACGCTTTGAAAAATAACTAATATAGAAAGTGTAGTGCAATGATAAACATTTGAGTATGTTTCGTTCCAAATCAGGTATATCTCGCAACATATTGGATTGAACATGGGTCAATTTGGGTTGGATTATTTTGGACCCGACCCAAATACAACCAAACTCGACTCCCCATTTGATTGGTCTAATAATCAGTTATAAATGTTAGGATTAGGCAAATAAACATGGCAAAATATAAAGTGAAAGTGAAAAAGAGAAATCGAGACACAAGGTTTATGCAAAGTCTTTTATCTTTAGTTAAGCACATGCAAAAGCAATCATAAACAATCCCCGTACAAAGAAACATGGAAGCCGAGCAAGACATATGCAAGCCAAGTAAATGAAAGTAACATATATTCATGTACATATTCACATATCAAAAGCTGTTTTGATTACATGCCCATCCTAGTACTAGGTTACTTTTTTCTTTTTTCCATATATAGTCAATCAAGAGGTTGAGGTAGCTTGACTCCTCCACTGAGCTACTCCCAAAAGTGGCCCTCATGCTAGGTTCATTCCCTTCTTGGACCCATAAGGTAGTAGTTTTCTTCCAATAAGTGTGATATTGCTAGTACGAGTACCTAGAGGGGGGGTGAATAGGTATATAAAAGATTTTTCTTGATGATTGCACAATACTTAGACAGTTAAAGGATTTGCAACAATTAATAATCAATCATAAGACTGAGTAAAGGAAAGAGAGAATTGAACACGCGGTTTTATAGTGGTTCGGCTTGATTCAAGCCTACGTCCACTCTTCTACACTGACAGCCTATTGGTTGGATTCCACTATGAACAAAGAGATGTTACAGTGTTGATCTTCCTTGATTTCTAGGTGTAGATGATCTACCACACTCGCTCAAGGTAACAAGTATAAACACTCTCTGTGTATACAATTTCGCTCAAACCGTATCAACTAATATTCAAGGTTCTTCGACTCTGAATTTTTCTATTGATCACACTCTCTTAAAAACAACTAGAACGTCTTCCTTTTATACTCCTTTATGCCATCATAGCCGTTGGCACTTACCAAAGGAATTCCTCCAATCTACCCGTTGGACGGAATCAATCAAGAAGATCATTCAAGCTATTTAAGGAATCTGACGATAGCCCATCAATCCTATTCGCCCATACAATCAGGATCTTGGTTTCCAAGAATAGAACATTCCAAGAATATTTCGTCGACCATCGGATCTTCAATCGATCTAGATACGAATAAAAGAATCCGTTATTTTTATCCAACCAAGGAATCTACTCCAGAGGATAGGATCGAATCCTCAACCATATATTTCGGCTCTGGATTTCCTTCATCACTGGATTAGAAAGACTGTCAGTGAGAATAGTCTTGAGTCTTGAGTCTTGAGTCTGGTGATCATAAAGTCTTCAGACTTTAAACTATCGGTTTGCAAAAATATCAAGACTAGACTGATAGAAATGTTTTGTCATCTTCAAAATATTCTGGAAAGATTTCTCCAACAATCTCCCCCTTTTTGATGGTGACAAAACTTTCTTGTAGATTTGAACAACTTTGACCTACAAAAACATTTCTCAAGCAATATGGCTAACTCATAAAGATTAATAAAACAACCAGACTCTACATCCACAGAAAATTGGTTAGTCTTTCATGAGTAATACCATATAACAACACTTGATATAAATGCAACCAGTCAAGCATCTAAATCCACAGCCAATTCAGTCAAATTTAAATTCACACCCAAGTTCACTCAAAAACAAACATAACCACAAAACAAATTTAAAGTCAAAGTTTAAAAGTTGTTGGTTGTTGGTTGAAATTGGTTCTCCCCCTTTTTGTCATCATTAAAAAGGATGAGAAATGAGTCAGGTCTGCTTGGAAATGCGTACAATCTGGAAATCTCCCATAGACTGGACTATGCCTTCTAGCCTCTTCAAGTCTTCCTTTAGTTGAGCTACCTCCTCTCCTTTAGCATTGGCTTGAAGTTGTAGAGCGAGGTCTTTCATTTTTTTCCTCCAGGGTAACTGAAGATTCTTGTCCAGCTTTCTTCATGGTTTGAATTTCACAGTCCATAGCATAAATTTGACCCTTCATTTCCAGAAGAACATCAAGAATACGACGAAAATCTGCAGAATTGTCCGTCTGTGTACTTACATTTGCTTTATCGATGGAGTGAATGCGACGATGGTGCTTCGTATAATCTTGCAGATTTGGTGTTGATGTATCGTGTCCTTCTTCAGGCAATTGAGAAGCCTGAAACTCTTCTGGGTCTGCTGGAGATTGTCTTAGACCTTCACTATCGGCAGCATGAGATATGGACATTTATTGCTCGCCAACTCCCCTTGTCTCTAGGACATCAAAAGGGGAAGAGTGATGATCATGCTTTTTTGTATCTTGATTTCCTTTTTCTCCAGATTCAGCTGCAGACTTTTCTTTTTCTCCTTCTCTTTCTTCTTCAGCTTCTTTCTCCTTCTCTTTCTGCTCTTCTTCTTCTCTGTTCTTGGCTTGCTCCTCTTCTTCTCTTTGTTTCTTCTGAAGTTCTGTCGGTTGAGGCACAGAACGTCTGGTTCTTGTCAATGCACGGATAGTGGGATCTTCATCCTCTTCATCTTCATCCTCCAGGATGAGAGTTCTTTTCTTCTTTTTCGATGGGGCTCCAATGGCCTCCTTTCCTTTTCTCTTTGAAGCAGACGTAATTGGAGACTTAACTCTGAATTTCTCCATTGCCTTGGAAAGTTCTTGAAGACGCATCTTCGTTAACATCTTCAAACCTATCACCATCTTATCGCATGGTCGAACACAAAGTGTATGTGGCGGTTCAATATTCATGTGTCTGAAGATCTTGGTCACCAGACTTGGATAAGGCAATTGTCCATTGTCTTTCAACATTGCCCTGTACATGTGGAAGAAAATGGTGTGAGGGAGAGAGAACTTCCGTCCTGAGTTGATCGCGAACATCAATTTTGCTTCAGAATTAGACACGGCAGTCTTTGATGTAGACTTCGGTCTGAGACACTTGATCACAATTTTATGAAGCACGATATTGATGGCATTCATTCTTGAGTAGGTAATTTTTTTCTCTGTATCCCTATCTTTGACAAGCTCTAGAGAAGTACGAGCAGTCGAGACTTTGATCGGATGATAACGTCCTCGTTCAACTCCAACTATGTCCACCATCATGTCCACATCTACCACGTAGACTTGGTCTCGAACACTGAATGAAATTCTATTCGCATCTAAAAAGCTGAGATTCGAATAGAAATATGCGGTCAATTGTGCATAATCGTCCGTGGTGTCGGAGCAAAATTTCTCAAGTTGAAGTAAATTGAACTTTTCTCTTAAGTTCATGTTGATGGCATCCAAGAAGTCAAAATCGACACTTCTAGGGTTTATCACCCCTCTTTTCAACGATCTAAAATACACATTCTCCACGATCCTTTGATTTGAACAAATCCATCCGATTTCCTTTCACCTTTGCTGCCACACCCATTCTAGGTTTGAATTCAAGGAACATTCTATCATCATCGTTCCCTTCAATCAGATTTTGTCCTGGTACACAAAGATCACTTGGAATATTCGCAAGTGCGTCCTCTGCCTTTCCTTTTGGAGCAACTCCCAATTCCTCCATTTTCCGTAGAAAAAGATACTCATTCCCATAATTTTTGTCCTTAAGGAATTCATCTATATAGTTCAATGGAGTACCGGTGCTTTTCAACGCACGATAAAGCTTATAGATAAAGGAGGGTTTTTGGACTCTTATAGGGTCAGCGTCCTCGATTATCTCTTCCTCCAGATGTTGACTTGCACCTTGTGGGGTAGAAGGCGATGAATGACGTGAATGAGAATGAATCGGGCTTTGTCGTTGACTTGATAAGTCTTCCTCCTCGGTGAGATCGAAATGTGTCGGTCCCTTCTCCATTCTTTGTGGTCCCCGCTTGCGATTCTTGATGATTTCCTCGAAGAAGACATCTTTCTTTGTCGTTTGGAAGATTCCTTCACTTGCTTTCCCAAGAAAAGATGACCACTTTCTCGAAGATGAACAAGAAGTAAAAACAGGATCGGGAGGAGAGTGCCTTTTAAGGTTTTGAAGATTGGGAAAAAGAAAAACTGTATATATATAACTCGTTTTGAAAAGGGAAGTTCAATCGGCACGAGGAAAGTGTACGAACACTTCTTTTTAAAATCAATAACTGCCAAAATTAATTCTTTTGAAAAGACAAGTGTACGGAGACTACAAAATAATCTGAACGAAAGTTCATACCTTTTCGAGTTTAGATAACATAGCAACTTACAGTCTATTGCCATCAATGTCTGAGTCTGAGGATTTAGAGTCTGAGAGATTAGAGTCTGAGAGTTGGTGAGTCTCTAGACTTTAACTTCTTCAAGCGTCAAAATGTTGAGTCTGGAACGGATAAAGTCGAATTGGTTTTTCTCCAAAGGCTTTGTGAATATATCCGCTAGTTGACTCTTTGAATCAACAAATTGAATCGAGATTTCTCCATTTTGAATATGATCTCTAATGAAGTGATGTCGAATCTCTATATGCTTTGCTCTTGAATGAAGAATTGGATTCTTAGTGAGATTGATTGCGCTGGTGTTGTCACATCTAATCTTTGTGCATGAGTCTTCAATTCCAAAGTCTTGTAACTGTTGTTTTATCCATAGAATTTGCGAACAGCAACTTCCGAGAGCTACATACTCAGCCACATTGTTGAGAGAGCCACGGTGCTTTGTTTTCTTGAAAACCAAGACACATCCCCGTTTCCAAGCGGTTGACAAGTTCCGAAGTGCTCTTTCTATCGACTCGCAACCGGCCGGATCTGCGTCGAGTATCCTATAAGATTAAAGTCTCCTTTCTTAGGATACCAAAGACCGATGCTTGAAGATGAGGCAACGTATTTGATAATACGTTTCGCAACACTGAGATGAGATTCTCTAGGATCTGATTGAAACCTAGCACAGATGCAAACACTCAACAAAATGTCAGGTCTAGAAGCGGTAAGATAAAGAAGTGATCCGATGATGCTCCTGTACAGCTTTTGATCAACTTTCTTCCCTTCTTCATCTTTGTCTATCTTCAAAGAACATGACATTGGTATGTCGATCTTTTTGCACTTTTCCAGTCCAAACCTTTTGACAAGATCATTAGCATATTTTTCTTGATAAATAAAATTTCCTTCCTTCAATTGTTTTATTTGAAGACCAAGAAAGAACGTTAATTCTCCCATCATACTCATTTCAAACTCATCCTGCATAAACTTTGAAAATTTCTTGCACAGACTTTCATTAGAGGATCCAAAAATAATATCGTCCACATATATTTGAACAAGTAAAAGGCTTTTGTTTTCCTTTTTGATAAATAAGGTAGTATCTACTTTACCTTTGACAAAACCATTATGTATTAAAAACTTACTTAGTTTGTCGTACCAAGCTCGAGGTGCTTGCTTTAAACCATACAAGGCATTTTTCAGTTTGAAGACTGAGTCTGGCTTCTTTGGGTCTTCAAACCCAGGTGGTTGTTCCACATAAACTTCCTCATGGATAAATCCATTTAGGAACGCACTTTTGACGTCCATTTGGAATAATCTGAAATTTTTATAACAAGCAAACGCAAGTAATAGTCGAATAGCTTCTAACCTTGCTACTAGTGCGTAAGTCTCGTCATAGTCTATTCCTTCTTCTTGCGTATATCCTTTGGCCACGAGTCTTGCTTTGTTTCGTACGACTTTTCCTTTCTCATTCATCTTGTTCCTGAATACCCATTTGGCTCCAATAACAGTTTTACCTTTTGGTTTAGATGTCAATTCCCGAGACATCATTGATGTTGAACTGTTTGAGTTCTTCTTGCATAGCTTCGATCCAACTTTCATCGATAAAGCTTCTTCTATGCTTTTTGGTTCAATTTCAGAAATGAGAGCCACAAAGACTAGATTCTTCATGCCTTTTTGATCTGGTGCGGATTCCCTCATTGATTTCGCCGATAATGAGATCTTTGGGATGACTGGACTTATGCTTCCAGTTCTTTGGTTGATTTCCCTGGCTGATGATCTCTTGCTTTATTTGAATCTTCATGAACATCTTGATGCTGGACTTCCAAAGTCTGAGATGCTTCTTGAGTTGTTAGCCTTGGAAGGTCTGGAGCAAGTTCAGACTCTTCATATTGAGTCTGACTGGATTCATCTTGCGTTGAGTCTTGGAATTTGACATTCGTTGACTCCTCCACAGACTGACTCTTCTTGTTATAGACTCTGTAGGCTTTGCTTGATGTAAAATATCCAAGGAAGATGCCTTCATCGATCTTTCTTCAAACTTACCAACTCGATCATTTGCATTTTTCAAAATAAAGCATTTGCAACCGAACACATGAAAGTATGAAACAATAGGCATCTTACCTTTGTACAATTCATAGGGGTTTTCTCTAGAATAGGTCTTAGGAAGACTCTATTGATGATATAGCATGCTTTGTTGAAACAAAGCTCCCCCAAAATCGTGAAGAAATCTTACTTTCAATTAAAAGAGTTCTAGCCATTTCTTGAAGAGATCTATTCTTTCTTTCCACTAATCCATTTTGCTCTGGAGTATATGGCGAAGAGAACACATGATTAAATCCATATTTATCCCAAAATTTTGTAAAACCTTGATTTCAAATTCACTTCCATGATCTGATCTTATACTCGAGATAGCACACCATTTTTCATTTTGAACCTTTTTAGAAAATTTTTCAAAGTACGAAAAGGTTTCGACTTACTTGCAAGAAAATATACCCGTGGTAAAACGAGAGTAATCATCCACAATTACTAGACAATATTTCTTACCTCCAATGCTCGGGTTCTTGTTGGTCCGAAGAGATCCATATGCAGCAACCGTAGTACATGATTAGTAGAGACATGATTTATTGGCTTAAATGAATTTCTTACCTGTTTTCCTAGAATACATGGAGTGCATGAATCGGACTTTTGGTATGGCAATTTAAGTAGTCCTCGAACAAGCTTCTTTGATGAGATTTTGCCTAATTGCTTCATGTTGACATGGCCAAGCTTTACGTGCCATAAGACCGCTTCATCTTGAATTGAGATTAGGCATTGTGTTTCATTTGGTTTTACATCAAGGAGGTAGATATTTCCATGCCTTCGACCCATGAAAGACTGAGTTGAGTCTTTACTAATTCCAGAACATATGCCTTCTTGAAAGGAGATCTTAAAACCAGTATCACACAATTGGCTAATGCTGAGAAGATTGTAGTTGAGTCCTTCCACTAAGGAAACATTACTTATTGTGAGATTTCCAATTTTTACAGTTCCAAATCCCACAATGCTTCCTTTGCTGTTTCCTCCAAATGAAACTTTTCCACCATTTACTTGAATAAGCTTTATGAAGTAATTTGAGTCTCCTGTCATGTGTCTTGAACATCCGTTGTCAAGATACCATTTTACATTCTTTTTGATAGAGACCTGCATTCAAAAGAGAGTCTCAAGCTTTCTTTGGTACCCAAATTTTCTTGGGTCCTTTGGCGTTAGTAGGATAAGCATTATTAGGCCATATTTTCTTAACAGGCTTCCAAACCATAGGACACTCTTTTTCAAAGTGATCCTTACTGTTACACTTTGAACACTTGAGGGCATTTTGACCTACAGACTTTACAAAAACTTTATTGAAATG
This sequence comes from Eucalyptus cladocalyx, assembly GCA_017140615.1. Lineage (NCBI taxonomy): Eukaryota > Viridiplantae > Streptophyta > Magnoliopsida > Myrtales > Myrtaceae > Eucalyptus > Eucalyptus cladocalyx. Next base: position 20,670,410 of record CM029516.1, read on the forward strand.
ATTTTTGTAAGCCTCTCTCGACGGTCTTTTCTTAATTCTTTCTTTTACTTTCGGAAAATCAATCAAGGGGATTGTTTTTGCTGTCATACCTAGACCAGACTTATTGAAGTAAGGTCTTTGAACTGAAAGAACTTTTTCAAGTTTTTCAAACCCTATTGAGAATTTCTTTGAAATATTTGATAAGTCAGTTTTTAAGAGAGCATTTTCTTTCGAAAGATTATCTTCATTCTCTTTAAGAGTAGAAACATTTAAGTCTAAACTTTTCACTCTTTCTTCTAAAATGTTTTCCTTTTGTTTTAAAGCTGAGTTTTCCTTTTTAAGTTCGGAAATTTTTTTGAGAGAAGTCTTAAGACTAAAACACAATTCATCAATGTATTTGGAGACTTTGACAGGGATTTTAAAATCACTTACCTCAAATTCATTGTCCGAGTCTGATCCAGAGTCTGAGTTAGATTGTGCCATCAGACACAGGTTGGCATATTCCTCATCACTTTCTTCACACTCTGTATCGCTCCAGGTTTCGGCTTTGAGAGCTTTTCAAGACTTTTCAGCTTTTCCTCTCTTCTTCTTCGAAGAGGACAGTTGGGTCGATGTGTCCCTTTTTCTTACATTCGAAGCGTACTACATCTTTGTTTGGTTCCTCATTATCAACAAACTTGGTTTGCTGTTTCTGAAAAATTTGTTTCTTTGAGTTGAACCTTCTTCCTTTTCTATTCAGCTTTCTGAATCTTCTTATCATAAGAGCAAGCTCCTCATCGTCCGATCTTCTTCGAATATGTGTCATCGAATCATCATTAGATTTTAATGCAATGGATTTCTTACCTCTTGGATCTTCGTCTTCATTGATTCGTTCCACTTCGTAAGACTGAAGAGTTCCAATCAGCTCGTCGACAGATAATGGCATAATTCTTTGCGTCTCTCTTATTGAAATCTTTATATGATTCCAATCCTTGGAGAGTCCACGCAGTAGCTTGTTCACCTTCATGGGATCAGAAATTTTTTGTCATTGATTCTCAAGACCATTGACAATATCTGTAAAACGGCTAAACATGTCAGTTATAGATTCTCCTGGTTTCATTTTGAAGGCTTCATATTGACCAATGAGAATGTTAATTCTGGTCTCCTTCACTCTGTCTGTCCCTTCATAGGTGATATGTAATCTATCCCAGACTTCTTTTGCTGTAACACAAGAAGATATTTTGTTATATTCAGTTGGTGACAAAGCACAATATAAAGAGTAAATTGCTTTTGCATCGAGTGCTTGTCTCTTGTTTATCGCTTCTTGAGACATTCCGCTGGTCTCAACGGTTTCTTTCCCTCTTTCGAATACGATGCAAAGAGTAGGAGTGATTCCTCTTTCCACAACGTCCCATTCCAGAGGATCCTTTGACCGTAGGAAAGCTTTCATCTTGTTCTTCCAGATGTTGTAATCATTTCCATCAAAGTAGGGTGGCCTGGTATTGTTTTGCCCTTCCACCAGCCCTGGTGCTAGCATAGTAGCCATGGATCTTTTACTCTGAAGTAAAATACTTCAAATAAAGGAAGAACACGAGCTCTGATACCAATTGATTTTGCTAGTACGAGTACCTAGAGGGGGGTGAATAGGTATATAAAAGATTTTTCTTGATGATTGCACAATACTTAGACAGTTAAAGGATTTGCAACAATTAATAATCAATCATAAGACTGAGTAAAGGAAAGAGAGAATTGAACACATGGTTTTATAGTGGTTCGGCTTGATTCAAGCCTACGTCCACTCTTTTGCACTAACAGCCTATTGGCTGGATTCCACTATGAACAAAGAGATGTTACAGTGTTGATCTTCCTTGATTTCTAGGTGTAGATGATCTACCACACTCGCTCAAGGTAACAAGTATAAACTGTGTATACAATTTCGCTCAAACCGTATCAACTAATATTCAAGGTTCTTCGACTCGGAATTTTTCTATTGATCACACTCTCTTAAAAACAACTAGAACGTCTTCCTTTTATACTCCTTTATGCCATCATAGCCGTTGGCACTTACCAAATGAATTCCTCCAATCTACCCGTTGGACGGAATCAATCAAGAAGATCATTCGAGCTATTTAAGGAATATGACGATAGCCCATCAATCCTGTTCGCCCATACAATCACGATCTTGGTTTCCAAGAATAGAACATTCCAAGAATATTTCGTCGACCATCAGATCTTCAATCGATCTAGATACGAATAAAAGAATCCGTTATTTTTATCCAACCAAGGAATCTACTCCAGAGGATAGGATCGAATCATCAACCATATATTTTGGCTATGGATTTCCTTCGTCACTGGATTAGAAAGACTGTCAGTGAGAATAGTCTTGAGTCTTGAGTCTTGAGTCTGGTGATCATAAAGTCTTCAGACTTTAAACTATCGGTTTGCAAGTATCAAGACTAGACTGATAGAAACGTTTTGTCATCTTCAAAATATTTTGGAAAGATTTCTCCAACAAAGTGATGTCTCCTTCTAAGTCTATTGTGTTCATCATGGTGGTAGTCATATCAATGGAAGTTTGGGGAGGGAAAGTGACTGAGGATGAGGGCTGGACATGGTGGGGTCTTGAACTTGAGTGTTTATGATATTTTTGTGGCCCCCCTCTCCAGCTGTTGTCTTATCCTTCTTCCTTCGCTTGCTTTCCCCATTGTTGTGAGCATTTGAGCTCAAGAAAACCAGAGGAAGCTAGCCAGCCTAGCCCCGTAGCCTATCAACCACCCTTTGTTGCCCGAGCGCCGTCGCTGCCACTCATAAGTCGCGCCGTTGCCCGCTCGCATCCGCGCGCTCGTCCGCGCCTAATTGCCGTCCCCGCGAGCTAGGGCCATCATCCTAGGCCTCCGTCCAGCCAGCTGAGACACCACCGTTGCCATCCAAGTCGCCAGAGCCACCGCTAGGAGCCGCTGCAGCCGTTGCTATCTTGCCTTGCTGTTTCCCCCCGCCGTCCGACTGCTTGACCAACCCTCCTTTGGCCCAAAGCAAAAGCCGAGTCTCAACCCAAGCTAAGACTTGTGTGCTATTTTCCAGGCCCGTCCAGATCTCCTTTGGCGTCGCTCTAGGCTTGTGTCTTGCTTGCCTCTACGTTGCCATCACCGTGAATTCATCATCCCCATAAACCGGTGAGTTTTCTCACTAAACGTTGCTAATGAGGTTAATGACACTTAAGAGGTGATTAGATTAAGTTAAGTGTGATTAGTATAATTTTTAGCTTGTTTAGTTAAATTAGGTTAGTTAGATTAGTTAATTAGGTGGCTAGAAATGGTAGTTAGTTAGTTTAATATGTGGCCTTGTAGTTAAAATGGTTGGAATAATTTAATTAGTCCAATAAGTGGTTAAATTAACATTATTAGGCCTAAGTATGTATTTATTGATTTAATTTGTATTCATTTAATTAATTTTGCTATTTATTTAATTATTTAATATTTTTCAGAAATTATACTGAAATGGCCGGTGACTGGAATTTCGTGCTGATTGCAGTAGTGTGTGTGCTTAGTTTATGCAATTGAATGTTAATTTGTGCAAATTGAGTGATGATTGTGATTTTGAGTTATTATTTCAAAATTATGAAATTTTGGTAATTAATTAGAAAATACCAGGTGTTGAGTTTTGACACCGAAAATGATTTTAAATACTATATAAAATAGGAGGATTTTAAAAGGAAATATTTCAATTTTTAAAGTTTGATCTAACCGTGTACCCACACACGATTATTTTCATCGGGTGTTTTTAATACGAAGAAAATATGCCAAGTACATTATCTTAATTGAGACATTTGAGTGCAATGCACGGTGTCCTTGGTTGAAATTTAATGATTGTGTGATGGTTAAGAGAACCCATCCCCGGTGTGCATTGGGTGGACGATGCCCCTTGTCACGACCAAATTTTTTGGTGTGAACCACCTAGGGTTTGGCTAATGGATTGTTTAAGCCTAGACTTAACTCAAGCTCTCCCAAGCCCATACCAATTCGTGACTTAAGTTCAAATTTCTTAACATGCAAATGGATTTTATGTAGGAGTTGCCGCTAATCAATTTTTTTGGTGGGTCGATTAAAAACCCAAGTAAAGTAACGGGAGTTTTAATTTACTCTTATGAACCAGAGACTCTAGGTACAGGGACTTGGTTACACTAAATTTTTCTAATGCCCTTTCGGTACCATTCTTTTATTTTCAAAAATGCTTTTATAGGCAGCTTAAATTGATTTTAAATTTAATTCCCTAACATGTGAGGTGATCATACGAGTGCGCAAACCACCAATTTAACACCCAAGTAAAACAATAAATAAATTGCAGGACTTACCTCATAGCAACGAAAGTATCTGCGTTGTTAGATCAAAATTCACATCAACAGTCCTAGATATGATTTCTAATTAACACGCAATTTCTTTTTTCGTTTTGTTTTCACTTATTTAATGAAAATCATGCAATATGCAATGCAATATAATTAAATAACCTAATTATAATGTCATGCAATTTCTAATTAAATGGACCTAATAACAATCTCTAAATGACATGCATTTCATTAACCTAACGCTATATGACGTGCAAATGATTTTTTTATTTTCTTAATAAGCATGCAATCTATCCTAATATGCAATGATGTGCAAAGAATGCCATAATTCTAATTTTTTCTTTTTTATTACGAAATTCGAAATTAAAATTGCCAAATAATTAAACGTGCAATTCAAATTTAAAACTAACATCCTCAATGATTGCATTTTTTTGGATTTTTTTAAGGGATTCGAAATAAATAAATTTCCTATTCTAAACATGCAACATATATTCTAACATGAACCTAATCTAACTCAAATATATATTTTTTGGTTTTTCTTTTAAGGGAACAATCAAATAGAGGCATCAAGAAAGCACATCACCAAATCAAGCAAGTTATCATCCATGTCCATTTAATTTTGGAAAATAAATTGACAAATCATATCTCGTGCATGAGATCGGATTGGCCAATTTTAAAATAAAATCATGAACCGTATCTTGAGCGTGAGATCGAATTGGTGATTTTTCCGTACGATTGCAGGTCATATTTCAAGTGTGAAATCGGACCGTCAATCATATGTACGTTGTGAAATTAGGAAGATTTCCCAATTTAAAAGGCTAATCAAGATTACAAACACCGTGTCGACGAATTTTTTGGAAATTAACATAGACAAAATTTTGACTTCCAATTTGGACTTCGAACAGTGGCTTGTGAATCACGATTGTGTTTGATTTGGATTAGTAGCTCGTCGCCTTAGCTTGCGGTGCGGTGCTCAACAAAAGTGGTGGTGTAGCCGACGTCGAGGAATCTTTGCATGACGATGCAAGGCAAAGCCGAGAGTTGGATACCGTGTAATCGTTTTCGCCTACAAAAGCAATCAATCACCGCAGAAGCTATTGGACAAACGTTGACTTAAGAAAACGTTGCGGTGGAGAGACCAAGGCAATAACTTGGTAAGCTTCGAGATCAGCGTCGATTAGAACTTGAACGCGTGACTAGAGGATGGAATTCTCGATTGGGGTTATTGGCGTCCCTTGAGAAATCCTGCAGCCACTTGATGAGGCACGACTAAGGCTAGTCGCGGCGGGAACCTTGCTGAAAACTTGCCATGGAAAAGTCGATCACGACAATAAAGAGACAAGCTTGCTGGAAGTGCAATGACGTGAGGAGCTACTGCAACGTCTTCAATTTTTGTGAAACACAATCAATTGCCCCTCAAAGTTGACCACCCCTCTTTTACTGGGAACATCTATGCCCTGATTTTTATTTTCTCTCTTCATGCATGGATTTATGCATGGGTGCTGTAGAGAAGTGGAGGCACGCTGTTGGGAATGACTGATCCCCGAAAACGGGATTCGACACTGAATCGAACCCCTAAATCAATGCGGAAGAGAAGCCTGGGAAAACAACACGTATCACTGATCCTAAAGCACACCACGGATTCGAGCGTACCTTGTTAGCCACAGATTAAACACCAATGCTGAAGAGGAAGAAAATCTAGCCCAGTTCGATCCGATGGCGCTTTGAAGGGAAGAAGAAAAGTGCCTTTGCCTTATTGTTTCTTCTTTTTCTTTTTGAGAGAGAATGCGCGGGAGAGAGGAAGCGTACGTTTGTTTTTCCAATGGTTGTCCTCTCTCTCTCTCTCCTTCCTTTTATACCTTCCCCCATCCACGGGCCCTATTCCCGTGGGCTGGGCCTTTTTGGGCCCAACTTGAGCGGATGGGCCTTAAGCCCATCTCATAAATCCATCATCTCCCACTCGCACATGGTGGTCCAAAACCAACATGGGCGGACAGGCCCTACTCAGCCCCATCAGAGAATAATCCATCATAGACTCTCACTTAACATGGTGGGCCGAACATAATCCTCTTTTCCTCTCTTCAACATTCATACCGGTGAATAATCCGTGCGACCAGCATACTTTGAGAGCTCGTTGCCATACATCTGTTAGGAATATATAACAGCTCATAATGGGCATCACATCCTTAGTAGATTTAGTATGCAGTACCCTAGATCGATCGATCACATTTATATCTCTCTTGATCTCTTTTAAACAATGATATATTTATTGTATTCACAATTATGATTATCACAAAGACAGTCATAATTGGTTAACCGGTGAATACAAAACTACAATGTGATTCTCCAAAATCGATCTTCCTCTTTCCTTCAAATGCTCAATTTCAATCCAGCTTGCTTTTCTAGAAATGCCCCATTAGATCGAATCACTCATGACCATTGGCAACATCCTAAGATAGCAAACACTAAATAGAAATCTTGAGAATAAGTAAGAGTCATGAGGGGACTAAGAAATTGAGGAACTCTCTTCCTCAAGCGTCTCACACGACATAAAAGTTGAGATCAAACTTTTGCCACTCTTATTGGTCGTCTCATGCATACGTAGTATGAAATACGTATTACGGTATTAACTCCTTTCCCATGGAGCGTATGTCTATACCGTTCAATACCGTATAGATGATAGTTCAGACATACCCAATGTCTAACTTGAGTTCACGTATCTACTCATTCTCAAAATTCATCAGAACTCACATTTGGCATCTTAGACAGATAAAGTAAAATATGTGGGGTATTTTACTTTCGGACATTGTAAGTATTATATCCTAGTCTTAACACCTAGTTAAGGCGACATACGTGTTTTAAGCTTGAGCTCTCGATTATCACCTAGATAATAAGCTTTAAAACAGTCTCATCTCTATTTATAACACAGTAAATAGAGGCGATTACCCGTGTGAGTGGGCTAATCTTATATCTGTCCGACATACTTCTCATCTTAAAGTAATGCACTAAGCATTAAGATGCATAAAGATCAAACAAAGATTCATAGGCATTAATGATGAAAACACAAATTCATCAAATGTGAACACTTAGGGAAAATACAATATTCAGTACATCAGTCTCTACGCAATCCTAGAGATTTCATATTGCCACAAAACACATCTCTAGGTATTGGCTTTGTCATAAGATATGCTACCATTCTATGCGTAGTATGTACTCTAAGTTCACGTCTTTTCGTGCAATCATATCATTTACAAAATTATACTTGGTATCTATATATTTGGTTTTGCCATGATATTTTGGATCTTTGGTGTACGCTTTTGCTGCTTGGCTATCACAGTTAACCAACAATGAATCTGCAGCACTTCCAATAACACCTAAATGATCCAAAAAATCTCTTAAGCCAAACATCTTCTTATACTGCTGCTGATAATACCACGAACTCAACTTCCATCGTGGATAAGGTTATACACTTTTGTTTCTTACTGCTCCAACATATGGTGCCATTATTCGGTAAGAAAACAAATCCAGAGGTAGATTTCTTTTCATTTAAATCTCCTCCCCAAACAGAATAAAAATAGCCTAAGAGTCGCAGATCCCTTCCTTAATAACTCAACGTATAATCAGAAGTCCCATTTAGATACCTTAGTATTCTCTTAACGGCTTTCCATTGTGCTGGACTTGGATTGGATTGGTATCGACTCACCATTCCAACTGCAAAACATGTGCCGGTCTTGTACACATCATAGCGTACATCAAGCTCCCAACAGCACTAGCATAAGGAACATGTTTCATTTGTTCCTTCTCTTATAGAGTCCTTGGACACAGTTTATGGCTCAATCCTTCACCTTTTGTAATAGGAGTGTCTATGGGTTTACAATCTTGAAATCTTAATTCCAAGAATGTATGCAATATCACCCATGTCTTTCATCTCAATGTTAGAAGACAACCATCTCTTGACAGTATTAACCAACTCCATATTGCTTCCGGCAATCAGTATATCATTAACATACAATGATATGATCACAAATTGATTCTTGGATCTTTTGATATATACACAATGATCCTCATCAATCATTGTAAACTCATATGCCACTATGGCATTATGAAAACGTATATACCATTGTCTTGATGACTGCTTAAGACCATATATCGACCTCAAAAGTCGACATACTTTTTCTTCTTGGCCTTTCACTATGAAACCAACATGTTGTTCCATATATATTTCTTCCTCTAATTCTCCATTGAGGAAAGCAGTTTTTACATCCATTTGATGTAACTCAAGATCCAGACTTGCCACTATTGCCAGAATAATGCGAATCGAGGTAAATCTCACTACAGGAGAAAACGTATCTTCATAATCAATTCCTTCCTGTTGATTATACCCCTTTGCCACAAGGCGAGCCTTATGCCTTTCAATCAAGCCATCAGCCTTTCGTTTTATTTTGAGAACCCATTTGTTCCCAATAGCTCTGCGTCCTTTTGGAAGATCAACCAGTTCCCAGACTTGGTTTGATTTCATTGACTACATTTCCTCTTCCATTGCATGAATCCACTTTTCCTTACTAGGGCAATTCAGAGCCTCATTGATATTTCTTGGCTCATCCTCATCTTGTGGAGCAACCATAAAAGTTTCCCCTTCAATGTCAAAACGTCGACGGGGAATACTTTGGCGACTTGTTCGCCGTATGGGAGATTGTACACTTTGCACATCATTCTTCATCATGCTCCCACTTGGATTAGATAATGATAATGTCATCTCATCATGTGGTTGTAATTGATCACTTATCATATTACTCCCACTTGGACGAACTTCACTAATATCATTATCTTGATCCAAGGTTTCAAATAGGGAACAATCTTCCCCTATTTGGCCCTTCTTAGGAAATTCATCCACTAAGGATGTGACATCCCGTGATTCAAATTCAGTTATACTCCCACTTTCCTGCTCACCTATGAACACATACCTTTTTGAGTGTTCACAGTATCTCATGAAAAATACTCTTATTTTCTTTGGGACCCAATTTCCCAAAACTTGTGAGAGGACTCATGAATATAAGCACCACAACCCCATGGCTTAAGAAAACTTAAGTCCGGTTTTCTAACTGTCCATAACTCATATGAAGTGGAAATAACTGATTTGGAAGGCATTCGGTTAAGTATATTGGCAGCGCTAACAACGCATCACTCCAAAAAGTGATAGGTAAGTTAGCATGCGCCATCTTAAACCTAACCATTCCAGTATGGTTCTGTTTATTCTCTCTGCAACACCATTTTGTTGAGGAGTATATGGAATAGACAACTATCTTTCTATTCCTTTTTCATCACATAATTTTCTGAACTTATCAGATAAATATTTTCAACCTCGATCGGATGTAAATACCTTTATTTTCTTGTCTAATTGATTTTCTGCCAGGTTCATAAACCTTCTGAAACAACTTATGCTTCAGATTAATGAGAAATCAAATAGACATATCCGACTCGAGTATAATCATTTATAAAAAAGTGATGAAATAAACAGCCCATGCCTTTCTCTCACATTCATTGGACCACAGACATCAGAATGGATTAAATGCAGAGGAAATTCAGCTCTTTTTCATTTTCCAAATGGTTTCCTTGTCGTTTTCCCTTCTAGGCAATGCTCACTTATGAACAAATCGACTTTTTCAATATTGCCCAACAAGCCCTCTTTGGCTAGTCTATTCATATGTTGTTGGCCCATATGACCAAGCCTAGCATGCCACTATATTCACATCATTATCATATAAGGTAGAAGACGTGAAATAAGGGAATAACATATTGACATCATCACAGTCAACATTTAGTACAATAAAACCATTCAGTAAGTGACCACAATCATAGTAGTTTGTATCTAAACACAAATCTACACATTTATTATGGAAGTTCATACAAAAACCAAGCTTAACCAACACTAAGACAGACACTAAATTTCGACGAATCTCCAGAGCATATAGAACATCAAGATGCGTCCACCATGCATGTTCAATTGGCATGTGCCAATCCCTTTAACTTCAGCTCTTGAGTTATTTCCCTCATAGATTCACTTAGTTCCAGTTGGTATCGTCGAAATTCCACGAAGGATCCTCTATCCTTCGCTACATGGTCTGTCGCTCCTGAATCTACAAATTCACAAAGGATTAGACTCATCAAGAATACAGAACTCGACACAAAAGTAAAGTTCTGAAAAGTATAAGGGGTGTTTACTTTCTTTGGCTCACGACGTTTGCGAGCATAGTGACCCTTCTTGTCACAATTGTAACACCTCACTTTTGACATTTTCTTCACTTGAGAACGTTTTCCTCTCTTGTGTTGGTTAATTCTTGATTTCTTGCAATAAGGACTTGATCCTTTGCATTCCCACATATTGAATGAATCAATACGCTTGCGCTTAGAGCTCGAAGCCCTTTATGAGCTAGAACCAGCATTGAAAATATCTATTTTCGGCTCACATGCCGTCAAGCGGTCCTCTACCAGCTCAAGGTGGCGCACAACATTCTCAAGATCTTCCATAACATGGTCAAGAGCTTCTAGTGCTTCTTGATTTTTCAGCACATATTGAATTTTCATATTCAATATTTCATAATTGTTGCCGTTCATATCAGCAATTATATTCTTAGTTGCTGAACCATCGATCTGAACACATCAGACATACATGCATGAATAATTAATGCCTATCATTTATGCATCCCTATTTGCATAGACCCATCATATTAATGAATAATTTCAAGTAAGGCTTTAGAATCAAAAGGTCACTATGTTTCTAATCATCCTCCAAAAAATCCTAACTCAAAATTATTATTAATATAATTTTTTTATGCAAATAAATTCTATGAAGTTACAAAAACTTCTATTACTACCCACATCAACCAGCAATAACAGAAAGCAAATAAAATCTAATATCCAATAAAACAACAATGCTTTCACATGATACGACTAACATATCAGTTGTTACATCAACAACAATCAGGTAGTAAACATTACATAATTAATCAAAGAAATAAATAGGGAATGTCCATTCTAATCTATCACCAAAACATCTCGAGAAAACCGAAGGCACATTTGCCAACCATAGAAAAACTTTTGGAGAGCATTCATGTCGCCACCAAGGCGCATTCACTCGGTGCCATGTGGCGCTCAATCTAAGGGTTGAAGTTTTAGCCAACTCAATCCTATAGTGTTCTCTTACAAAAGCTTCCACCAGTTTCCTATAACTCGGGACCATGTTGATCTCCCATAGTCGATCCAACACTGCTTGCCATTCAGGTGGAAGAGTGTTCATCAAAGCCGGCACCTTCTCAAAATTCGGCATAAGATAACCATTCCAGATGATTTCCTGTATCATCTGATTGACCCTGACCACATGTGATACTAAATCACCATCATGCCACTGATAATTAGCTAATTATGACATCAGCCTTTTAAGTCTTGCATTACCCTCGTTTGTTCTCAGGATTATAGGTATCCTTGCATAACGCATCATAGTTCCTGCAACAAATGCAGAACTAAAAATGGATCACTTATAATCCATAATAAATATAAGGGAAAATACATAATTTTTTTTTTCGGGTCAACGGTCAAAGTCAACGGTCGGTCAACGGGTCGGCTCAATGGGCGTGCGGGTCGGACCGACCGCACGTGCCTCGCGCGTGCGGGGGATGACGTCACGCAGACGTCATCCGGCACGTGCCGGGCGCGTGCCTGCGTTCACGAGTCGGGTCGGGTCGCCGGTCGGGTCGGGTTGTCGGCCGGTGACCGCCCGGCGAAACGTCGTCGGCGATGACGTCATCGGTGACGCCATCCGAGCGGTTACCGACCGTGATGTCAGCATGCGTCGGTCCGCGGACCGGCGCATGCCGGTTCGCCGGCCGCCGGCGCGCACGTGCCGGTTTGCCGGCCGCCGGCGCGTGTGGCGCACGCGCTGGCGAAGCCAGCGCTTCTAGGCGCGTGCGGCGTCGTACGGAGGCGTGCGACATGTCGCCGAACTCGTCTCGACGTCGCCTTTCTCCTAGTTCCTTCAGAATTTGATTTCGACTTACGCAAACTCAGAAAAATGGCCGAACAACGCTCGGGTGTCGGTATTTCTCGCCCCGATCCGTACGGCCAAAAGTTTTTCGCGAAAAAGTAATCAAAAAACATCAAATTGATCGGGAAAACGTGAACTAGGGCTCTGATACCAATGTTGGGAATGACTGATCCCCGAAAACGCGGATTCGACACCGAATCGAACCCCTAAATCAATGCGGAAGACGAGGCCCGGGAAAAACCCGTATCACCAATCGTAAAGCACACCACGGATTCGAGCGTACCTTGTTAGCCACAGATTAAACACCAATGCCGAAGATCGAGGAAGAAATTCTGATCCGATGATGTCGATTCGACTTGAATAGAGAAACGGCGTCGCCTTAAGCGTTTGGGAGAAAAAGAGAGGGAAAGGAACGTATGTTGGAATTGTTATGCCAAGAGGTGTCATCTCCCTCTCTCTCCTCCATTTTATACCTTCCCCCATCCATGGGCCCTATTCCCGTGGCCGGGCCTTTTTGGGCCCGACTTGAGCGGATGGGCCTTAAGCCCATCTCATAAATCCATCACACGCGTTCCGTCTCTTCAAGTTTGTCTTGTAGGCGAATCTGTTGGGTTCACGAAGAAGACCTACAAAACAAAGGCGGACTCGACCAAAGGCGTAGTGGTTGGAATTCGTCGAGTCTGCACTAGATTGAAGAACAGGAACGCTGAAGGGACTCCTGATGTACTCAGTCAAAGATTAGCAGTAGCGTCGTGGCTGCTCGTGGCATCAGAATGCGTGCAGGCGCCAGTTTGGACGTGAAGCAGTAGCGATCAACGGAGGAACAAAGGCTAAGGATGGTGGGCTGCGAGTGTCGGCTTCAAGGTCGAGCAACTGGAGGCACCAATTGGGGGAGTCGAAGAAGACCCCCATTTTCTCCTTTCTTTTACCTCTCTGCACTTGACAGAGAAGAAAAGACCTTTTTTTGTGGCTCACGTTCACTCTGTTCTCTCTCACTTTTCTCTTTAAAAAAATGCCCTCTGCCCCTCTCACGATTTTTTTGATGAACCAACCTCGTACGTCCCAACTTTTTCATCCCTGTTCTCTCTATTGCGCTCCCCTTAATGTGGCCTTATGTTCAATGTGTGTGGCCTCTTCCGAAACCCTACGCAAACAACTTATTTATTTATAGGGCGAGGATTAGGGTTTTAATTTTTTCCAAATTCATATCCACAAAGATTTTTTTTCAAAATGCAATATTTGCTTTTCACATCTGCCCTATCCAAAAAATTCATTATATCCTGGAAAAATTTCAAATTCCTATTTTTCACGAGATTTTAAAAAAAGGGCCTTGGCCAATTTGCTCACTTTGTGAGCTTAATCCAACTTGTCAATTTAAAGCTCAGAACCACTAATTCAAACCCATCCGTTATCGGTCCAATAAATGCAAAAAATATAAATGCACCTAAATCTATATGCTATGCAATTAATTAATTAACTAATTTTTTTTAGGGGTTAAAATTAATCCCTAATTTTTTAATGCGATAAATGAATAAACGGGTCACCAAAATTTATGTGTCAACACCCCTATATGGGATGCCCTAGTAATGGATGTCGGATCGTAGTAGAGGCCAAACCAAAGCTCCTTCGGGAATGCTGTCTCCGATGTGTGTCGGGTGGATGTTGCTGCGCTCAAGGGATAAGGCAAAGCCTGGCTACGCCAGAGGACCAATGTGCATCGGGTAAAACTGCTTATGCAGGTAGTCGTCAATTGGAATGCGTGATTAATTGAAATAGACGCACCGGATTATGGGAGAAAATTATGTGGCATAGAATGAGATATGTCGTAACGATTTGGTCCTATAATCAGGACTACTGTGATTGATTGAGATTGACTAAGGTGTTCCAATTGATGTGTGAATTTATTATATGCATCTGTGATATGAATTGCATTAACGTGCAGAAAGGAACTGAAGTGAGGTGAGTCTTCTGTGATGTGTGGCTAGACTACTCTAGACGTATTTTCTTCTTAGTCGGGGTTTAGGGGGTGAACTTGTTGAGACGTTGTCTCACCCCGTCGTGGGCTTAACCTTTTTAGGTCCCTCTAGTTCATTTTGGACAGCCTCAGGGGATTTCTGAGTGGAGTATAGATGTTCCTGTCCACAAGAGTCACTGGATCCATGAGCTTGTTTTGACCACTATCTGGGTTGATGAGGGCCTACCTCAGAGTGTACCTCATCAATTTGGGGCGTGGTTTCACCATGGGCTCAATGGGTATAGGGAAGGTCCCCTTCAGGGTTTTAATATCCCCGCCATTGTGGTCAACGTTGCTCCAGGCGAGAGTGCAGCTGACCCTCCTGATAGGGTTATGGAGGACCCAAAGCCCTCGGAGCCTGTGGAGGTGGAGTCCGAAGAATCGGCAAAAGTGTCTGACTAGTAGGTCATAGGACAAATTTTTTTTGAAAGCCGATCTATTTGTAGACTTTTGTATATAAACCCAATGTGTTTATAAAAAGTGTTTTGTGAAAATTTTATCCTACTTTTCTATCCCATATTTGTGTTGTCTAGGGATTTATTATACACTTCCGTATGTGCAATAAAATGAATGGGTTGGCGAAACGTCATAAGATGTCGCAATTTTATCGACCACCGAGGGATGCGCATGCGCTCGAGATTTGAGGCATAACATTGGAGGCCAAGAAATGGACTACACATCCATTGGAAGAAAGAGCAAGCAAGTCAAACCTTCTTGGACAAGATAATAGCATATTAAATACATTTGGTTTCTAGTTATTTAATACTGAGATGAAGCGTCCAGGTTAACCTAGGACCTAGTTGGAAACTTGGGAGATAAGGATGCCTGACAATTAATGCTTCTTGACCAAGTAGGACGCCTCATTTTCCCAACTAAGGTTGCCACCTTTGATTTTCGAAATCACTGGACTTGTGCTACTTGCCAATTTTACACAGATTTTTGTGGTGTGAACTTAAAGAAACTTCCTCCATGAAAGTTGTTCTAAACATTTTGATCTAAAGCATACTTAAGTTTTATATTTTTCTGAGGTGAAATGGTAGGGACGAAGGCCCAATCATTCACCGTCTGAAACTTGTCCCGTATAGTGAAAACGGTGACCAGGTTACCTTCTCGAATTCTTATAAAATCTTCCCTTTCAAATTTGGACATGCTTCTTTCACAAAATTTTTAAATGGCATTCATATATACAACATATTAAAATTTCAAAGAGTTTTGTGAAGATTTGGATTTCAAAATGAGTCTCTCTCTCCCATTGTTGAATCTACTCAACGGATAAATATTTGGGTTGTGTACAATGATTTACTACTCTTTCCACAACACTAATTTGAATTGACTTCCTCCATGAAAAATTTCTTTTAAGGTCTTCTCTAAAACATATTAAAATTTCATAAGTTTTTTAATTTCGTTTGATAAGATAAAGACATCAATTTTGGAAATTGTTCAAAACTGTTTTTCTCACCCAAGAGGTATGAGTCACGCCCAAGCTTGAACTGAAGTCCTTAAATGACATGTTGAGGTGTACCTAATGAGATCTTTCTCAGCCTTGGAATCAACTTGAACGATAGACTTTTCTAGATTGCCTTCTTGAGGAAGGAAAATTTGCCTTCTTAAATAAGGAAAGGAAAGTAGAAAGAAAATTCTAGAATTCCTTCATGAAGAAGGTGAGGTGTCCCTTGACTTTTCAAAGATCATGATTGTAGTCCAAAATATCTTGGATATTCTAGAAAAGTGGCATACACATAGACCAAGTGGAGAGCGCTACACAAGCCCTCATTAATAACTGAATATTCTAGAATTGTCTAGTTGGCAACCTAAAGTAGCTTTATCGTTAGACTTCATTAAATGTCCATAAAATGTGGGATATTGGTGAACCAATGAGAGAACGAAAAGCAGGCCATAATCGATGACGCCTAGGAGCCTAGATTGCCAAGTAAGGCCTTTAGCTCGGCCAACTCATCTTCTAGGTATAATCATGAGGCAAAGTAGACTTTCCACCCAAGGAAAGTAGGCGGGACACTTGGAAACATGGGAGAGGACCGCTTGGCTTGGTAATGATGGCTCCAAGGGCTATAAATAGGAGGAGCACTTCCCATTTTCCTCACTTGTCTTCCATTTTCTCCACCCTCCTTCTCCTAGAACGCCCCTCCTCCCTCCTCACGCTCTCTCTCTCTCTCTTTGCCTTCAAGGCAAGCCGTCCATCTTGTGTAGTTCAAGCTTTAGTTCGAGGTTCATCTAAGTAAGTAGAATCTCTAACTCTTGGCTAGGGCGATAGCCTACATCGTTGAGTTTAGTAGTGTGCTCACCCATGTTAGCTTTATGTATGTTGTGATGTTCTTTTGCATGTTTGCTCATGTTTGCATTTTTGAGTGTGTTCATACCCATGATGAGGTTAAGGTTCGCTCGGCTTGGAATTGACGTCAAGTCGTGATGGCCTAAGCAATCGCTCTCGGCATATTTTATCATATGATGTTGAGGATCATGGCACATTCAGTTGAATGAGCATGCCCTCGGGCTATGCGTGTGTCGACTAAGATAAAAGATGAAAGACCGGCTTGTGTGATGCACTCATGTGTGCACTTAAAGAGAAAAAAGCGCTCATCGTCACATAGAGTTGGCAGCGATGCCTCATTCATTGAACAAGATGCCCTGGTTGAACCAAGATGTGTGGGTTGAGCTTGGATGCCTTGGGTAAGCTAGCCCTGAGATGCTCTAATTTAGCTAGGATGCCTAGGTTGAGCTCGGATGCCTTGGTGAGCTAGCATTAGGATGCCTCGGTTGAGCCAGAATACCCTGGTTAAGCCAGGATGCCTAGCTTGAAGCTAGATGCCTCGGTTGAGTCGGGAGGGCCTGGTTGAGCCAGGACAATGATAAATGAATTTGCATGAGTATGATATGTTGATTTATTCATTGACAAGCTGAAGGTAATCATGCATTGAAGTATGTTGTAATGGACATCTGTATGTAGTTGAAGTGTAGCAATAAGTTTGCTAATCATATGCCATCAATGTTGTATTGCGAGTGCTGTACCTACTAGATTTTGATGATGAGATGTCTTCCTAGTAGAGACTTAGGGATTTTACTTACCGAGCTTCCCCAAAACACACCCCTCGTCTTTTGAGTTTTGTAGGCGTAGAAGTCTCACGTCAATTTTGGGAGTTGCAATCTCATTAGAAGAGCTAAGGTTTACCCTGACCTTTTAAAGATGTGGAAGTTGAAAATATAACAGCTCGCGATAGAAGGGCTTGTAAACGTAGCTGATGTAATTGTGTATTTGTAAATGGTTGTTTTCTTGGCTGCTTGTTGTTGTCCGGGTGTTGTATGTACGTTTTTGCATGTGCTTAATGAAAAGATAAAAAGAAATGGGACAGCGATGTGCCTAGGACGTCGCGAAAATAACGCTTTCTACTTGTGACCCTAGGGACGGAATTGGGGTCATGACATCACCACCCACTTGTCGATGGCAAATCAATAATAAGGTTCGTGCATTGCCTTGTTTATGTATATGAAAGGCTCTCAACCATCTATGTGCTTTGAAGAATCAAAGAAAATGAGTTAGTATTTTGGTCACAAAAAGGGATTTGTGCATCTCATGAAACTCGGTTAAGCACTAAGTGACCCAATTCAAAAATATCACACATAGACTTTCATTTTTCTTTTTCAGTATCACATTAGTCAAAATTAATCGACTCTTCCGGTAACAACCGGGCATCGGTCCTCCCTTGGCAACTAGCATCATATCGTTCTCATTATCAGGATGGCATCCAAGGTGACCCCCAGGCATTGACCTCTCCTAGGGTAGCATTGTCCATGATCTCAATATCGAAACGACATCCAGGGCTTTACCCTAGGCAATGACCCAACATTCCCCAACGTCGACATATAAGTCCATTATGTGTCCATGTATTTCAAGTATCAACCGATTCATTTTATGTTTAAACTTTTAGCCAAATGAAAAGCCCAAAGGCATGCCATGCAAGGTGAACTAATAAATGACTCTTGTGTTTTATTAAATCAAACTCATGCTAGATATGATTCGGGATTGTGACCTTGACTTGAAACCATTTGCTTAGGCTTTAGTATTGTCCATAGTTACTGAGACCTCTCCTCGATATCCGGGTGTGCTTGACACTCATGCGGGATCATGAACTTACTTAATGCAATAACAAGCAATAGAAACATAACAGGCACAACAATACAAAGCCAACACAATAAAATGATGACATGATCCTAAAATCGATAAGCGTAGCACATTACCTTATCGAAGAGTTAGGAAAATTTACTTGCTACCTTTTGGACCTAGCTCTAAGATGCTTCTTTGGTGGTTGGTTGGCATCTAAGGCAGCTTGGAGGAGAAGGGCGTGAAAGAGAGGAGAGGAAGGGAGAGGAAAGGAGAGAAAATACAAAGCCTTAAAATGTGAAGATGGCTCATCCTATTTATAGACCTCATCTTCTTAGATTTGTATTGCAAGCTCATGATTATGCCTAAGAGGCAAGTTGGCCTAGCTATCCTCTTGAGTTGGTGTCTCAGTCTCTTGGTGTTCACTTGTGATTAGTTCACATATTTACCTGTTCTTCAAGGCTCATTTTAGGTTTGTTATTGCCTATAATGCCTAAGGAGACACATAAGCCTTTTGATGCGTCATGTTTTCTTCTAATTGGCTAGTTCTTGACTTGTTCATTAAATATACAATCTAGGGCCATCATACTCTAAGATTTACCTAAGATTTGATCATCAAGAAACTTGGACTTTGGACAATTTGTTCTCTAAGTTAACCACATTAGCGTGTGACTCACTAAGCTCATTAATTAGCTAGCTTTCAAAAGCATTTAATGTGTTCTTATCTTCAAGTCAAGAAGACTCTAGATTCGCTTTCTTCTCCAGTTAGGCGTGCAGCCCCCTTCCTTTCCAAGTTGGACGTGTGGTTCTCCCATTTTAAGGTGAAAACAGTTTTGAGCAACTTTCGAAATCAATACCATTACCTTATCAAACGGACTCGAAAAATTATAAAAATGTAATATATTGTAGAGAAGATCTTAGAAAACATTTTTTTAATGAAGGAATCTAAACCAAATTCGTTCTGTGGGAAGAGCAACAAATCATTGAACACAACCCAAAAATTCATTTATCGAGTAGATTCTACGGTCAGAGAGAGAGAGAGAGAGAGATTCATTTTGAAATCCAAATCTTCACAAAACTCTTTGAAATTTTAATATGTTGTAGATATGGATGTCATTTAAAACTTTTGTGAATGAAGCATGTCCAAATTTGAAAGGGAAGATTTATAAAAATTCGAGAAGGCAACTTGGTTATCGTTTTCACTATATTATGCAGGTTCTATATGGTAATTGATTAGGCATTTGTCCCAACCATTTCACCTTATAAAAATATGATTAAGTATGTCATAAATTAAGATGTTTTGAACAATTTTCATATAGGAAGTTTCTCCAAATTCAAAGCACAAAGACCTCTATAAAATTGGAAAGCATGAAAGGTCCAGCAGTTTCGAAAACTAGGAAGTCAAAACCTATGAAACTCATGTGGCAAGTCTATGGGGGAGAGGTGGCACCTAATTTGGCTTGCAAGATTACTTGTCATCATTCCCTAAGGCCATGCATTATCCCTTTTCATTAATTATTTGGGATACATAAGCCTCCATATTCATTATCCTCATTTAATGCATTTAACTCTTGTTCTTCAAGAAGATTATCTAGCTTAGCCTCCTAGTTGGGACCAAAATAAGGGTCGAAATCGAGGATGTTACATCTTTCGACCACACCAAATTTAGGACTTCCAAGTATAGTGAACTGAGCCACTATCCCAAAATTCTCACGGTATTGTGTAAACCTTGAGTGAAGGCTAAGGACATTTGGTCATTAGCTTTGTACATGTCTTAGTTACACATGAAGAAAGGCTAACTATAAAGATAAGATATGTGGGTTCATTATAATCATGAAAATATTCTCTAGTGGCACATTTGGTTTTCAAGAGAATGGTGACTGACAAATGGAATAACACATAAGGTATTACTTTTTACGAGGTATTATCCATTTTCCATACAACCATGTTGAATTCATATCAATAAAGTTGAGAGCATTCATGACCATGGAATGCCCTGTGTATGTATATGCAATTACTGCCATGATCCAGTATTTGAGACTTTATGAGATCGGATTAATTATTAAGAATTATCTCTAAATCAACATAAATGTGCACAAATATAGTACAATTTCAATTAATATAGCTCAAGTGGGAAAATATAAGAATTTTCTTGATGTGGACTGCATTAATTGCGAATGTAATTTACTGTTTTTACGGAACTGATCTAACAAGGTAAGATATAAAGTTTTATAACAATCGAATATGGACTTGACTTGTGTAGGTTGAGTTGGGCCCCACTCGTGACAAGAGGACCCATCCAAAACTATATAAATAGGCTATGGTCCCTCTTCTAACCCTCACTTTTTGCTGTTCAAAAATGCATACACTCACAACCTCACATAAGGACCATCTGTGAGGGGTAGTCTCATTGAGCCAGGGTATCAAGGGTGATAGAGGAGAAGATCTTCATCGTCGAAGATTTGGATTGTTGCTGTTTTGCTCCAAGAATCATGGATTCCAAATCAAATATTCAAATCTTCATTCTCTCTTTCAATATGTTCGAGTTTCTAACTATGTCGATCTTGGGAAGATGTTTTGATGGCCTAAATTTGGTTTTAATTTGCATATATGGCCTCATTTATTAATGAATTAAGCTATTAGATCAAGTCATAATTTTGCACATTTATAACTTGAAAAAGTGTGGTTTCATCTTTTCTTAAATATGGAGCCTTTCTGGATAGCTAAGTCTTTTTTTTTTCTCTCTTTTCTCTCTTTTCCCATCATCTTCTTCAACCTTCAACCATGGAAGAGGGTTTGAGCTAGTCTCACCCTCCCCTCTCTCTTTTGTTGATTTTGTTTGCATTCATTGTTCTTTTTTTTTTTTTTTGATTTTTTTCTTTCTCGATTTAGATTTGGGAGTTCTTTTGTCCCGGTTTGGTTCTCAATTTAAGAGTTTAAAATTTCTTGATCTAATTCTAGATTTGGGTACTATCCTCTCCTGATCTAGATTTGAGAGTTTGACAAATATGATTTTGGGGATTCTATGTGTGATATTCGAAACGTCACACAACATGTGTTTCTCACATTATTACTCTCTTTTGGTGTGCAGAAGCAAAATCAAACATTTACGAATATTTTTTTAACAATGAAAGTCTTATAACTATAACCAACATACTTATACTTCTTTTATTTACACTACTTATGAGTTCACAAGTCCATTACATCATGAGCAAAAGAAGGAAGTCTAGGTAGGGGTAAGGAATAGAAGTCTGGGGAAAGGTAGGGAGACTTATCTCTATACTATATTATATTTCCAAAACTTTGCCTATACAAATGTCTAGACTAAAGTCACGGGTTGATAACTTCTCTATTTGCTATGTCTAGGGGTGAGCGGTTCCCGGTTCCTTACAGGTTCCGCTTGGAACCTAGAACCTACCCTCAGGTACAGGTTCCTTATTTTTTGGAACTTGGAACCTACCCGTCAGAATCAAGAACCTGGAACCTACCCTGTCACAGATTCCGGGGTCGGTTCTAGGTTCCAACAGGTTCCAATAGGTTTTTTTTTTTTTTTTCATTTTTAGTTTAAAACAATGGAAATGAATGCAGCAATAATAAACAAACTTGTCATTCATCGAAGAGAATATAACACAAACAGCATTTTATAAGCAATAATAAACAAATTGAGTGAGCTTGCTATTATGGTAAGGCACATGAGGAAACTCTTTTGGATATACGGATGCATGTAGAACCTGGAACCTACCCTTTGACTAATTTGTAGATGCTGCCATGGAGATGTATGCGGAAATGATGCAAAGGTTGGCTGTGAAGAATTTCCTTCACGGAGAAATTGCTTCCAAATGACAACTCTATTTTTGTTCAATGCGAGCGAGTTAAGTTTATTGATTCATTCTCTTCTGCAGCAATCGGGTTCTTTTAAGACAGCGGGAGCAGCCCAAGATCGTCTGTACATGCAAGAATCGACAAGAAATGTAAGCAAGTGAATTTTTCTCTCATACTTAAAAACTGCACTTATAAGCTGGAGCTTCCATATTGAGGTTTACTCTTCACCAGGAATCAGCTAAGAGAAGCTACTGAGAGCACTGGCCTTCCAACTTCCCTTAGGACCTAAAATGACTTTGTTGCCGACTTGTTGCCGACATTGCCAACAACATCACCCTGCTCCAAAGATACACAGCCAAGCTCTTCACTTTTTCTCTGGATAAAATCAACCAAATAAAAAAAATTAGAAAGATAACATGATAGAAAGTACAGCCAGATGTTACGGATAAAATCGACCTCTCTTTTCATGGATATTTGGATTTGAGCATGTGAGTTTGGATCTGGTTTGATGGTATGTAAAATTTGGATCCAAAATGTAAAATTGGCATATCTTTTGATGGTACTTACAGAGTTTCCATTATGGGTTTCCAACAAGTAGCATTCCTTATTTAGATATCAAATATATCATAAGGGAAGAGATCAAACAATTGGATCCGCCCCATGGAATGAAATGAAAATCTACAAATGCACCTGAGCAAAGCTAACAGCTAAATACTTCTCTTCCTTTTACAAGTTGGACCTTTCTCTTCCACAATTACTTTGTTGATAAAAAAGCACTTGGAGATGCGTTATTTATCTAAGAATTTATGAATAATTCATGCAGGTTAACTACAAATGCATAATTTACACAAGGTGGAACCTTCCGAATGCCATGTATGCCAAGTTATCTCTTGCACTTAGCCACTTACAGGTTTCTAGCTCTAAATATATCGTGCTGCATACTTCACGATAGTTTATCTAAGAAAAAACATAGAGGAAGGACTTAGACTAATGGAAAAACCAAACACCTACTAAAGGAGCGTAGGTGCCAACACACAGTCAGGATCCATATGTGCAAAGATAAACTCTCTAAAATCGAGACAGCAATTGCATTTGTAAAATCTTTACCCAAGGAGCCACAAGTTACACCAAAAATTATCTTAAGTTATTCCTCAGACTAGAAAATACATGGGACCCTTCGTAAGGATTACATAACTACACGATATAAGTTTAAGAGATAGTTGTAGATAATGAAACCAACCATCCCTTTCTTCCTTGATGTTCCCTTACTAACTTTCTAGCCTGACTTATTATTCTGAACAAGTTTTCCTCATAGTAAAAAACAAGAGAAAACCAATTTTCACGGAATCCACATGATCAGGTTTCTCTTTACCATCTTTGATGACCAACATCCATTTACTAACAACTCATACCTTCTACAAAGAATGCTAAGGCACTATTCAGTCTTCAATGGCCAATGGAGGACTAAATTCCAGAAACAATCAAAAGCACAAGATAGAAGACGCAATCAGTAATCCTGACCAAATTCCACATCATAGAAAGAACAAACTCATACACTTATACTTGAGTTAGATCATCTTCTGCAATCAAATTACCCCTAGGAAGCATTGCACAAAAATCTGGCACAGCAAAATCAAAGCTTTCCGAAAGACGCACCAAAAAGCACTCGCGAATGCGGACCACAACATGCTGGCAACCCCAATTAGGGCAAAGAAAGAGAACAAGTGGGAGAGAGAACTCATGACGATGAGATCCTTGAGGTTACTTTGCTCTAGGGGCTCCAAGACGTAGGAGAGGACAGGGCGGTTGGCCACCAGAAGCAGCGCCTTCGGCACCTCCTACAACAAATTTGAACCGGGATGAAAAATAAAAACAAAGACGAAGAAGGATGAGAAAAGCCTTCGAGAATCGTTCTTTAAGTAGAACGCATTAGTTCCTTGGAGAAAATCTCCGAACCGTAGGAAGGTGGAGAGAGCGACCTTAGAGACGAGGGGGACGAGCTTCTTCGAGAAGCCGTTGGCCAACACCACCACTTGGAAGGGACTTGAGGCCTAACTCCGTGTGGAGATCCGAGAAGGTGATCGTTTGATTTGTCGAGGAAGTGTTACCCGAAGATGTAGGTCTTGCTGGAGAGGAACTCGTCGAGGAAGCGTTACACAGAGATGTAGGTCTTGCCGGAGAGGAACTTGTCAAGGGACTTGAGGCCCGACTCCGTGTGGAGATTCGTCGAGGAACTCGTCGAGGGCGAGCACTGAGCAGTGAGTAGATTTGTCGAGGAACTCGTCTAGGGCGAGCACTTCGTCGAAGGCGAGCATTGAGCAGTGAGCAGATTCGTGAAGGAACTCATCGACGGCGAGCATTTCATCGAGGGCGAGCACTGAGCAGAGAGCAGCATCGGGCAAAGACAGAGAGAAGAAGCGTGAAGTGAAAGTGAGAATTGAGAGTCTGAGACTAGGGTAAATTAATTTGGGGTTTTTTTTTTTTTAACCTAACCGGTTCCCAAAAAAGGGGAACCGGGAACCGGAACTAGTCCCTTAAGAACCGGGAACCACACTCACCCCTAGCTATGTCTCTGTCATCCAAATTGAAGCCACTCAATGGACCGACTAACTCAGCCTCAAGGTTTTGATACCAGACAGTGAACTGAAAAGGAACCTACTTAGTGGTGCCTCCTTTATCAACTCATATTGTAGAACTACATTTGGTATATATAATCCTTGACTCTAGTTCAAGCACACTTTCATAAAAACCTTCATTATACACAATGACTCTATAGTGCAAAGGTTGAGATGTGTCTATCCTACACATTTGGATAATAAAAGGGATGAGTTGAGTCCTAACAAATGAAATTTATAGTTTTAAGTTAGAAAAATCATTTACCACTTTACCTGATATACGCAAAATGTAATGCATAATCATTCAATAAATGTGATACAAACATAAATAGATTTTACAATCTTCATTTTCATTTATCACCGAAATTGGAGGTGCAGACCCTTGGAGTGCCATAACTTGGCAGAAAGGGACACTAAAGTGCTATAACTTTTGAAAGGTACACTTAAGTGCCAAAATGGGAGCAAAGTGGATCACTTGAGTGCTAATCCGACCAAAATCTTGCCAAATTACATACGTGGTATTTTTCTGGTAAAGCGAGTGCAAAATGACGCCGTTTTGCATGCTGACAAGGCCAAATAATGCAAAAATGGCGTCATTTTGGGTTAACAAAGTAAAAAAAATAATATAAAAAATAATAAAATTAAATTTAGTTAAAATATCTTTAAAAACTAATTTTAATATTTTAAAAAAGGGAGGGGGGAAGGCAGTTGAGGGCTGACCGCCTCCCTGCCGTCGCTAGGCCCTGGCCAAGGGTTGGCGACCCCAGCCGACCGATGGCAAGGGCTCACAAGCCCTCACCCTAGATCGAGGCGAGGGTTGCAGCCCTCGCCCAGATCCGGCGAGGGTTGACGGCCCTCACCCAGCTGAGCCAAGGGCTGCCACCCGCTAACGTGTCCCCCAACAAGCAGCAACCCTTGGCCCGGTCGAGCAAGGGCCGCCGACCCTTGCCGGGGGGGGAAGAAGGAGGAAGGAGTAGGAAGGAAAAAAGGGGGGAAGGAGGAAGAGGGAGGCAACCGGCGGTGAGGGCTAGGGTCATCGAGCTAGCGGCGAGGGCTTGCATGCCCTCACCGTCGGTCGGCTGGGGCCACCGGTCCTTAACCCAGGTTTGGTAGCCTTGGCTAACCCTCCCCCACCTTTCGGCGATGGCGGGGAGGTGGTGGTAGCGAGGGCTCAGCCCTCAGCCACCGATTGCCTTCCTCCTCCGTTTTTTTTAAATAATAATAATAATAATAATAAATTATATTATTTTTTTGTTTTAAATTAAATTTAATTATTTTTACATTATATTAAAATTCAAATTATGCCAAAACGACATCGTTTTGGCTGATTGAAGGGCTCTATTTTGGCCAACACCCAAAACGACGTCGTCTTGGGTGAATTAGAGCTGACTCAACTCTTTGGCGGGCCACCTCAGCAAGAAATATTAATATTTAGTTACCACGTATGATTTCCGACCGGCTTTGCCGAAGGTGGCACTTAGGTGTCCCACTTTTCTTCAAATGTGGCACTTAAGTGTACCTTTCAAAAGTTATGGCACTTGTAGTGTTTTTATCCCCAGAAATTGTCATTCAACAAAATGTCCATCCAAACTCATGTATATGCACACCGTGTTTCACACAAACAACCATTTATGTAGTATTTAGTTCTGCATAAAACAATGCATCTTAGTCATTTATACTTTATCCTTCCGAATATTCCTGGAGCATCTCAACACACAAGGCATCTCAATATACATGACATCTTAACTCCAAGACATCCTACAAACTTCCACCACAAGACATTTTGACAAATGAGGCATCTCGAATCCTAAGGCATCTCGAAACACTCACCGAGGCATCCCAACACATAGGGCATCATCACTCATTGCTATATAGGTGACGGAACCACATTATTCTCATTCAAGTCATGAGAATTCCTTGGTAGGTTTGGTCCACCAGTACTTTGTTGTACCTGTTGCACCGAGCTAACATTCGGCTACGACCCATTGCGTGGACAATTTCTCTTAAAGTGTCCTATTTGCCCACATCCATTACACCTCAGTTGGCTATTACAAGGTCCTGGCCCATGTTGTCTACCACATCTTTGGCAAAAATTACCCTAGTAGGGTACTCTCCCAAAAGTCGAGCCATTCCAAGCTCTTCTAAAATTTCCAAAGTTATTCTTTTTCTTAGGTTCCCAAGGCTGACCTTGATCAGGATAAGGTCTCTTACCCCTTCGAACATCATTAAAGTTCATATGCCTCTTAGATTTTGATTGCTCCCTCACTAACCCTTGCTCCACCAACTGTGCCCTCTTAAAAATCTCATTATAATTCCTTATATTCAGAGGTACTAGTTGTTTCCTGATATCAGTCCTTAATCCTTTCAGGAATCTCTTGGCTTTTTCCTCTTGATTCTCAACCAACCTAGGAGCATATCTAGACAATTCAGAAAATTTTGCCTCATACTAGTCTACTGTCAACTCCCTTTGTTCTAATTGAACAAATTTAGAAATCTCCTATCCTTGGCGCAATTAGAGAAATACTTCCTATTGAAAGCTCTCACAAACACTTCCCAGTTCACATTAGTACCTGGTGGAAAGATTGTATCCTTCGAAGCTCTCCACCAAAACTTTGCATTTCCTTCCAGTTGGTACTCTGCTAAAACTATTTTCTCAGCCTCACTGGTCTAACAACCGGAAAATCCGTTCCATTCTATCAATCCAATGCTTCGCCTCCTCAAGACTTCCCATTCCACTAAACTTAAGTGGTTTCAACTTTAGAAATTGTTCCACCAATCCTTGAGGGCGACGTTCCACTCCGGGTTATTGTTGCCCTTGCCTTTCCATCAGATTTCCAATATTAGTCAATGCCTGCAGGATATCTTCCATTCGGGTTTTAGCCCTTGTAGCAGAGGCTTCAGCCCTCGATGGATTAGCACTTCCAGCTCGCACCATGATTTTCCTGCAGTTTTCCAAGCATTTGCCTCAAGAATAATTTGCAACTCGGTGTCACTAGTCAGATCATTAATTAAGGTTATTACTAAAGTCACATAAGTAACATAGAATGTTACTGGACACACAAAAACAACATCACACTAGTTACCAAGGATCTACGAGTGAATATCCATCACTTGTTGTTCAAAGTTAGTCAACTACTCTTGGGTAGTACCCTATGGTGTGCATCATTCTATCCTCATCTCCATCTGAGGCACCTTATCACTCCAAATAGACCATAGCTCTGATACCAATACAGGCTGTGGCACCCCTCGATGGCCCCCGATTTGATTGGGGTCGTCACAGTTCGCTTACCTTTCACTTTCCTTAGTAACATGACACTCTGATACTATTTCAATTGTAGCAGGTCCATACAACCATGGGGGTTTACATATTTTATTATCGGTCCCTTGTGCAGTTCATATGGCGGAAGCACATCAATCAACTCCCTTCCTTATATTCAAAAAATGATGCACACCAACTAAACATTTATAAGTAAAAGCCGAACACTTTTATTTACTTAAACTAGATGGACATCATTCATCGGTATATCAAAATACCATGGTTTTCTATACTTGGCTATACTTCAAAGATGACCGACATCTCCTCCAACAGTCGTCTACTTAAAGTCCATCGATCAATTTTGGCGTCCAAAAGTTCCTTCCTTTGCTATCCTCCTCCTCGCGGTCATATCCAACCACTTGATCCATCTACTAGTAGCAGTGGTAGCAGATGTATCTTATCTAGACTAAAATGTTATTCCCCAAAAGGGGTGAATACAACCACTCAGTAGTAAAGATCCACCAAACTACTCATTGCGTCAAACAGAACAATCAAGGCATCATAACAAAGCACATATCATTCATGCATATCAAGCATAGCTCACCTCGCAACCACACATATATCATCATGTCATCATCATCAAGCATTCATGTATACCCATACCATATGTGCATATACCACCATGCACTCATCATCAAGCATTCATGCATACTCATGCCATATGTGCATATACCACCATGCACTTATCATCAAGCATTCATGCATATATCACCATGCAATGTGCATATACCACCATGTACTCATATCATCCATGCTGTCAAGCACACATCACCATGTAGTCGTGCATATCTTGCCATGCCATCGTGCATATATCACCATGATTCGTATCATCCATGCTATCAAGCATGCATCACCATGAGATCCATTCAAGCCTTCATGATCACATTCTCAATGTCAAATAGCATCAATTTATTTTCATAAGCAGATCATGTATCATGCCATACGCATATACCCATGCACATGATTCACTTTCAATTCTTATCTTTCATAAGGATCTCATCATTTTTTTTTTTCTTTTCAGGGATCAATGTTTGCATCCCATAATTTATCGCTCGCACCCAACCTGGCATCACAAGGAACCTCCGGCACACACTTCCAGGCATCCGACACACACACTCCGGGCATCTCGCATCCCAACTAGCATCACGAGGAACCCCCTCGGCATACACCTCAAGGGCTTCCGGGATTACGTACCCACATACCACCAAGCATCCCCCTTGGAATTACGTATCGTATACCACCGGGCATCTCAAAACTCCCGAGGACCCTTCGGAATTACACCACTAGGCCACCGGGCATCCGGCATTTACACTCCATGGCCGGGCATCCCGACACTCCCAGGGAATCGTTGGCTCACACCTTCGATGGCCTTCTCATTTATCATAGTTCACATTCACAATTATGGCTCAATTTCAACATGACATATGATATGATGGCAACAAGATCATTTTCAGCATTTGATTATTATATGTAGTTCCAATCATCATCAAATATGCAGCAAGATCCAATTACTTATGACAACACAATCCATGGGGTCCATACAACTTAGAATAATTCATACATCATGACTTTTTGAAATTTACCAAATTCCAGCTTGCACACTTTCAGAAAACATATAAATTTAATATCCATATGATCTTCAAAGATTGCAAAATCTGAACATGTGATATTCAAGACATAAAGGTAGCAACTCCATGAAGAACACATGCCCAAAAGAACTTCACACAAAAAGATATAGCTCACACATTACAGCTTGCAAAATTCGGACACATCAGATTGCGCGGTTCTTGAAATATTTCAATTTAAATACTCGAACGGCCTTCAAAAATTATGAAATTTTACCAGGTTATAGACGAGACCCTAAGGTAGATTTTTCATGAAGACATCAAGGC
Source organism: Eucalyptus cladocalyx (assembly GCA_017140615.1). Classification (NCBI taxonomy): domain Eukaryota; kingdom Viridiplantae; phylum Streptophyta; class Magnoliopsida; order Myrtales; family Myrtaceae; genus Eucalyptus; species Eucalyptus cladocalyx. The sequence continues at coordinate 20,700,527 of CM029516.1, forward strand.
CATATTCGTCCTAGATAATTAACTATGAACGGTCGAAGCCCCTGTTCCTAGTACCGAACAGTCCAGGTTTAGCTGTCTCCGAAAAATCAAGGTTTCACCTACTTATATTCCTTCATTTCCTCTGAATTTTTGATATTTTTTGTCTCCAGAGGTCAGATACAACTTTCGTTAAGGGATCTAGGTGAGATTCTCAAAGGATAGTCACTTTATAGTTCACAAAGTCGCTGGAGTCCAGTACAACACTTCCAGATCTATCATCTTCAAAGTAAAAATCGTTTCACTAGGCTACACTTGTTATTTTTACTTCGAATTTTAGTATGTTAGTCTTCAGGATGTTCTCTACAACTTTTTTGAAGAAGTAAAAGTGAAATTCTCAGTAAAAAGTGACATGTAACACACAAAACCACCAAGAGGTCAACAAAACAGCTTCAGATCTAACATTTTCGTAGAGGGAGGGTTTCACCCCTCAAAACTCATCAATTTTGCCTCAAATTTTAGTATGTTATACTTTAATATGTTATATACAACTTTCATGAAGAAGTCAAAACAATATTTCAACTAAAAAGTCACATGAAACACACAAACTCGCGGACAGTCGGACTGGTCTTTCCAAAATCAACATGCATGACCAACGAATCTCTCTTCAAAGCTCCGAAATCTCATTCCATCTACCCCAACCAAGACTTACCATCTACTACACATATACACAGAAATGCAAAGAGAAGGTTTTAGGACTTTACTTGCCTCAAATTTAAGCACAAAACAGCGACAAACGGCAGGCAAAGCGGTGAAGGAACGGCGGCAAACGAGCTCTTCCTTCTTCATCTTCTTCTCTCGCACGCTCGCTCTCTTTCTCTCTCTCTCTCCCTCGGCTCACTTCCCTTTCTCTCTATCCGCCCACTTCCCCTTTTCCTTTTGGGTTGAATAAAACCCTTGCATGCTCCCATTTTGCATGTAAGAGACAAGTGTTCTTATGAGGAGAACAAGTGGCAAAAAGAAGAGAACAAGTGGCAGCATTGAAGACAAGTGTTGAAGGATATGCACTCCCTCCTCCCCTTCTTGGTTCGTGCAACACCCTTGGGGTGTTTCTTGGGCCTGCTTGGGCCCAAGAGTCCATGAAATAAGGCACTAATTCCCCCTTTATATATATAATTTTTTATCTCTATCAAATTTAATTTAGTAACAAAAATTCAGATTGCTTTATATACAAGTATACACACACACATATATATATACTCCAAATTCTTACGGCCCGCTCAATATCCTCAAGTTCTAATTCTTTAATTTTTAGTGCATATAATTCTTATGCAAGATCAAATCCCATCCTTTTGATTCAAAGGATAAAATTGAAATACTATTCCAAATGCACAAATACAAATCAATGATTATAAAATAAAAAGCAAAGCCACGGTTCGGTGACTATCACCTATCCGAGGGTTGTCTAAGATTTTGGATGCCACACCTAGAACCACACAAAACAAACTAGAATGAACCAAAACAAAAGAAAATGAACTTGCAACAAATTATCAAAGACACTTAACAACCACAATGCCCACATCAAGACTTCACCTCTTATCCAATCAACCAAGATAGAAGTAACTAAATAGATTTACGCCAACTTAACACTAGAAATTTTACTTATCTCAACACAACTGCAAATCACAAACTACCGATTGCCTTTACCACCTTAATCGCTCTTGAGTATGAAGTGTTGCTCTCCAAATTCTTGGATTGAAAAGTGGAAATAACACTTGCAACTTCTATTTGAGTTTTAAAGGAACAAAAAGGGGTTCTTTGGCAAGGTAAAATGAGTTTTGTTAAAATTGATTAGATAATCTGATTTTCTCTCATTGCTAGATGTAAAATTGTATGTAAATCTCCAGGTTGATGTGGCACAAATGCAAGGCGAAGCCCTTGCACGTGACAAAGGAAAATGCAAGGGATCATCTTGAATTAATCATTACTTAGTTTAAGTGTAAAAGAAATTAACCACAAATATTATGTTGTAAGAACACATGGCCATGCAAAGCTTTGTTCAAGGACATATGACACATCTAATTTTAATTAATAAATTTTGCAAGGGAAGATGTAGCAAGCAAAACGTAATCTTCTTATTCTAGCATAATTAACACAAATTATTCACTATTATTGTCAATTAACTAAAACTAATGCAATTAATAACAACGGTTAACTAGTATGACAATAGTAATTTAATTAATATCATTTTATTATTAGCACACACATAATTTGATTCACACGTCGAACTCGAGGCGATTTAGGATTACAAAAATTACCCGTTGTGTTCCATGAAATTCACGATTCGATTAAAGTCTTCGCGTGCTTGTTTAAATACTAAGACAAATAATACTTAGTTCAAAATCTAAGTATCATGATCATAATATGAATTTTCAAATGTTACATAATTATAATTTGAAAATTCAGGATGTCACACGATGCCCCTCTGCTTTGTTCGTGTACAGGTTCTTTGCCTCCATTTTCAATGATGATTCGAGTTTTGGTTTCTCATTGAGTTACGGAGATTTTCTCCTTTACATGTTAGATCTGTGTCTATTTAACCTATTAGGGTTGTTTTCATATGGTGATGGTGTAGAGAAAATTGAACCCAAGTGCACACCACCAATTGACAACGTTGTAATTATTAAAGTGGAATTTTTAATGTGTGCTCATCACTGACAAAGACACAAGATCCAGTGATTGGCTATCGAATTCATGCTTTATTTTTCAGAATTCATGCTTCATTTTGATTTGTTTTTTCATGAAAGCTATCTACTTTTGCATTCTTTCGAGTGATGAATACAATTTTCTTTCGACCAAAACAATATGGAGCCTTCGATATTTGCCCTCGTAATTGCTAACTACATATCTACCGAAGAAAAGAAAACAAAAAGTTTTTATTCACCCTTATGCTGATATAGTGGCTAGCTATATAGCCTTTTAAATTCATGTAACTGTGCACTTGTCATTATTGTTGCCAATCCCCTTGCAATAATACAAAGGGATTGTCTCCACACAAAAAGAGGGGAGGTCTCGAGCTCACGTGTTGGATAGTCCAATGGTCACCCTCGTGATCAGAAGCCCATTGCTCACGATGTCGCGAATCAAACAATTTATACGTAATTCAAAACGGACCAAAGCAGCTCCTGCTCCACTCCAATGGATTGATTCAGGAGATTAGTCTACGCTTGCCCTCCATTTGATTATTTAGTCTTACGTCTTTTGGAAGATGAATCCCTCTTTCTCTCTCCCACGCACGGTTTCAGACGCCCCGCACTACGGAGCGGCCACCTCGATGCCGACGTCACTGCAGCAGCCCGAGACCCTCGTTGTCTGCCGCCCCACTCCCGGCGTCCTTCTCTATTTTGTAGAGTGAGCGAGCGGTTGACGCAAGGTGGCCTCGTCCTCAAGATGGTTGCGGCCAACTACACAAGTTTCAGATCAGAGCTTGGCCATGGCAGTCAGAGTTTTTCTACAGAGCTCGGCCATTGCAGGCATGGCCCTGGGAGCATTGTAGACCATCAATTTTTTAAATCCAGACCTTGCATCCGAATAACTTCAAATATGTCCCACCTGGGTCAACTTTTTGCCTCCAACTTGGGTCAACTTAGATCTACAAGATTAGTCCACGGTTGCTTGGTATCGAATGTGAAAACCTTTTGCGCCTCCCGTCAACGGGTCAGATGAATGAAACGTTCTCATCACTTTAACTTTGCATAGCATTTAAATATCGCGAAACTTGCACTTTGTAACAATGTTGAAAATTTTGACATTTGAAAGATCATTGCACATTTGCTCGAAAGTTGAGAACATGAAAGACAATGACGATGTATACACGACTATCAATTGCTTCTTCTTTTGTACACCAAATGAATGAATGAAATCAAATCTAGGTAAAGGGAAACCTGAACAAAGCAAGAAAATGAAAGAAATAAAGTCAGATCAAGAGCACCCAAAGAGGAAGAAATACCTAAAAAGTCATAAACATATTGCATTAGTACTAATTCAATTATAAACTTCTTAATTGTATCAATTTAGTTACAAACCGTTTCGCAATGGTACCAATTTATTTCATCCAGCCAATTTAAATTGGAAATCACTAACACTGATGCCAGTTATCCTTTGTAGCACAACTAGCGTTGACATAGACATCTCAAAAAAATTATTATTTTTTTTCTTAATTTTCCTTTTTTTTTTTTTTTTTGTTCTTTCTTTCTCCTTTGCCCTATGGCCAATACTAGCCATTGCCTGTGACAGGGCACAGCCAAGGCCCAGCAAGGGCTCAACCCTCATGGCTTGGGCAAGGGTGGCTCTCGCCAGATCTAGTGAGGGTCACCCTCATGGCCTCCTATGAGGGCTGCCCTCCTGCCCATTCGGTGAGATTCAAGCCCTCACCAGATTTGGTGAGGGCTTCTTATGCCCAGGCCATGAGTATCATGCCCTCACCAGATCTGATGAAGGCAACCCTCGCCTGTGGCCAATCATTGACCAAGGATAGTATCGAACATAGGGCAAGGGAGAAGGAAAGAACTAAAAAAAGGAAGAAAGATTTTTAAAAATGATTTTAAAATAGGAAAAAAATTAAGAAGTTATTTAAAAATGTATATGTTAGTGCTAGCTATCCCACATAGGATGACCGGCATCCATGTCAGCAATTTCTTATCTAAATTGGCCAAATGGACTAAAACTAGTATCAATGAAAAAAATGTTTAGGACTAAATTAGTATAATTAAAAAGTTTAGCACCAAATTGGCATTAATACAATAAGTTTATGACTTTTTTTTTTTTTACATTTCCCCCAAAAAGAATAAACTCATCAGCGGATCAATTTCCTTGGCATTAGTTCGCCAGGCAAGATCTTCAAGTCGTTCTCCAGCGGACTCAAGTTCAAGTCAAGACTTATAACTCTCCTGTTGATACTGCTGGACCTCCTGAAAACTGGGATTACCGAGTTCATGTTTGTTGCGACCTCGCTTAAAACTTCGACTCTGTGTTTCCGCATGTGACCACCCAAGGCCTGGCCATTCGCAAACTTAAGCCCGCAAATTGAGCACTCGTGCATATTGGGCTTCACCATCGAGCCCAAGCTTCGCTCTGTGCAATCCTCCACCTTCGGTTCCGACAACCTCAGCCTCTTGTGGCTCGTTCGGTGGCCTCCCAATGCTTGAAACGACGGGAATTGGCGTTTGCAAGTCTTGCACTCGAAGGCACCGCCGTGACAATCGGTTCTCCTCGGCATGATGTTGACGCTACGCGATAGAAAGATGAGGCAATTTGCCACGTCCAAGCTCATTGTGGATAAGCTCTTTTCATGGTCGAGGAAGAAATGTCAAGACAAGTCCTGCGAAGAGAAGGGTGTGGATGATTAGGGTTTGAATGACGTGATAGAAGCCTGCTTGAGTATTTTTAGGTGGTCTAGCTAGATGATAAATTGGACCCAAACAGTTGACTTTGGCTGAATGATGATATCTGCCCCTGATAAGTATACGTCAAGGATGATGTCGGGTTCCAAATTGGATTTAGGAATGTGCACGTGTGAATTCGTTGACGGAGTGTATTTGATTGTTCGATGTTGTTCACATGACGTGGCGAGTCCTTATTGGGTAGTCATGGGTTGAGTAAAGTCCGGCCGGGACCTAGCTTTAGGGGTGAGCGGTTCTCGATTCCGATTCGGTTCCGCATGGAACCTGGAACCTACCATCGGGTACAGGTTCCTCATTTTTTGGAACCTGGAACCTACCCATTAGAACCAAGAACCTGGAACCTACCCTGTCATAGGTTCTGGGGTCAGTTCTAGGTTCCAATAGGTTCTTTTTTTCTTTTTCTTTTTTTTCTTTTTTAGTTAAAAAAATGAAAATGAACGCAACAATAATAAACAATCTTATACCTGTTAATCCTCACTCTTTTTTTGAGCTTATCCTTCAAATCAATGATTAACACATAAAAATAGCTTGAACTCACCATAACGGGGTCCAACACCTTGACAATCCTTCAAGGAGCAGTACTCCAAAACTGTAGATGTCTAATTTTTGTGTGGGTTTCCGAGTTTTCATGACTTCGGGAGCCCGATAACCTGCAGTTCTAGTTCTAGGAGGCACTGTAGGAGTGCGGATTAGAGAAGTTAGGCCAAACTCTAATATGCAACCTTCAAGGTATGTTGCCATGGATAAACCTCCCGCCTTTGGTCTTGATAATCATCCGCGTATGACAAGTCTCCAACATACAATAGAGTTTGTCCTTTCTGCGGATTATGCTTCGGTTTGAATCAAAAGTCTGACCAAGATCCCTTGCAATGGTCATCGGCATGCTGAGCACAGAAAGAAGTAGAACCATGGATGCATGTAAATTACCGGCAGAACTAAATTTGCTGCGACTTACTGATGAAAATGATTATCAAAACTAAATGATTCTACAAAGACTCATCGTATATACATAGGAATGAGCTTTTGAAGCTACTCTGAGTCATTGACTATCTATGCATGACAATATGATTTACTTTACCTATGAGACCGAAAGTATATGAAACATCAGAGAGGAGTAATGAACTAGAACTGTTGGACCGTGTGTCCAATTCCAACCTCATAATAGTATTTAGTGTTGTACTGCAAGTAAACGGAATAAACATCAGTTACATTTACCAAAATTTGCAGACTAGGCACCAAAAAATTAATATTTCTAGAGGAAATCAGCCCCATTCAAAACCAAAACAAGAACAGCCCCAACAATAGCCACTGAACAGCAAGATGAAGATCCCAGAACAGCCATCTTGGTCTTATTTTGGGATACAGCCCCCACAAATTCCCTTCCCTCACTATGTATGTACTTGGATCATGGCACACAAGCATGACACTCACATCTCAGAAATCGACCAAACAAAGAAACTAAAATGTTAGATCAGATCTAACAGTTAAGAGCAGAAACAACAAGAGATTAGACCTGCGATCGAAGCTGGAGGAGGTGAGTTTCTTCGGTGTCAAGGGCGGCAAGCGGCATCAAGGGATGTCGGGTTGCGTTGAGGGGGCCGTGCGGCATCAAGGGGGTCAAGGGGGCATCAAGGGGCCGAGAGGCGTCGAGTGAGCGTCAAGGGCATCAAGGGGGTCGAGCGAGCGTCGAGGGGCCGAGAGGCGTTAAGGGGTGGCGTGGACGGTGCGACAGCTCGTCAGGCTCAACGGCGAGACAGCTTGTTGGACGAGCGGTGGGTGGTGGTGGTTCGGTGGCCAAGAGGTGGTGGTGAGTAGGGCGGCGGTGTGGTGGTGGGTGAAGTAACAGCCAGCAAGAGGAAGGAAGGAAGAAGAAGAAGAACAAGAAGAAGAAGAAGAAGAAGGGGGTTTTCGGCCAAGAGAGGGGGAAAGAGAAGAGAGAGAGAGAGAGAGAAAAGAAAAGAAAAAAGTTGGGGGGCAGGAAGTGATATGAGGAGGAAAAAGGGGAGAAAAGAGAGAGAGAGAGAGAGAGAGAGAGAGAGAGAGAGAGAGAGGGGGGGGGAGAATCGGCGGAAAGGGGGGAAATCACATTGAGGGAAGTGAAAGGCTAAGGTTTTTTTTTTTTATAGTTTCTGACTGGTTCCCCGAAAAAGGGAACCAGGAACAGGAACCGGTCCCTTTAGAACCGGGAACCAAACCGAACCCTGCGGTGCGGTTCTCCGGTTCCCAGTTATACTCGGGAACCGTGCTCACTCCTACCTGGCTTGAGGGAAAAAGGAGAATAACAAGTCGCAGTTGGCGAGCTACAGCTACTACGGCTTGAGAGGCTACATATCGTTTTAGCTAGCATGAGTTCATCATGTCTTCTAATTCATTTTTATTTAATAAACAAAAGCACTTATAATTTAGGTCGCTTTACTGTATGGGTTAAATTAAGTCATATTTATTTTTTAAACACGAAAAAATCCAAAAGAACAAATTAACATTGCATTTAAAAATAGTGTTTAGGTCTTACATACTTAGTTTGGTCTTTAGTTAATATTTTGCATAATACTTGATGTGTTGGACATAATAGAGCTTCGTTTTCTATTGGCTTAGCGCATCAAAATTCTATCCTCCTGTTTGAGCAATTTATTTTTTGCTTTGAGTACTAAGTGTTAAGCTACTTATTTGCGCATCGTTATGATCACCCATTACATATTAGTTGCTTAGGATTAAAATTCTGCAATTTCTTTTAAAAATAAAGAGAAAATGTACCGAAAGGATATTAAATTTATTTAACGTAATCAAGTTCCAATATTGAAGAAATCTTTGGTTCATAGACGTAAAATGTCCTCCTACATTTTACTTGGATTTCTAATTAACCCATAGATTAGTGACGGTTTCTTAATAAATTTATTTATATGTTTATGTGACTTAGTTAAAACCCTTAAAGTTGCGATTGCTATAGGCTTTAGAGAGTCCAAGCTAGACGACAGTATCATCTCTTTAATGAGTAGTCTTTCGTATCTGCTTGGCAATCCATTAATTTTCCCTTGGTGGTTCACTTCAAAAAAAGTTGCAATGTGTTGCACTCATAGCTATTTTCATCATGCCTGGCGATTATATTGTGGTTCGTGTTGACCCCATGAGACATAAGTAATAGACATTTTGCCATGTCCAAGCTCATTGCAAATACTCCTAGATGAAAATGCCCCTAGCTTATGGCTCAGAAAGTGCCACATGCTCACGGTCGGTAAATATTTGGTTGAACGGTTAACCGAGGTGGGTAAATTAGCCACTTCATAATGTTATTTGAGATAATGTATAGTCTGGAAATCCTTTTGAGGAAAAGGCTCAATTTTAGAAGTTTATTGAAGAATTTTGTAACAGTGTTTATAGCTCGTACAACTCAGCTAGTCGAGAAATTGGATCAAGATCTTGGATGATGATGAGAGTGCCGATGATGTTAGATTCCCATGTTTATAATTACTTGTCTTGAAAAACATGGCGAGTCCATGAAAAATAAAGTACATAGCAAAACACATGGATTGAGATTGTTCCGCCAATTAAGTGTTACTGGCTACACGTCAAATAACTCAATCCTACATGGGAACATGATCGTTTCCACTTACGTGGGATATAATTCAAAACCTAATAAAAGCAAAAACGTTGACAAAGATTCGGGAAGTCAGAGAGGTAAAAGCAGACTTATGCCTTCGGAAAAAGTTGAGGGGGTGACTATCGCAGAATACGGGGAGAGAATATAAAATTGTGATTTGACTACTTTTTTAGGTTTTGTTCACACGCGTTACGGTCAAATCAAGCCGAGCCGACGGAGTAGGAAGCTCGAGAGGAGATTGAGTCACGGATGGCGAGCTGTGGAAACGGCTTGAGAGCGTTCCCTACGTGCTCTTGGAAAATTTGCCCCGGATAGACCTCTTGACTTTTGAATTTAGGAGACTAGACTTCTAATACACGACAGTCTCATGCCCATTCAAGGGTTTAGATGCGGTCAGAAGATAAGATACTGGGTAAGAAATGTTTATTCTTTTAGTAGAAATTCTCAAAAATTCCAAATTATATTAACTACAGCATATTTACCTCAATTTGGTTTTTGTGACATAAAAAACTTCAAACATGTAGTCATATAATATATATTTGCTAAAAACTTGTAATTATGTGATACAATTAACCTAAACTTTTCTTATGACACAAAAAATCCCGGCTCACATTAGTTCCGCCTCTTTTTAGCTCCTAATCCCATTTTCATGTTGAGTTGAATATATCATTCATTGTAGGTCTTAATATTATTTCTTGCCTTTTTTTGTTTTCTTTTGTTTTAATTTTACTAATAGACAAAATTACCCACATCATTTTCAAACAACTTATTTGTCACCCTAGTCGCTTCTTCCACACCCATTACATTCAACACTTCCTTCATTTTTGTCTTCTTATGAACTTGTTCTTCATTGTTGTAATATGAGTAGACCCGTTAAATGGGTGGGTCGGGTCGGGTTTGGGTCGGGTCATAAATGGTCCGATCCAAATCGACCAATTTAACTCGTTTATGACCCATTTATTATAGTGCAAAATTTTTTACCTATACCTGAGCCAACCCGTACCCAACCCATACCCGACTCATTTAACGAAACCTAAAAAAGTTTATATATATATATATTAAAAATGATATTTCTAAAATGGTTTTATACAACAAATTTAATGGAAAATTTTTATAATTTTTAAAACAATTATTTTATAAAAAATCCAATTTTAATAAATTTATTTTTATTATTTATTTTTATTTTTAAGAATATAATTTTTTTTTTCTTCTTCTTCTTCTTTGGTCGCCCGCCGGCCACGACGACCGCCGGTGGCCGGCCACAAGCGAGCCTCGAGCTCGCCTAGCTTGCCGATGCTTTGGTGAGCTTGAGCTCGCTCGATGTTGGCAAGCTCGAGTCTCGCCAGATCGGCGAGGCTCCAAATCCATCGAGCTCGAGGCTCGTCGGCGTCGGCGAGCTCGAGCTCGCCCCTCACCGGATTTGGTAAGGCTCGAGCCTCACCGGACGTCGGCGAGGCCTCGCCTCACTAGATCTAGCGAGCTCGAGCTCGCCCCTCGCCGGATCTGGCGAGGCTCAAGCCTCGCCTAACGCCAGCGAGTTCGAGTCTCGCCAGATTAGTGAGGCCTCTGCCTCGCCAAATCGACGAGGCGGGGAGGCCTCTGCCTCGCCAGATCCGGCGAACTCGAGGCTTGCTTGGCCGGTCGCCAACTATCGTCGTGTTGGCGATCGGAGGAAGAAGAAAGAAAAAAAAAAAGGAAAGAAAAATAAAATAAAATAAAATACAAAATAATTATAATTTCGGTTTTTATAAAAAAAAAAAATTTGTAAAGTTAAAGAGAGGGAGAGGTGGTGAGGTTTTGAGTGAAAATAAATTGGTTATTTTTAATGGGTGGATAAATCGATCATAAATGGGTCAACTCTCTAACCCATTTAAAACCCATATATCTTAGTCTTGACCCATTAAAACCCATTATAGGTGCTTTATGAAAGAAAGCTTGACCCATTAATGACCCATTTAACCATAAATTGGTCCATAAATGGGTTGTGCAACCCATTTAACACCTCTAAATATGAGCAAGCACTATTCATATATTCGATTAAAGAAATTTCAGTTTTATCTACAAATTGTTTACTTTATTTCCATAGATTATTTTCATAATCGTGAATTTTTTGACTTTGATATAAGAGTTAAAGGCAATCTACTCATTTTTCATTCTATTATTTTTTGTAGTGCGTTTATTATGAAAGACAATATTATTAAATGTATTTTTTTTTATGATCAAAACTATGAATAGAGAACAACAATTGATCATGTCAATAAGTTCATATGAAACTTTACTAGGTAATTTTCTGACACGAGAGGATCTTTCAATTGGTGTATGGACACATTTTTGTGCTCAATGTTATGTTGTCTCTATAAAAAGGTCAAAGAAAAAACAAGTATGTTCTTCTTAGTTACAATAAGTAAGGTAGTTATCGTGATCGACATAGAATTTTTATTGAAGGTCAAGAAGAAAGACTGGATCTCATTTCATTAACTTTTTTTTTTTTTTTTTGAAGTATGTTGCTATAAGCAAAAGAACGGATCAAGATCACTCAAAATATTTAGTGCATCACACTAAAAATAATTAAAAAATTGAGTATTAGATTCACTTAATAAAATGAAAATTGAGTAGTTAATATACACGAAATAAAACATAATGACACATACTAAAGTTATAATTAAACGAAATGTGTACTAAACCCTAGTAAAAAAAGAAATATATAACTCATTTACACAATAATTAGCTTTTTTTTGGTCATATAATTAGTTATAGTTTTAAATGGAAGAAGAAAAGGAAAAAAACCAAAAAAGAAGAAAGAAAGAAAGCAAGGAATAATCTTAAATCAAGATAAGGCCTCGTATTTGACCTCAATAAATGTTGTTTGAGAGGAGCATTAGTAGTTTCATTCATAGTAAAATTGAAACAAAAGAAAAAGAAGAAAAAAATGGCAAGAAAGAATCTTAAGTCAAGAGTGGGACTTTAGAGGGATAATATAGTCAATTCAATGTGAAAGAGGTGCTAGAAGCCAATAATGGAGTGGAAATAGTGTGAGCCAAAACCTCAAACTTGTATCTCTACGACACATTTACCCCAAACTTACTTTTTTTCACAAAGAATTCCAAATTTAAACCTATAGCACACATTTATTTTCTATCAAAGTTTTTTTTTTCTTCTTTTTTCTTTTTTTCCTTCCTCCTTCATCTGCACTACCACCCTCCTAGCCGTTGCTGGCCTTATCGTCACTAACACCACTATCCTCATCATCACCAAACCAAGGAAAAAGAAAAGGAAAAAGAAAACAAGAAAAAAAAACACACAATGATTTGACATTTTTCTGTCGCGTGAGCACCACGTTGGTATCATTTGCTTTCCATCATCCATGTAAGCAGCTACATAAAGTTTTCAGTGGCTTAACGAACTTTTAAAAGAGGATAAATATGTCACATGAGTACAAGTGTAGGATTAACGTGTCATGCAGACATAAATTTGGGATTTTTGACATAAAAAAAATTGGAGTAAATATGTCACATATGTATAAATTTGGGGTTTTATAGTATTACAAAAAAATAAGGTAAATATATCATATTGAGCAAGATATCATGAAAAGCAAATGATATATCAAATTGTACAAATTTGAGATTTTTTGCGACTCTCTCTCTCTCTCTCAAGGTAAATATATCATATTGAGCAATATATCATGAAAAGCAAATGATATATCAAATTGTACAAATTTGATATATATCTCTCTCTCTGCAACCCATCACGACCTTTCATCCCACATGAAAAATATCATGAATTCAAAGAGGCAATGAAATCAATGGTCAAGATGAGTTATCGAATAATATAAGCATATAATTTGTGGGTATTGATAGCTTTTCCAAGATGATGATATTCTTGAAACACCACATAAAAATCTCTTTAGAGGTTTGCACTGGGTTATGAAGTGTTGCTGACTCTTGCATACAAGATGAATATATATATATATATATCATATTAGTAAAACATATAACACACTGGAAACAATCAACATACGTTCAATGAAGTGATTAGGTCTGTTTACTCTATCATTGTTACGCAACTTCTATTTTTATAATACCATGTAGATAAGTTACCCATAGCACAAAAATTCCATTCAAATGTTCAATGTTTCAATCGAGATTCATCTTATCTTTTGTGCTTGGTCTCTGAATAACATCTCACTTTGGGTGGCGTTATTTACAACCCCTATATGACTAAATCCACCCAATTTTCTTCCAAACGACAAATTTGTCCTCAATCATTCAATTGCAATATAGATTTGTGGTATCAAATTAATTTACTTTATTTTTTTATTGTTTTTCTACATCTATGCTGGATCAACTTACCATAACTAAGAATTTCATATGGCTAGTTTTTGTTTATTGTAGAATTTCTATGTATATTAAAGGTACTATGCTTTTTTTTTTTATTGTTACAATTACTTCCAAAAAAATTTGTTTTGTCGAAAAGAGAAATTTCCAAAAACCCAGTTCTTTTCCATGTTGTCGATCAATTTTATGGATAATTTGTTAAGTGGATGAAATTAATTGAATCAAAATATTGCACAAAGACACCTCTTTGTGCATAGTGTTTGTACTATATCCCTATATATTTCTCTAGCATTTTACATGCTTTGTATAAAAGTATATCGCTAGTATAATAAGGAAATAAAGATAAATTCTTTGATATAGTAAATAAAGAGACTTATTATATATTGTAGACTAATGAAATTAATAAATAAATAAAAAGAAAGAAAGTGAGCTGTTGAGATAACAATGACAAAAACATTATTTCTAATAATAAGGAAAAAATATTATTTGATTTGTTATAAAACTAAAAAGTCTCTTTTTTCATCTTAAATCTTATAATGATGTATCGATTTTTTGTCATTCTTATATGTATATAAGAATGACAAAAAATATATACATTGCTATAAAATCAACAATGTAAAATAGACTTTTTAGTTTTATACTATATCAAAGAACTTTTTTTCCTTACTACTAGCATAATTATTTTACACTGAGTACATAAAACATTATAGATATATCTAAGAATGTGTGTGTGTGTGTGTTTTTAAGTATGCTAAAAACCAAAACATGTAAAAAGCTTAATTATGGTAACTATCATAAATAGAAAAAGAAAAATAGAAAAAAAGGAGTAGGGCCATTACGTTAAACTACAATTGAAAGATTATGGGCAGTTTTGCCTTTTTAGTATAAAGAGGGATAGAAATAGTGTCGCCCCTCATTTTTCTTTATATTTGGTCAACTTCTCAATTCTTTTAGATTGTTTATGGGGTTACAAGCGAGCAAAAGTGCCCATACATTGAATGTGTGACAATTAGAAGTTACTACAAAATCACCTTATTATAAGGAATCATTTGGTTTACTAATAAATGAAAAAACAAATTATTGACAGAAACTGAACAATGTTCAGACTTTTTTCACTCCAATTAAGGCCATAGACACTAGGGGTGTGCAACCGGACAGGGTTTACCCGGTTCCCGGTCCCACCCACCCGGAAAACAGGGTCGGGAACCGGTTTCGGTTGAAATGGGTTCCCAAAATTCAGATCCTATTTGAACCGGTCCGGGAACCAGTTCCGAGGGATTACCCACCCGGGAACCGGACCGAACCCGTTTGAGAACCGGTTCGACCGAACCCGTTTGAGAACCGGTTCGACCGAACTAGTTTGAGAACCGGTTTTTAAGGCAACCCCAAATCAAAAACCCTAACTCATTTCTATCTTCTTTACCTCTCACATTCACACGGTCACGACTCACACCTGCAGACTTTCTTTTCCTTCATCGCGCCCCATCGCCAGATCCGTCAGTGGGAGAACGCCACCGCCGGAGCCATCGTTGGGTTCGCCACCATCGCCGCCGCGCACCCCCTCGACGTCGTCCGCACTCGGTTCCAAGGTCTCTCTCTCTCAGGTGCTTCCGGCTTGTGTCGATTTTTTAGAGTTTGCTTTGGGCTAATACCGATGATCTGTCAGTGGGAGAACGCCACCGCCAGAGCCGTCGCCGGGTTCGCCACCGTCGTCACCGCGCACCCCCTCGACGTCGTTCGCAGACTCTGCACCCGGTTCCAAGGTCTCTCTCTCGAGTGCTTCCGGCTTGTGTCTAGTTTTTGGAGTTTGCTTTGGGCTTGTGTAGGAGTTTGCTGTCCAAAACTAGGGCACGACAATGGCATCTTTCGTGAGCATTTTGGCAAGAACACGTTGATTCTTGTTATTGATGGTCGGCTTCTGCAGCTCGTTGATGCTGATATGTGCCGTGCGTGACGTTGGAATTTAATTAACTGCTATGAGTCCTAGGACCATCTAAAAGCTGCTCTGGTGTCGGCTCATGGCCATGATTATTATTATTTTCAAATTATACAATCGGTGAATCCGATGTTTAGGTTTAAAGGTTCTGTGGAATTCCAGAAATTTAAAAATGATGCAGCACCACGGTGCTTCAGAATTGATACGATGCAGCTGCTGGTCAAGACTTTCAATTGTCGAATTTTTTTTGGCTGTTGGACTGGTTTATAATGTGAACAGGGTTGCCTCTGCATATAAAATCAACTTCAGGAATGAGTTGACAAAGTTGTGCGTTATATTAGCCTGATTTTGCTTCTGAACATCTCATAAAGATTAAGACTTATGCATTCTCTTGCATGACCTAAATGTTCAAAAGGTTTGCATTCTCTTGTTATGTGTGTGCGCTCTCAGAGATACTGGTTTTCTGTTACTTTTTCGTGGAAGTGGATGGTATTTGATCATGGTGCTTCTGTTACTCTTTTGTGGAAGTGGATGGTATTTGATCATGGTGATGGGCACTTTGAATCGCTAGCGGAGAATATTTGTGGCCTGCGGAGCATGCAGATTGGCATCTTTGGTCAATTACAAATTACATATCTAGGTTATCTGCTCTACTTCATAATAGCCAAGCTTGAGGGACTGCTTGCTGGGTAAGGGACATGACTGCAACCTGCAAGTGTATGAAAACTACTTGCAGTGTCTTTTTTGTTTGCAGTGCAATGAATTTTCTGAAAAGCATATGATATATGGGTGAACATCATATCAAATGGTATGATGTTACAATTTGCATCTTGATTGCCGGTACTGTATTTTGCTCAATTCATCAACTAGCTCTTATGAAATTATCCAGAGCGACAAACAGAAGACCCTGATTGCTTGCAGCTACAGGTGAGCTTTCTTCCATGTGATGATCTAAGGTGTTAACATTATCGAAATACAAATTATTGTATGACAAATTATTATATGATTCTTCATATCAATTATTTAGAATCTGCTTGCAGGCAGAGGGGAAGGACTCATCTTGCAATTATTGACATTCTTCAGAGCTCATTATCATTGCTTGACATTCCATTCACAGACATACAAGACATAGTATGTTCAATACCTTCTTTGTGACGAATTGCTGTTACTAATTTTTTTAAGCTGATGGATTGGTATATTGTGCACATTCTTCTTTTGCAGACTTTAGGAAACAATTGCCTATATGTTGAGGGAGCATCAGGAGTACTTCCAATATCTGTGGCTAAGGTGCTTGCAATACTTTACCGCAGCTTTACAGGCACGGTCGACGACAACTACTTTCAATCAGTATCTGTGGGATGGTAGTATCCCTAATTGTTCTTGGCAGTTGCTTGATGAACATTGACCATATTAGTCTTGGTGACTAGAAAGGGCAGGAAAACGAGCAAGACATTTGTGTATGGATTTGTCCCTAAACTCGATTCACTTGACCCGATTTGATAACCCAAATTGAAATAACCATGGTAGGGATTTGTTCTCATACCCGGTTCACCCGTCCCGCTTGTCTGCTCAAATCCGATGCTTTGGCTTGCCCCATTCATGGTCGGTATGCTCCCATTAGTTTTGATGTGGCTTTCGATGTTGCCAAGACTAATATGGTCAATCTTCATAACGTCACTACAAAGCCTAATAAGGGATACTACCATCCTACAATCCAAAGGACCTTCTGCTTAATATTTACGACTCCAGCCTTCTCCCATCTTTGTGGCGTGTATATGAGGTAGCACGGTGATTTTGGCATGGCACATAACACAATAGCAGCAACGTCAACGACGTTACTCCCTCCAAAGACATGACATGCCACCCGTTCAATATTCGAGAAGATGTAATAGCAAGCGTATCCAAGAACGATACCGGAGTTACTTGGTGACGATTGCATAGATTTGGCTGAAAAAACAGTTGCGAGCTCAAAACCCCGGACCGATAGAGTCTGCGTCAGCCAGCTTAGCTGGCCTGGAAACTCTTACTTGATACGATTTTCTTTTTGTAAATAATAAAAAATAAAAAAAACACTGATAATAAAAATTGGTGTAGTTATTGGATACGCTAGCAATTACTTCTTCTTGAACATTGAACAGGTAGCGTGTCATGTTTTAGGAGGGTGTAACGCCGTTGAATTTTCTAGCCATTTGTGTTATGTGCCATGCTAGAATCATCGTGCTGGCTCATATACACGCCACAAATATTGGAGAAGGCTGGAGTCACAACTATTAAAGAGAAGGTCCTTTGGATTGTTCTAATTCACTTTCTTAAGACTCTATGTGTCCGTGTTGCTGCTTTGCAGCTTTACAGGCACGGTCGACGACAACTACTTTCGATCAGTATCTGTGTGATGGTAGTATCCCTAATTGTTCTTGGCAGTTGCTTGATGAACATTGACCATATTAGTCTTGGTGACTAGAAAGGGCAGGAAAACGAGCAAGACATTTGTGTATGGATTTGTCCCTAAACTCGATTCACTTGACCCGATTTGATAACCCAAATTGAAATAACCATGGTAGGGATTTGTTCTCATACCCGGTTCACCCGTCCCGCTTGTCTGCTCAAATCCGATGCTTTGGCTTGCCCCATTCATGGTCGGTATGCTCCCATTAGTTTCGATGTGGTGTTCGATGTTGCCAAGACTAATATGGTCAATCTTCATAACGTCACTACAAAGCCTAATAAGGGATACTACCATCCTACAATCCAAAGGACCTTCTGTTTAATATTTACGACTCTAGCCTTCTCCCATCTTTGTGGCGTCTATATGAGGTAGCACGGTGATTTTGGCATGGCACATAACACAATAGCAGCAATGTCAATGACGTTACTCCCTCCAAAGACATGACATGCCACCAGTTCAATCTTCGAGAAGATGTAATAGCAAGCGTATCCAAGAACGATACCGGAGTTACTTGGTGACGATTGAATAGATCTGGCTGAAAAAACAGTTGCGAGCTTAAAACCCCGGACCGATAGAGTCTGCGTCAGCCAGCTTAGCTGGCCTGGAAACTCTTACTTGATACAATTAAAGTGTGGACTGTGCTGCAGTAATTAGTGTTTCTCATTGTTGTTATAATTTCCTTTTGTTTATTGTCTGCAGGTGACTTTCAATGACGAAAAGTCAGAAGTCATTGATTTTCGGATTATATGGTCCTCTTCACCGAACAGTTTGAAGTACCAGTCTAATTTTAGCTTACTAGAGCTGATTGAATTTCCAACTGAAGTTCCTGGTCAAAATGCTTATGCATACTTCTATCATCCATTTAATAATGTTTATCAAGCTAGTCAGGAAGAAAAGCCTCCACTGTTGTTAAAAAGCCATGGTACTTCAATAATTGCAGCTCAATTCTTGTCACATTTCAATTTGTATGCAAAACAGGTTCCAATATAAACAGGGTCGGGTATAGGGTTCAAAAAAAGATAACCGGTTATAAAAGGGTCAGGTACAGGGTCCAGGTCTAGACCCTACCCACCATGGACCCGATCACCCCTAATAGACACCCCTGCCACTTTAAATACAAATAAGAATGATAAAAAAATCAATATGTTGTTATAAAATCAACAATGAAAAAGAGACTTTTCAATTTTATACTATATCAAAGAATGTGTTTTTTTCTTTACTATTAGCAAGATGATTTTATACAGAATATGTAAAACATTATAGGTATATCTGAGAATACGTTTTTCTTTAGTACACTAACAAACAAAACATTTAAAGTGCTTAATTATGGTAACTATCATAACTAGAAAAAGAAAAATAGAATAATAAGGGAGAAGGGCCATTATTTTGAACTGCAATTGAAAGATTAAGGGTGATTTGTCTTTTTAGTGCAAAGGGGCGTAGATGTAGTCATTTAGGGGTAGAAATAGCACCACCCTTCATTTTTCTGTATATTTGGTCAACTTCTCATTTCTTCTGGATTTTTTATGGGGTTACAAGTGAGCAATAGTGTCCATACATTGAATGTGTGACAATTAGAAAATACTACAAAATCACCTTAATATAAGTAATCATTTGGTTTACTAATTAATGAAATATAAATTATCGACACAACTGAAGAATGTTCGCACTTTTTCACTCTAGGTAAGGCTATAGACACCCCTGCCACTTTAAATACATATAAGAATGACAAAAAAAAAAAAATAGATTCGTTGTTATAAAATTAAGGGATAATACCCTAAAAAACCCCAAACTGGTACACTTGTAACAATTTTACCCCAAACTATTTTTTTGACTACCAAAAACCCCAAACTGGTATACTTTTGACAAATTTATCCCAAACTGGTACACTTGTGACAAATTTACCCTATGTTAGTTTTCGTTAAATTTTATTCTCAAATTATTAAGTTAAATGACACGTGATGTGTTAACCAAGATACCAATTTAGGATTTTACATTCCGTTTGTCACAATTTACAATTTTTGTGATTTTTTTTGTGGTATTAATCCAATTTAGCATAGGGTATATTTGTCACAAATTTACCAGTTTAGGATTTTTTGCAGTCAAATAAATTAGTTTGGAGTAAATTTGTCATAAATGTACCAGTTTAGGGTTTTTTATAATCAGTCGGGGTAAATTTGTCACAAGTTTACCAGTTTGGGGTTTTTTATGGTCAAAAAAATAGTTTTTGGTAAATTTGTCACAAGTGTACCGGTTTGGGGTTTTTCAAGGTATTAACCCTTTCTCCTTTTCAAATACCCTTAATTACATAGTTCCCCTTTGTTATTTTGGGTTAATACCCTGAAAAATCTCAAACCGGTACACTTGTGACAAATTTACCCCAAACTATTTTTTTGACCATAAAAAATCATAAACTGATATAGCTTTGACAAATTTACCCCAAACTGGTACACTTGTGACAAATTTACCCATGGTTAGTTTTTATTAAATTTTATTCTCAAATTATTAAGTTAAATGACACATGACAGTTGACCAATATACCGATTTAGGATTTTATACTCCGTTTGTCATAGTTTACCATTTTTGTGATCTTTTTTTGGTATAAATCCAATTTAGCAAAGGGTATATTTGTCACAAATTTACCATTTTTAGGGTTTTTTACAGTCGAATAAATTATTTTTTGGTAAATTTGTCATAAATGTACAAGTTTATGATTTTTTATAATCAGTCAGGGTAAATCTGTCACAGCTATACCAGTTTAGGGTTTTTCATGGTCAAAAAAATAATTTGAGGTAAATTTGTTACAAGTGTACCAGTTTGGGGTTTTTCAGGGTATTAATCCTAAAATTAATGATGAAAAAAATACTTTTTAGTTTTATACAATATCGGAGAATGTGTTTTTTTTCTCGCTACTAGCAAGATGATGATTTTACACAGAATATGTAAAACATCATAGGTAGGGGTGTCAAAAAGGCCTGTGTTGGCCCCACCTAACCTAATCCTAAATTAAGGGTATTTTGGAGTCGGACTAAACTTTTAATCGGGTTTGGAGCCGGTATCAGCGGGTGTTTGTTAGCGTTGGGTCAGAACAGGTCAGTGCGAGTGTTTTTGGTACTGGTACTGCGCGGGCCTTTTGGCTCCCTATCTCCCTCTCTTTCCCTTTTCTCTTTGTCACTCGATCACCCCCTCACTTTCGTTTTTCAACTCTCATTTTCAAACCCACCAGCACACCCACCGTTGCTGACGCTGAGAAGAGGAAAGGAAGCTCAGGGGTCACCGTTGCCATCGTTGTTGGGTTTTGGGAAGCCAAGATCGGTTACTCGACGGCTAGACGCATGGCTCTGTTGTGTCAGCATCACCGCCAGTGAAGGACCGGTCCCTTTTCTCGAATTCGTCTCTCGTGCCAACTTGCTTGTCAGGTTTCTGGGTTTTGACCCATTTCGTCCGGCTTAGGCTGGTATGTTAAAAATCACTGCTTTTGCATTTTACTTTCGTTTCTTTTTTTTCTTTTTTTTCTTTTTTTCCTTCTTCTTTTCTATTCTGATGAATTGGGGTTCTTGTTCGAATATTGGTGTTTAGTTTGTCTCAGCTAGTCTCCATTTAAGTTTTTTTTTTTTTTTTTCGGGGGAACTTGGGCATTGATTTGTTCGAATCGGTTCTCTTTTGTGGCGATTGTATCGATTTTGCTGGCTCTGTTTTCTCAGGTGAATTGGAGTTCTTTAAACTCGTTAGTGAATGATGGTGCGTTTCTCATTTATGCTTCTCGACCTTGACTCTTAACTCCATGGTTCAGTTTCCTAAAAAAAAACTCCATGGTTCAGGGTATGTTTTTACTAGAGGAGGCTATATCAAACTGTCTAAAAAGCTATCGCTTATTGTGGATTGCACTCTCGATCGGTATAAGGGCCTACTCTTCTCTATTGATGACAACGGAAGATCATACGTAATTCTTGAAACAGGTCCTTCAGCGGATACAACTTAGAGCAAGCTGTACTTTACGAGAATCGACACTAAAGTTGAATTTTGTAAAGTATGCTCACCTTATTTTATAATGAATTTTGTTCCCATCTATTTCTTTGCGCTTCCACAATGTTTGCTATTTTATGTGCCTTCTTTCCTTCATCCTCCCTGCCAACAGGTGAGAATACTATTTTCATCCTGTTGTCCAGTGAAACTAGACGATCCTCCATTGGACCCATTCTTGGTTTATACATTAACGATTCGATTTGAGCCTCGAAGATAGGTATCTGCAAACTTTTCTTTTTAGCCAACGTCTATCCTCTTACAGATTGATAGAATAGAGAGGTCTTCTAGTTCCACTTTCAACCATTACCTTGTATTTACCATTCTAGACTGTAGTTGTTGGATTATTAGTTTTAACATTCTACTATCTATATAGGTGAAGCCTACATTGTGCTATATATTCTGCGAGGCTGTGCATGCAAGATCTTTATTATCCCATCTCTATCGCTCTAAACCATCGTAAGCCAATTCCCTTAACAAGTTTTTCCAATGACATCCTGATTTTCAAGTCTATTTTCGATAAGATGAAATGGGCTTTTCATTGACGCGCCTATGGCCTTTTTCTCTAAATGGCCACTCATGAGTTAACTAATCTATTAGGTGAAGCCATTAAGGGATTTTAACACAATAGACTTGAGAATTCGACCAGGAATCGACTGCTCGACCGTGCTAATCTGCAAGGGTCATTACGACACTGTCAAAATCGATTAGAGACCGGAGATAACTCGATTCGACAAAGGTACGTGATTAAGTGTTGGTGATTCTACATAATTGCAAAATTCTCGTCGAACGGTACTAGACCAATTTTAATGTCTTTTCTATATCCTGTGTCCATATTTGAAACCTCGAGATTTTTACGACAACCGAGAGTCACCAATGTGTTGAAGATGCATTTTATGGCTCAAAAATGATCGAACACATGTCAAAAGCGTTAAAAGTTCCTAAAAGCTATACAGCAAGTTAGGACACGTTAAAATAATGATAGATTGAAATCAACTGAGAAATTGAACCCAATTTCAGAAATTTGAAGTTCTATTATGTCACAAATCATTTTAAAAACATCGGCTTGTCCTCTAAAGATTTTTCTGAAAATTGAGATTTTCAACGAAAAATCCAAAGTAAGGATATTTTGGATCGAAAAAATCCAATGACCGTTTTTGGTCACATTTATGGGATTTGAGTTGGACGAATGGACGAGGAAAAGAAATGTGAATTGGAGTGTGGACACCTTGGTGAGATTTATGGACTCTAATTTAGGTCCAATTAGAGGTTAATTGGAGAGGACGTAGTCCAATTTGATGGCCAAGAGTCCAAAATTCATAGCCCCCATGGCCCTCAATCTTTTGGACCATTTGGGAGGCTTGTTTGAGAAGCCAAGGGGCTACAACTTGGCTGAGGATGCCAGCCAAGGTGGTGGGGCAACCACTTGAGAGCTTAGGATGTTTTGGCGGCCCTTTCCTTAACCAGCAACCCTTCTTCCTCCTTGAAGCTTGGCTTTCTCCATTGTTGAGGTGTAGAGAGAGGTTGAGAAATCAGAGAAAATCGAGCAATAGCTTCCCCTCCACTATCGCACGCCTGCAAAGCCACCGTCGACCTCTTTTCCCCCTCTGTTTTCTCTTCTTCCTGTTTTTGCTCCAACTGACCTTTCTCCAAAGATTTGAGTTAAAAGTTGCATTCTTGTGCGAATTAGCCCCCGTGCCACCAATCGTCGTGACCAGGAGACCCAGTCCGTATGGACGGTGATTGTTGCTCACCGAATGGAGTCGCCGGCCAACCCGTTTGTCGGTTGGAAGCCGTCGCTCGCTGGTCCGTTGGTCTATCTACCCGCCTGCACTGTTTCGCGATTTTTGTGATTTTCCTCCCATTCCGACCCTTCCTCCATCCGGCTCAGCCACCAGCAAGTCTCCCTTGACCCCTAGGTGCCGTTGATTGCCGACCGCCCGCTCACTAGAGCTCTGGCCAAGCCGCCCAATACCATTTCTCCTCCAGCAATCCAATTTTTGGGAGTTTCAGTGGGAATCCGAGCTATTGTTGCTATTTTGAGCTTGGGACCGCCTTGGATCACTGTGGTAGAGGTTCCCAAGCATAGCCACCACCGTCCAGCCACCCAAGCTTCCTCCGTCGTCCGTCCAAGCCACCAAAACTATTGACTTGACCTATTGAAGCTGTTGCTGCTCTGCCTGCCTCGACCAGCCAGTGTTCAGCCCTTGGTTCTCTACGGTTCAGCCAAGAACAGAAGTCAAGAAACTAGTAAGGCTTTGGGACTTTGTGGCTTGTTTTCGAGCCCTTCCTGGCCTCGCTTGATGTTGTCGCTCAGAGGTTTATCGCTCGCCTTGGCGTTGTCGTTGTCGTGGACTCACTGGAATGCTAAACCGGTGAGTTTACTTGCTAAACCCTACTTAGGAAGTTAATTATGCTTAAGGGGTGTTTAGATTAAGTTAAGTATGGTTAGGTGGTTAGATTAGTTTAATTAATTGTTAATTAGATTAAGGGATATGATTAGCTCAGTAGACAATTAATTAGGCTAATTAGGTGATTAAATTAGTGTAATATTGATTAGGCCTTTAATTAATTATTTTGAATTTATAAATATTATTTTATTAAATTATATTAATATAATATATTAGATTATTTATTTAATTTATATTATATGTAACTATTTATTATTTTCTGGAAATTATGCTGGAATAGCCAGTGATCGGAATTTCATGCTGATTGCAATGGTGTGTTCAATTTATGTAATTGGACGTTAAATTGTGCAAATTGAGTGCGGATTGGATTTTTGGTGATTTATTCCAAAATTTGTGAATTTCAATATTTGTTTAGAAAATTCTGGGTGTCGGATTTTGACACCGGAAATGGTTTTACATCCTATATAAAATAGTGGGATTTTAAAAAGGAAGTGTATTAGTTTTTCTATTCGATCTGACCGTGTACCCATACACGACTATTTCACCAGGTGTTTTTAATATGAAGAAAATAGGCCGGGATCACTATTTTAATGGAGGCATTTGAGTGCAATGCACGGTGTTCTAGACCGAGATTAATTGGTCGTGTGTTGGTTAAGAGAAACTGTCTCAAGCTTTTAAGTTGGGCGTTACCCTATATGAGATACTTACTCAGTGGGACTCGGGTCACAGTAGATTTTAGACCTATGCTCCTTTGGGAAAGTTGTCTTTGAGAGATGTCGCCGTGCTCAATGGTGATGAGACAATGCCTGGCTATGCTAGTAGATGCCAAACTTATGAGTAGGTCGTACCCTAGATGGGCAATATTAATAATTGGAACACATGACTGATTGAGTTAGATGCACCTAATTATGAGAAAAAATTGTGTGGCTTGGTATGAGACGTGTCATAATAGTTTGGCCTTATAATTGAAGCCCCTGTGATTGATTGAGATGAGTGAGGCCTTTCAATTGTTGTGTGCCTTAATTATATGCCATTTGTATATATGAACTATGCTGACATGCAGGAGAAAACTGAGGCGAGGTTGATCGATATGTTATTAAATATAATAATTTTGTAAGGTATATAAAAAAGTGAAATAAAAAATTTGGTTGGTCTTGGATTGACCCTAGAACTGAACTTGACCAAAATGGTAGTGGCCAAGAGTCTTTTAGAATATTGGTGACCAAGGAGAAGATAAGGAAGCCATTCAAAATTAGATTAGCTTAGCTTAGTTTTAGTAGGTTACTTTAGGCCTTAATAAGCAAGTAATTTTAGATTCTAAGTAATAAAATCAAATAAGAATTAGCATCACCTTTTAATTATTAGAATAGCTTAGCTTAGCTTCATCTTTATAATATGAATAGATTTAGACTCACCCTTAATTGGGATTATCACTAATATCAAGCTTATGGAGTTCATGTCCTAAGGCTTAATAGAAAATCATTGTTCATTTTTTGCCTGATTTGGTATCGAGTTTAACTTACAAGGGCTCATGTCCCGATTATTTGCCTTACTTGCAACGAGATTGCATTTCCCGCACTTAGATGCTTTTGATACTTGGTTGTTTACTTTAAAAGTTATTTCGATAGGTTGTTTGATAATTCTTTTTCTATAATAGACAGGTCTAGTTTAGTATCATAATAAACCTCTCAAGAACATTTGCATGAGAATTTAGCAACACCAATGCTTTAAGGATCATAATCAAAAATCAATATTGCATGATCAGTTAGATAAATAACCTTCCAAATTAGTAGTACCAAAAGAGCTTTAATAGTAATATTAATGCAATTAAATCCCCAAGCTAGAATATTTGGTTGTGTAGAAAATGAGATGAATCTCCCACATCTCATTCGGTTTCTAGACGACTCCAAATGGTTATCCGCAACTCCTAGAAATCATTAGGCTTGAAAAAAGAACTATAAAGAAATCTAATGTCACACGAGGTATGGATTTGGAAGAGTCTGTGTCCAAATGGCCCGTCTCTTTGGTGATACCTCTAAACCTATTCCTTTGACTAGAAAAATGCCCCCAAAAGAAAGGTCGTGACAATAAGGAAGCTAATAGTCAAGTTTGACAGGTAATAATGGATTATTATTGACACTTGTGGAATTTTTAAAAGATATGGGAATATATAAACTCCGTAAACAAATAATATGAGATATGTAATACAGCTAGATTAGAAATGATTCGTGGAATTTGACAAATGAGAGCCTCACATGCGAAAAAAACTAAAACACAATCAGATTTTATTATGTTAGAATGTCAAATTCAGAACCTAATGAGTTGGACTTGGACATTCTAACATAAACGTCCAGATTTGAATAACCGGTATGAAAAGTTGCAACCTTAATCCATTACAGGCTTGGACAAGCAACTTGCTTACCCTTCTCCGAATGTGCTAAAGTGAATCCCTTACGTGTTCAAGCAAGGACATTCAACACACATACTAAAACTTAGTTGAATATGAAAATTCAACGTCAGCTTTATTTGTCAAGAGTCACCTTTGTTGAATTCAAATTAGTTAATATGGTACTAAAGGAAGTGAAGTTTCTGCAATTAAAGCATTTGAGCATCTTTCAAGGACCAATCTACTGGTCCTAAACCAAAAAATAAAAAATAAAAAAAACAATTTCTTCCTTGCTGGTGAGTTTCAATACATGTTGATAAAAAAAATAATAATAATAACCGCTTACCCTTCCATATAATAGATTACCAATTATCCTTCAAAATGACCAACCTTTTATTTTGGTAATTTACCAACTTTTGTATGATTATATTGACAAATATATTCAGGTTACCAACTTTCTTTGGGTTGCTTACCAAATATCCAGCTTTCCTTAATTTTTTATGAACTTTCATTTGCTTTGCTTACTAAAATTTAAAATTTACCAACTCTTTTTAAAATTTATCATGTGTAATTAGTGACTGTCGATTAAGTTACCAACTAGTTTTATTACTAATGTTTCTTCAAATTATGTATAGTTGCAATGCTCATTAAGTTTTTTTCAAAATAATATTTTGTTTGACCAACTTCTCTTATTTTTTATCAACTTTTATTGACCTTTCTTACATGCAGATTATATTTTCATTTATCAACTATTATAAGAAATTTAGCAACGTTCATTGTGTGACTTATCAATTTTTCTCCGATTCAGTTTCCAATTACTTTTGCGTTACCAGCTGATTTGGAGGAATCGGAGGATTCAAATGATAGAAAACTTCATGTTTAACTTGAACTTTCGTGAACTTCTAAAGCTTTAAACTTCTAGGGATAATCTAAGTTTCTAAAAGAAGTACATCTCAAGTGTCAAAACTTGATATGGATGGACATATAGGTGCCAAAACTTCTAGAAGACACACTCAAATGCTATTTTTTATTTAGAAAAAAAATTAAACACTTAAGTGCAAACTCCGGTAAGACTTGCCGGAAATCCAACATAGCACCATTTATTAATAAAATTGATCTTTGTGGCTTGTTGAAATGTCTGCTCAACATCTCTGTCCCAAAAAGACATCATTTTGTCCCTAAATTTTATATATTAATATAAATATTAATTAAATTAATTTTTAAAAAAATATATCAAATTTGGCCCCATGGAGGCCCTCGCTGCCACCACCCCATGATTGCTAGAAAGGCGACGATGGGGCGAGGGGTCATGGACCTCCCCCAGATTGGGCCAAGGGCCATTGCCAGCAGGGGCCTATTGGCCCTTGGTAATGGTCGGCCAGGGTTGCTGGCCATTGGATAGGGCCTAATGACCTCAACCAGCCCTCGCCCCACCAATGCTGGTCCTTTCCAATGAGAGTGGGGGTAGTGGCGAGGGCGTCCATGGTTCCATATCTAACTTTTTAAATTTTATTTTTTAAAATTTAAGTTAATTAATATTTATATTAAAATCAAATTTAGATCAAAATGACATTATTTTGAGCTTATCTAGCCACGTCAACGTCATGTGGATAATTTTAAAAAAAAAATTGTCACATTAGTTAGAAATCTCACAAGAAAATGCAATGTCACCAATTTAGCCGAAAAATCCCACTATTATCACTTAAGTATTCATTTTTCTTCGATTTTGGCACTTAAGTATACCTTTTAGAAGTTTTGGCACTTATTTGTTTATCCGTGCCAAGTTTTGGCACTCCCATGTTTCTTATTCACTACATTCATTTTATAATACCAAGCCGATTGTACATTGCAAAATCATAAAAGATATTGGTCAAGCCCGATTAGTCATAAAGTACGTATTCTTCTACTCAAACTGGAAGATTTTAATTCTGGTCAAAGTAATAGCTTGAAGATGAGAAAGTAGAACTGATAAGCATGCGAACTTATCCTACTCAGCAACTTTAAAGCCAGTTTATCGACAGGAAAGCGAGTTCCAAATTGACTGCCCTCCTAGCTTGAAGCTCGTCACAGGTCAATAACATATTATGATTTGCCGTAGACCAGCTACTGCAAAATCTGCACGAAATCTCTGTTAGATATATGCCCTAAAGTAATTATTCATTTAATTAACTAATTAAAAAAAATTAAAACTTCATGCATGTGCATGAATTCGTGCACATGCACGAAGCGTAATGGTTAGCGGTTGCTGACCATTATGCACGAAGCATGGATGGTCAGCAACCGCTGACCATCATGCCAAGATCGTGCACGAGCGGTTGCTCGTGCACGATCGTCTGTTGTGGATGATCAGCAACGGTTGCTGATCGTCCATCGATTAGCAACCATTGCTGGTCGGTTTTATTATAAAAACCATTGAGGGACGAGAGTAAAAGAGCTGCTGAAAAAATTGAAAAGTAGACTTCGTGTGTTTTGTTTTCTTGTTCCGGATCGGCTCTTCACCATGAACAAAAATTTGGAGTTCTCTAGTTGTTGAATATTGAGAAAAAGTGTGCGTGTGTTCTTGTGTCTTCGAGACACGAGGAAGAAAAACAATTCTCTCGTTCGGGCTGTGACTATTATACATCAAGAATATGACAGATTCTTTCCACGTGATTGCTAGCACAATCGAAGTGGTGGATATCCGAAAGCTCTCTCTTTCATTCGACGTTCGTTGTTGGTGTGTCTGAACTAGAGGTCCAACGCTTGTGGGACTCGAACTGTAGAACATCCGAACCGACTCGTTTCAAAGCGCGCTTCGAGAGGTATTTCGTTTAACTCCCTTTTTATGTTTAGATGTTTTATTAAAACGCACGAACAACGCCTTAGGAGAATCATGTGTAAAATATATCTTTGTTTCCGCTGCGTTAATTTCGTTAATTTTTCTTATACATAATTCATGAAACCCCAACAGTGGTATCAGAGCCAACCTTAGGCGTTTTTCGTGCGTTTAATTGATTTGTAGTTCAAATATATTTTTGCATTCAAATTGCCAATTTATTTTTGTTAAGAGAATTGGTTCTCTTATTCTTATGTGGCCTATAATTTATATGATAAATTTAATCAACTAAGCAAAAAATTAGAACTAAATCAATTTTGAATCAAAAATCCATAACTTGTTATACTTTGTGTTTATATTCTACAAATGATATGCAGAATTTTATGCATGTCTTCCAGAGCTTTAAATTTTGAATTTATGGCTCGTAAGGAAGGGTGGTGATCATGGAAAAATCCCTAAATGTTGTGATTGTTGTATGGATAAATGTATGATGATTACAGGTATTCTTTTTGGGGATGTAATTATTAAATGGAGGCTGCCTCCTTCTTTTTATATTTTTTTTTACGAAATGTAATTTAAGTATAGTGTAGTATTTCAATTATTGATGTAAATACTACAAGAGAGGAGGAGCCATTGGACGAGCCATTGGAGGAGCCATTAAACCGATGAGGTCTATGGGCCCGGTCTTTGAAGAGTTCAAAGATTGAAGAACAAGTGAAGAACATGTCCATATTATTAAAATATTAAAATGGCTAAATGAGTCTCTTTGGCTTGAGACCCATTGAACCATAATTCCATGATCACCACATAGGATAGATATTATGTGATATATATTTATTTATTGTGTTTATGGTATCGTGCATGTTAAACCGGTTAATGTGCAAAGTGAGACCGTTAATAATGACCCAAATCTCCTTACAAAGAATATTAAGTCGAAATGGGTTTCGGACTCGTGGCCTTTCATCGTCATGGTTTGATCCAATATTATAGTGGTTAACTAACTGGTTATGGATACATAGGGGTTAATTACCATTTATAATATTTGACCAATCCATTATTCATATGATGTTGTGGGGTTGGAGCCAAATGATTTCTAATAACTGTCAGGTGAGGGAATCATTTGTGTTTTCAATACTTGCATAAGACGATGGGCTAGACTTAACTATCATCATGATGCCAATAACTGTTAGGTGAGGCTTTCATGGTCTAGAGGCCGAAGTTATGATTGGGATTCGCATATGATGCGTTGAACAAGCTGGTTCACTCACTAAGTTCATAGGACACCAAGAACTGTTAGGTGAGGTGGACTTTGGGCTAGTGGGACTCCAATCCCCATTAGTAATCTTTACCCAACAAAGATTACCGCTTCCCATCTTAAGAAGTATGGGATTCGAATATAAATTTAGTGGGAGGATCTATTTCATTTAAAGACCAAAATGAAATAGTTATTATGAAAAGTACAACGGCTAACAATTTATTTTCTGCAACAGATATATTATTACTCTGAAAATGATGACCACAAACCCACTTGCTTCTATACTTGACAAGAACTATTTGACTGGACCCAATTTCACTGACTAGGTGAGTGTCGCGACCCAAATTTTTCGGGGTGAAATCACCTAGGGTTTGGCTAATGGATTGTTAAGCCTAGACTTAACTCGGGCTCTCCCAAGCCCATACCAATTCGCGACTTTGGGTTCAAGTTTTTTTAACATGCAATTGTTTTTTAATTAGGAGTCGCCACTAATCTATTTTTGGTGGGTCGATTAGAAACCCAAGTAAAGTAACGAGAGTTTTACTTTACTTCTACGAACCAGAGATTTGGGTACGGGGACTTGATTACGTTAGATTTCTCTAACGCCATTTCGGTACCATTTCTTTAAAAAAAAGGTTTTCCAGGCAGCTTAAATTGATTTTAAACTAATTCCCTAACATGTGAGGAGTTCATGCAGGTGCGCAAACCACCAATTTAACACTCAAGTAAAGCAGAAAATAAATTGCAGGACTTACCTCAAAGCAACGAAAGCATCTGCAATGTTAAATTAAAATCCACATCAACAACCCTAGATATGGTTTCTAATTAACACGCAATTTTTCTTTTGTTTTTACTTAATTAATGAAAATCATGCAATATGCAATGCAATATTAACTAAATGACCTAATTCCAATGACATGTAATTTCTAATTAAATGGGCCTAGCAAAAATACTAAATGACATGCATCTCAATGAATCTAACCCTAATGACGTGCATATGAAATTTTTTTCTTTTTCCTAAAAGAATGCATTTCATCATAAATAATAAAATTAATTTAACCCATGACATTTTTTTTGTATTTTTCAAGAAATTCGAAATTAGGTGAAATGTGAAAATTACCTAATTAGATTAAGATCCTATTTAATCTATATTAGGAATTAGGTTGAGCCAAATCGTAATTTATACTAAAATATTATCTTAACCTAGATAATCCTAAAATGCAATCTATTTAATAAAATACCTAAACCTATGGTAAATTAAGAAAAACATCATCTAAAATTAAATTAAATGCAATTTTACCCTAATATGCTATGACGTGCAAAAGATGCCTTAATTTTACATGACATATGCATAATGACTTTTTTGTGTTTTTCCCTTTTTCCCCTTTTTTTTAAAATTTCGAAATTAATAATTGCCAAATAATTAAACATGCAATCCAAGTTTTAAAGAAAACTAGCAACCTAAATTGACTGATTTGATTTTTATATTTTTGAAAATTCGAAATAAATTTCCTATTATGAACATGCAAACCCTAAAACTACATTTTTAAAAGAAAACTAATTTAAGTAATACTACAGCAAATCAAGCCATATTGATTCCCAAATCGACGAACCATATCTCGAGCATGAGATCGGGTTGGCCAATTTCACATAAATCACGAATCGGATCTCGAGCGGGAGATCGGATTGGCAATTTTTTTTTAAAGTAATTGCGAGTCGGATTTCGAGCTTGAAAATCGACTCGACAATCACTAATTTCAAGGCAATTTCATATCATGGAATTTCAATTTCACATTAAAGGAATAATTACACTAAAAAGATAAAATAAAATAGCACAAATAATAAAACAAAAATAAGATAAAGAAAATACCTAAATTTTCTTTTGCTTTTCTCTTTTTCTTTTCTTTTTTTTTTCTGAAAAAGAAAAAGAAAAATAAATCTGTGGCCGGTCCGGCGAGGGAGATCGCCGGCTAGGGTTCCGGCAAGACGGCGTGACGGCGGCGCGACAAAGCAAGAGAGTGAGGGCATCGGAGCCTCTGGCCACGGCGAAGCAGGGGCGTCTTGTTGAAGGCGGGCGTCGGTCTGCTTCGTGCCAGAGCAGAGGCAGTGGCGGTGGTGGACACAGCGGCCGGCGCAGGTGGTCGCGGGCGGAGGCCGGCAGTGGTTCGGTGGCATCGCGCAGCGGGGGCGTGGGTGAAGCAACGGACACTGCAGGGGAATCCAACGGGGAAGATGAACAGTAACTTTCCCTTTTCCTCTGCTGCCACACGTCCTTGTGTTGTCCCCTCACTGTAGCTTCTGTCCTTCCTTCAGCAGAAAGGGAAAAACACTTTTGGCTTTTTTTCCACGAAGAAAAAATTTACCTTTGTGCTTTAATTGTTTCCCATAAAACCCTAGAAAACCCCCATTCGGCCATATATTCAATTTTGTGTGGCCTCCCAAAACCCTACGCATCTAATCTATTTATAGGCCATGAATTAGGGTTTTTAATTTCTTTCCAAATTTATATCCATGAAAATTCCTTTTTTCCGAAAGCAATATCGCTTTTTATTTTCCACACCTCTTCTAGATTTCCTTTGCAAAAAATGAATATTCTCTATTGATTTTTTCAAAAATTGCAATAGGATTTTTTTTCAAATATAGGCTTAGGCTAAATTGCTCTCTTCGTGGGCTTAGTCCGACTTGTCAACTTAAAGTTAAAAACCACCATATCAAACCAATTTGTCACCGACCCAATGTAAATGCAAATTAAAATATAAATGCACCTAAAATTATATGTTATGCAATTGACTCTTTTTTTCAAGGATAAAATTACCCCTTAATTTTTTGATGCAATAAATGACTAAACGGGTCGCCAAAATTTAGGTGTCAATAGCTGCCCCTCTTTGAAGGTGAGCTCGAAGAGGTTGCCTTCAAAGACAAATTGAGACCTAAATTTTGACTATACACATGCAATGAATGATTTTTTTTATTTTAGGAAAATGAATTCCATTTTTTAATTTATATGATGCATGGAAATGCTAATGCAAATGTTAAATGAACCTACCTGGAATAACTTACCTTCGAGGAGGATAGAGTAATTCGAGGTAGTGGGTGTTATTTGTCTAGGACCCGTACCATTCTACGGTCGCCTAGAATAGTAACATGACTTTGTGAAGATACTGCTTTCCTAGGACTCGTACCATTCTACGGTCGCCCAACACGGTAGAAAGGAGCTGCTTTCTCAGGACCCGTACCATTCTATGGTCGCCCAACACGGCAGAAAGGTTTTGTAAGGAACTGCTTTCTTAGGACCCGTATCATTCTACGGTCGCCCAGTACGGCAGAAAGGTTTTGTCTAGGACCCGTACCATTCTACGGTCGCCTAAACGGTGATTCATTTTCCAAGACCCGTATCATTCTACGATCGCCTGAATAAGGAATAGGTGTTGTCAAGGACCCGTACCATTCTACGGTCGCCTCAACGAAGAAAATTATTTTTCTAGGACCCGTACCATTCTACAGTCACCTGTTAGAGCAATAAATGTTGTCTAGGACCCGTACCATTCTACGGTCGCCTAGACTGAGGTTTTGCTTGGCTAGGACACGAACCATTCTTCGGTCACCTAGCCTTGCGACAGAAATCATCCGACTAGGACCCGAACCATTCTTCGGTCGCCTTAATCAGATTGAATCTGGAGGAAAAATATTTGGGGGACAACTCCATTGAGTGTCGGTGCAAAGGACTCTGGGCTACGAAAGCACGCCAAGTCGATAAAAGAAATCCGGGCTACTGAAGCACACTGGTTTGATAAAATGGACTCTGGGCTACGAAAGCACGCCAGGTCGATATGACTAGACAGCTTGACCAAGTCAAGTGTTGATGCACTTAAGAGAGAATACTTGCACAATGACAAGTATTTTAGAGTATGGTAAAGATATACTTACCTGGTGATATCTCTGATTTTTGGAGAAAAATGTCTTTTTGGAATTTAGATATCCTGTGGAGGTCTTTCACCTCACGGTGGAGGTTTCTCATCTCCTAATATTATGAAACATTCTGAAAGGAACTTGAATTACCTGTCAGACATGATTTAGAGCAAAAAATGATATGCATCCATCAAAGGGATAGACAAACTGAGCTACTTTAGAATGCACATTTCAAAATTTAATAAAGTTTTCATCAACTCAATCGGGGTTTATGCATAATGACCTTTGCATCACCCAAATTTCCATTGGAGAGAATTATCATTCGAGACAATCTTCACTCATGACATGGATTTCCTAAGAATACCAAATGAGGAACCTTCAGTTAGAAAGGACTTTCACTCACTCTCATTTAGAGGCTATTTTATGAGAATCACTCCGTCTCACTATCATCATACCAACAAGGGTCCAAGTATTCTCGCAAGCAGTACGACTTTACCAATCTGAGAGGTCTTTAATAGGGACCGTAATGTGGGGCTTGGTCAATGGCTTAACAAAGGGACTCTTTGAGTCAAGGCTATTGAAGGGATAGCTTCGCAATTATCTCCAGGTTTACAAGTCAAGAACCCTGCAAAATGAGAAAGAAATAGTCTTGCTCCCACTACTTCAAGTGATGCTTAAAACATGTGAACCCCTATGTTAATTCAAGTGCCATAATCTGAAGAGACTTTGTAAGGGACGTAACGTAGGCTAGGTTCATGGGTTGAGAAATGAAATGATCATTAGGCTCAAAATGTGTGTAAATGGTGAAAGTTGGTGATCATCTTGACATTGCCACCAGTTTTCTTTTTCATCATCGGGGATTGTCTTCATGAAATGTCCCATCGATTGCAAAAACTAAACTTTTGAGTTCCTTGAGTATTGCTCCATCAGAATTCAATTCTTACAATTGACAGTCACCTATATTTACTCTTTTTTTTTTCATCTATAGACACTTGCCTTGCTTTTACCAGGCACACCGCTTTTCATGCCCCTAGTTCTTATTCATTTTTTTCACTTTTTTTTCATGGGCATTGGCCTTGCTTTTACCAGGCACACTGCTTTTTCATGCCCCTAGTTCTTATTCATTTTTTTCACTTTTTTTTCATGGGCATTGGCCTTACTTTTACCAGGCACACTGCTTTTTCATGCCCCTTAGTTCTATTTCGATTTTTGTGCACAATGCATGCGTCAAGGAATTACACTTTGGATGACACTCGAATATTCAAGGGTCCTCATCTGTCTTTTGCCTTGCCCCAGTGTGGGGGATGATCACCAACTGGGTTTAAAGGAATGAAATTGCAGGCTCAAGTGGGCTACGCAAAGGATATGAGTGTTTAGGATAAAGAAAAGAATGCTCTTCGTCATCCTAGGGCACTTAAATTACCATATGAATTCAATGTAATATCATGACTAGAAGATTGATGCAAGTGAGAGCAAGAAAATTTCAATTCATTTTCCTCACCTTATGATGCTGTCTTACCTCCAACTTGCCCCAATGTGGGGTGGTTCTTGACAGGGATAACTTTAAAAAAACCTTCACAAGTGTATAAGGCTCAAAGTGGTTAAGCAATGGATCACCTGTTGTGTTTGGGATAGAGAAATGAATTGCCCCTCATCATTTCGGTTATTGTACCTTTTGTGACAGAACTCTTTACCTTGTAGATATGGAACTTTCTACACTCATCTCACAAGTGTATAAGTAGGGGACTGTGTATAGGATAAGGCTTGCCTTTCATCATCCTGACACATCTCATTCAGCATTCTTAAACATTGATGTCACTCCATTAAATTGTCTATCTTGACAAATCTCCACATGAAATTGGTGAGCTAAATCAATATGAAAATTTTCTTTTCAAAAGAGTCCAAAGACTTTAAGCATGAAAAGCTTTTGTGGCTTCAAAACAAACAATTTACTACACTAAAACATGATTTCAAGCATTCATTCAGGGAATTGTTCCACAAAGGGATTGTCTTAGCAATGGATGTCCTTGAATTGCCCCTATCAAAAGGGAACAAACATACAAATTGATCAATCAGTGATGAAAAATTCGATCTTTGATTTGATGAAATCTTGCTTTTGCCCCTGCACAAAACAACGTGCATGAATAGGATACTATGCAACATCAAAGTAAATTCAAATTGCACAACCATTTTGGCTCGGATCGAGATTTTGTCTTAGTCATGTCACTACTAGAATTTGTAGTGCCCCCAATTCGTCATCTGCAAGGAAAAGAACAAAGGTGTCAATTCGAAATTATATTCATGAACGGAATGTATCCATTTCATTCAAGACGGATGATCTTCTTTTGACTTGTTTCATCATTTTCTCTTGGAAATGAGAAACTTCATTTGGCTTTTGAGAATGACATCTCACACAAATTGTAATGAGATGTGCACACTTTGGAATCTAGATGATCTCCTTTTGACTTGCCCTTGGTTTCTTATTGATGTGCAAGGAAATCGCTCGGGACAAGTAAGAGGATAAGTAGTGCTTAATGTCTTCTTTACTCTTGGGAGATGTCATCAAGATCAGCTAGGAAATGATCCATTGCCCCACGCCTATTTTCCTTCGGATGTATGTTCCCAAATCAATGGGCCTGCTATCACTAGAAATTGACGCGTTATTTTCAAACGTCTCTCTGTTATGCTCTGAGACATGAAGTAAATGAGTTAAAAAAACAAACAAAGGTAATCTAATGCATGCTTTTGGAAATGGCTTCAAAAATGATATTTTTTTTCTTTTTGAGGAATATTTTGGACGAGGAAGCATGAAGAAGCCCAGTCCTCAGAATTTCTCCATGGATGATATTTTCTTTTCATTGTTGGATATCGTCACCGGGCTGGTTTGGCATACCCCATCATGTCCTCAAAACAAAACTTGTAATTTTATTGATATTCATCAATCAGATTACATTTATTGGAATGAAAAATGTTATATTCAAGCACTAAAGCAAAACAGGAGAAATTTTTACCAATCTCTAAAAAGCAATAAGAATTCCCACGCAGGGGAAGGTGCAACTAAACATGCCCCTAATTGAATAAGGAAAGCGAACTACTTAGGATCATGAATCATGTGTGCTTAAGTTCTTCACCCTCCTTGATCTTGTGATGCGAACCCTCCAGGTTAGAGATTCTTCCTTCTAGATAAGTCACTAGTCTCTTCATGGTGGCATCAAATTCAGCTACCTTAGGAAAATGAGATGGTTCAAAAAGTCTTCTTGGCTCTCTCTTTAGAGTCACAATTTCTCATTGAAGATAGATCACAGCATATTTGCTTGACGAGATAAGCTCTTCTTGATCCATCATTTTGGCTCCTGATCGTGAATGGATGGGTGAGCGGGATTGCTCCATAACTACCTAATCAAATGAAGGGGAACAAGTAAGCATGAAGTGTAAATAGAAAGTTGATCCATGACAATGATCTAATCGATTTTTCCATTTTTTTTTCATTTATTCATGAAAAGTTCTTACAAGAAGGGTATTTCCTAAAAATGGACTAGGAAAATAAAGATAGACACCCTAACAAGACTAAATTTCCTAAGCATGAATTGAAAACAAATTTTCCAAAGTTTTTTTGGCAAATTATTCATTGCATGGCAATTTCCTCATTTAATTTATAATTGACAAATGAATTAGATCAAACGACTAACCTAGATTCTCATGGATGGACCAAAAGTAAATTGCATAGTATAGAGATAGAGACTTACTTCACCAAGGAAAATTAATAGCAATCACATAGACATGCGTATGATAAGTGGCTCGATTTCTACTCTATAAGGCTTATCAAGGTGGAGCCACAAGGATGATCGGACTAGCCACGGGCTTGTGGACTATGTCGGGTCCTCATGACTCTAGCTTGGTCAAAGAGCCGACCCGGGTCGCGAGCATGTGGACCGAGGTGGGTACTCTTGACACCATGAAAAAAACTTCGGGATTGAGATGGGCGACTCCTATCGCGAGCATGCGGTCGGAGTGATATCCATCTCAATACCATCATAAATGATCCTATGCGGCCCAGGTCCGGCGGCAGGTTGTGTGTGCAACAGTGTAGTGCTAGATGCAAGGCATGCACGACAGTTTATATCAAGCAACACTTCGTTCATGAAAATAAACCATACATTCCTACACCTCCCTGCAAAATAAAGGTTAGCAAACACTTCCCCTTATACCTCCCATCCTACAAAAACATCTAACACCTTAAATGTTAGGGACGTACTGGAATCCTCGCTGCCAAACAAAAATTCTTTCAAAAGAAAAGAAAAATTGGCCTAAGTCCACTAAGAGTTTGAACTCAAGTCCCTAGCGGAGTCGCCAAGCTGTTGCGACCCAAATTTTTCGGGGTGAAATCACCTAGGGTTTGGCTAATGGATTGTTAAGCCTAGACTTAACTCGGGCTCTCCCAAGCCCATACCAATTCGCGACTTTGGGTTCAAGTTTTTTTAACATGCAATTGTTTTTTAATTAGGAGTCGCCACTAATCTATTTTTGGTCGGTCGATTAGAAACCCAAGTAAAGTAACGGGAGTTTTACTTTACTTCTACGAACCAGAGATTTGGGTACGGGGACTTGATTACGCTAGATTTCTCTAACGCCCTTTCGGTACCATTTCTTTAAAAAAAAAGGTTTTGCAGGCAGCTTGAATTGATTTTAAACTAATTCCCTAACATGTGAGGTGTTCATGCAGGTGCGCAAACCACCAATTTAACACTCAAGTAAAGCAGAAAATAAATTGCAGGACTTACCTCAAAGCAACGAAAGCATCTGCAATGTTAAAATAAAATCCACATCAACAACCCTAGATATGGTTTCTAATTAACACGCAATTTTTTTTTTACTTAATTAATAAAAATCATGCAATATGCAATGCAATATTAACTAAATGACCTAATTCCAATGACATGTAATTTCTAATTAAATGGGCCTAGAAAAAATACTAAATGACATGCATCTCAATGAATCTAACCCTAATGACGTGCATATGAAATTTTTTTCTTTTTCCTAAAAGAATGCATTTCATCATAAATAATAAAATTAATTTAACCCATGACATTTTTTTGTATTTTTCAAGAAATTCGAAATTAGGTGAAATGTGAAAATTACCTAATTAGATTAAGATCCTATTTAATCTATATTAGGAATTAGGTTGAGCCAAATCGTATTTATACTAAAATATTATCTTAACCTAGATAATCCTAAAATGCAATCTATTTAATAAAATACCTAAACCTATGGTAAATTAAGAAAAACATCATCTAAAATTAAATTAAATGCAATTTTACCCTAATATGCTATGATGTGCAAAAGATGCCTTAATTTTACATGACATATGCATAAAGACTTTTTTGTGTTTTTCCCTTTTTCCCCTTTTTTTTAAATTTCGAAATTAATAATTGCCAAATAGTTAAACATGCAATCCAAGTTTTAAAGAAAACTAGCAACCTAAATTGGTTGATTTGATTTTTATATTTTTGAAAATTCGAAATAAATTTCCTATTATGAACATGCAAATGCTAAAACTACATTTTTAAAAGAAAACTAATTTAAGTAATACTACAGCAAATCAAGCCATATTGATTCCCAAATCGACGAACCATATCTCGAGCATGAGATCGGGTTGGCCAATTTCACATAAATCACGAATCGGATCTCGAGCGGGAGATCGGATTGGCAATTTTTTTTAAAGTAATTGCGAGTCGGATTTCGAGCTTGAAAATCAGACTGACAATCACTAATTTCAAGGCAATTTCATATCATGGAATTTCAATTTCACATTAAAGGAATAATTACACTAAAAAGATAAAATAAAATAGCACAAATAATAAAACAAAAATAAGATAAAGAAAATACCTAAATTTTCTTTTGCTTTTCTCTTTTTTCTTTTCTTTTTTTTCTGAAAAAGAAAAAGAAAAATAAATCTGTGGCCGGTCCGGCGAGGGAGATTGCCGGCTAAGGTTCCGGCGAGACGGCGCGACGGCGGCGCGACAAAGCAAGAGAGTGAGGGCGTCGGAGCCTCGCCACGCGAAGCGAGGGCGTCTTGTTGAAGCGGGCATCGGTCGCTTCGTGCCGGAAGCGAGGCGGCGGCGGTGGTGGACACAGGCGCGGCGCAGTGGTCGCGGGCGGAGGCCGGCAAAGGTTCGGTGGCGTCGCGTAGCGGGGGCGGGTGAAGCAACGGACGCCGGAGGAATCCAACAGGGAAGATGAATAGTAACTTTCCCTTTTCCTCTGCTGCCGCACGTCCTTGTGTTGTCCCCTCACTGTAGCTTCTGTTCTTCCTTCAGCAAAAAGGGAAAAACCCTTTTCGCTTTTTTTCCACGAAGAAAAAATTTACCTTTGTGCTTTAATTGTTTCCCATAAAACCCTAGAAAACCCCCCATTCGGCCATATATTCAATTTGTGTGGCCTCCCAAAACCCTACGCATCTAATCTATTTATAGGCCATGAATTAGGGTTTTTAATTTCTTTCCAATTTTATATCCATGAAAATTCCTTTTTTCCGAAAGCAATATCACTTTTTATTTTCCACACCTCTTCTAGATTTCCTTTGCAAAAAATGAATATTCTCTATTGATTTTTTCAAAAATTGCAATAGGATTTTTTTTCAAATATGGGCTTAGGCTAAATTTCTCTCTTCGTGGGCTTAGTCCGACTTGTCAGCTTAAAGTTCAAAACCACCAAATCAAACCAATTTGTCACCGACCCAATGTAAATGCAAATTAAAATATAAATGCACCTAAAACTATATGTTATGCAATTGACTCTTTTTTTCAAGGATAAAATTACCCCTTAATTTTTTGATGCAATAAATGACTAAACGGGTCGCCAAAATTTAGGTGTCAATAGTGAGAAATTTGAGAATTGTTCTCAATTCAGAAAAAATTGGGTATGTGCTTGATGAAAAGATGCCAACCTCCTCTCCTGAGGGTGGGACCCAAGAGAAGCATGTCACTTATGATAAGTGGCGTGACGATGACTTAAAAGTTAGGTCATATATGCTTGCTTATATGAATAATGAATTACAGAAGAAGTATGAATCTATGGAAGATGTTGGGTCAATCATTTTGCACTTAAAGGAATACTTTGATGAGAATGGTCGAACCTCTAGATATGAGATATCTAAGGCATTGTACCGTATGAGGATGTCTGAAGGATCATCTGTTAATGATCATGCTTTGAAAATGATCTGGCACATTGAAGAATTGGCTAGGCTGAATTTCGTTATGAATGTCATGAGTTAGCTGTGGATTTGATCCTCCAATCTTTACCCGATTTCTTCTCTGGTTTTGTCCAAAACTTCCACATGCATAAAATGGAGAAAACTCTTGCTAAGTTACATAGCATGTTGGTAGTTTATGAGAAGGAAATGCATAACACGAGGCCAAATGCAGTGGCTATGGCTAAGGCTTCTTCTTCAAAGGGTAAGACCATTTTAAAGAAGAATAAATGGAAGATGCCTACCAAACCTGTTGTGCAACCAAAACCCATGATTGATAAAGGGAAATGTGATTACCGTGGTGTCAAAGGGCACTGGATGAGGAATTGTAGGAGGTACCTCGCGAGCTTGAAGGTCAAGCCCAAGAACCGACCTTATGAAGATATGGTGTCTATGCTTATTGAAACTAATCTTATGGTTAGTGCTGAATCCAGCTCATGGGTTCTAGATTCTGCTGCAACTTCACATATTTGTATGTCTTTGCATAATCTGGAAATAAGCAGGATGCTAGGGCGAAATGAGATTGTTCTGACGTTTGCCAATGGAGCAAGAGTTGCTGCATTAGCTATAGGGACTTTTCGTTTATGTTTCCCTTCTGGACATGTAATGGTTTTAAAGAACTATTTGCATTATAAGAATGCTGTTAAGAACATCATCTCTGTACCTCGTTTGGGTAAAGAGAATTATGAATTTTCTTTTGCTGATGATGTATGTTCTATTTATCATAATAAAATATGTGTTGGTTCTAGCTTATTAACCAACAATCTTTATACCATTACAATGTCCGGTAATGCGATTACCAATGTCAATAAGCAAAATAGAATTGATATAAATGCCATAACTAATAAACACCCTAGAGACGGTCCAAATAAAAAGTATGTTTGGCATCTCCGATTAGGTCATATTGGAGAAGACATAATTAACAAGTTGTGTAATGAGGGATACATTGATCCTTCAAATTTTGAGTCATACTCGACTTGTGAGGCATGTCTTCTAGGAAAAATGACCAAAACGCCTTTTGTGGGACAAAGTGCGCGAGCTGCTGACATATTAGAATTAATACATATAGATGTATGGGGACCAATTAATGAAACTGCTAGAGGTGGTTATAATTACTTCATTACCTTCATCGATGATCAGTCACGGTATAGTTATTTATACCTCATGAAGTATAAATCTAAATCCTTTGAAAAGTTCAAGGAATTCAAGACTGAAGTTGAGAAACAGACAGGAAAATATATTAAGGCTCTTCGATCGGATCGAGGAGGTGAATACCTTAGTACTGAATTCCTGGACTATCTTAAAGAGAATGGCATTTTATCATAATGGACACCTCCTGGAACTCCAGAACATAATGGTATATCTGAACGAAGAGATCGTATTTTATTATATATGGTACGATCTATGATGAGTTACACTGATTTGCCAATATCCCTTTGGGGATATGCCCTTGAGACAGCTGTATATATACTGAATAGAGTGCCGTCTAAATCTGTTCCAACTACGCCCTATGAGATATGGCATAGTAGGAAACCTAGTCTTAATCATATTAAGATTTGGGGTTGTCCAGCTTTTGTGAAAAATCTGAAAATGGAAAAATTGGAGGCAAGATCTGAACAAGGTTGCTTCATTGGATATCCAAAGGAAACTCTTGGATATTATTTCTATTTTCATTCAAACCTAATAATTTTGGTATGCAAGCACGTTTTTTTTTTTGGAGAATCAGTTCGTCCAAGAAAGTGGTGCTGGGCGGAAAATAGTCTTACAAGAAGAAAATAATGAAGTGCCAAACAACCGAGTTCAGATACTAATCTCTGATTCAGTGGGAGCTTCTGATACACAACCTCTTAGGAGAAGTGCGAGAACGTCTCGCCCACCTGCTCGTTATAGACACTCGGTTGATCATATCGAACCATTATTCATTGTGAATGATAGTGATCAACCCGGTGATCCTAAAACCTATGAGGAGGCGATGTTGGACATCGATTATGGTAAATGGCTATGGGCCATGAAATCCGAAATGGATTCAATGTATTCCAATGAGGTTTGGACCTTGACTGACCCGCCTGATGGTATTATACCAATTGGCTGTAAATGGATCTTCAAGAGGAAGATGAATGTTGAAGGTCAAATTGGAATTTACAAAGCACGGCTGGTGGCGAAAGGATATTGTCAAAAAGAATGAATTGATTATGACGAAACTTTCTCACCTGTGGCCATGCTAAAATCCATTCGGATTATGTTAGCTATAGCTGCACGCCTTGATTATGAGATATTTCAGATGGATGTCAAAACGGCTTTTCTAAATGGTTTTCTCAATGAGGACATCTATATGGAACAGCCACAGGGTTTTGAATTCAATAGTGAAAAACAGAAGGTGTGTAAGCTTAGAGATCCATTTATGGACTCAAACGAGCCTCCAGAAGTTGGAACATCCGTTTTGATGAGGTAGTCAAATCGTTTGGCTTCATCAAAAATCCGGATGAACCTTGTGTATACAAGAAGATCAGTGGGAGTGTAATTGCATTTCTGGTTTTGTATGTCGATGATATACTTTTGATTGGAAATGATGTACCAATGATATCATCGATAAAACTATTCTTGTCACAGAAATTCTCCATGAAAGATTTAAGAGAGGCAACCTACATTTTAGGTATCAAGATCTATAGAGATAGATCAAGACGATTGATTGGCCTCTCACAATCTACGTACATAGACAAAGTGTTAACACGGTTTAACATGTAATGTTCCAAGAGAGGATTATTGCCTTTTAGGTAAGGGATCCGTCTTTCTAAGGAGATGTGTCCTAACACTCCTGAAGAAAGAGAGCGGATGGCAAAGATATCATATGCATCAGCTATTGGAAGCATAATGTATGCTATGCTATGTACTAGACTTGATATTGCGCATGCTGTAAGTATTACTAGCAAATATCAGTCTAATCCAGGAGAAGAGTACTGG
Source organism: Eucalyptus cladocalyx (assembly GCA_017140615.1). NCBI lineage: Eukaryota > Viridiplantae > Streptophyta > Magnoliopsida > Myrtales > Myrtaceae > Eucalyptus > Eucalyptus cladocalyx. The sequence goes on from CM029516.1 coordinate 20,745,288, forward strand.
ATAGCAATCAAGAATATTCTTAAGTACTTGCGAAGGACTAAAGATTTATTCTTGATATATGTAGAAGGAGAATTTAAAGTTGTAGCTTATACTGATTCTGATTTTCAATCGGATCCTAATGATTATAAGTCTACGTTTGGGTTTGTCTTTACATTCAATGGTGGTGCAGTTAGTTGGAAAAATTCCAAACAAAGTATAACTATTGATTCCACCACTGAGGCAGAGTATGTAGCTGCTTCTGAAGCAGCAAAGGAAGCCGCTTGGATGAAGAAGTTTATTTATGAACTTGGAGTCGTTCCTTCAATTGAGCAACCGATCACATTGTTTTATGACAACAATGGGGCGATAGCTCAAGCTAAGGAACCAAGGTCTCACCAGAAGTCCAAGCATATTGAGAGACGCTTCCATCTCATCAGAGAAATTGTTGGGAGATGTGATATCGCATTGCAAAAAATTGCCTCAGCAGAAAACGTGGCAGATCCCTTCACTAAGGCCTTATCTCAGTCTTCTTTTGAAAGACATATTGACAAAATGGGTTTGAGGTACCAGACAAGTTGGCTTTAGTGCAACTGGGAGATTGTTGGATGTATGCCATAAAGCTACTATGTAATGGTTACATATTAGGGATTTCAGTTGTACTTTCATTATTATTATTTAATTAATGGCAATGACGTATTCATTCATTTGTCCAATTATTTTATATTGATGAATGATTCCATAAGATCAGTTGCAACTAGACCTATGCTTGAGACGTCAAGAATATATGTGATTGGTTCATAGTTAGACTGAATCTTTAAATCGTTCCCGGTCAATGGATTATTGAGTGGATATTAATAATCCTGTTGAGGCCGGTGTGTTCTTAACTTTGCCATTAAGTATTGGATACTTTAAGGGAATGATGAGTCACATGTCATTGGGTATTATGATGTTTGAGTTAGAACACAGGTGTTTGTATTAGACAAATTCATTGAACGTGACGCATATGAAACAATTAGCGACATGGAAGCTTTTAACGTGGTCAATGTCTAATTGTTCATGCTTTGGTCATGTGTAAATAATTCTTAGACCTGAGGCACGGTGTTAACTTGTGTATTGAACAACTATGGTTCACGGGTGCCCATAATGTCGGGTCGTTGATCCGTCTTTATACCTGATGGTCATAGTTTGTTCATATATGAAGTTACACGTGTGCGCAATATGGAATCTGTCTCCTTGTTATATGCAATGTATGATAATGATATCCTATGCGATCTAATTGTGACACTGCATTGAAATCCTCGGCCGGGGTTGTAACCGAGAATAAATTGTTTATGTCTCAAATAAAATGCATGTCAATTAGATTTGTGCATATGATTGAATTAATGACTTGACAAATATTCCATGGTCTTTGTTTGATCGGGACATAGTAAGACAGAAGGATTGGATTACACTGTAGCCAAAGCTGACAGGTTCATTATGTTCTTAAAGTATTCACACTATCTGGGTAGCCATGACATATTGCTAGATGTCAATCGTGGCTTGTAGGACCTAAAAGATTAATCGGGACAATTAATTCTTTTGGAAGTACTAATGTGTTAGTACAAGTCTTACTACTAGCTTAGTGATGAATCTAGGGATGTCACACACCATAAACAATTAGGATGACGTGGAACAAGAGAGAAATATTATTGCAAATGTGTTTGCAATTGCTACAATCGAATTGAGTCGATTTGAAATTAAATTAAATGAGATTTAATTTAATTTGTATTATAGTCACGAGCCTACTTGCATATGATGCACACGCATGCCCAAAGTGGATATATGTTAACATACCAAACAAGTTGGCTTTAGTGCAAGTGGGAGATTGTTAGATATATGCCCTAAAGTAATTATTCATTTAATTAACAAATTAAAAAAAAATTAAAACTTCATGCATGTGGACGAATTCGTGCACATGCACGAAGCGTAATGGTCAGCGGTTGCTGACCATTATGCACGAAGCATGGATGGTCAGCAACCGCTAACCATCATGCCAAGATCGTGCATGAGCAACCGCTCATCGTCTGCTGTGGATGATCAGAAACGGTTGCTGATTGTCCATCAATTAGCAACCGTTGCTGGTCGGTTTTATTATAAAAACCATTGAGGGACGAAAGTAAAAGAGCTGCTGAAAAAAATTGAAAAGGAGACTTTGTGTGTTTTGTCTTCTTGTTCCGGATCGGCTCTTCACCATGAACAAAAATTTGGAGTTCTCTAGTTGCTGAATATTGAGAAAAAGTGTGCGTGTGTTCTTGTGTCTTCGAGACACGAGGAAGAAAAACAATTCTCTCGTTCAGGCCGTGACTATTATACATCAAGAATACGACGGATTCTTTCCACGTGATTGCTAGCACAATCGAAGTGGTGGATATCCGAAAGTTCTCTCTTCCGTTCGACGTTCGTTGTTGGTGTGTCTGAACTAGAGGTCCGACGCTTGTGGGACTCGAACTGTAGAACATCCGAACCGACTCGTTTCAAAGCGCGCTTCGAGAGGTATTTCGTTTAACTTCCTTTTATGTTTAGATTTTTTATTAAAACGCACGAACAACGCCTTAGGAGAATCACGTGTAAAATATATCTTTGTTTCCGTTACATTCATTTCGTTAATTTTTCTTATACATAATTCATGAAACCCCAACAATCTCAGTAGAAGAAACTATTCTCTTTTGAACTTGAATTCCAAAACTCCGTTTCTTTTTAAAAGCAACCATCGAGTTAAAATTGCAGCTATGAAACGACTTTCTATGTAAAAGAAAAGCAAAAATTACATTATTTTCTTCAATTCTAGCGTTTAATACCTGAAAGAGAAGGGCAACCGATAATGGTATTAGATAAGTGAGGTCTTTTTCAGATTAAATTAAAAAGGTGAGTCCACTCCCGCATATTAGTACTTGAAACTCACGTCCGATATGGTATTAAAGCAAAAAGTCTTAAGTTTGAAAAAGAGAAAAATCGATTGTAAGTGGATATCGAAACAAAAGCAAGCATTCGAATTGCCACACTATCTTTCTTAACTAACATTGTACACCATGCTGTCTTCCTATCTAGTTTTATTCAACATGATTTTGCCAGCAGATGATCTCTTTCACAACTGGGGAAAGAAAAAACATAAAATGAGATAAAGGAATGATTCAATTCGAAATCTTTAATCATTTACAAAAGCCCCTAAACTCAGTCGGTCCAAATAGGACTTTCTTTCTGTTCAACAACTGAATGAATAAATAATCATCCTAAAGTAAAACTCCTCGTGAAAGTTACTTGAGAACAAGAAATCATAATTACAGGAGCAAGGCATCTATCTCCGGAGCCATCTTGCCAAATAAGAACTTGAGGTCATTCTCAAGAGGAGTCAAGTTCAAGTCTCTCAAGAGGAGTCAAGTTCAAGTCGAGGCCCATAACCCTCTTATTGCTGCTTTTCGACCTCTTCAACACTGGGATTGTCGGACCAACCACGAAAATCTCATCCATCTTCATCGCGCTCCCGCTCATCAACTGCACCCTGTGCCTCCTCATGTGGCCTCCCAAGGCTTGCCCCAATGAGAACTTCAGCCCACATATCGAGCACTCGTGCATCTTGGGATTTGCCGTCGTGCCCAACACTGACTTGGTGCTGTCTTCCGGCTTTGTCTCCGGCAGTTTCGGCTTCTTGTGGCTTGCCCGGTGGCCACCAAGCGCCTGGAATGAAGGGAATTGGCGATTGCACGTCTTGCACTTGAAGTTGTCTTCATGGTGATGCACAGCGGCTGTCTTTGGGTTTGTGTTGACGCCATGGGTGAGTAGCATTAGGCATTTCGCCATGTCCAAGTTCATTCTTTCATAGTCATCTCTGCTTCTTTTCATCATCGGTGCTGAAGAGAATGTCGTTGATGACTTGGGTGAAATCGGGGTGAGGATGGAGTTTGTGGGGTGCCTTTTCTTTTCTTTTCGCAGCCTCGATCTTATCTTGCGAAAAGAATATGATGGTGAAGCGTGTGAAGCGTGTCTGGGGTATTTATAGGCAAAATGTCCAGTTGAGAACGTCGACTCAAAAACATTTTAATTGACTAGTGTTAAGAGATGACGTTTGGTTGTGCGTCATGCTCACAGGAAACATCCTCCGACCTGACCGCGGAGGAGAAAGGAAGTTCAGTTGCACTTTCGCTATGAAAGGAATAATCATCTGCACGTGCGAAATACTTTGACCGGTTTTGCGCATTTTCTTTCACACGTGGCGGGTCGTATTGGCCTATTGGGCAGTCACAAGGCAACATGCAATGCGGCATTCAAAGGTCAACAGTCAATATTGGCTCCTTTCCCTTGGGGAAGAAGAAAAACATTGTCTCTTCTTCCTTGGGGAAGGATTTTTTATGTACCGAGTAAATTCATTTCATCAGCTTAGAACCCAATAATCAAATTCTCGTTCTTTTCTTGGTGCACAATCCTCTGTCAATTTTGAAGCATAAAGAATATGGCATTTGATTAGAATAGTTAATCAATCGAAGGGCTGTAATCGTTCATTATCGAGTCAACGAACCAAAGTAGTGACTTTCTGGCAAAATACAAACATTTGAGTTATTAATTAATGAAAAAAACTTTATCGATGCAGTATAAAGAAACTGTACTCACACATTTATATGGAAAGAAAATATTTGAGGATTGTTGTAAATCTTTTTATAAAGATGGAAAATTTTAAATTATAAATTGAAATACATAAGGCATAAAATAGATTATTTATTTATGCATTTGCCTGTCGATAAAAAATTTATAAAATAATTAATAGAGGATATTTTGGAGAAGAAAATAAGGATGATGATCGCTTCAAAGTAGGAGGTCCTTTTTACTTTATATAGTATTGTAGATTATTAAAAAGGCATACGGTTTAATATAATTTGTCCATGACTAATAACTAAATAGAAACGTTAATCTGTTTCTTTATACCAACATCTTAATCTCATTTATGACGACATTTATTACACTCAATAGATCATGCTGGACTTGGGGGAAGTAACATCTGTGACAGCCCAAAGAAAAGTGCAAATTGTCATTTAGCAAATAAATGGGGACGAAAATGAATAACAATAATAATAGCGACGGGATAATCTGCAAGCTTCCCCCTTGACTCGAGAGACTTTGAAAGTGTGGAAGTTGTTTCTCTTTTTCACTTCTATGTCATTTTCTGGTATTGATATTCGACATAATGTCATACATCACAATGCGAGTCTTCTAGCCACGCGGAAAGCAGTGTGCTCATTGTTAGTCACCATCTACTGCGTTCCCTTGAGCCCTCTATAACTTTGAAAATTGCCGTGCTAGATAGATGTCTCGAGAGATTTATCTGCTAGTGCAATGCGATATGTCGATAATGGAGCGGATTAAAGATATGTTTTACGTCCCGTGTCCCCATCTTCCTCTCATATTCCACTATAGGTATAGTCCCATCATGACTTGCCACAAGCACAATATTGTTTGCTTTGTTCGGCGCTTGTTTTCCTCCGTAACTCTAATAGACCCGTGCAATAATCTAGAAACAGTGATGTAATTAGAGGCATATATGACACCGACACATTCTTACCTCACCTATTTTAGCTTTAAATGGTAAGTCCTTGATTTTACATTCTAAGGCCAAGAAGTAACCTTTCGGGTGAGAATATGCGGATTAGTTGTCTTTGTTCAAATGTCGTATATTTTCTTCAAAAATTCATCACAAACACGTATGATTCTTATATGTGTAATCCAAAATATTACGATTGACCAAAAACCAAATTCTGAAATTTTATCAAATTAGACATTAACTTATTATACAGATGTTACTTCAACTCTAAATCTTATCAATTGTGTCAATGTAATTCTAAATTTTTGTGTTATATTTCAATGAAATTATTTCGATCGATTTTCACTTGAAATTGCTAACGTGGCAGTCCAGTTATTGTCAGCAGTCTTACGTGGCATATTGAGCGATGTAATGTGGATAATTCTAGACAAAACAACACCATTTTTTGTTAATTTTTCCAAATTGCCAGACTTTTTCCTTATTACTATTCATCTTCTTTATATAAACTTGCGGCTTTTCCAAGCAATCAAATACAAGTTACTCGCTATGATGTCTTGAGTCAAGGTTTCAAGATTGGACTTTTCGAAGTTGTTGAGAACAACTCGCATTGCGCTGCCTCTTAATCAGAGCTCTGAAGTCGGAATAGGCCGGCAGCCGCCTCGGGACCCCATGCCATCCCGATCCTCCTCCTCCCGTGACCTCCCGTGCACTTCACACACCCAAACCCTAATCCCTCCTTCCCATTACATATTTGCTCACTGTAACTCCGCATTGTCTCAAGTCTATCATCATTTCACTGCACAAAATCACTTTTCTCAATCTTTGAATCGGGAAAAACTCCCTCTGCAAAAGCCAAATCTAAGTCAATCACAACATTCAAAGAGACAAAAATTTCAGCAAAATGACGTTGTTTTGCATAAATTATCGATGTTAGATGCCAATCATATCACATTGGACGGTTGGTGATAACTCGACATCCACGTCAAAATTTTAAGGTCAAAATTAGTCCAAAAAATTAAATTGAAATTTCATCAGAAGATTTAAAGCCCAAATTGGCAAATTTAAAGGACTTATGATTAAATTGACATCTACACAATATTTTTAGGATTGATTTGGTAATTTTTCTGAGTATATTCCCATTACATCAAATTTAGAGACATATAATTGCTTAACTCCGCCTGGTGTAAAAGAAATGAAAGGATAAGAAAGCTAATAGTCATGCTTGACAGCGATGATGGATTAATTCCGAGAACTATTGAATCTTCGCATTCCCATGCATAAAATGAGAATCGTTACGGTAGTCAAGGGTGACTAATTCATTGATTGTGCAGTATACACACGTTCGGATTTGAATATCGGGCATGGATTTGCAACCTAATGCATTACAATCTTAGGCAAGCAACTTACTCTTCTGCGAATGTGCTATAGTGAATCTGCTACGTTCAAGCAAGAACAGTCAACACATATACTTTAACTCAGTTGAATATGAACATTCAACGTCAGCTTTATGTAGTCATCTTATTGAATTCAATTAGTTAGTACGGTGCCATGGGAATGAACCTTTTGCAACTATAGTATATGACTATCTTTCAATGACCATTCTACTGTGCCACAGAAAAAAAAAAGAATAGTATTCCATGCCAGTAAAATTCGAGAAACATTCATAAAAAATAAAAAATAAAAATCACTGGTAAATTTTGCTTCTATTATACAGTTGGTAAGTTACCAACACTTCTACTAAGTTAGAGCTTTTTTAATTGTCAAAAAGTTACTAAGTTTTGTAATAAGTTGTCAACTTTTACTTAGATTAACTTATCCTAGAAAAGTACAAACTTTTACTTGAGGGATTTATCGACTTTTCTCTAATTAATGTTATCCCAAAAAATAAGTTCCGAGTAAGTGACCAGCTAGTTTTATGTCACAAACTTTTATTTCATTTGATTTTTTTTTCAAATAATCTTTTGTCCGACCAGAACTTCTGTATTTTTTACCAACTTTTCTTTGCCTCTTTCACGAACAACTTATATTTTCATTGAGGGAGAATTACAAAAAAAGTCCTAAACCTATTGTAATTGTGCCAATTTAGTCCTAAACTTTTTACAATTGTGTCAATTCAGTCCATCCAGCCAAAATTGGCTAGCCGGCGCCGATGTGGAAGCCTTGAAGCCGGCCGGCGAACGATTTTTTAAAATTTTTTAAATATTTTTTTCTTTTTTTTTAAATATTTTTTTCTTTTTTTTTCTTATCTTCTTCTTCCTCTGGCGGCGCGGCGGCCGGCCGGCCGAGGCAAGGGCCGACGAGGTCGGCCTCGTTGGCCACCCGGGCGCGAGGCTCGCCCCCCGCCGGCCACTAGCGAAGCGAGCCTCGCCCGGCGATGGCGAGGCCGGGCGAGGCCGCTGTCACCCAGCCAAGGCAAGGCTTGGCCTCGCCCGCCATGGTGAGGTCGAGCCTCGCCGGATCCGGTGACGGCGGCCTCGCTGTTGCTTGGGGCGAGACTCGCCTTCACCGGTGGCCGACGGGGCGAGCCTCCCCAACGACAAGCAAGGCCGCGTCGCCCGGGCCAAGGTGAGGCTTGGCCTCACCTAGCCATGGCGAGGTCAAGCCGCCATCGTTGGGCGAGGCCGCCCCCATCGTTAGCGGCGGGTCACCCGGCAACGGCGAGGCCACCATCACCAAATCTGGCAAGGCTCGACCTCGCTATGGCCGGGCGAGGCCGAGCCTCGCCTTGGCCGGGGACGGCGGCCTCGCCGCCGCCGGGCGGGCTCGCCGCCGCCGGTGGCCGGTGGGGGCGAGCCTCGCCCGGTGGCCGGGCCGACCGGCACCGGCTAGAGAAATAAGAAGATAAGGAAAAAAAAAATTTAAAAGAGAAGAAAAAATTCGATAAAATTAAAAAAATTATTAAAAAATCGTTTGCCAGCCAGCTGGCATCCACATCAGCGCCGACTAGCCAATTTTGGCAGGATGGACTAAATTGGCACACAAGTGTAAAAGGTTTAGAACTAAATTGGCCAAAAAAAAATGTTTAGGACTGAATTGGCACAATTGCAATAGATTTATGACTTTTTTGGTAATTCTCAATTTTGATTGACAAGCTATTATATGAAATTTAGCAACCTTTATTTGAATACTTATGAGGGAAGCGGCAAATGACAATCATAAAATGGTTTGGAGGAACCCGAGGGTAACTCGAATTTTTTTTTTTTTAACTTTTAAAGCTCTGAATCTCCCGAATTGATACGACAATCCTACTCACTACAATCAGTTTACGATACCTCGCCCATTATACATTGAAAAACAATAAAAGATAATATTGGTCCGCCTGATTTTAACTAATATAACTAATAATTTCTTAACTGAGTTTAGCCTGGAGGAAAACTTGTGGGGGGCACACAGAACTTCAGAAATTTTTATAAGATTTCAAACAGCCAGGTCTTTTTTATACCAGTCAAGTCAAAAGTTGGAAAATAAACAGAATTGATAAGCCTCTGAACAATCACGAAAATTTAACCGAGTTTATTTCTTTGGAAAGCAAATTCCAAATGGTTAATAACACAAAAAATTTTATATTAATACATTTATGATAAATTTATCTCAAACTAATTTTTTTACCACAAAAAAATTTAAATTAGTGCATCAGTGAAAATATTACCCTTAACTAACTTTTTTACTATCAAAAACTCCAAACCGGTATATTAATGATAAATTTTTCCTCTATTAGTTTCTATTAAATTAGATTAATACCTCAAACAATCACAAACTAGCATGCTTATGGCAAACGGATGATAAAATCCCAAATCGATACACTAATCAATTGTTTTTTTTTTTTTTGATGACCCAAGGAACCCCGTAAGTTGACAGCCGGCGGGCAAACCCTGGGGCGACGCTAGCGGAGGACCCACCACCCCGACATTATAGTTAAGATCCCGTGCGGCCAGCGGGATTCAAATTCCTCTCCTCCTCGCAAAGGATCATGGGAGCCTTATCCAACTGGGCCACCCAACTCAACAATTGTTACGTGCTACCAAACTCAACAATTTGACGGTAAAATTTAAAGAAAACTAATATGGTGAAAATTTGTTGCAGATGTACCAATTTGGAGTTTTTATGGTCAACAAAGTAGTTTGGGTTAATTTGAAATGCTTTATAGTATTAATCCAAATTCTAGATGGATTGCCCTCCTACTCCTAGCTCGTTCCTCAGCAAAGGTCAACAACATTATTATGGTTTCACGTCGACCAGCTACAGAAAAATTTGCGGCAAATCTCAGCTGAAGGAACGATTCTCTTTGGAAGTTGAATTCAAAAATGCCGTCGCTTCTTTATAAAATGTAACTGTGAAGTGCAGCTATGAGACGATTTCCTATGAGGGAAAAAAGCCAGAAACTGCATCTTTCCTTGAACTGTTTAGCGTTTAATTGACAAAAGAGAAGGGCAACAAAAAGTTGACTATAATTGGTACAAGTTAAATAAGTTAGGTCATTTCGAGATTCAATTTAAACTACTTTTGGATATAGACTACAATCGGAAGGTTGAAAAATTACTAATATTTATTTCAATATCCATATGGCATGGTATTGGGAAAATTATTAAAACAATCCTAAGCTTATTGCAATTATGTCAATTCAACCATAAACTTTTTTTTTATCAATTAAGTCTTAAATCTTTTGTATTTGTATTCATTCAATTCCTTTGGCTAATTTTAACCAGTCGGTGCTAATGGACACTAGGCATCCTGTGGCATGGCCAATACTAACGTTGATGATTTTTAATAATATTTAATATTTTTTTTGAATTATTTATTTATTTTCTTTCTTTATCCTTTTTGTCTTGATCCTCTAGCTAGTTGTCAAAACTAGGTAACCAGCTAGAGGTGAGGGTTGGCGAGGTTAACCCCACTAGCCACCGGCAAAAGCAAGCCTTGCCTACCCCTAGTGAGGCTCAACCTTCCCAATGATGGTGAGGCTCGAACTCTCCGGCCACTTGCGAAGTCGACCTCGCCTAATGACAGCAAGGTCAAGCCTCCCTAAGGACGATGAGGCTTGCTTTTGCTAGTAGCTAGTGGGGTCGACCTTGCAGGTCCTCACCTTTTGGTCGATCGTTGGCAATTGAGAAGAAGATGAAGAAAGGAAAGTGAAAGAAAAATAAAAATTATGAAAAAAATATTAAAATATTACTAAAAATTAGCCAGGTCAATGCCAGTTGCGTGCCGCATACAACAGCCTACCTCCATGTCAACATTGGCAGCTAAAATTTGGTTAGATAGACTGAATTATTACAAATGCAAAAGGTTTAAGTCTCAATTGCCTCTCTCCAAAAAAAAAGATTAGAACTGAATTGGCATAATTCCAATAAGTTTATGAGTTTTTTTTTTTTGTAATTTTCCCCACAATGTTTGACCTCCTTCCTACATCATTAGGGCTCAAAACCTCAAATTTAAGGTTGCTATAGCTATCCTTAGCCATGGAATTTGCCATGAACGAGAAATAAAGAGACATCTCTATGGTGACGATGGGAGATTTCCATGTTACTTGCTCGAGTTTACTGAGGATGCTAGTGTTGTAATGAAAAAGATGAAATGCGGAAAGAAGTAAATGAAAAAATTCAAAAAACAATGCAAAACAATATCGCTATATTCAAATTCTTCAACATTAGACACCGGTCGTGACATGTGAGATGGGTGGGATAACTAGATCTTAACCTTAGTATTTTTAAGTGACAATCGGCTAGAAGAAATTAAAATTTCACACAAAAATTTAAGATTAGATTGGTAAAGTTGGAATTTTATGACTAAATTAGCATCCAAACTACAATACTATGAAGTCTTTTTGCATAACAGTCCTTGAACATTCTTACTCTTCTCCTCCATATGGTTTGAGATTCGACCTCAAACTCAAGCATGTGGAAACTTATTCTATTAGGCAAGCAAAGAAGGGGAATTAAGAAGGGCAATTACACATGTAATCTTCCTTCCCTTATTATAGAAGATTATGCCACACGGTTATGATATGTATTAAAGCCACTAGTCTTAATTTTAAATAATTAAGTTTAGATGGGCTTACCGACTCTAAGTGGATATTGAAATATATGCAAGCATCCGAATTGCCAACAAATGATCTCTTTCACAACTGGGGAAAGAATAGAGACAAAAGAAAGATTGAACTCGAATTTTTGGATGATTTACAAAAGAACCTAAACTTAGTCGGTCCATATAGGACTTTCCTTTTGTACAACAAATGAATGAATACAAATGAATGAACAAATTATCAAGCTAAAGTAAAACTCCTTAATAAAACAACGTGAGAAAAAGGAACGGTAATCACAGGAACAATGGATCTATCTTGGGAGCCATCTTGCCAAACAAGAACTTGAGATCGTTCTCAAGAGGAGACAAGTTCAAGTCCAGGCCCATAACCCTCTTGCTGCTATTCGACCTCTTCAACAGAGGGGTCATCGAACCGACAGCGAAAATCTCGTCCATCTTCATCATGTCCCCGCTCATCAGCTCGGCCCTGTGTCTCCTCATGTGGCCTCCCAAGGCTTGCCCCGATGCGAACTTCAGTCCGCACATCGAGCACTCGTGCATCTTGGGCTTTGCCATTGAGCCCAACGCCAGCTTGGTGCAGTCTTCCAGCTTCGTTGTCTCCAGCAGCCTTGGCCTCTTGTGGCTCGCCCGGTGGCCGCCGAGTGCCTGGAATGACGAGAACCGGCGGTTGCACGTCTTGCACTCGAAGTTGTCCTCATCGTGATGCACGGCGGCTTTTTTAGGGTTTGCGTTGATCCCGTGGGAGAGAAGCATCAGGCATTTCGCCATGTCCAAACTCATCCCTTCGCAGTCATCTCTGGTTCTTTTCAACGTCGGCGCGCAAGAGAACGTCATTGATGGAATAGTTATCTTGCGAAAGGAATGTGGAGATGAAGCCTGAGAGCGTGCTTGGGGGTATTTATATGCGAAATGTCCAGTTGCGAATGCGGCTCAAACATTTTGACTTGACCAATGTTTTAAATTAAGAAACGAAGTTTGGTATGAGAAACATCCCCCCAGCTCGAGCGCGGACTAGGAAGGAAGTTGAGGTGCATTTTTGTGATTTACGCAGAAAACACGGGCACGTGCGGAATAGTTTGACTAGTCTTGCTAGTGTCCTTTCCACGTGGCGGGTTCTGGTTGGAACAGTCACAAGACCACTTGCAGAGTGAGGCATTATTTAAATCGCACTAGTCAAAATTGGCGTGATTCTTTGAAATGTCGGATTTGTTCTAGATGCTCGGAGCTTACTGCGTTCAATTATTCGACCTTTCTTGTCATCTTCGTTACAAAATCATTATGCCGCGGAGGACGAAAACAACAACTGCTACGGTCTCAGATGCTACTTTGTTCTTCGACGCCGCCACCAAATAATAAAAAGAAGAAGAAGAAGAAGAGGAGGAAAATAGTAAGATCCTCATACAAGTAAGAGCTGTACAGTTTGGAAAATTTGTCAAGTCCTCATTCTATTACATATATATATATATATATCTCAATTCAGTTTTAAATTTTTAAATTTATTAATTTGTTCCTAAACATTCGCTTGAAATTCTAATATAAATCTTTAAGACAATTTTCTAAGAAATTGCTAACAATTTAATATGCCATATATGATGACTGATAATTATTAAATTACTATATTTGATTGTGATCTTGGTGCATTCTTCACTTTTTTTCTTTGTTATTTTTCTCCGCCATATGTTGATTGTAAATAGTAGGGAGATTGCGGGCCCGTTTGGTTCGGCTTTGGGGCCAAACCAAACGGGGCCAGCATGGTCCAGGCATAACCCTACAAAATGTCAGTTTTATCTGACTCCTTTAATTTTTTTGTATGTGACTTTCATGGACTTATTTTCTTTTCCAAAGTTTATTATGGACATAAAAGAAGTTACAAAATGGCAAATATGTTTGTTTATTTTAGTATGTAAACGTTTAGAAAAATTGTTCTCCTTATGAAGATCTATAATCAATGTGAGCGATGTACATATGTAGATTAAGTAATGTCCAGAGCTAATAAAAACAATAAAAATATGTTAGTAGTGCCCATAATTGGTGGCAATTTTTTTTTTGTCCAAATGCAATGTTCGCTGTCAACAGGACGGGAGCATGCGAATTTGGACCGAGGTAGATTTGTCCTGATACAGTGATACTGGCTTATCCATTAAAATAACATTATTTTTCTTAGATAACAAGGAGCCCAAAGTAAATTTGGTAGGTTTGAAGGCCATTATAATATTTAGTTCAGGCTAAATAATTCTAAAATGCATGTTTTTTCCACGAATTCGTCGTCGTGTGACTCCCACTACACTTGTCAAGAATTTGTCCGTCCCTAAAATGCCTTTTGTAAAAAGCATTTCAATTATAAAAAGTCATGTGTGGAAGCACCGCATACTAAAATTAGTGAAAAAAGTATCAAATAAACCATAAATCCATTATACTAGTACCAATTTAATCTTAAACTTTTTAATTAGATCAATTTAGTTCTAAATATTTTTGTATGGGTACCTAATTGAGTTCATCTGACCAAATTTTGTCAGAAATAGCTAACATGAACGTCAAACATACATCCTACGTGGCACGGTAGATGTTAACATAAATAAAAAAATTTTTTTTAGAATTTTTTAAAATTTTTATGGTTGTCTTTTTTCTTTTACGTTCTGTTCTGCTTTTTATTTAAAAAAAAATAAAAATTGTGAGAGCCGGCGAGGGCCTCGGGGAGAGAGAGAGAGATGGAAGGTGAGCAACAAAGAGTCGCCGGCCAGCGCAGGGGGAAAAGCAAAAGGAGATGCTTCAAGGTTTCTGGGTGCTGCTTGAACAAATTGGACTTACTGTCTTCCACAATACTTCGCCTTTACCTATCTTCCTTATTTGGCAAAGCATTTTGGCATATTGCCCATAACAAAATTTTGATCTTTGGGCTTTAGTCCACAGAGTGCGAGGGATTTGGTAGGATATAGAAGTTGTGATGGTCCTATCTCAAACCACATTCTCCCTAATTTTGTTGTGCCTACTCTTTACTGTATATTCTCTAACTCGGTGTTCATCCAGACCAATTGATCCTCTTTCACTAGCGAGCCCAATGGAATTGTGAGAATTTCATGGGTTGTTTGCTCATCAAGCATGTTTATAAGAAGCCGTTCATTCCAAGTAGATATGTACAATCAAGTTCTAAAACTTTCAAAAAACACAATCGAGTCTTAAAACTTTTAACAAAAGTACAATTGAATCTTAAAACTTTCAAAAATTATAATTAACGGAAGGACTTAATTGGATCAATTTGATAAGTTTTGGGAGTTAATTATACTTATTGAAAGTTTTAAAACCCAATTATACTTTTGTAACAAGTTTTAGGGCTGATTACACTTTTTGAAAATTTTAACCCTATTTGCACTTTTGTAACAAGTTCTAAAACTTTCAATACACTTTTCCAAATTTTTATCAATGTTTTTGGTGCCATCATTAAATGATCTTTCATATCCATCAGGACTTTGTCTCTAAACAAGCTTGGTAAAAAATTGGCAATTCCACAACCCCAAAAAAAAAAAAAAAAAAAAAAAAAAAACCCTCCTTTTTTTATGAGAGCTTCTTTCAGTGGCATGAGAGGCTAAGGCCTCAAATGTTGCCCAATTGGAAACGGGCTCAAAGCGCTTTGCCTTTGCAATATTGCCGACTTAATCTGGATTTGGTATTTAGGATAATATTTTGTCTACGATGATTAACCAAGAAAGTGGTCAATGACAATAATAAAATGATCTGATGGAATCAAAGGATTCAAACAATATAAGTTTCATGTTCGCTACACATTCAATATGCCAAGCCCATCGTATGTTGATAAATGAAAAAGATACATTGTTCGTAAAAGTACATACTCTTCACTTGTTTTGCCATGGCTAGGCACCCTTTTGGTTCGACAAAGTATAATTATCAATTGCTTGACTGATTATAATCTGCAGGTAAACTTATTCGGGGATACAGAACTTCAGAAGTTTTAAAAAGATTCGAATCAAACTGGGAGGTTCTCAATTCTGGTCAAATTGAAAGCTGGAAGAGTAGAAAGTATGATAAGCATGTGAACTTTTCCTTCTCACGAACTATAAGGCGAGCAAGTTCTAAATTGGTGGCCCTCCAAGCTTGAAGCTCGTCAAAGGTCAACAATATAATAGTGTGTTCAATCGACCGGTTACAGAAAAATTTAGGAAGAATTACCCAAATAGTCAGAATCATGCCAATAATCGGAAAACTTTTTATTTTGCCAACTGAGTTTAAACATTTCGTATTTGCGTCAATTCAGTCCATTCAATCAATTTTGGCTGGTCAGCACTGACATGGACACCAACCATCTTACGTGGTACGGCTAGTGGACATTGACAATTTTCAATAATATTTTAATATTTTAAAATGATTTATTTATTCTTTTTTCCTCGTTTTTTCTCTTTCTTTCTTTTTTTTCTTCCCTTCATCTTCATACTTTGGCCAATTGCCAAGATTCAATTCATGTGGCCAATTTTAGCTAGTCAGCATTGATATGGACACTAACCATCTTATATGACGTGACCAACACTCTAATGTAGATAATTTTCAATTATATTTCAATATTTTTTCAAATCATTTATTTTTTCTTTTATTTTCTTCATTTCATCTTCATTCTCTAGCCGATCGTCAAAACTAGACGATTGGCAAAAGGTGAGGTTGAGCCTCGCCATGTCAAGGTCAGCCTCACTAGTAGATGGGCAAGGACCTTGCCCAGCGATGGCGAGTTCGAGCCTCACCAGGGACAAGTGAGGCTCACCCTCACTAGTGGCTGACAAGGTTGACCTTGCCTACTAGAGTATGAAGATGAAGGGAAGGAAAAAAAAAATAAAGAGAAAGAAAAAAGAATAAATAAATAAATAATTCAAAATACTATTAAAATATTATTAAAAATTGTCCACGTCAATGCCAACCGCACCTTGTAGGAATGTCAACCAACCAAAATTGATCAGATGGACTAAATTGATATAATTGCAATAAGTTTAAGACTTTCTTTGGTAGTTTTCACCAAAATTTGCATGAAAGGTTGGCAGACAAATGATACCTTATGAACTTGATTTGCGAAAAGGCATCATTCCTTTATCAACAACAATTGTGAAACGATTTCTTATGCGGAGGCAAAGCTAGAAACTACATCGTTTTAAAAAAAAAAAAAAATTCTTTATCGTTTAATTGACAAAGGAGAAGGGCTTTAAATGATTCACTATATTTTAATTAAAAAGTTGAGTCTACTTTTAGGAATAAAATACAATATCAAGCCTTTTCACATATTAGTCCTTGAACATTATAGCACTTCTACCTGTACATTGAGGTTCGACCAGAAACTTAAGCATGTGGAAAATTATTCTATTAGGGAAACATAGAATGAAAGTTGTATGAGAAATCTCCCTCCGTCTAATAGAACCATTTTATAGAAGATTATGCAATCGGCACGTATGGTTTTAAAGTCAGAAGCCCTAAGCTTGAATGAGTTTGAAAAAAGGCGTCTAAGAGAAAGCGACCGTCCGTGGATACTGAAACAAATGCAAGCATCTAAAATCGCCGCACCATCTTTCTTAAATAATATTTTACACCATGCTGTCTTCCTATCTAGCTTTATTCGACATGATTTTGCCAACAAACGATCTCTTTCACTACTGGGGAAAGAAAAAACAAAAAAGAGATAAAAGCATGATTGAACTCGAAATCATGGATAACTTACAAAAGACCCTAAACTCACTAGATCCAAATAGGACTTTCTTTATGTACAACAACAGAATGAATAAATAATCATCCTAAGTAAAACTCCTCGTGAAAGCAACGTGAGAATAAGGAATCATAATTACAGGATCAAGTGATCTATCTTGGGAGCCATCTTGCCAAACAAGAACTTGAGGTCATTCTCAAGAGGAGTCAAGTTCAAGTCCAGGCCCATAACCCTCTTACTGCTGCTATTCGACCAGTTCAACACCGGGACCGTCGAACTAATCCCGAAAAATTCGTCCATATTCATCATGTTCCCACTCATTAACTCGGCCCTGTGCTTCCTCATGTGGCCGCCCAAGGCTTGCCCCAACGCGAACTTCAGCCCACATACCGAGCACTCATGCATCTTGGTCTCCGCTGTCAATCCCAACGCCAACTTGGTGCAGTCTCCCGGCTTGTTCTGCAGCAGCTTCGGCTTCTTGTGGCTCGCCCGGTGGCCGCCAAGCGCCTGGAATGAAGAGAACTGGCGATTGCACGTCTTGCACTCGTAGTTGTCCTCGGTTTGATGCACAGCGGCTCTTTTGGGCTCTGCGTTGATCCCGTGGGAGAGAAGCATTAGGCATTTCGCCATGTCCAAGCTCAGCCGTTCATAGTCATCTCTGGTTCTTTTCATCGTCGGCGCGGAAGAGAATGACATGGATGATTTAGATGAAATCGGGGAGAGGATGGAGTTTGTGTGGTGCCTTTTCTTTTCTTTGCGTAGGCTCGAGCTTATCTTGCGAAAAGAATGTGATGATGAATTGTGGGAAGCGTGCATGGGGTGTTTATAGGCGAAATGTGTAGTTGAGAACGTGGACCTGAAAACATTTTATATGAATTAAGACAATGACGTAAGGCACTGGTCATGCTCTCAAGAAACATCTGCCGACGAAAGGAGAAAACATGCGCACGCGGGGAGTGGGTCCGCTGTTTTGTTCGTGCTCTTTGACACGAGGCAGGTTCCTATTCGGCGATCACAAAAACCACAGGTGCCGTGATGCTACGAAAAGAAGAAGTGGGCCAAGGGTCAAAATTGGTGTAACTCTTTGAAAAATGTTTCTCTCTCGTTTTGTTCATCACAAGAACGTTATGCCACGTAGGACCAAGACAAAACGACGGTTCACGACTGCTACGGTCTCAGATGCTCCTTTGTTCTTCGACGCCGCCTCAAATTTCGCATATTGACACGTTTTGATGTTGTTTGGCCGCCACCAAATACCCGCATTTTGCTTTTAGGTGGCGATATTATTTAAAAAAAAAAATTAGTAAGATACTTAGAAAAGTAAAATTATCAAATCAGTCTTCAGCTTATTATATGAATGTCAATTAGTTCATAAACTTTTCATTTTTAATAATTTAGTATTAAACTTTTGTATGTAACTCTATTATAATCCTTCTGGTCAATTTTTGCTGGAAATTGCTGATATGACGGTGTTTCACGTAGGATGGCCAAATATGATTGGACACCATGTTAGCGATTTCTAATGAAAATTGGTTGGAAAAATTTCATTATAATTCTAGGTAAAGGTTTAAGACTAAATTGATAAAATTAAAAAGTTTATGACTGAATTGATATTCATATGATAATTTTAGAATTGATTAGGTAATTTTCCTCCAATTTTTTTAGGCTTTGATGGGATCAAAAGGATGGAGATAATCAGTAGATTTCATGGAGAGTTTGAGCGGTCATCAATCATCAGGTTTGCCAGGTAACAGTTTCAGCACATGCCATTTCTCATCTTCACTATCCACGTGAATGTTAATTTGGTCATTTAACCTTTTTTTGACCGTAAGTCCGCAGCCGAGATGGCCACCCCCTTGCCATTGATCCATTTCTATCTTCACTTTGTCTTTGTACATGGTAAATATTAATTTAACTGATGATTTCAACAAGATGTCACATTAAAGTGAAACCAAAAGCAAAAGCCAAATGAAATTCTCTAACTACGGTAAATTATACAGGATTGGCTTTATTGTGGAAACAAATGACTGAACAATAAATAACCAAAACAATAAAATCAATTGGACATCAAATTTATATGGTTTAGTTGGTGTAACGTCCATAGAAAGAGTGGCACAAACTCTACTGTATATCAATCAATAAAAAAATATTACAATCACACTCAAGCCACTTAAATATTCTCAATGTTCTCTAACTTCCAATTATACCCAATAACACCTACAGTGTTTAACCCTTGCAATTCCTCAAGAAACAACTTCTCAATCTTGCAAAGAAATATTCAAAATCTTAACACAAGATTTTCACAACTTAGAACACTCAGGATGTAATTCATGAGCACAAGCTCCTCTTGGATGCTTTTTACAAACAAAGATAGTTTTTATATATAGACAAAAGTTGGATCTAAAATATTTTTTTTTTTCAATAAATCTAGTTAAAATAGGAAATCTATTCAAATTGGAAAATCTAATTAAATTAGCATGGTTTCCTTTCTAGGCTCAACCAAACATAATTTTCATCAGTTTTAATTGGGGGTGTCAACGGTTCGGTTCGGTTTGGTTTTTTTTTTAAAACCGAACTGAACCGAACCGTTAGAAAAAATTTCCGAACCGAACCAAATGAGTCTCAAACTGAATATGAAACGAACCGAAATTTCGGTTTGGTTTGGTTTTCAGTTTTTTTTTTTGTTTGGTTTCGTTTTTCTGTTCGGTTTTTTTTAGACGGACCTCTTCTTTCTTCTCTTGGGGGCTTCTTTCTCCTCAAGCTTCTTCTCTTCTGGAGCAGGTGGCTTCGGAATAGGGAGGAGAAGCTCCACTATTCACAAATCCACGCAGACCAAAAAGGAATCAGCGCACTAAACCCACAAAGCAAAGCGAAGGCAGAGCTTTGAAAGTGAAGAAGAAGACCTCTGCCATTTGGGCTGTTCTGTTTATTTCTGGTTCAGGAGAAAAGACTTGAAGAAGAAGAAGGGTACGGAGACACTTGGGGTTAGGGTGTAGATAAGATTTGAGGCGCTCTCTCTCCTGGGTGTTGCTGCAGTGGCTACCAGAAATTGCTTAGGACCATTAGATCTCGCTTGCAACTCCTACCACAAACACCAGCACCACGAACACCACCAACATCAGCATCTGAGCTCGTGAGCCAAGCTCGGCAACCGAGCTCTCTCCACTTCCTGCGAGCCCCGATCCACCATGGAATCTCGACCCGCTCGAAGCGAATTGATCGATCGATGGATGATGCAAGAGCCGGAGTCAAATAGAATCGAATCGCTGTTCTCTCGGAGGAGACGGGAGAGAATAACCAAACTGTTTGGTTAATGGTTTATTTTATCGGTTTGTGATTCGGTTCGGTTCGGTAAACCGATAAAAACCGAACCGATAACAAAAATTTTGGTTTTTAATTAGAACCGAACCAGAAAAACCAAAATTTTCGGTTCGGTTCGGTTCGGTTCGGTTCGGTTCGATTCGGTTTTCGGTTTAGTTCCTGACACCCCTAGTTTTAATGATTATGGAGTGAAGAAGTTGTGCATGAAAACAAAATCCTTTGCTTGGATCGATCATTGTGATTTTTGTTAGTGTCTTGCTTTGTTTCTGATATAAAAAAATTTAGGTGGAAAGTCTTATAGGATAGGATCAAAAGATTTCAATTAGAATAAGAGTCGTGGTTTATTCTTCATTCCTTATACATTATATCAAACAACTAGGAAGGAAACAAACATCCTCGTGCAATGGATTGTGGTGATTGGTTGGATTTTCTGTCGTACTTATAAAGAATTTCAAAAGGAAAGTCTTGCTAATATCTTCGTGGATTCAAATTTTATATAATTTCTTTCTAGAGGAGAAAACATTGTTTTCATTAAAAAAAACACTTGACTTTTTGGAAACCTAAAGTGCTGTATGGGCGGTAGAAAATATGGTAAACCTTACCCTCAACGATTCGGAAACAATCATATCTTCTCAACTAGATCCAAGGCCAACGGGTAGATTGGTTGGATGATCATCTTGGAGATATGTTCAACAACCAGCTTGGACTAGGAGGAATATAAGAGGAGATTTGGAAGCTGAAGGGTCAGAATTTGTATTCATGAGATTTGAAGCTTTAAATTTCGAGAGACTGAATAGTGTTTTTGTGATCTCATACTTTCATCCTTTTTGAGCAATATTGTGTAATCCTTTAGAGGTTGAAAGTGTGAGGAGTTGTTCACACAAACTTGAGTGCTTTTAGCTCAAGACTTATACCTCCAATCAATTCTTACTAGTGGATTCTAACCAATAGGCTATAGTGCAAGAGAGTGGACGTAAACTTGCAAAAGCCAAACCACTAATATCTTGAGTGTGCAATTCTTTATCCCTTACTTTATATATTTTTTGTGATAAAATTGTACATCGATAAGATCTGACCACTTTATCAGAAGTTGTCTTATTGCAATATTTGTCTAAATTCTTTCATTTTCATACAATCACATATTCACCCCCTTCTAGGTGATAATTATAGCCATAATAATTGGTATCATAGCTCAATTACTCTTAATTGAAGTAATTGATTAATTCTAAGTTAACGATCTTTCGATGGCTACTAATATTGCACTAGGTCTAATAGAAGGTCAGAGTGATAGAAGACCTCCTTACTTTGACGAAAAAGATTACAACATATGGAAGAACAAGATGAAAGCATTCATCAGATCCAAGGATCCCTTAGACTGGGACGTTGTTCTAAGTGGTGTAAAACCCGAACCTCCCTCGACCAAGGAAGAAGGCAAAAAAGCCAAAAACCTCAACTCTTTCTGATGTAAACATCACTAAAAGAGAAGCACTAGATGCTAAAGTTGTTTACTTTTTATATTGTGCTTTATTTCCATCTGAATATAATCAAAACTCCAATGTCTTCATCTTCAAAGCTCGACAAAGATGAAAATGGAAAGAAAGTTGATCAAAAGCTATACCGGAGCATGATTGGCTCCCTGTTTTATCTCACCACTTCAAGACCTAATATCCTTTTTAGTGTTTGCATGTGCACAAGATTTCAATCAGATCCTAGAGAGTCTCATCTTTCTACAGTAAAAAGGAATATCAAGTATATTAATACTTACCAGTCTCTAGGACTTTTGTATCCTAAGAGATCAAAGTTTGTGTTATCTAGGTATTCTGATGCTAATTATGTAAAAAGTAAGATCGATACAAAAAGTACATTTGGAACCTGTCAGTTGTTAGATAACATGCTTTTGTATTGGTTCTTCAAAAAGCAATTAACGGTAGCCTTATCAACCACTGAAGTTGAGTATGTTGCTTTAGGCAGTTATTGCACCTAAATTCTCTTGATGAAGCTGCAACTGAAGGATTATAGAATAGTGGACTCAACTACAACAATCAAATGTGACAATACAAATGCCATCAACCTGACGAAAAATCCAATCTTACACTCCCGAGCCAAGCATATATAAATCAAGCACCATTTCATATGCGACTATGTCAATAGTGGTAAAGCAAACATTTATTTTGTTGATTCTCAAAATTAGTTGACTGATATTTTTACAAAACCCGTTGACAAAAAGGCGTTTAATTTTATTCGCATTAAACCTGGTATTATTAATCTATTTGCTTTGAGTATCTAAAGACAGGGTAAATCAGAAGATATTGAGCAGATCAACTATTGCATTTTCAAAGTTTTTGATGGTAAGAGTATTTTTGGAAGCATATCAGGTATATATTTTTTTGCCGAATTAAATTTATCTATCTGTCTTGGAAATTGTTTCTCTTATTATTTCCAAAAACCATATTATATTTTGTATCTATTTTCCCTCACAAAATCGGATCTTTTTTTTTAGAAAAAAAAAACCTCGGTTCATATTCCATAAAAAGAAAAAACTTCTTCTTTCTTCTTCATCTTTATTTTTTCTCCTGAATGCTCCTTCTGCGAAACCCTTCTCGTATCTTCTCCTCTCTCGCAAAAAGTTCAAAACTTTTCTTCACTTTCGAAACCATGACCCCAAAAACTGCTCCTAAAATGAAACCCAAACCGTTTGATTCAAGAAGATCAAATCGCATTGTGGGATTCCTAAAATGAAACCCAACTTTTCAGACAATGTTGAAGGTATGGTCGACTAAGAAACTTCTTATGAATATTTGTAGTTAAGATCGATAGTTGCTACTCTTAAGGCATTAGGGAATAGTGAGGATGTTATTTCACAGCTTTTGGCTAAACATGATTTTGAGAGCGAAGAGGCTTTTGAGTTGATGTTCGTTAATCCTATTAGAAGTATGCCCCCTACTATTGTTGGTGATTCGAGTGTTGTTAAATCTCGAAAAGGGAAGGAGAAAGTGGCTAAAACTTCTGCCACTTAGAAAAGGACTGATAATGATGGATGAAGGGGGAACAATGATGAAAAGCTTTATGCAAGTTTCATAAAGAGAATCACTAAGTATGTGACGGATGATGATCATGCAGATAAACTGATTAGATCGGAAGCACATCAGCAATACTTTAGATCTCTGATGAATAGAGGACTTATCAAACAAAAAACTATTGACTTTGCCTTTTTTTGAGTCCATCGATATTCATCCCAAGCAGCTTTTTGATGATCGGCTACTAACTGCTTTGTGTATCACTGAATATCCTTCATACCTTGCTCTGCTTATTTCTATTCAACACTTTCGTTTTACTCAATATATACTATTGAGTTCAAAGTATTTGACAAATCTTATCTGATTCAAGCATGGGAATTGGCTAAATTGTTGGGGGTTCAGTACTCAAAATTTGAGCCCATAGACATTTATCCTGATGTTGCATATAGACAACTCTCTAGAATTCATAACTTTACCAGAGATGACAAGTTGCATGTCTCTCATCAATTGTTTCCTTTTTGAGGCAGATTGTTCTTCATAGGATTATTATTAACTGTTTGAGACCCAAGGGATCTTTGACAACTGATATTTCTCACTATGAAGCCAAGTTGATAGGGCCATCTTAGATGGTCGCTCATTTTCTATTGCTCATCTTATTATTTTGCATATGTATAGAACTGTCATGAAGAACAAGGGGCAATTGCTTTATGGTTCTTTGATCATGAAGATTTTTTCATGAACTGGACATCAAAATCCCAAGGAAGTTAAGCAAATTTTAATTACCTCTGCTGAAGATAGATGAGCAAATGATGCTGAAGATGAGTTTTTGGCATACCACTAGAGGTTGGAAGACTACAAAAGGTAGACTTTTGAAAGTTGATGTAGATGAAATTGTACTAGATCAAGTTGATCACCTCACTAAGAGACGAAGGATTGCTGAACAGAGACGTAGCTCTTAAGCCTTCCTACAAAGGCTTAGTGCAGAAATGCAAACTGAGTCTGAAGAAGACACAATTGATTTGGATGATATCTTCGATGCGTATCAACTTGACTCTAAAGATGATGCTAAAGAAGAAATTGATGCCAATGGAGAAACAAGAATAGGAACAGGAACAACAATTGATTAGATAGAGGAAATCATTACTACAAAACAATAGTAAAAGGGGGCTGAAGACAGAATCAAACCAACTAACGATCAAGTTAGTATGATGGATGTTGATCTCACTCAAGACTCGGGAATGTTGATATTGTTGTTGAGCATCAGAAGCCTACCAAGCATCATGAGACTTCTCAAGATCCCATCGAGTTAATCGGTGCTGTTTCTTCTCAAATCGGAGCATCAATTCACAAGGAGTTTGACCATGCCGAAGATCCTCTTAAGCCTCGAAAATATTCCTATAATTGCTCTGATGTTGTTGACAAAGGAGTTGTTAATAGTGTTGATGTAGTTCCATAAGATCCAATGTTATTTGCTGACATGATTAAAGTTCTTCATGATATTCCAGATACCTAGGAAATTCGTGTGGCAAGTCTTCCAATTCTCGAATCTACTATTGATGAAGTCCTTACTGCTGGAACTTATGGTATCATTGGTGAGCAAATTGATGATCTTGCTCATTCTTCTAACCAAGTTGTGCAAGAGGGAAAGGGATTGTAGATGTTGAGGGGGAGTCTGACACTGTTATTAGACGAAGGCAAAGGACATTGATAATAGTGATGAAACTTCGGATAAAGACTGACTCTTCAAGAATTCTTGTTATTGATAGCATTGAAGATAGGCTATTTCTATGGAATTTACCTAGAATGATGGAGCATAAGGATAAGATGGCAAAAGAACTAAAGCACTTAATTGTCTTTCTCAGAACTCAGGTCAAAGCATTGGACACCAGAATGACAATCATGGAGCGTACCTTGGATAATATGCAATATTATATTCTTGTTCAATTACCTCTGAACATAGGATTCCCTCTTCAACTCTTACTATAGCTCCCTTTCCAAACCTTAATCAAACCCAACCATCCTCCTAAAAATTAATCTTTTGCGCTTACATTATTTTTTTTTTGAAAATTGGACTGTTTTTGTCATTAAGTCTGTAATGTTTGTGGATTGTTGTTTGCACTTGTTGGACTAACCTTAGTACTGTGAGTTGCTTATAATATTATGCTTTATCTAGTATATTTTTTATTGTTGACAAAAAGGGGGAGAAGGTGGACTAGCAAAATTTAGGTTGCAAATTTCACTAATACCTTTTTTGCAGGTTCTCTCAAAGACTTTGAGCATTGCAAAAGCTTAAGGGATTAATTAAATTTTTCTTATCTCTTATCTTTTGATTTAGAGTATTATCTATAATAATTTTGCTAAAATTCTTTCGACACAAATATTCTAATAGTTTGACTGCGCCTCATTTTAAAGTTGTTTATTTTTTCAAGAGCTATTTAAATTTCATAATATCTTTTTTTAATTTCAGCTTGTGCAAGTTTTATCATCATCAAAAAAGGAGGATATTATTGAGAAAACATTCCCTAAGTGGTTTATATGACTGACAAAACTTAGAGACTTTGTTTTGATAAAAAAAAAAATTTCAGGTGGAAAGTTTGATTGAATAGGATAAAACGATTTCAATCAAAATCAAAGTCGTGATATTTTTCAATCCTTATACATTTTATCAAATGTCTAGGAAAGAGACAAACATCCTTGTGCAATGGATAATGGCGATTGGTTGAATTTCTTGCCATATAAAGAATTTCAAAAGGAAAGTTTTGCTTATATCTTTCAAAGATTCAACTTTCCTAGAATTTCTTTCTAGAAGCGAAACATTTTATCAATTCGTAAACACTCGAATTTTTGGAAACTTGAGCTAATGTATGGGTGGTAGAAAATATGGAAAGCCTTACCATCGACGATTCCAAAGTAATTGGATCTTCTCAACTAGATCCAAGGCCAATGCGTAGATTGGCTAGATGATCCTCCTAGAGATATGTCCAATGTTCTGCTTGAACTAAGAGGAACATAAGAGAAGATTTGAAAGTTGAAGGGTTAGAATTCACATTCACGAGATTTGAAGCTTTTTTATTCTGAGAGTCTGAAGTGTATTTTTGTGATTTCATACATTTGTTGTTGTTGAGCAATATTGTGTAACCCTTTAGAGGTTGAGAGTGTGAGGAGTTGTTTATACAAACTTGAATCCTTTTAGCTTAGGACTTGTGGATTCCAACTAATAGGCTATAGCGCGGAAAGTAAATGTCGGCTTACAAAAGCCAAACCACTATAATCTTGAGTGTGCATTCTCTATCCCTTACTCTAATTATTTTTTGTGGTAGAATTATACATCAGTAAGATTTGACCACTTCATCAGAAATTGTTGCAATATTTGTTTAAATTCTTTCATTTCCGCATAATCATCTATCCATTCCCCTCTAGGTGATAATTATAGCCAGGATTCACCTACTAAGTCAATTTTCCTCATCATTTTAAATATGAACTTTAAATAAAATAATAATAAAAACTGGTCAAAGACAAGTTAATTTTAAAGTGCATTGTACATTTTTTTCATTGGTTGACAAAACACTCGAATAAAAAAAAAAAATGAAACCTCACAACTGTACTACTTTTCCAACCAGATTGTGTACTTAGGGCTTGTTTGGTAATTAGTTAATTCTTGGCTATTCGGGACAAAAAAAATGAATAGAAATCAATTTGGTAATGCCAGTTAATTTTTTTATTCCCATAAATAGATTTAGAACATAATCAAAAAGAAAAAAAAATACTTGTTTGTTCCTATGAACAATCCTAAAATCAAGCAATTTTCTTCTTTTTTTCTTCCTTTTCCTTTTTTCTTCTTCCGCCTCTATTGGTCGCCAAGCCTCATCTCTAGCTAGTTGTTGGCCATCACCGAGGCTCGACGACTGGCTAGAGGAGAAAGAGGAAGAGAAGGAAAATAAAAAAGAAGGTAACATAAAAATCTCAAAAAATTATTAAAAAAATAAAAGAAATTCTACGCCATGAAAAATATTTGAGAATCACACGAACACTTTCCTATTCCTTTTATATTTTGGAAATAGAAATTTTTTAAAATTATCAAACGTGTACAAATGCTCAAAAACTTGTCCATGGAATAGAAGTAGAAAAAATTATTTTTGAACAAAAACTTTTCCTAGGAGTAAAATGGTTACCAAACACACCCTTAATGATTAAATCTATGTTGAGATGTGTTGCGTATATGCAACATTCAATACCTTTAAGAGATCGGCAAGGTGTAGTTCTTTCTAGCATGTCAACATATGCAATTGAATTTATATCTTCATTATTAAAAAAAAAAAAAGACCTTAATTCAATGAGTTTAAGGCCACTATAATAGATTAATTGCTCCATCTCATATCAAATCTCTGATGTGAGACCTCATAAACTTCCTCCCTCACGCATGAGACTCCTGTGTTAGACTAGCTCTCTTTTATCCAAATATCCTTCTACATATCATGTACTTCAAATTGAATCACTATCTTGTCGTGGGGAAGAGGCATCGCGACAACCATAATGCTCAACTTCACCCTTATTCTCTGTTTGGGAAAAGGAGAAAAAAGTGGTGAACTAAAGCAGGTGTGGAAATAGAAAAACATTGAAAATTCTGTGAGAATGAGAAGGAAAAAACTTTGAAATTCAATGTTCATTTCCAGTCTAGTAATTTTCTCTTCAATCAGACTGAACCATAAAAACTAACTGACACCGTATTGTTACACCATGGCATCATACTAACCACTAGTCTCTTCAGACATACTGAATCACGAAGCTACATGGTAAACGCGTTGATCATGATATTTCTTCCTTGAAATTCTCACCAAACCTCAATACAAATTGAGGGTGAGCCACAATCAACCATCGAGACTATACTAATTTTTTACACTTAAACTCGGACTGTGCAATCAACCAACGAATCACATGGAAATGTATTGGACAAATGTAATAAAGAAAAGAGAAGAGCACACTAATATTTTATCTGGTATGGTCCAAGTTCGTGCCTACGTGATACCGGCATGGTCGAAGACTTAAAAGATAACACAAGTGTGACAGGATAAAACTTGCCACTTAAGGAATCCACCCTATGATGAAGACATAAAACTCACCACTTAATGGAATCCACCATAGAGATACAGACTTTTAGAGATACTCTGATCCGAGAGATTAAATGTGAAATTTCACAAATGAGAAACACTCTTAACCCTTAAGAAACCATAAAGGGGTTTATATAGACTCAACTTGGATCAACCCTCCAAGTATGGACAAATCCCAATAAAATTAGCTTTATTTCCCAAAATAAGACCAACAATCCCTAGATTAAACATAAATGTAACATTGACTCTTGACTCTAGAAACAAAATGCCAGGTATTCTGTTCATGAATTTTCTTGGTGAGGAAATTATGAGAGACTGTGAGCATATCTAATTGAGAATATCTTGAGTGTGATTCTGTAGATCCATGTGGAACTTTTGCGGTTGCTCTATCCATGGACGAATATATCAAATTAGGTTAGAACCATGTAAACTCTCGGTGCATTCTTCCCTTTTATTTATTACCTTTCTCTGCTATCTGTTGATTGTGATTGGTTGGTGGATTGCATGGTCTAGGTAAATGCCACGTCAGTGCCACCCATCACCGATTGTGCTACATAAAACCAGTATTCACATTAGCGATTTCCAATTAAAAATAGCTATAATGACTACATTGACAAATTGTATAAAGGTTCGGGACTGAATTGGCAAATTTGAAAATTTTAGGACAAATGGACAACCTTAAGGTATCTAGGATTTATTTTGGTAATTTTCCCCTCTAAAATGTTGGTTATGTATCACCGGTTTCATTTTCTACGTGACCTGCATGGACTTATTTTGTTTTCCCAAGTTTATCACCGACATAAAAGAGTTATGATTGCCAATATGTTCGTGTATTTGATTGTTTAGAAAGGTTGCTTTCATTATGGAATTTATTTTTAATGTTAGTGATGTACATTTGTAGATTGAGTAACATCCGGGACTAAATATAACAAATTATGGAAGTAGTATCCATAATTAAATAAATAAAAAAATTGTTCAAACGAAATGTTCACTGTCAACAGAACAGGAGCATGAAAATTAGGACGAGGTTTATGACAGTATAGGTAGAAATTCGTCCTGATACTGGATCATCCGCTAAAATAACATGTTTTTCTTAAGTCACGAAAATGAGCCAAGAGTAAGTTTGATTGATTTGAAGGCCATTATAATGTTTAGTTCAGCTAAAATAATTCTAATATTCATGTTTAACCCTATGAAGGAAATGAAAATAAAAAGAAAAAAAATTCGAGAGTGGTTTAAGTCATAAAAACGTGAGGAATGTATCAAAGTATTGGAATCAAATCGCTGCCTATTATTTTTGAATGACCTTACTCATTTGTTCGACAAAAAGAGAAGACCTGACTCATGTGATTGTTTTCTATTCTTGAGTGAATGCTTTTTCCGCAAATTCGTCCTCGTGTGACTTCAGAGACACTAGTCAATAATTTGTCCGTCCCTAAAACGCCTTGTACAAACCTTTTAAATTAAGAGAAGTGACCTATGAAATAATCAATGTGATCGCTATGCATTGAGAAAACAAACCTGTTATTTTTCCGTTTAAGCAGTCTTCTACACTCTTTTAAGGTGTTTTTCTTTTAGTAGTAAAGATTAACTTAAATAGAGAAATCTCTCTCATGAAATATACTGCTAGCCTCATAAACCTCGTAAAATTGGAGTCAGAGGCCTGATTGACTTGCCCAACATGGATTATTTACAATTTATGTTGCAGAAAATCGAGTTTGTATTGTACGTTTGATTTTCACATACAAGTTGGTCTTTTTCTGCTAAACCAATTTAACAGGTTTAATGCTGACACCCGGTTTCGACTGTTTCCAACAAATTGAACACATAAGGCTAATAGAAAATAGTTGCATCCCAATTCTAGCTAACCGTCGGGCATCTCAGTTAGGCCATAAACCCTAGACGGACGAAAATGCGATTAGGATATATAGTCCAAGATAATGACTGAAGGGGGAAATAATGGTGATCGTCGTATCTTCATCTAATCAACAAAGTTCAAACTTTAGCCTCAACAAGGTCATTTGGTCCGGGAAAATTACTTTGACCGAAAAAGCACATGGGACCAATTTAACTAGTTTCATGTTTTCTTTTTTGGAAAGCACATCCTCTTTACATTTAACCCCAGTATCACTTTTAATCCTCTTCTTTCAAACACATCACTTTGCATTCTCTGACAAAATCTCATGAACAAGATGACCAGATTCAATAATCACCACCCTTGCTTCAACTCAACCAACGCAACTTCTCACCAAGGTGATTGACCTAATGGTAAACGGCACACCTGTTGTTCACGAGGTCAAGAGCTCGATACACATCATGAGCTAACCTTTTGGCGATGTTGTCTAATTGCGGCATAACTCTTGTGAAAAGGCTTCCTAGGTGGGGCTTCAGTGACGGAATTTTCAACCTTGAACCTTCAGATAATTGTTGGTGTGAAATAGATATTACTCAAGCAAGAGATTCCAATAATGAGTGCGGGCTCGTGGCCATTGTGAATGCCCCCACGCTCGATCTGCTATGGGTCCCTCCCTCCTTCTCTTTCTCAGTTGCCAACTTGAGGTCATGCGATCTTAGAGGACCTCGATCTAATGTTCCCGGGTCTCTCTGAGGCTGCAATGGCTCCAACTAGCGAGCAACAAACAAACACGTAATAGAGGATTCGAGAGTGAAAACACAAATAGCATAGTCGCACAAATGAGAGAGAGAGAGAGAGAGAGAGAGAGAGAGAGAGAGAGAGATATGGAAAGGCAAAGGCGACGGCGACGACAGTAGCAATGAAACGGTGGACCCTAAAAAGAGGGTTTAGAGTTTTCTAAATGGAAGGATGGATTTTGCAAGATGACAAAGGTGTTTTAGAGAGGAAAATGGCAACTTGGTAAATAAATGTTTATTGTGAAGTGATCCGTGTTGTCTAAACAAAAAAGTGAGAATGTATAGATATAATTTTCAAAATAGAGGATGGAAAGTGGTTTTGTGATGAAAATTAATGATGGTTTTTGGTATATATTTGTATATGTTATTGTTGACCCTAAAATCCTCTTACCATTTCATTCGAGCCGCGTTTACATCACGAGAGAGCTGCCTTGCCACTACAGCGACTTGACTTTTGCTGTCGCCTGAGTTATCAAAGGTTAATTCTCCAATATCCATGAAAGGATAATATGAGAGAAATATTTGGCTTCAAGTTGGCCTGAGAAATTGCTTTTATGTCAAACTGTCTTATAGGAATATAACGTGAATATTACGTCTAACTTGGGGAAAATTGTTCGTGGGTTTAGAATTTTAGGAACCATCAAGTCCTTATTTCATCCATCTTCATGGATTTGGACAACCCCTTTATTAAAATTTTAAGTAACTTGAGATTATAGCAGTCTATTTAAGGAGAATAATTAGGTATGCTTAGCTGGCCGTCTATTAAAATTTTAATCTGTGCATATAGGTAGCACGGACGCTGCCCCTTCTCCGGCCACAACCATCCGTGTCATGGCTCGGCCCCCAGCACGAGGTCCCATGCCTTCCCGTTCAATATTCCCCGATCAGCTCTCTCTGTTTTTTTTTAAAGAGTTTTGTCAATTTTTTCCTTAATTTTTTAAAGATTTCTTTCCTGATATGGCGCTAAGAAAGCACCGCAATTGCTTCATGAAAATTACCAGAAAGTGCCATCCATCACCTTTTTTTTTTGGGTCAGAAGTATCCATCACTTTAGTTGGATAGAATTAGCACATATACTCAATCGCATCAATTGAATAAGTTTTTAAAATTTGATTGTGCTTTTGAAGTATTAGGGCTCAATTTTGACCAAAACAAAAGTATTAAGGCTCAATTACTATTTCACAATAAAATATTTAATAACTTTTAATGTACTTATCTCTATAATCAAGACACGTGTAAGCACGTTAAGGAAGATACTTGTGTGGGGCAGCTTTCAGAGTTGTTGAAGAATTTAATTTCCTTTGTGCAGTTGATTTAGTTGACTATTCATATGTTTTAGAAGATAGGAATTTGAAGATTGTTTGAGCCGTTTCGGTGAAAACTAAATGGATAAAGCACAATGGACTTGTGAGCTCTCCTGGTAGACGGTGAAGTGACGTTTGATGCCTAGTGATGTCGCAATCATGGCATTTGAGATTGGGGCGTAGAATCCCAAAGAGACTTGAAATTTTTAGGCGAAAAGAATCTACAACGTGGTTTGGCTATGGAGAAACTGGAAGTACGCAGGTATGGACTCGTTTCACCAAAAAAGTGTAGACAAAATTCCTTTCAAAATATGGATAAAGAATGAGAAAGGTCCTTTGCTGATTCTTGGACAAGAAGCGTAATCAATAAAAGAATTAAAAGTATTGAGACCAGAGATAATCATTTCTAGTCATGTAAAAGAGTATTGAAACGTAAACATAAATTTACAATAAAGTTAAACAATTAGTTTCATTGATTGATTGGCGGTCCTTTGCACAAACTACAATTCAAGTATTTAAATCTACTACCTACAGTTAACAACGTTTATGAATAAATCAAATACATCCTATATGACTCAATAGAATTCAACAACTTGTATTTACAAATGGTCAAATGACTATCAACTTTTAATCAAATGGCTATTCAAGAAATTTTGTGAAATCACTGTCAACTTTTTTAAAAATTTAAACTGTTAGATGAAATTATGATTTAATATTGAAATATTCAATCACTCCCCCTCATCGCGTAGGCTAGATTTTGGAAGCAAATAGAAAATGGTGAAGTAAATAGAAGTCTAGAAATATTTAAATACATCATTTAATATTAAGGGTTAATACCATGAAAAACCCTAAACTTGTACACCTATGATAAATTTACCCAAACTATTTTTTTGACCACTAAAAACCTAAAACTGATATATTTTTGACAACTTTACTCCAAACTGGTACACTTGTGATAAATTTACCCTATGTTAGTTTTCGTTAAATTTTACCGTCGAATTATTAAGTTAAATGACACATGACGTTTGATCGGTATACCAATTTTGGATTTTACGTTCCGTTTGTCACAGTTTACAATTTTTGGGATTTTTTTGTGGTATTAATCAAATTTACATAGTGTATATTTGTTACAAATTTACTAGTTTGGGGTTTTTTGCGGTTTAATAAATTGGTTTGGGGTAAAATTGTCATAAATGTACAAGTTTAGGGTTTTTTATGATCGATCGGGTAAATTTTTCATAAGTGTACCAGTTTGGGGTTTTTTATGGTAAAAAAAATAGTTTAAGGTAAATTTGTCACAAGTGTATAAGTTTTGGGTTTTTCAAGATATTAACCCTAATATTAATCCTAAAGCGAGGAGGCATATAAGGATTTGGAAAGATTTGAACTCAGGATTTCCTATTTTGATATCATATAAGATTTTATAAATTACTATTAACCGTTCTAAAAACTTAACTTATTAGATGAGGATTTAATATTCTAACATTTACTACCTTTATTTCAATATACCAAGTCCATCGTATGTTTAAAATTAATAAAAGATGCATCGTTTGTAAAAATCACTTTACTTTGCCAACGCTAGGCACCCTTTTGATTCGACAAAATATAAATATTTCTTAGCTGATTCTATTCTGCAGCGAAACATCTCGGGGGATGCAGAACTTCAGAAGTTTAAAAAGATTCGAATCAAACTGGAAGGTTTTTAATTCTGGTCAAAGTAAAAGCTGGAAGAGGGGAAAGTAGAATGGATAAGCATCTGAACTTATCCTACTCAGAAACTTTAAAGCCACTTTATTTTATATGAAAGCAAGTTCTGAGTTAATGGCCCTCCTGGCTTGAAGCTCGTCAGAGGTCAACAGCATAATCGTGGTTCCATGTCGACCGGCTACAGCAGAATTTTGCATGAAATTCAGCAAAAGAGACGATGTTCTTTTGAACTTGAATTCCGAAATGGCAGTTCTTGAACATTCTAACAATTATCGTCTTTTATATGTTGAGATTCGATCTGAAACTGAAGTGTGTTGAAACTTATTCTATTACGGAAGCAAAGGATGGGAACAGTACATGTAAAATTTATTTTCTTAATATTTAAATGTATTGTAAAAGGAAATGAACTTTAACTCTAACATGGTATTTGATGGGTTGCGCAGCAAAAATACAATACCTTCACCTAAGGAGATTGTCAAGAGAAAGCCTAAGTTTAAATTCATCAATGTATACAGTTGAAACTATTTTCAACCAACATATATTAATTATTCCATACCATGACTTTTCTAGCACAATTTACACATGTATCTCAACAATCTCCCCTCATGTGTGAGTTCGGTTATAGATTTGCTTTCCTTAATTTAGATATCTCTCTAATACCCACTTTTATCCTAGGTCTCTTTCTCTAGACTAACCATAAAGGTTGCCATCTAACGCCTACCTCCAACCATGAAGATTGCCCAAAAATCACATTGGTCACGAGATTACATCATTGCGATATTCACCAAACATTGATAGACATTAGGAGTGAGCCACCAATCAACCATTAGCTTTGATACCATTTATTGGAAGAGCACAATAGAAATTCGGATATCTTCACATGGGGAGATCGATGAGAGAAAGCCTAAGTCTGAACATGTCAACGATGCAATTGAATCCATCTTCACCTAAAACTTAAGCCAATGAGTTACATGCTAATCAGGATCTATTAATTATTCCATAACAAGACTTTTCTAACAAAAGTCACATATGTATCTCAACATTATTAAAGTTAAAAGTCTTAAGTTTGAAAAAGTCTGTTTGGGAAAGGCGACTGTAAATGGATGTTCAAAGAAATGCAGGCATCCAGAATCGCCACACCATTTTTCTTAACGAATACAATTAACCATGCTGTCTTCGTATCTATGTTATTCAATACGATTTTGAAACAAGCAATCTCTTTCACAACTCGGGAAGAGAGAGAGAGAGAGAGAGAGAAGAATGATTGAACTCGAAATCTTGGATGATTTAGAAGAGCGCCTGAACTCAGTCGGTCCGAATAGTACATTCTTTCTGCACAACAAATGAATGAATAGACAATCAACCTAAGGTTAAACTCCAAGTGAAAACAACATGAGAAAGAGGCTAACTACAGGGGCAAGGAATCTATCTTGGGAACCATCTTGCCAAAGAAGAACTTGATGTCATTCTCGAGAGGAGTCAGGTTCAAGTCCAGGCACATAACCCTCTTATTTCTGCTATTTGACCTATTCAACACTGGGACTGTCGAACCAATCGTGAAAAATTCGTCCATCTTCATCACGTTCCCGCTCATCAACTCGGCCCTGTGCCTCCTCATGTGGCCGCCCAAGGCCTGCCCCAACCCAAACTTCAGCCCACATATCAAGCACTCATGCATCCTGGGGTTCGCCGTCAAGCCCAATGACAACTTGGTGCAGTCTTCCGGCTTGTTCTCCAGCAGCTTTGGCTTCTTGTGGCTCGCTCGGTGGCCGCCAAGGGCCTGGAATGAAGAGAACCGGCAATTGCACGTCTTGCACTCAAAGTTGTCCTCGTTGTGATTCACGGCAACTCTTTTAGGGTTTGTGTTGATCCCATGGGAGAGAAGCATCAGGCATTTCGCCATGTCCAAGCTTATCCTTTCATAGTCATCTCTGGTTCTTTTCATCGTCGGTGAGGAAGAGAATGTCATTGATGATTTAGATGAAATCGGAGTGAGGATGGAGTTTGCGTGGTGCGTTTTCTTTCCTTTGCGTTGGCTCGAGCTTATCTTGCGAAAAGAATGGTGATGAACAAGCGTGTCAAGCGTGTTTGTGGTATTCGTGGGCGAACTTTAGTTGAGAACGTCGACTCTAACATTTGACTTGACTAATGTTTTGGATAGCATGAATAAAGAAACGACGTTAGGTACTCGGTCATGCTCACAACACAAGAAACATGTCACAACCACGAAGTTCGGGTGCATTTCGGTATAAAGGAAAAACATGCGCACGTGAGGAATGGTTTGACTGGTTTTGCTCACGCTCTTTGACACGTGGCAGGCTCCGATTCGGCAGTCACGAAACCACTTGCGCGGTGGGGCACGAAAAGCTGCGGGTTGGTTGCCTAAAAATGAAGGGGCAGGAGTCAAAATTGGTGTAATTCTTTGAAATGTCTGCTTTCTTCTAGAGGCTTCAAGCTTACTACATACAATAATTCAACCTTTTTCATTTTGCGACTGCTCCGATCTCAGATGTTTTTTCGTTCTTTGACGCCGCCTCCAATTACTCACGAGAGATATTATAGAGATTATAAATGAAAATTGAATGACACAAGTTATTGGCAATACTGTGACGTTTTAATGCTGTTTGGCCGCCTCCAAATACACACATTTTGCATTTAGATGATAATATTATCAAAAATAGGAAAATAATAAGATTCTTATACACGTAAGAGCTGCACATTTAGGGAAAGTTGTCTTAAGTCCTAAATCTATTATAGGAATGCCAATCAATCCTAAAATTTCTAATTTTACCAATTTAATTATAAACTTTGCTAGAAATTCTAATACAATTATTTTGGCTGATTTTCAGCATATATTGCTAGCTTGACAATGTGTCACATAAGATGATCAACGATGATTGGACTGCTACATCAATCATTTCTGGCAAAAATTGATCGAATAACTTCATTTGATTTTTGCACAAAAAATTTGGGATTGAATTGACAAATTTGAAAAATTTTAAACCAAATTGACAATTATATAATAGGTTTGAGAATAATTGGGTATTTTCCCACGCATTTTTGTAGGCTTTGATGGGAGTGATAAGATGGAGTTAATAAGTAGATCCTAGTGGAAAGTTTGAATGATTATTAGCCATCAGGTTTGGCAAGGTAATAGTTTCAGCACATGCCAGTTGTCATCCTCGCTATTGACATAAATGTCAATTTGGCTATTTAATCTTATTTGAGCATAATTTCATGCCCAAATTCCAAATAAGGGCTTGAAATACCATCAATTACTCAAATAAGAGTCTAGACTAGACCTTATTTTAAATAAGGACCTGAAGTGCATATATTAGTTTCAAAGAATGGTTTGAACTTAAAAAATGTGGAGGGTAATTTCGTCTTTTATTTTTTTTTTAAATTTATCTTTCTTTCTTTTTTTTAATGTTTTTTTAAACAAAAAAACTTAAGAAAAAAAAAAAAGAGGGTGCACACAAGCTAGGAAGGTGCCCTCTCCTAGAGAGAGAGAGAGCTAGAGACCCTAGAGAGAGAGTGGGGAAGGAACCTAGAAAGGAGGGTGAGGATCAAGAAGGGCTTCTTGGAGACAATGGAGACGATGGAGACAAACAAGGAGAGGAATGACCCCAGCACTATCAATGCATACTCGCTTCCCACTTCCACCATCATCTCTCTCTCTACTTCTAACGGACACTGGCCGAGGACCACCAAGCTTGCTCGAGAGCTAACGACCCTCTCCTAGATTTGGGAGAGGGTTGTCCCCCTCTTCTGCCTCTGGTGAGGGCCCACCAACCCTCACCTCTAGGCTGTCAAGGTCATCAACCCTCCCCCAGGCGCTGGTGACCCCGTCGGCCTTCACTGCCACCCCACCGATGATAGGATAGTAGCCACAGGCGGAGGGTGCCTCCCACCTATGTCTTCTTCTTCTTCTTCTTCTTCTTCTTCTTTTTGTTTTTTTTTTTGTTTGTTTTGTTTTTGTTTTTTTAATGAAAAAAATAGAAAAATAGAAAAAAAGAAAGAATTTTAAAAAAAGAAGAAGATGAAATTGCCCTCATATTCTGTGAGTTCAAGCCCTTATTTGAAAATGATATATGCACTTCATACTCTTATTTAAAATAAGGTTCACTTCAGATCCTTATTAAAAAATTGAAGGTACTTCAAGCCTTTCTTTGGAATTTTTCCTTTATTTTGTTATAGCGTTGCCATACACAAATGTGCATACTATGTGCTAGCGTCCTTGGCCACCCTTCGTTTCTTTGATCCAAATTTGCACAGAGTCAATTGGACTCATGATTTCAACAAGTTATCACATTGAAGTGTACCAAAAGCTAAAGTTAATGAAATTCTTTGACTAGGGTGAATCTAATAGGATTTGCTTAATGATTAAGGAATGAACATGTTGTGGGGGAAAAGAAAAACTTTCGTTTGGAACACTTATCGGGATTTTGGTTAGCGTTTTTTTTTTTTTTTTTATGGTTTATGAAATGAGTGGGCATTTCAATAAGATGCAATTCACCTACGCAAGTTGGTCTTCCTTGTCTTTTCAAAATAAAAGATTATGAATTGCACAAACACAAGTTGACATAAAAAGTGCATGCAAACATTTTATATATTGTGCAACAAAACATTAGAAATAAAGAAGTGAACGAAATAACAATACTATTTATTCCAACTAGATCAGAAACTCAATAATTAAATCTATGTTGGAATGTGTAGCAAAAATGAGAAATTCGATACCATTACTTAGAGATCATTAAGAAAGAGCTCTTTCTAGCTATCTGCATATGCAATTGGATTCATAGTTTCACTCAAAATGTTAAGTCAATAAAATATAAGCCAATTAAGATATATTAATTTCTCAACCTCATATTGAATATTTGATGTGATACTTTACAAACACTCCTCACACAAGCACCAAAATAATCATTCCCTTATGTGAGAGATTTCGGTGCTAGACTAGCTCCCCTTTAATACAAGTATCATTCTATGACATTATTAACTATGACATAAGATCATTTCACTCACTGGTCTCTTCCTCCAGATCCCACCATGAAGCTACTTGAAAACAGAGTTAACTATGACATTATTTTCTTGAAATATTGTCAAACATTGATACAAATCGAGAGTGAGCCATCAATCAACCATCAAGACTAATATTAATTTGTTATGCTTGAACCTCAGCTGTGCAATCAACCAATGAATCACAATTGAGATGTACTAAACAAATATAATAAAGAATAGAGAAGAACACACCATTATTTTTATGTGTTTTCGTCCAAATCCATGTTTACTTGACATTAGAGTGGTTGATGATTTAGAAGGTAATAAAATTGTGGGCAAAAGATCTCTTCAAGTGCCATAACTTGGCACAAAGAACACTTAAGTACCATAACTTACGAAAGTGATACTTAAGTACCACATTTTAAGAAAAGTGGGACACTTGAGTGCCACCTCCAACGAAGCCGGCCAAAAATCATACGTGGCAGTCAAATATTAATATTTCTCGCCGAGGTGGCTCGTCGAGAGTTGAGTCAGCTCTAATTCACCCAAAATGACGTTGTTTCGGTGTTGGCAAAAATAGAGCCCTTAAATCAGCCAAAATGTTATCATCTCCCCATTTCCCCTAAATCTAAAACTCTAAATTGAGCAAAATGCCATTCAAGCACTGGAGCCCTAATCTCGAACCTTAATTCAATTTACCCCAAATTCTATAGTTAAATATTGGAAATGGAGAGCAGACTTTCAGCAGTAGCTCAAATTTCTCTCGCCGAAGTGAAGGAGAAGGCGAGCATTTATGTTTTTGTGGGTTACCAATTTCAAGAAGAACATCGTGGACTTGAATGAATCTCGGGAGAAGATTCTATGGATGTGCCCGATATAGAGAATGGTCGAAATGCAAATATTTCAAATGAGTCAATGTAAAATTCTCTCACCGAGCCACAAAGGTTATATTGGACCTACTTGATGGATGTCATCAACCTCCATTTGCGCTTGTGGATGACTTGGACAATGTTGACTCAATGCAAGCTCAAGCATCTTCTGGTAACCATTTAAAAATGAAGTTTCAAGGATGAAAATTGAACGGAAGTGTTACCAAGCATTTATTGTGTTATTGTTTTTTTGTCTATCATACTTTTATGATGAAATGTAAAGTATTGGAATATGAGAAGAAGTTTCTCCGATTGCCATAGTTGTAAATGAGTAGAAAAATATACTTGTTTTGAATGAAATGTAACTTATTTTTGGAAGATGAGAAGAAATGTTGTGTTGTCTACAAGATCATTGTGGCATTCTTTTTTTTTTTTTTTTTGGGCTGTCATATGTATTATGTGTTACTTCTTGTGTTTTTGGGGAGGTCAAGGAAAGGGAATGAATGAATGAGATACTGTTTATACTATATTTTGCTTATTCTCAAATATAAATTGGTGATTATGAAATGTATATTAGGTCGATGTGTTGTGGTGACTTCTTTACTTGAATTGTATGTAAACCAATAGCAAACATTGAATTGAATGGAGTTGCCATAAGTTGAGCCGTATATATAAACTAGCAGCTTCTCTGGTTTGCTGCAAACCACCATATACATAGAACATACACGAGTGATTACTTGAGTGCTATAAGTTGTAACTAGTGATCACTTAAGTGCCAGTCATGATAAAAAAAAATAGTCATTTAAGTGTCAATTATTATTAAAAGTGATCACTTAAGTGCCACTTGTTATTAAAAGTGAACACTTAGGTGCTAGGTTTTTAGAATGTGATTAGTTAAGTGCTAATTTTTTTTTTTTTGTACATTTCCTCTATAAATTGCATCGGCCATTAGCTACTACCAGCCACCACCATTGCCTACCATTGGCCACCATTGTCCTTTAACCATCACCACCAGCCACACCAAGCATCCTATGCATCCATTTGAGCCACCACTAGCCACCACTATGTTGATGCTATGCTGCTGCAGAAGTTGCTAGTGCAAGGTGCCTTACACTAGCTTACACTAGTACTACCTAGTGCAAGATGTGCATATTGCACACTTATCTTACATCAGGTGCAGCAAAAACCCTCAACCCAACCCCTATAATAGACCCACCATCAATAGGCATTAACAGTCACGACTGGCCACCACCACTAGCAACACCAGCATTCTAGCTACCACACCAATACGTAGCCACCACTATAGACCCATCATTAGGAGCCACTATTGGTGGTGGGTCGTTGGTCTATTGCAAAAGGGACTTGTCAAGCTAGGCTATGCACACTACACTCTTGCATCGTACTAGCTACAATAAGAGGCCCCAACCCAACCCCCACAATAGACCCACCACCACTAGGCTTCACTAGCCGCCACCACCAGCCACACAAGCATCTCAGTCACCACCACAGATCCACCACCAGAAGCAGTAAGTAAAAGTAAAAAAAAAAATTAAAAAAAAATGAAAAGGCAAAAATGACAAGCAACATGATCGTTCCATTGATATTGAAATGAAGTCTCACAAACTCAATGACAAACTATTATTATTATTTAAAAAAAAAACATCCACAGTAAAACAACTGGCTCCTTAGCCCCATAAACAATATCACATCCCAATTCATCAATCAATATGCACAATGCCTCATGTTTGTGCTCCTTTTAATGAACCTTGCACTTAATTCATAATCCTTGCACTTTTTTTAACTTCAATTGTCTCGAGATGCATTGATTCTAATGGAGTTGCAATTGTCCTAGGTTGAACTGATTTAGAAGGAGTTGCAACTATTATAGGCTTAACTGATTCAGATGGACCTACAACTAGATTCTTCTTACTTTTCTTTCTTGTTAGCATAGGTAATGTCTTCTTCTTTGTTGGTGTAACCGTTAATTCTTGAATTGGGCCTTGAGAGATAAGAACCTCTAAACTTCTCTTGGGCTTCAAAAAGAAAACTCAATTATTAACAAAAATTTTCACTATAAATTAAATTAAATGGGCCTATAAAACTTACTTTAAGAATAACTATTCTAGAACGCTCATCTGTATAAAGGCTATAACCATATTATTTTAGCCTCTTCCCAAAAGCCCCTCTTGTTCGAAGAGGAGCGTCACTTTCAGGTACTTGTAATTGGTTGGTTTTTCTTCTCTCATGTGATTTCTTGGGCTTTTGTTGTGACTGTTCAGCTACATTAGGGGCTTCTTCAGCCAATTCTTCAACTAGGCGTCTTCTAGATGGCCTTCTTATAGGTAGCTCTTGATTTGGCTTTCTTCTGATTGTTTTTCTATTTAGCCCTTCAGCTTTAGTGACACCTTTGGTTGGCTTTTGTAGGCCCTTGTAATGACCCTTCTAGTGGCCTTTGTGGTGACCTTGGTGATAGATCTTGTGGTGGCCCTTCAGTTGGGCCCTCTATTGGCAGCTGAGTTCTAGCTTGCCTTCTTCGAATCTGAGAAAAAAGGCAAAGGACATCATTAGGCCACATAACAA
Organism: Eucalyptus cladocalyx; assembly: GCA_017140615.1. Classification (NCBI taxonomy): domain Eukaryota; kingdom Viridiplantae; phylum Streptophyta; class Magnoliopsida; order Myrtales; family Myrtaceae; genus Eucalyptus; species Eucalyptus cladocalyx. The sequence goes on from CM029516.1 coordinate 20,788,132, forward strand.
CGTAAAGGAAAACTAAACTCAAATTATTGAACTTACCGGGTATTTTTTTTCTCTGCTGCTGCTGAAGAATAGTTGACTTAACTGGCCCTCCAGTTGCTTTAGCCAATCCTGCAGCTGGCTGTCATCTACCTTGCTTTCTTTGAACAGGCCCTTCAATTTTAGGTATAGCAAGGGCTTCGGCCAATTCTTCACATGTCATTCTTATAACCTGACAAAGACAAAAACATTACATATGTATCATTTATAATTATGTACATATTTGTAACAAATCATAAAGCAACATAAACACAATTTTCATGACTTACTGGGTTTATTGTTATCAACTGAGGAATAGTCAACTCACTTCGCCTTTCTATTTGTCCTTCTCCAATTGTCCCTTCACTAGCCCCTTCAGCTGGTCTCAATTGTTCTTGCTGCTTCCTTAATTGACAACATTTAATATTGTGCCCTGCTATGTGGCAGAAAGAGCACTTTATCGGTACACTTGTCTTATTCATCCTACGTTAACATGAGGCATCTCCCTCTGTCATTCTTTGTTTTCGCTTTGGTCTTCACATTTTTTTCTTTAGTGGTAAAGGTTGAGGTGTTTTGTGATCTGTTGGCTCCTAGAACTTGCTACTTTTAATTGGCTGCAACATGAATTGATATAAAGCAAGATATTTTGGTTTTTTGTACCAATCATCAATGTAGTCTTCTATGTTGTGTCCCTTCAATTGAATGGCACATATGACATGTGCACAAGGATCCACTTAGTTGCCATGCTCTACATGAACACTTCCTCATACCTAAATGGACAACATACTTATTGGAACCCTTTATTATCTCATATCCTTCATCCCTACTACAAATGGGATGACCATACCTACTTGCATCTAAGTTCTCATCCAATTTCTTAGCAATCCTAGGACTACATTGCCTAGTCTACTTTGCAGCCTCATCTCTTTGTCTGTGCAACCGAGTCATGACCATAACCCTTATGTCTTCAAGTATCGAGAAAATCGGTTTGCATCTTGCATCTATTATCCTCCTATTGAATGCTTCGCATATATTGTTATCGATGTCATCGCACTTGAAATCCTCGCTGAAGAATGCCCTACACCAATATTTCGGTTTGTTTGGAATAGTGCATCATAACCTTCTTTTGTCAATTGAAGCAATTCTTTTTTTGGCTATCCTAAAGTTAGTCATATTCGTGCTATTTGCTAACTGCCAAAATTGCAACTGTAGCTTGTCTTCTTTATAGTTCTTTGCTCAATTTGCATATATGCCCCATGCACACATTCGATGTTCAGCATAAGGCAACAATTCAGCTATTGCTGGAACCAGTCCTTGCAATAATCCAAAATAAAAAATGTAAGCAAATGATATGTTGATGTCAAAAAGCAAACAATTGACCAAATTTTTAAAAAGCAAATATTACCTTTTGTTGATCACTCATGAACGCCTACCTTGCCCCATTTGTTATCTCTAAATCATTCATAAACCAAGACCAATTGTCCTTGTTCTCTACTTTCACAATAGCCCAAGCCAATAGAAATATTTGGTTATTTGCATCTCTTCCAATTGCATCCATCAATTCTCCCTTGCACAAGCCCTTTAAAAAACACTCGTCCAATCCTATAATCCGTTTACAACCAAATAAAAATCCTCGTTTGCATGCATCGAAGCAAACATAGAACTTATCAAACTTGGTCCCAATATTAGGAAGTGGTCTCTCCACGATCTCTATATACACTCTACTTGAAGGATTTTGCAACCTACACTCCCAATCATAATCCTACAACTATCCATATTTGCTGCTGTACTAACCAATGAGTATCTTCATCACCTTTTGCTTCGATCTTTGGCATTGGTTCCTAGATATATTGATGCCTACTTGCTCCTTCACCAGCATCTTGAACTAAGTACTATTCATCTGAGGCATCAGCTTAATCAATTCAAAAAAGTACTTTGACAACCATGCACTTGTTACCTTTTTATTTTCAAAATTAATAGAACAAGTATTTTCCTCTTGGTAGGTTCTAATATGGAAAGATCCACTTCTCCTAACAAATGTGCCATAGATCATCCATGGACAATTTTGTTGTAAACACCTAACTCTTACAAAGGTCTTAGTGTTTCTATTGAAGTCAATATTCCTTTGTGCAACAATGGAGTTCTTCAATATAGTTTCTCTAAATTGTTTCGCATCTTGAAATTTCATACCTACCGACAAAGTAGGAGAGGCAGTGGATGGATCATAAAAAGGAAATTTACATTTCCTTCTATGCACAGCTCCTTCATCTTCTTCAAGCTCATCCTAGGAAGTAGCATTCTTGACACTTTCTTCATAATCAGTCTTCTCACCAACAACACCAGCATATGCGAGGCCTGCTGAACTGTTTGGAACTTCATCAGCTACCTGCAAAGCTGCAAACTTATCTGTCAAAAAATCCCTTCACTTTTTTCTTGACTGTACAAGCTCCTCCTCGTTGTTATCACTTATGAAATTTTCAGTAGGCAACCCTTCATCATCATCATCACTTAATTCAGTTACTTCCCAATCTAATCCAATGATTGTGACATCACCTATGTCATCATCACTTTAGTGAACTGCATCTACACTCCTCTCTCGTCCATCACATCTATCCTACCCTCCTTCGACCCTAACGTCAATAATACCTTGAATACCATCTTCTTCTTGTCCTACTTAAGCGCTCTCTCCATCATCATCTTTGTCCTCACTTTCACTATTGTAGTCAACATATATTTTTACCTTTTCACCATGAAGATAATGGTATAGAACATCTCTAAAACCATTATCATCCTCTAAGCATCCCAAACCATCTCTTAAGCCTTTCTTACGAATACAATACAACAACTTTTAAACTTTACAAGGCAAATAAGTCATTATATCCCTAACAAATCCTATATAAAATGCCTTCTTTATCTTAACAAATATGGTGCCCTCATTTCCACCCTCATACTCCCACTCATCCTCCCCAATCATAAATTCCCCACTCTAGCAAACTATGACAGCGACATAATCCTTGCCATAAGTCATTTCTACACCAAGAACAAGAAAAATAATAATTAGTTTTTGGGACCACATCCACAAAAGACAATAGACAATTGCACATGGGAGTCCCCACTCTCATGGACTTTATTAAATAGAGGTCCCATTATTGACAATATGCCCCTACATGACAGCCAAAAAAGAGGTCGCCACTTTAATTATTTGTCTTCCCTCCCCTTAAAATATTAACAAAAAACAGAGGTCCCCACAACAAGCACATCCCAAGCAATTTTGTCTACTATCTTTTGCTGAACTAAACTTGCAATGTGAGAGAATGTACATCAACATAATCAAATCTATTTTTCCTATGAAAACACATACAGAAAATTAAGGAAAGCTCGATGTAGAAATATAGGGTGAAAGTTCTATTTCCTGTCCAACTAGGAGAAATCATACCCTACTCTATGATGTATGGCCATTAATATATTGTGTCAAGTGGTCATTACACAAACCAAGAGAAATTCAGAGGAAATTCCAAGCCTTGAATTTATCCATGATCGAACTTATATAAAGTATCAAAACAAAATTTGCACTCATCAATGTTTCCTGCATATATGTTAACTATTTGATTAGAAACAACAATCAAGAAAGAAGATTAAAAGAACCAAAAGATCATATTCTGCAAAGTTGAGTGCTCTTTGCAGAGTACTTAAGGGCCATTATTTCACACCTTCCACCTTAATCTATCTATCATATCCCACCTGATTCAATATTTCGTTTCACTCAAACACACTAGTTCCTAGTTCCACCTTATTCACTATTTTGTTTCACTTGAGCATTGACTGTAGAAATCATTGACCAAGGCGAGCATCTCCACACAAGGGAGTAGCCAAACAGAGTGCGCACATTTCAACAGAATTTCCATCGGAGCTTTAATAAAATAATCGGGCGAGCCCTAATAAAATAATCGAGCCCTAATTTCATCATAGGGAATGGGGAGAAGGAGCCAAACCTAGAGGAGCGACAATGGTGAGAGGTGATGACGACCAACGATGGTGAGCGGCGATCACGATCAATCATGGTGAGCGGCGACGACGACCAACAATGATGACTGACGACGGCGACTGATGACCACCTCATGGGCATGAACGACGATGGAGAGAAAGGCCTGAGATCTAGTGTGAACGCGGACAGGGAGGAACGGTGACTGTGGCACCCCCGATTCACTTGAGGTCGCCACAGGTACCTATTACTCGATCTCCTACAACTTCACAGACTAATACCTTTTAACTAGAGAGATTTTTATTTTTATTTTTGTAAAGGTGCCAGCATAGTTTATCATCGGAAGCATATGCACACCGACTATGCTCCAAATAAAAAGACAAAGTCGAGTCACTTTTATTTATATTTTCAAGATGGATATTTTGGGTCGGTACAGCCAAAAGGCCAAGATTTTTAACTATACTTGGCTATGACTCAAAAGAGAACTCGACCCTACATTGAACAAGTACACCCCTCCATCAACAAGTGTCGGCTATCCCCAAAAAGTGTCAGCTCCCACCAGTCATGTGCACCATCACACCCAACCCGGTGCATCAGGCAACGACGGCGGTAGCATCCCTAGCATCACTCCATCGCACCGAACGTAAACAAACAAAAACTCCTAGATAACCGGGCCATCAACAAGACCCACATCGTACATCACCAAGACACGAACTCGGACAAACACTAAACCAGGGGCACCGACACATATATGCTCCATGCACTCCATATCAACATCAGTAGGCATGCCATAATAGGTACCACACACGACTGGTGAAAGAGGCATCTTTCTAATCTGAAATGTTAATCCTCAAAGAGGTGAGTATAACCACTCAGCAGTAAAGATCCACCAAACTACACAATGTGTCAAACAGAACAATCACGGTATCATGAATAAAACACATATCATTCATGCATTCAAGTATACCTCACCTTACAACCATGCATATATCATCATACAACATGCATAAATCACCATGCACTTGTACATATATCATCGAGTAGGCATGCATATCATCATGCAACATGTATATACCACCATGATTCATATCATCCATGCTATCAAGCATACATCCATGCACATGATTCAATCCTCGATCTTTATCTTTCAATTAGATCACATCATTTTTCTTTCCAGGGACCAATGTTTGCATCCCACAATTTATCGCTTGCATCCGACCTAGCATCGCGAGGAACCTTCGGCACACACCTTCGGGCATCCAGCACACACACTCCGGTCATCTCGTACCACAACTAGCATCACGAGGTATCCCCCATCACACACCTTCGAGGCTTCCGGCACACACCTTCGGGCATCTTGAAACTCCCAAGGACATTCGGCACACACACTCCGGGCATCTCGAAACTCCCGAGGCATTGTCGGCTCACACCTCCGACGGTCTTGTTATTATCTCAATTTATATTTACACATGCATTTCAATTTCAACATAGCATTCGATGCATCAATATCAAGAGTCTCAACCAGCTTTTGATGCCATATAACATGCCATATGTCATCACATATGCAGCAAAATCAACCGCTCAAATCATTGCATCACATGGAAAAATTCATTTATTTTTTAAAACACATCAATTTTTAGATAAAACAGAATACATTCCTTTGGTTAAAACTCTAGAAAAATTAGTAAATGGTATAAATAAATTCTGAAAACTTGAAACATTATAGACAAGACCTAAAGGCAGAATCTCATGAAAAACACCATATCAAAGAATCTCACACAAAACAGTACGGTCCATGGATCACTGTCTTCAAAATTTTAACACTTCAGCTTGCACAGTTTCGGAAGTAATTTAAATTAAATATCCAAATGAACTCAAAAATTCTGAAATTTTGATATATTATAGAAAATTTATAAAGGTAAATATCTCGTCAAAAAAATCCAAATCCAAATCATTCTAGATTAATAGATATAGACGATTAATTCCCCCTGGTCTCAGTGTTGTTTTTCCAGATTATCTTCTCCCAAAAGAAACTCGTTTCACCGACCTACATATGTCCGTTTCCTCTAAATATTCAGTATGTTATACCTCAGAATCTTAACTACAACTTTCATTAAGGATACACGATCAAATATTAACTAGATGATTTTATAAAAATCACAGAATCATACTCGGTCGATGTAGCATTTTCCCAGATCCAGTTTCCTCAAAAGACAACGATTTCACCGACCTATCTTTGTTCATTTCCTCTAAATTTTTGATATGTTTTACCTCAAGAAGTACACTACAACTTTCATTAAGAAATAAAAGTGAGATTTTCGCAAGGAAGCTACTTTACAGTCCACGAAATCACTGAAGGTCCACACAACAAATTCCAGATCTAGCTTCTCCAAAGAAAAATCATTTGATTAACCAATACTTGTTCGTTTTACCTCAAATTTTAGTATGTTGTTCCTCATGATGTCCCCTACAGCTTTCATTATGAGATCAAAGTGAGATTCCAACTAAAAAGTCGCATGTAGCTCACAAACTCATGAAGGGTCGGACTAATTTTTCCAGAAAACAGGCATGCTAGGCCAACGAATTTCTCCCCAAAGCTTCGACCTTTCATCACATCCACCACAACCGAAATTCACCATATTCTACACACACATCACAGCAAGCAAAGGGTAGGTTTTAGGACTCTACTTGCCTCAAATTTAACCATAGAACAGTGACGAACGGCGGGCAAGGTGGCGAGCGAACGGCGGTGAATGGACCTCCTCCTTCCTCTCGCACACACGGTGTCTTTCTCTCTTCCTTTCTTTCTCTCGGACAACCACTTTCTCCCTTTCTCTTTCTCTCATGCGAACCCCCTCTCTTTCTCTCCCTTTTCTCGCCTAATCCGCCCCCTTTTCCTCTCTAATTTCCTTCCCTTCATCATTAGCCATCATTAGATTTTGCATGGCTTGCAACACTTGGCTACTAGGAAAGAACACTTGGAAATTGCCATGCAAGATGGGCTCTATCCGGCTGGGCTTGGGGCTAGCTTGGTCGACGGCCCAATGGGGCTTCATGGGCCTAGCTTTGGGCCGGGCTTGAATGGCCGAAATGTGGGGTTTTTGGGCCGGCTTGGCCTAAGAATTTTGGCCCACTTCCCCTTAAATAATCTACTAATATTTTCCACTTAAATAAATACCTAACTTGCAGAAATAATATGGCCATAAAACTTGTAGTCATAAATCCATAAATTCCAATTTATAACATAACATACATGGTCAATGATAGAATTTTCTTTCCTATCAAATAATTATCCATTAAAAGCTTGGCCATAAATCTTATTGCAAATTATGGATTAAATTACTACAATTCAACTTAAGGGTACTTCCATCACCTTTCCATAAGTTGTAATGCCTCCAGAAATTGCCATGAAATTTTGGGATGCCACGGCGACGACCAGGTGTTCTTAAGCCAAAATGACCTAAATGACGTTGTTTAACACCAAGGAAAAACGATGTCGTTTAGGTCAGCTCACTCAGTGTGGATGGACAACGTCGTTTTTGTCGTCCATGTGGGCTTTTTTTAAATAAAAACATTTTCCACCTCATTAAAAGAAGTCGCTGGAAAATGCCACGTATGCAATTTGGCTGGATTTTGGCTGGATTAGCACTCAAGTGATCCATTTTGCTCCAATTTTGGCACTTAAGTGTCACTTTCGTAAGTTATGGCATTTAAGTGTCCCTTTCTACCAAGTTATGACATTCTAGGGGTCTGCATCTCTAAAAGTGTGATAAAACAAAGACTCACTACTTGAAAGTTATGGTATTAAAGTGAATGCCATACAAAGTTATGATACTTGTAGTTCTCTTTTTCCCTCTAAAATGCATGTTTAATATATATGAAAAAATGACACAATAAATGTTATAACTTTCATACAACACTCACTTTAGCACCAAAACATTTTGTATATCACTTAAGTGCCACATCAAAGAAAAAACAATTATTTAAGTGCCTCCGGTGATAAATTTTAACAAAAAGTCCTATGCGGCATTTCACATACAATTTTATCCACACATGGCTTTTTATGTATAAAACAAGTCCAACATGGACTATGAAGTGGCCATTCACAATAAATGACACCGTATCCCTCAAATTTAATCTTTCTCTTAAGATAGACAAATCTCTCTCCTATTATTGTTTGTGTTGACTCTCTCTCTCTCTCTCTCTCTCTCTCTCTCTCGTTGTTTGCACTCGTTCGCTCCCTATCTTGCTTCACTCACCCTTTCTTTCTCATTCACAGTTTGCACTTGCTCACTCCCCATCTCACTTCATTCTCTCTCTCTCTCTCTCTCACGGTTCGCACTTGTTCGTTCCCTATCTCACTTCATTCACTCTTTCACTTAGTCACTCAATTGATGTCATATCCTCTTACTTACTCACTCACTTACTTGGCTTGGGAAAAAATTAGGGCTCAGAACTTCACGGGAAAAAAATTAGGGCTAGATTTTTTACTTGTTTTTTGCTAGTGCTGCTACATACATTTAGGAAGGTTATTGTTTTTGGGGAGGGGGGTTTGACTTCTTTTTCTGACAGTACTACACATAGCTAGGGATGTCATTATTGGGGGAGAGAATATTATGTGCGATTGTGATGCCACATCATCTATGCACTAGCCTAGTCAATGAACAACAAGAGGCATTATAGGGGCCCGCCACCAAAAAATTGGAAAGTCTCTCTTCCTCTACCAATTTGGTTGGATCTCTCTCCTTCTCTCTTTACAACTCCATGGAACCACCAACTCTTGAGCTCCACCAATGCTTGCTCCCTCCTTACTACCACCACTATCCCCGCTGCAGAGGTGACAAGCAAAACCATTGATGCCGCCTCAAGAGATTTGAGTCTAGTGACAGCCTCAATTGAAAGGCCTTCCGGCTTAGCAAGTTCGCCCAGGTCTCGAACCATTAACAAATTCTTCATCAACTTCTTCCCCCTCAACTTCCTTGACTTTCCAACTAGTAAAAGAACCTTCCCCAACTTAAATTCTTCCTCCTCACAATTAATCCCCCCCCCCCTCGATGTCACGATCTCGATGCTCTACTCAACACACACCTCATCCTCCTACAACCTCCTCAAATTCCTAATTTTCAAATTCATAATCCCAATGTACCTAATGAACTTTGCCCACGCGCTAATCTTCATTAGAACACACGAGTGGCAACCATCAATGAGGCCTGATTTCGTTAACTTGAGAAATTGCTCGACAAAGTAGTATGTCGCCCTGCCACCATAGGCAATGATAGAGAGGATCAAGTCCTACTTGGAATCAAGATGCAAGGCTTGTAGAGCATTCACAGGCCTTTCGAGTTAGGTCGATGCCAAACTCGAAGCTCTTGAGGTGGAGATGGAGGGGTAGGTTGGGTTTTTGGCAAAAGGGATGAGGATAGGATGATCTTCATGGCGTACCTAAAGATCTTAAGGACTTTGTCGACGTTGTCTCACTTGGTAAGTTAGGCCTTGAAGTGGAGGAGGAAGTCCCTGTCTCTGGTTTTTCTTGTGGCCATCATGGCAAGGCTTTTGGTGGTGGTCGAGGAGGGATCGAGTGGCAATGGAGCTCGAGATATTTGTGGTTCCATGAAGTTGCAAGGAGAGAGTGAGAGAGAGAGAGATTCAAATTTTATGACGATGGGCCAAATAGTGTCACTTGTTGTCCATTAAGTGGGCTAGTGCACAAATGATGTGGCATTGCATTGCACCTAATATTTTCCCATTGTTGGGAAGGTTTTTGACTTGTTTTTTTGCTTGTGTTGCTGCATTTAGTTCAGGAGGTTTTTGACTTGTTGGTGACTTTATATTGATGTAAGAACATCCTTATTCTGAATGTAATGTTGTTTAATTTGAATCTAAGCTATATTGATGGAGTAATTGTTTGTGTATATGTTTCCAAGTTTATACACAAAGTTGTTGCAAACCAAGTAATTCAATCACGTTTAAGAAAGTGAAACAAGTAGATCACATTTTTGAGAAGTTAAAAATCATAAGTAGTCTCTTTTAACAAAAATTGGTACTTAAGTAATCATTTTTTAACTGAACTTTGCCATGTTGGATTTCTGGCAAGCCATGTTAATTAAAAAAATATTAAATATTATCACGTTGGATCACTGTTATCTGAATTTAGAGTTTATACTCTATTGTTTTTTTACCAAAGTGATCCTAATCCTAAGGTGACCAACTGAAAAATTTTGATGTTAAAGTGAGAGTCATATGAAGATTATGACATTTTCAGTATTCTTTTTCTGTTTATATAGAAACGGAACATTAACAAGCTGACCCAAAATCGTGCCGCGCATTTAGGCGATAAAGCCTAGAAAATTGACATAAGGAAAAGTCCATGGTTCTGAATGACGGAGAAAATGACATCTTCGAGAATTGACCAACGAGGGTCAAATGTTAGCCTCTCCACGGTCATTTTGTTCACGAAGACTAATTTGACCAAAAAAGCACACGGACCGATTCAAATAGTTTCATGGTCTTTTTTTTTTTTTTTTTTTGTGGGGGGGGGGGGGGGGGGGGGGGATACCAAGCACTGGGCCCAATGCCGCTTTTAATCATCTTTTTAAAAAATCCCACCATACATCCACCGACAAAATCCCAGATTGCTCTCCATGAAAAAATGAATAGCCTTACTCCAACTCCCCCAAGAGAAACCCTCGCTAACATGGTTGGCCTAATGATAACCGGTAAATGAGTTACTTGTCTTCCATAGAGCCATGAGTCCTATTTATGTCATGAGTGAACTTCTAAATTACTAGGCCGTATTGCCTAGTTGCAACATTTCTTGTGAGAGGAGATTTCTTAATGGCTAACAATCTTAATGATTGGATTACGATGAAAAGTCCTATGAGTAGTGCAAAATAGACATTATTCAAACAAGACATTTGCTAGCTCTAGCCATTCACCTCCACCTTATTACATATAAGAAAAAAAACCCAACATATCTTAAATTCCAACTCTCCCACCCACCATAAGCCTCTTAACCCCTAGCCTCCTCCACCTATTGCCATTGCTTACCCATCCTCAAAGGAGTCACTACGCTATTCTAAGCTTGAAACCAACCACCCCCTCCCCAATCCCCCCCCCCCCCCCCCCCTCTCTCTCTCTCTCTCGTTACTGTGAGAGTTCGGACAACCCTAACAAGGGCGTCAAAGTTGTCGGTGACCTCAAATCAAGGTCTCCATCACATTGGTCTAAGGTCGTGTGATTTAGGGGACCTTGATACAAGGTTCGCAAGTCCCTTTAAGACCTTGGTCGCTTCCATGAATGAGTGGCAAACAAGCACACATAATAGAGAATTCGAGAGTGAAAACACACTTAGCACAATCAACATGAATCGGAGAGGGGGTCAAGAAATGTGAGAGAGAGAGAGAGAGAGAGAGAGGAGGGGGGCAATGGCGATAACTGTCGTGACCTACCGCTCGGGAGGAGGAATAGGTTTAGGGGTATTAGCTAAAGGATGGACCTAAGACCCATGATTAGGTGCGGGCTCTCCTAAGCTTATACCCCGCGTGACAGTTGGGGTATTTTTTAAGAATTTTGCAGAATGAGTCGCCACTAACTTATTGGGATCGGTTATAAATCAAGTGAGTTATGGGAGTATACCTAACTTCATATGCAATCAAAGAATCTATGGTCGATAACATGATTACACAAATTGACAAATTAGTATCCTCTCGGTACCTATCTTGTTCATTTTAAAATAAAAGATTTTTGTTGTCTTTTCCCTATTTCTTTCCCAAAGCTAGCTTTTATGTTTCACTTTTTCTGCAATTTTTCTTTTTCTTTTTTTCTTTATTCTTTTTTTTTTTTACTTCATCCCTTTTGACCTTCTTCCCCACAAATTTTCCTCTCCGAGTGTCTACTTTTCCCTTGTCTCTTTCCACTTTTGCATTTTTTTTTTAAATTTCTTCTTTCCGCCCATCTTCTTCTTCTTCGATGGTTTCTTCCCACGCCCAAAATTGGCCCCTCCTTCCGATGCCTCCATCGCCGAACGCCCTACCTATTCTCTCACGCCGAGCACTATAAACAAAGCAGTGGCTGAGCTCGTCGCTTGCCGCCACCATCACTTCGTAACATCATCGCCGGCCATTCTAAGCCGCGCACCACTTACAACCACCACACCCAGGAAATCAACGGGAGACAAATAAAGCACAACGGACGTGCCCAGACATGGCCCGGTTATGCAAATGACAACTCGTAAACAACAAATGGTTCATAACATGCAAAACATACTTATCCGCGTTCAAGAACACATGGGAATTGGTAATGCACGCGCCTAGGCCGGCTTAGACATATCGTCGAACATGTGGTGGGCATGGAACAGAGGAATGATATCAACCCTTTTTGTACTCGGACTCAACATCAAACTTAAATTATATATATATATATCAAATGGGCATTCGAAATTAACCACATTAGCCCTCAGAAGCCCAGCACGCGTGTAGCTAATAGGAGGAACAAAAGTCAACGTCCTATCCTACCAAAGAAGGGTGGAGCAGCGGGGTGTCGTAGGAACGGGCATTTAAAATGAGAGATCCCTACTCAGCTTCGGCAGCGGCGACGGGAGGGTGAACTCGAAATGGATCGAGCGATGACTGGCCATCCCACGATGTTCCCGAAGGAGATCCTCGGGAAGGCGACGCAACTTGACACAAATCAAAAAGCTATGCACAAGACCTACCTGGTTCGGGGGAAGCACTGCAAGGACGACGCTTGACAAACAAACTTTGGTGACAGTCGACCACCCTCTCGAGCTCCCTCACTATCTGGTTCTCTCCTTCTCAATCGCTTAAAACTCTCTCAAGCTCTTCCAATCTCTCCCTCTATAGCTCTCCTCTCGGTCTCCCAGTCTCTCGGTCTCTCCCCTTCTGTTCATCTCTTGGACTCTCCCTACTCCTTTTCTTCTCTCCGCGAGCGCTCCACCTCCTGCCGTGCTAGCTGCCCTTGCCAGCCTGATCCGCAACCACCAACTCTAGCCGATCGTCCCCTGACTCGGTTGTTCCCCCTGCTCCCCCTGCTATTGATGCTTTTCTTCCTTTTTTGCAGGCGCGCACGAAGGACGGCAGGAGGGAGACGACCAGCTCATGCGAGGGCTGGGCTGAAGGGGAAAAAGGGCTGGGCCGGGCCCAGCGTGAGGGAAAGAGAAAAGGAAAGGGGCAAGCCGGGCCAAGGCCGGATCTGGCCCAACCCGATCCCTAAAGTTTTTTTTAATTTAATTTTTAATTTTTTTTGCTACTAATTCATAATTTTCTATACTATTAAGTTTTAAGTAAAATGATGAAATTTAGGTGTCAACAATAACGACAACGAGAATGATGGGGTTGATGATTGTTGGAAAATTTTGAAAAGGGATGTAGAAATTTTTCGGTGATAGGATGGATTTTGAAAGATGATAAGTGTATTTTACGGAGGAAAATGACAATTCGGTAAATTACATTGGTGATGAGGTATGTGGTGTCTTAATGAAAGAGTTAGAATGCAAAGATGTACTTTCAAAATAGAAAATGAAAATTGATATTAAGATGAAATGTCATAGTGGTTTCTGATATTCTTTATTTATTTTAATTTTTACCCTAAAATCTGCAACTCTGTTCTCTAAGTCACGGTTTACATCACAGTGAGTTGCCGTGCCATTGCAGAGTTTTGACTTTCCCTTAGGCATGAGTCATATCAAATGTCAATTCCCCAGTATCCAGGAAGGGACGGTTGAGAGAAAATTTTGGCTCTAAGTTGATGTGAGAAATTGCTTTTATGTCAAACCATTAGATAAGAATGCAAGTTCCAAATTCAGCAACCATCTCGTCTTTATTATAGTTTTAAAGTAACTTGCGATTATGGAAGTCTATTTAAAGGAAATAACTAGGTTCTAGCAACTATCTTCCAAAATATGCTAGGCATTTTTATTTATCTATTATGTACTAAATAATAAAAGAGACATGAATAACAATGTTGACACCTAAATTTCACCTTGGTATTTTAAATTAGAGCTTAGTTTTTATTTGCATATATTAATCTTTATTTTCTTTATTTTCACCTTTTTTTTCGGATAATAAATAATGATAATAAAAAAAAAAAAAATCAGCCCGTTGGGGCTGGGCCTTTGCGCCCAGCCCCCTTCTTTCCCCCTTCCACATAGGCCCCCAGGGCCCAGCCTTTTCTCCCCCTAGGCTTGGCCCCCTTCTCTTCTTTGTCTTCTTCCTCATGTTGTCTTCTTCCCCATTCGAATAAGCAGCACGCGTCAAAGGCTAGATGCGCGCAACGCTGGAATGGAGGAAGAGACGGCAATGTACGATGCATTAGGCAGAGGGGACACACCTTCAATGTGAGGCGGCCTCGCTAAAGCCACCTCGATGGCTGGGATGCCAGTTCAGTCAATGGAGGCCGTTCGGTGTGTGAAAGACCGGTGGCCAAACCTCCGTTGACCGGCCTTCCCCTTGCCTATAGATAGGGTGTCGGGGGAATGCCAAGCCACGGAGAAGAGAGGGATCACCAGCAACGAGCTTCGATAACTTCCCTTGAGAGATTTCATGGGAGGCTCGAGGGTGAGCTGTCGGAGATCTCAGATCTGGCTGGAAAGGGTCAATCCTATGGAGAGACGTTGAGCAAGAGTAGTCGAAGATGACTGAAGGAGAAGAGCAGGCTAAGAACTACATAGATCTGGAGGGAGGAAGGCTCACCATCGTTGTTCGATGGCTACCACTACCGCTGCTTCTAATGCCACCATCCGGCCCCACACCTTCATAGTCCAACCGTAGCCCCGATGCTCACCGCTTACAACTAGTAGCTAATGCCCCGCACCATGTTGAGTTGTTGTCATTTCCACGCTGTCGTGCCATGCCCTTTCTACGGATAGGTAACAGCCACGCTCCCCATGTCATCGGCGTCGCCTTTCCCTCTCAAAAACCTATCCATCACCATTGTTTGTCGCCACCCGCTCTCGCTATCTCTGATAGCATACGCCCCTCTTTGAAACGCTAGCCGTGGTCTTGATTGACCAAGCGGCTCTCTGTCGCTGCCGTGCCACGTCCTCCAACGCCAATCTCGTTGAATAGCTTCGCTACTGCTGTCCACTACGTCATCGCCATAGTCAACGCTAATCCACCGCCCCAACCCCTCCATCGACGCCACGGATAGACGGAGAGGGAGGAAGCATCGCGTCTAGTCAAGGCTGAGTTGAACTCGAGTCCTCGCTCAAGTGGGATTCCGCGAACCAGAGGCGGCTAGAAATCGAGTCAGAGCCGGGTTAGGTACATCTCACCCGAGGAGGGTTCCAGCCGGCTTGGGCCATCACGCGTGGGATGACTAATTTTCTGGGCGGAGCTTTTCTGGGCCTAACTGTTTCGAGCTTGGTTTGTTTAAAAGGGAAAATAATCAATCTAGGCTGGGCCAGCGTGGTGGGCCCATCCGGGAATCCGACCCGGGCCATTGGTTTTAATAAATTAGGTCAAACCCTACACAGGGTCCTACCGAGGTCATTTTTAATATATTATTTTATTATAATAATAATAATAAAATTAATAAAATAAAAATAAATCATAAAAATAAATTATTTTCATAAAATCAAAAAAATCAAAAAATATCTCGTGTTTTCACAATTTTCCAAACAAAATCAGAAAAGGGCAAAATGATTTATAGTTTCAAAAATAGATCAAAAAAAAAAATGCTTTTCATCTCCACAAAATAGAAAAATACCAAAAAAATGTGTTTTTCCCCACAAATGCATAGAAAATCCCTCAAAAATTCAAAAAGCCTTAAGGTTTAAACAAAATTAGGTACCAAAATGGCATTAGTGATTAACTAGTGTAATCAACTCATCAATCAATCCTAATTTTTCTCTCAATTTTACCAAAAAAAAAAAAAAATTTCTCTCAATTTTATTTACCAAAAATATATATATTTCTCACAATATTTTGCTTGGGTTTCTAATCGACCCACCCTAAATTGATTAGTGGCGACTCCTATTTAAAATTAACTTATAGGTTAAAAACTTTGACTATTAAGTCATGAATTGGTGGACTTAGGAGAATCCAGGCTAAGCCTAATAGACCTAGCCAAACCATTAACCTCTACAGATGCCCGTCCTAATGGGGCACCGAAAAAGAGGTCGAGATAGTTTGGCGACTCCGCTGGGAACAATTTTGAGGACTTAGGTCATTTTTTTTCTTGTTTAAATGCTTTACTAACTTGGGTCTATTTTAATTCTGTTAAAATAAAATGTCTTATGATTATAAACTGTTATGCATGATTTACTGTCTTAGCACTGCATGTGGCACACACAATCCGGCCGTCGGAGCTGGGCCGCCATAGGATATTTATGATGGTGTTAAGAAAGATATGGCATTGAACACGAGACTACGATGTAGAAGTTGCATTTTTTTCCCCGAATTTCTTTAGGTAGAGCCAAGGTTAAAAGGGTATGATGCCAACATGAAACTGCGACGAGCAGACACCCTTTTAATTTCAACAAACCTTCTCAATTAGATATTGAGCCACATGTACCATGCGCATGTTTTTGTGCCTGCCATTTTCTTTAAAAACAAAGTAATTTCTTTACTTTTTTACTCAGTCCTACTTTATTGGCCCATGGCAATTTAGGACAGGTTTTTCAAGTCCTAGTTTATTATGCGATAGGAAAAAATGATATCCATTTTATTCCCGCCCCCAAGTAGAGCTCTTCGATTGGTGGGGTCAATTGGACCAATATGCCCAAGAGTGTGTGAAAGCCAAAGTCGGTCATATTCTATTATTGATCCAAATCCCTGTTCATCTCGAAGTCATATAGGCCATAGCACATTTATGGTGCCCGAGGACATCTACTTTTATGTTTGGTGGGTTCGAGCTATCCCCAACTTTGGAAGAATGTAGCATCATCATCGAATTGTCTCTCGAGAATAAGCTTGTTAGGCCACCAACAGGCATTGACCCGTTGCATGGGTTAGCACGTTTAAGAACATGTTATGAGGCAAGTTCTTGAAACCAACCATAATACCTACCAACCAGCATTTTTGACTGCTCATTTTGAAAATCAACCCATGACCAAAAAGAGTGAGATTTTCCTCCTGGCCTTTTTTCGGGTTCATCATTTTCCCCCATCAAAGAGACGTCATAAGTCCCTTGATGGTATGAGTAATTGATCAGATCTCAAGGGGGCAAAATTACGTCAACATGATTTTAACCTAAACATTCTTGTCCCTTAATCATTTAAAAAAAAAAACACGGAAAAAATCATACGAGCCTCCTTGTAATTTTTACAGGTCTGGTTCTTTTCTCACCTAAGCTTTTTGATGCCTTATGCAATCGTCTGAAACAAATGATTTCGAAAATCCATTATAGAAATTTGTGGTCTTAAGATCATATATCCCAACCAAAGCCGTTTTAATTGGATAAATTTCTAAGAGACCCGACTTATGAGGCATTCCTATGGTGTGCTAGTTGATTCCATCGAAAGAGAGGTTGTTTTACTTACAAACGCTACAATCCAATTACATTGCTCAATCTCACCGGTGCCATTTCCTATTTCCCATATAGGGTGGCACGACAGTATGGAGCCCTTCAAGAGATCCTACCGCCTTTCAAGAGGAAGTTCCCTTCGCTCCTTTTCACCCATCAAAGCTGTGACTACACATTCAAGATTTCTATCATTGAGGAAACATGGAACAAGTGCCATCGCGAAAAGATCGTGATACCTTAAGGGCTTGAGGGACAGGAAAAGGCCCATCATGCCTCTAGTCCTACATCCACAACCATTGCAACCCGACGAAACTGAGGCCATCCATCCCTCGCCCAAGCAAGTAGACAACCAACACGAGCGAGTAGAGCATATGCAAAGGGATTTGGGAATAAGCTAGGTACATGGGTCATGACCCGAAAGAATGACGATCCAAGAGGGTTCCAAGGGACGGCTGTGACACGTCTATGGATCAAGCGGCCCTCGACTTGTATCCTCGAAACCTAGGATTTTCTCGAGTCTTCTAGAATACTCTTGGGGGCGGGCGATACGGTAAATGTATTCGTATGTAATAAATGTGGGTAGTTGGTAGTTGGGGAGATGTAATCTTCACTATTAGATCGAGGAGAGATCTACGGATACGGTTTGCCTTGTCTTTGTATAAATAAGAGTCTCCTCCCCCCCATTGTATCATCTCATTCACAAGTGAAATACAATCCAAAGCTTCTCTCTCTAGAGTTTTCTTTCTCTAAAATCCTTGTGAGTCGAGTATGAGAAAGGCTGACTTAGGAGAAATCCTAAGGCTGCACGGGTAAGGGAACGCTAGATTGATCGGCCCGTGACAAGTGGTATCAAAGCAAGTCTTTCCAAGAATAATGGCTGATCCACGATCCGATGAGGCGCTCGCCATGGGTGGTGACTGCGTTGATCATGAGAGGAACGCTAAGAAGGGTGCTGCCAAGGGCAAGAAGAACTGCGGTGGTTCGAGTTCAAGGGATCCAATGGGGGATCTTGCGCATCGCCTAACAAAGCTAGAGTTGTTCATCATTGATGTCCAAGGATTGGTCAATGACCTAACCCAGAGTGTGGACGGAGTAGATGCCGAAAGAGAGGAGCTCGTTGCAGAGCTATAAGAGCTCAAGACCAGCATGGGAGAGCTCCGACAAGAGTTGCTAGGGACCTTATGGGAAGAGCTCGCACAACAGTATGAACCCTTAGAGGCCACCATGGTAGCCATGCGCACGGAGATAGCATAGCTCAAGAGCAAGCTCACTGAATCGGAAGCTACACACGTGAACGATCACCGTGCAAGGTCCACGAGTGGACACGCCGAAGTCGAAGGAATTTTAAGGCTTGTGGGTGGCCAAAAACGTGGACAATTTCCTATGGTACATGAAGCAATACTTCCAAGACATGGGGATCAACGACGACCAAACACAAGTAAACACTGCATCTATGTACTTAGCGGATAGTGCTTTGTTGTGGTGACGTTGTCAGTTGGATGATGGATGTATGGGGATCCTATCACGACCTAGGGTAGATTCGTCGAGAAGTTTCGATGGAACTACTTTCCCACTTATGAGGAGGAGGAAGCTTGTGACGAGCTAAAGCGTCTCGAGCAAAAGGGTGGTGTGCGCAACTACATCAAGCGGTTTTAGGAGTTACTACTCTAGATCCCTTCAATGAATGAGGTTGAAGCGTATCATTAGTTCATGAGCAGTCTCAAGTCATGGACCAAGCAAGAGCTGAAGTAGTTCAACATAGAAGATCTCACGATGGCCATGATGGTAGCCGAATCGCTCGTGGAATACAAGGCGCCTTCCACATATCAATCGGACTCGCGTCCAAGGGACAAAGCCACTGGTGGGGGAGATCAAGAGAGATACAATCACCTGACCGAAGGTAGACCACCGATTAATCCTCACAAAGCTCATGTGGAGTCGAGCGGAGGAGAACAAAAGAAGGTATGCTCTTACAAATGCTTCTTTTGTGATGGTCCACACATAGCGCGAGATTGCCCGAACAAGGCCAAGCTACCCACCCTATGCAAAGAAGATGAGCCTAGGGAGGAATCACTGTTGGGTTCGCAATGCCTCCTTAGCTCGATCAAGTCCATGAAGGTGAAGGAACCTAAAGGACTAATGTTCGCAGATTTGAGGATCAGAGAGTCCACAATGAGTGCGCTTATGGACACGGGAGCATCCGACCTCTTTATATCAGAACAAGCTACGAAAGACTTAACCTACATGTTGAGAAGGGAGTCGGGTGGCTCAAGATGGTAAACTCCAAGGAAGCCCTTGCAATCAGTGTCACGAGGGACATGGAGCTACAACTCGGGTAATGGAGAAGTAAGGGAACTCTAGAGGTAATTCCCCTTAGTGACTACGACTTTGTCATTGGGATTAAGTTCCTAGATAAGATCCATACTGTTATATTGACTTTTGCCGAGTGTATATGCATGTTGGACAAGCGTTGCCAATGCATCATCCCGGTCCACCATGAGTCAGACCGTGATCGACGGATAATCTCGGCTATGCAACTCACCAAGGGGGCAAGGAAGGGTGAAGTGACCATCCTAACTGCCTTGAAGATCGAGGACAACAAGGGTGAAGGGAAGGAAGTCCTAACGGAGGTAGCCCAAGTCCTCGGCTCGTTCAAGGATGTGATGCCTTTGGAGTTGCCGAAGAAATTACCACCTAAGAGGGAGGTGGATTATCGGATCGAGCTAGTACCTAACACTTGACCGCCTGCCATGGCGCCATATTGCATGGCCCCTCCGAATTGGAAGAGTTAAGGAGGCAACTAAAGGAGTTGCTCAACATGGGTTACATACGGCCGTCCAAGGCTCCGTTCAGTGCGCCAGTCCTATATCAAAAGAAGCACGATGGGTCACTCTAGATGTGCATCGACTACCGGGCGCTGAACAAGCTAACTGTGAAGAATAAGTACCCAATCTCACTTATCGCGAATCTCTCCGATCAACTTGGTGGATCTTAGTGGTTTACCAAGTTGGATCTTCGATCGGGCTACTATCAAGTTCGAATCGCTAAAGGGGACTAGTCGAAGACACCCTGCGTGACGCGATATAGATCCTACAAGTTTCTTGTCATGCCATTCGGCCTGACCAACGCTCCAGCTACATTCTGCATGCTTATGAACAAGGTACTCCACCCGTTCCTAGATCATTTGTAGTGGTTTATCTTTATGATATTGTAGTATATAGTCGGACACTTAAAGTGCATGTTGAGCACTTAAGGCGGTTCTTTCAAGTCTTGTGCGAGAACGAGCTATATGTTAAGTGTGAGAAGTGTGCATTTACCTAAGAGGAAGTTCCATTCTTGGGGCACATCATTGGGGAGGACGAGTGCGAATGGACAAGGTGAATATTCAGTCGACCGACGAATGGGAGCTACCAACAAAGGTGACGGAGTTGAGGTCATTCCTCGGCCTCACCAACTACTATCGACGATTCATTCGGAGCTATTTGAGCATCACCTTGCCGCTCACGAACCTGCTAAAGAAGGAGAAGCCGTGGGAGTGGACGGATCGACGTTAAAAAGCATTCGATCGATTGAAGAAAGCCATGATGGAAGAGCCGATGTTGGTAGAGACTGACGTGTCGGATTTTGCTATTGGTGGCATCTTTATGCAAGAAAGACATTCGGTGGCGTACGAGTCTCACAAGTTGAACAATACCGAACACCGGTATTCTGTTCAAGAAAAAGAGATGACTGTGGTGGTCCACTCCCTTCGGACATGGAGGCACTATCTCCTGGGATCAAAGTTTGTCGTGAGGACGAACAACATGGCCACGAGCTATTTCTAGACCTAGAAGAAGCTGAGTCCGAAGCAAGCTCAAGTTCGACTACACGTTGGAGTACAAGCCATGGAAGGCCAACTCTGTGGTGGACGTGTGTAGAGTCGGAAGATGGAGTTGATAAGCAACATGGTTAGTAGACCGGGTTGTCCTTGGGTCAAACGCATCAAAGAGGGATTGAAGCACGACTTAGGAGCTCAAGCGCTCGTCGACTATGCAAGGGAAGGCAAGACCCGACAGTTCTGGTGTGAGGACGAGCTCCTCTACACCAAAGGAAGGCGGCTATATGTGCCCTTTCATGGGAAGCTAAGGAAGGAGATCTTTTGCAAGTGCGACGACTCGAAATGGGCGGGTCATCCAGGGATCCACCACACGTTGGCCCTCGTTGAAGATCGGTACTACTGGCCTCAAATGCGAGACGATGTGAAGCTTATGTGAAGACTTGTTTGGTGTGTCAACAAGACAAACTAAAGCAACATTCATCGCCGAGCCTGTTGGAACCGCTTCTTGTTCCTACTCATCCATGGGAAAGTGTTTCCATGGACTTCATCGTCAACCTGCCAAAGTCCAAAGGGTGTTGAACTCTCATGGTCATAATGGATAGGTTCTCCAAGTACGTGACCTTCATGCCTACGACAAAGGATTGCCTAACCGAGGAGGCACCCAAGCCATTCATAAAGCACATGGTCAAGTATTGGGGAGTGTCACAAACGATCGTGAGCGATCGTGATCCTCGCTTCACGAGACGTTTCTAGTCCGAGTTGTTCAAGCTACTAGGGTCAGAGCTAAATATGTTGACGAGTTTGCATCCCTAAACCGACGATCAGACGGAGCGGGTCAATGCACTCTTGGAGATTTATCTCCGACACTATGTGAGCACAACGCAAGTGAACTGGGCGAAGTTGATTGACGTAGCCCAATTCTCCTACAATCTGTAATGGAGCGAGTCGACTGGCCAAAGCTCGTTCGAAATCGCGACCGTGCAGCAACTTGATACCCCGAGTGCAATCGCATTGGGTTATCAGGGGAGTAGTCCACCTGCGTATAAGTTCGCCAACGATTGGCAGAAGCGGGCTGACTTAGCAAGGGCGTGCCTACACAAGGCCTCCAAGCACATGAAGAAGTGGGCCGATAAGAAACAACAACATGTGGAGTTCCAGGTCGAGGACCAAGTGTTGGCCAAGTTGCACATGGTGCTTCTATAAAAGAACGTGCACAAGGGGTTGATCCGTCGCTACGGTGGGCTATTTCGTGTGCTACAATGGGTCGGAAAGGTTGCATACAAGCTGGAGTTACCACCAAAGCTTAAGGTATATCCGATTTTCCATGTGAGTATGCTTAAACCTTTCCAGGTTAATGAGGAAGATTCGAATCGAGGGGAGTTGCAACAGGCACCATTTAGGGCAAAAATCTCATATGATCGAGAAGTCGAGAGCATCATGGCGGATCGAGTCATCCGGAAGCGGTATTGCACACCCAAGCAAGAATATTTGATCCGATGGAAGGGTCTTCCGAGAGTGAAGCAAATTAGGAGCCCGCATAAAGTCTTTGACAGTTCAAGAAGGAGATTGATGCTTTCCATGCTAAAGAGGCAACGAGGGCGTCGCCTAATTAGGTGGGGGAGAATGTCACAGCCCGAAAGAATGATGATCCAAGAGGGTTCTAAGGGACAGCCGTGACATGTCTATGGATCAAGCGACCCTCGATTCTTATCCCCAAGACCTAAGGTTTTCTCAAGTCTTCTAGAATACTCCTGGGGGCAGGCGATACAATAAATGTATTCGTATGTAATAAATGTGGGTAGTTGGTAGTTGAGAAGATGTAATCTCCATCGTTAGATCGAGGAGAGGTCTACGAATACGGTTTGCCTTATCTTTGTATAAATAAAGGTATCCTGCCCCTTATTGTATCATCTTATTCACAAGTGAAATACAATCCAGAGCTTCTCTCTCTAGAGTTCTCTCTCTAAGATCCTTGTGAATCGAGTGTGGGAAAGGTTGACTTAGGAGAAATCTTAAGGCCGCACGAGCAAGGGAACGCTAGATCGATCGACTCGTGACACATGTCTTAGAGCCAGTCCAAGGAAATAGACATATTCGCAAGAACAAGACTCCCCGTCACATATAAAATGGCAATCATTTGCACCTAGTGTTAATATTGTTTTAGTCCCACTATTTAGGGACTTCTATACTCCATTATGTCATTTTAATTTCAAGTTTAGATGTCAGGAGTATATTTTCTATGGAATCCTCTTTTGATAAATAAAAACAATTGGACCGTTGTCATGGGTCAATCCTTATTTTATTCTCGTGTTCATTTATTGTTTTTGCAATGTTAGGTAATTATGAATCGCCAACCACCAATCGCTCGTGAATGGCCTTAGGCAATAGGTCCCGATCAAAACGACGTACAAAATTGTCTCGCTAACATTGAAGATGGTGTAGGACAGATGTCCATTGTCCTCCGACAACTCTCGAGGCAAATTGAGTCCACTCAAGCCAAGTCCAACTCCATAGGTGCTTTAAGCACACTCATGACACCTAGGAATTTGCTAAAGGATAACCAACAAGATAGATAGCTTGTAAAGATCATGAAGAAGCTAAACCAGCTGCAGGGGCAGGATCCCATTGATATGTCTAATTATACCAATATTAAGATCCAAAAGAGCTCAAAGTACCTGAATGCGAAAGGTATAATGATACCTCTCGCCCAAAGGCCTACTTAGAGGCCTACCTGGTCCGAAGGATGATTCAATCATACCAATCAAACCTACTAGCCTTGCCTTGCGGTGATACATTGTAAGGAGGATTAGTCTCCTTAAGACCTGGATACTTTCTGCCAAGAATATGATGTTGACATCAACGCCGACATCACCCTGCCCTACGAAGAGCCGATAGTCACGGAGCATGAAGAGCCAATGGTCATATAAACAAGGGGTAATATGTTTTTAAGAACACATGCCATGTTAGGGAGGAGCCCAACCGCCTAATATGACCTATGGCCCACAGAAGAAGACATCAATGTAGCATTGCATGATAAATGGATGATTGGACAATATCCTACTATTGAGAAGCTTCCTACTAGGAAAGGCAAAGAACCCGCATGCGAGGTCAATGCCATAAAACCTATTCAAGACCGGGGCACAGCAATGCAACTTCCCAAGCTTACAACAAGAGCTAGGGTATAGAGATTGCCAACCCCTATCAACCTAGGGAGCGAAGCTCCACCATCTCCCAGTCCCCTTGACAAAGTCCAACTAACAAAATGAAAGGCTTTACTCAAAAGGTCCGGATCGGTTGTCAAGAAAAGAAAGCCTAAGTAATTCAAGTCAATGCCTGCGACTGAATGTAGGCAAAACTTGACAACCAGTGAGTCGTCGCACCAAGACTTCAAGCATCCCCTAGGGTACAATCTTGAAGACTACCAGTCCCTAAGGTACAATCCCGAGGGCTAACAGTATTATACAGATGAAATCAACCATTCATCGTATGACTGCCTCCCATCCACACACATGGATCCAAAGCCTATTAGAAGAGGGAACTTTCATCCGTCATAACTTATCTCCCAATGAACTGCTAAGCTTACCACCTGACCATGAGGATGACGTAAACGCATCATCCTCGTTTGGTGATTTCGACCCGGAAGAAAGCCATGCAATGATCTTGGTAGAGTCCAGCTTTCTTGAAGCAGTGGAATTCATAGCCGCGATAAATATGCAATGGGAAAACCAATTGCCTAGCTAAGACATAGTGGACCCATCTTACCTTCACAGGATTATGACCCCCAGAAAATGAAGGTACCTAATCTCCAAGTATAGTAGCATGACTTGCCCTATGGCCCACTTGCAATATTTTCACGCAAAAATACAGCCTGACATCATTCACAACTCAGGCCTTCCAAGAAAGTCTTACAAGACCTGCATTGTAATGGTTTGTCAAGGCAAATATCTACCTCATGAGGAATTGGAATAAGTAGTCTTCAGCATTCTTGCATCAGTACTAAAGCCAGATTGGAACTGAACTGCCTTGTGAGAACTTGGTGCGCTTCAGAAGAATTCCAATGGAGGATTTCTGAGCATATGCAGAAAGGTGGGAGACTTTTATGATACAAACCTACCCTCAACTGGCCGAGGAAGAAATATAAAGATATTCATAGGAGCTTTGCCTCGCAAGCATCATTGTTGGTTGCATGGATTACACTTCCTTAACTTCAATGAAGTGGTCCTTTCATATGAATATTTCGAGTCTACTAGAGGCAAAGAACTCAAAGGCGCTTGATTTCAGAACCAACATTATCAAAGTGCCCATTTTCATAGGAGCTTTCATGGGTTTTGGTTGTTTTTATAATTTCATGTTTTTTATCCTGTCTAGTGTGTTACTGTTGCTTTTTCCATTCAAGTAATCTAATGTACAATTCTAATATTTTGTCTTGAGAGCATGAGGCGGTATTCCAAACCAGCCTGATGATGTTATCTAACCATGAAAAAGAAAATAGCATCCAAGGAGAATACTAAGGGCTGGGCTTTCTCATGCTTTCTCTCCCCCGAAAAAAACACATACTTTTGAAAACCAAAAATATTTCACTACCAAAACCTTTTTTCAAAACAAGATTTTAAATTTAATCCTGTTTATTTTTCTGACTTATTCACTTCATGTCTCAAAATATCATCCCCATCCCCTTTGACTTAGTGTAATAAGGGGTATTTGATGCTGGCACATCATGTGAACTCGTCAAATTCAAAGACATTCTTTTAAGAAACAAAGGGCAAATAGAAAAGATCATCCCATTTCAAAAAATGGGTAAGTCTTATTCCTTGAACGTAATGTTGGAAATGACGTCATCTCTCTTATATTTACAGGAAACAAAAGATAGGATCTAATAGGCATAGGCATACGGTTAAACTCGAAGCATGCACACCATGGTAGCTCAAGGCAGAATAACCTCCCCCATGCTACTATTGGCCTTCCCATTTTGTGAGCCGTCCTCAAGAGCTCTATGCACTCCACATTGCCCTTGTCCAACTCCTTCTTAAATTGCAGCAATATCTTTTCGCACAACGTGCTCGAGCAACTTGATGCTTCAATTTCTTTAATGGAATTTCCAGCTTTGACAAGCCAAAAAGTACAGGGAATGAATTTATTCTCTTCCATTAAATTGGCTAGTGTCAATAGGGAGAAAATTCAGATAGTTGAGGCGATTTCTAGCCCCCTATCCCAGATGATGACTTTAGAACCTGAAAACCTCACTTCTTGTTCAGATGCATATCCTTCTAGATGAAATTAGTGCCATCAAAGAACCGGAGATTTTGATTGTCCATCTCAAGTTCCATGGAAGCTTAAGGCACATGACTTTGACCAATGTTGTTAATGTTCATAGCATCAAAGACAAAAGAAAA
Organism: Eucalyptus cladocalyx; assembly: GCA_017140615.1. Taxonomy (NCBI): domain Eukaryota; kingdom Viridiplantae; phylum Streptophyta; class Magnoliopsida; order Myrtales; family Myrtaceae; genus Eucalyptus; species Eucalyptus cladocalyx. The sequence goes on from CM029516.1 coordinate 20,814,821, forward strand.
ATTCCATAGAAGGAAGGCGTTATAGATCATCAATCGTATACACAGGACAACAAATGAGGAGGGCTAATCAAAAGAGACGCTGGACAATGTCAAGACAAAAGGCTATCATCGACATTCGAATATCCCCTGGAGTCAGCAAATACAAACTTTGAGGAAGGGCGATTTGGTATCATTTGCAATACTCCCTCTCTCTGAACTTGCTTATAACATATTTTCCCCTATGGGTAGGAAGCATCGAGATTCAAGAACTAAAATCAATGGTTAATTTGGATGAATAAAATATTGGCCAAGCAAGTTCATGGGAGTGACCCATATCGAATTCACCTAACTTGGTGAGAAAGGATGTGTCATCCAAAAGCTGGTTCGGTTAAATGAAAAAAGGAGTGTGCTCTACGGACACCACTAATGCCCTAGCCTAGTGGTATGGGGGATGAAGTGATCCAAATGTGACCAAGGTTTGATCCTTGGGAGCGGCAATTAGTTGGCATTTGTAAAAATTAATAAAATAAAATAAAAATTGCTTCTCTTGTGCCTGCAAATACAAGAGAGTATGTGACCTAACGAAACGAAGGATAAATGACTTCATGTCCTTCTCGTGCTTCAAGGATAAATGACTTCATGTCCTTCTCGTGCTTCAAGTCTATTCAATCATCTGCAAACTCCTGAGAGAGTTCGTGACTAACACGTTCTTTCATATCTTTTATAGGATCACCTGACTGTCAAAGACACGGATAACAGATCAATGAAAGGCATGACAAACTCTCTAAGCAAAATGGCATCCCAAGTATTGCCAAAGCAAATGATAGAAATTCTTTAGGCCTCAACTCACATATGACTTTGGCCCTATTGATTGATCTATTTTGTAGGGGCAAAAACAGAGATGCCCGTCAAATCAATGATCAGATTCTCAATCCCGATTGATCATTCACGTGTTATCTCCTTATTCAATAGAGACAGTTCATCGACATCCATTTGTGAAGAACCCCTTTGATATTCAAAATTTAACATATTTTTTTTGGTGAAGCAAAATTTAACATATTTGTAAATACTATTATGTTAAATAAATACTTCTAATGCGATTAGTAATTTTTTTATCAATTCAATTATTTGTACAAAATCCATCTTAATTAAAATGTTACATGTCTTTTCCAAATGGATTTTGCATGATGATTTTGTCTATCTAAATCGCTGATTCCGCTGAGAATTATCAAAATAGATAGTTGAATGAAGAATATAAGATTGATCAAGTATGCTGGATGAGGTACGTCAGGATGATGAAAGGCAAGCAATATCCTACACACAATCTCATATTTATACACTTGTGAGATGAGTGCAGAAAATTTCATGTTTGCAGGGTAAAGAGTTCTTTCGCGAATGGTACGATAACCAAAACAATGAGAGGTATTTCATTTATCTACCCTAAATACTACAGGTTATCCATCGCTTACCCCCTTTGAGCCCCATATACTTGTGAAGCTTATTTCATACCCATGTCATGAACCACCCCATGCTAGGGCATATCGAAGGCAAGACGACATCACAAGGTGAGAATCAAGATAGAAATTTTCTTGCGCACACTTGCATCAATCTTTGGGTGTCTTTATTACATATGAATACTCGCGATAATTACCACCGACCACGGTGGCTCCGCTGGTAGGCTTCTAGACTTCCATGCAGGAGGTCTGGAGTTCGAAGCCCCTGCAACGCAAGTTGCAGGGAGGCAGGTGAGCCACTTGGTGACTTACGCGGGGTGCGTGGGTGGTGGTTTCCTACGTGCCTCCCTAGGGGTTTACTCCCAGCTGTCGACTGTGCGGGGTTCCCCTGGGTTACCAAAAAAAAAATACTCGCGATAATTTAAATGCCCTAGAATGACGAAGAACAATTATTTCTCCATACACTTGTATTTATTATACTGTCCAATTGAGTTTGTAATTTCACCCTTACATTGAGGCAAAACAAAAGTTACTGACATTCAAGCAGTATAGCCTAGAGCGCCGACTGAAGATGAAGATGCAAGAGTCTTATAGCAGTTTTTGTTTGAACTTGCCCAGATTAGTTCCTCAAGCAACAAGAATAAAAACTAGGGGTATGAAAAAGTAGTGTACCTGATAAAAAGCAAGGTCAATACTCATAAATGAAAAATTGGAATAAAAACTAGGGGCATGAAAAAACAATTATGCCCGGTAAAAGTGAGGCCAATGCCCCCCCCCCCAACAAAAAAATATAGTCAAGAAAAATTGCTATTGTGGTTCTATTAATAGAGCCTCCATCTAACTAAGAAGAAAGACCGGTGACAATGCCAAGGCAATTACCAACTCTCACCCTCCTACACATAAGCCAAGCCTACGTTGCATCCCTCTTGTAAAAGTCTCTTCAAACTAGGGCACTTCAATTAACATAGGATTTCATATGTCTATAAGCATCGCTCGGAGAAGTACAAGCAAAATTATTCTATCTCTTTTCGTAGGGTTCTTGACTAGTAAACTCCAGAGATGATCGTGTGGCAATTCTTTCATAAGCCATTGACCAAGCCTATATTACAGTCTCAACAAAGACCTCCCATATTGGTAAAGTCGTACCGCTCGCGAGAATACTCAGACTCCTACTAACATGATGACAATGAGATAGTGTGGTCCTCATAAATCCTGCATCAAAGGTCGAGATAAAATAGCATTTTCCATGAGAATGAGCAGAAAGTCCTTTCAAACTAAAAGTCCCTCCTCGGGAATGTTCAAGACATCTACATTCGAAATAAAGGTTGTCTCTCAAAATTTTCCCCAGTGGAACTCAGATGACACAAAACTAACAAAAATATCATGCATGAATCTCATTTGAACTCATGAATTTACAGCATATACAATCATGTGTACATACTATGCAAATAGTAGATATACTCTCAGAGAGCAGAGATATCTCTAGGTAAGCATATCCATATCCCTATTTGTCTTTAAGTACCTACCACTATCTAGGTACTCCCCTATCGATGTTAGAGAAAACTTCCTTACATGTTTTGAAGCTGACAAAACGTTTCCATCAGTCTAGTCTGAATACTTGCAGATTCTTTCACCAAAGTCTAAAGACCGTCGAACCACCAGACTCAAGATTTAAAGTCTATCCTCATTGACAATTTCTAAGACCGTCAAGAAGACTTATCCAGAACTAAGTATTTCTTTAAGGATTTTATTCTATCGACTTAAGAAGACCTCTTGGCTGGAGATAGCATCCAGAATCCATTATTCATCTTGAGATTGATTCTGGCATTTTGGATCCGTTGATTGGCAAAGTATACTTGGAATGTTCTACTTATGGAAACTTAGATCCTGATTGTATGGGCGAGCAGGATTGGTGGGCTATCGTCATATTCCTTAAATAACTCAAAATCTCTCTAATTGATTTTGTCCAATGGGTAGATTAGAAGAATTCATTTGGTAAGTGCCAACGGGTGTAATGGCATGAATGAGTATATAAGGAAGACGTTCCAATTATTCGAGTATGTGCACAATCGAGAAACTCCAAAGTCTGAAAATCCTTGTTCTTTGTCAATTCAATTGTTGAGCGTGAACTTGTACTCAAAAGAAAGTTTATACTTCTATGAGACCTTGAGGAAGTGTAGCAGAGTCTCTACACTATGAAATCAAGGAAGAGCTATACTATAACAACTCTTTTAATTTTTAGTGAAATCCAGCCGGTGAGCTGTCAGTGCGGAAAAGTGGACGTAGGCTTGGATTAAGCCGAACCGCTATAAATCTTGTGTTCTTATTCTCTTCCCTAATCTCCTTTACTTTGATCGTAACTCTATTTGATTATTAGAGTCTAATTTCCTTTTCATAATCTATTGTTAAATAGAGTTGATTTAAAAGCAAAATTATATACTTTACTCTGCAAAATTTGTTTTTGCACCTATTCACTCCCTCTAGGTGCTCGTACTAGCTTTCACAATTGGTATCAGAACATGTGTACTCATTTAAGTTGAAGTGTTTTTACTTCATAATTAACGATCCATGGCTAGTATGTTGGCTCTAGGTCTGGTTGAAGGGCAAAGCAACACCAGACCACCTTATTTTGATGGAAATGAATACAGCATATGGAAAAAAAAAAAAAAGATGAAGGCATTCTTAAGATCAAAAAATCCTTTGGAATGGGACGTGGTAGATAAAAGAATTATTCCAAGCTGCAACAGTCTAAGAAAAAGGAAAAGAAGCTATTGAGTCCAGTGAAATGACTCAAAAAGAGATAACTAAGAGATAAGCTCTTGATGCAAAAGTAATTTATTCCTTATATTGTGCATTATCTCCTACTGAATATAACAGAATATCTTCTTATGAAACAGCTAAAGAAGTCTAGGATAGATTGCACATCACCTATGAAGGAACCAATCGAGTGAAAGAAACCAGAATCAATATTTTGCTCGGTCAATATGAAGCATTCAAGATGAAACCAGGAGAATCTATCTCTGACATGTTTAGTCGTTTTACAAAAATTGTTAATGGTCTTGAGTATCAAGGTCAACTAATCTTTGGACCCATGAAGGTTAACAAATTACTGCGTGGACTTTCCAAAGATTAGAATCACATAAAAACCTCAATAAGGGAGACACAAAGAATCATGCCACTCTCTGTTGACGAATTGGTTGGCACTCTTCAGTCTTATGAAGTGGAGCAAATCAACGAAGATGAAGATCCAAAAGGTAAGAAATTCATTGCATTAAAATCTAATGATGATTCTGATGTCACAGATTCTGAAGACAATATGGACGATGAAGAGGTTGCTCTCATGATAAAAACGTTCAAAAAACTTAATAGAAAGGGAAAAAGATTCAATCCGAATAAATAAAGTTCTCAAAAGAAATCAGCTGAGGATGATGAATCCAACAATGATGTAATCTGCTTTGAATGCATGAAAAATGGACACATCAGACCCAACTGTCCCCTGCTGAAGAGAAAGAAAGGAAAAGCTGAGAAATATTGAAAGGCACTTAAAGAAAAAATTTGGAGTGATACCGAATGTGAGGAAAGTGATAATGATTCAAACTTTAAGACAGACTCAGACTCAGACAGTGAAATCGAGGTAAATAATTTAAAAATTCCTACTAAAGTCTCTAAATATATTGATGAATTGTGTCTTAGTCTCAAAATCTCTCTCAAGAGGATTTCCGAACTTAAAAAGGAAAATTCTGCACTGAAACAATAGGAGATTGTTTGGAAAGAAAAGGTTGAAAGATTAGATAAAAGTGTTATCACTTTGAAAGAAAATGTAGACAATCTTTCAAAAGAAAATGTATTTTTGAAAAATGATATCTCAAGTATTTTTAAAAGGTTTTCTATAGGATCTGAGAAATTAGAAAAGATTCATTCAGCACAAAGACCTTACTTCAACAAATCAAGTTTGGTAATGACTGCTGAAACCATTCTTCTAACTGATTTTCCTAAGGTAAAGGAAAGAATTAAACAAAGACCTACAAAAAATTCTTACAAAAATCATTTCCAAAAATTTTTTGTAAAACCTGTAGGCCGCAGTGCTCTTAAATGTTCTAAGTGCAATAGCTCGGATCATTTTGAGAATGAATGTTCTATAGTTTGGAAACCTGTTAAGAAGGTTTGGGCAAAGACCATATATTACACTAACACCATTGGACCCAAGAAAATATGGGTACCAAAGAAAGCTTGAGTTTCTTTTCTAAATACAAGTCACTATCAAGAAAAATGTTAAATGGTACTTGGATAATTGATGCTCAAGACATATGATAGGAGACTCAAATTGTTTCATAAAACTTGTGCAAGTTAATGGTGGAAAAGTCTCTTTTGGAGGAAATAACAAAGACAGAATTGTGGGATATAGAACCGTAAAGATTGAAAGTCTCACAATCAGTAATGTTTCCTTAGTGGAAGGACTCAACTACAACTTGCTGAGTATTAGTCAGCTGTGCGACACAGGTTTCAAAATCAACTTTCAAGAAGGAATATGTTCACGAACCAGTAAAGACTCATCTCAAATTTTCACGGGCGAAGACATGGGAATATCTACCTCTTGGATATCAAATCAGATAAAGCTCAATTCAAGAGGAAGCAAACTTATGGCACAAAAAACTTGGATACATCAACATGAAGCAGATAGCTAAAATCTTAGTAAATAAGCTTGTTCGTGGACTACCCAAACTGACATACCAAAAGTCTAAACTATGCACACCATGTGTGTTGGGAAAATATGTAAGAAATTCATTTAAACCAATTAATCAAGTGTCCACTAATCATGTACTGCAGCTCTTGCATATGGATCTCTTTGGACCAACCATAACTCAGAGCATTGGAGGTAAGAAATAGTGCCTAGTAATTGTGGATGATTATTCACGATTCACTTGGTTATATTTCTTGGCAAGTAAGTCTGAAACATTTTCTTATTTTTATAAAATTTGCTAAAAAAGCCCAAAATGAGAAAGGGTATGTTATTTCAAGTATACGGACAAATCATTAAGGTAAATTTGAAAATCAAGACTTTGCTAAATTCTATGATGAATCTAGCTTTTAGCATGTGTTCTCTTCACCATATACTCTAGAGCAGAACGGAGTTGTGGAAAGGAAGAATAGATCACTGCAGGAAATGGCTAGAACTCTTTTAATTGAAAGTAACATTTTCTCTCATTTTTGGGCTAAAGCAGTTTCTACAGCATGCTTTATTATCAATGAGTCTTCTTAAGGCCTATTCTGGAGAAAACTCCCTATGAGTTATTCAAAGGAAAGAAGCCAATTATTTCCTATTTTCATGTGTTTGAATGCAAATGTTTTATATTGAAAAATGCAAATGATCGAGTTAGTAAGTTTGAAGAAAAATCAAACGAAGGCATCTTCCTTGGATAGCAAAGCTTACAGAGTATTCAACAAAAAGACTAAATCTGTGGAGGAATCGATGAATGTCAAATTTCAAGACTTTATGCAAAATCAACCTGCTCCAGACTCTACAAAATCTAAATCTCCAGAAGCAACTCAGACTTTAGAAGACCAACAACAAATGATCGTTGAAGAATCAAATGAAGAAAAAGATCAACAATTTGAGAAATCGACAAGCAATTGGAAGCACAAGTCTAGTCATCCCAAAAAACTCATTATTGGTGACATTAATGAAGGAATTCACACAAGATCCAAAAGGCATGAAGAGTCTAGTGCTGTGACTCTTATTTCTGAAATAGAACCCAAGAGCATAAAAGAAGCCTTAACTGATGAAAGTTGGATTGAAGCTATGCAAGAAGAACTCAGGCAATTCAGCATCAATGATGTCTAGGAATTGACTCCTAAACCGAAAGGCAAATCTATCATTGGAACTAAATGGGTTTCCAGGAACAAGATGAATGAGAAAGGAAAAGTCGTAAGGAACAAAGCAAGACTCGTGGCTAAAGGATATATGCAAGAAAAATGGATAGACTATGATGAGACTTACGCATTAGTAGCAAGTTTAGAAGCAATTAGATTATTACTTGCTTTTGCTTGTTATAAGAATTTTATATTATTCCAAATGGAAGTCAAAAGCGCTTCCCTAAATGGATTTATCCAAGAAGAATTCTATGTGGAACAACCTCCCGGTTTTGAAGACCTAAGGAAACCATACTTTGTATTCAGACTAAAAAAGGCACTATATGGTTTAAAGCAAGCATCTCGAGCTTGGTACGATAAACTAAGTAAGTTTTTAATCCAAAATGGCTTTGTTAAAGGTAAAGTAGATACTACACTAAGCAAAAGCTTTTTACTTGTTCAAATTTATGTTGATGATATTATTTTTGGATTTCCTAATGAAAATCTGTACAAAAATTCTCTTAAGTCTATGTAGGATGAATTTGAAATGAGCATGATGGGTGAACTAACCTTCTTTCTCGGGCTTCAAGTGAAACAACTGAAGGAGGAAACTTTTATTCACCAAGAAAAATATGCTAAAGAACTTGTCAAAAAGTTTGGACTAGAGAATTGCAAAAATACTGATATACCAATGTCAAGTTCCTTGAAGCTAGACAAAGATGAATGAGGAAAGAAAGTTAACCAGAAGCTATACAGGAGTATCACTAGTTCACTTCTTTATCTTACTACTTCTAGACCTGACATTCTGTTTAGTGTTTGTATTTGTGTCAGATTTCAATCACACCCCAAAGAATCTCATTTAAGTGCTACAAAACGTATCATCAAATACATTGCTTCAACCTCTAATTTAGGTCTCTGGTATCCCAAAGAATGAGACTTTACTCTTATTGGATATTCAAACATAGACCTAGTAGGATACAGAGTTAATAGAAAGAGCACCTCGGGCACCTGTCAATTGCTTGGTAACAGGACAGTATCTTGGTTTTCTAGGAAGCAAAGTACCATAGCCCTTTCTATAGCAAAAGCTGAGTATGTGGCTCTTGGAAGTTGTTGTTAACAAATTATGTGGATAAAACAACAGCTAAGAGACTTTGGAATTGAAGATTCGTGCACTAAGATCAAATGTGACAACACTAGCGCAATTAATCTCACCAATAATCAAATTCTTCACTCAAGAGCAAAGCATATAGAGATTCGACATCATTTCATTAGAGATCATGTGCAAAATGGAGAAGTCTCAATTCAATTTATTGATTTAAAGAATCAATAGGTAGACATTTTTACAAAGCCTTTGGAGAAAAATCAATTCAAGGTTATTCGTTCCAAACTCAATATCTTAAAGTCTGAAGAAGTTCAGACTCAGGACTAAAAGGTCTAAAGATACTCAGACTCTGACGATCAAGATTCACGACTGTAAGTTATTTCTATTTTAGAAATTTATCTCTCGGATAAAATCTTGAAAAGGTACGATCATCTGTTAATCTGTAATTGATTGATGTTATATTCTCCATTTTTTGTGATTATTGCAATCATTCCTTTTTCCTAAAAAGAAGTTATTTTTGAAATAACGGTTATCTATTTTTTCAAAAAGACAGTTATTTTTTAAAAGGCATTTTTATTTTTCCTTTTACATTGTTCCGTATGCCTCGTTTCGACTACTTTATATACTGTTGGTTTTTCTCGGTTCTACTCACAAAACCCTAAGAAAGCACAGATCTTCAACTTCTCTTTTCTCCTCTTATTTAATCCTCGAAATTTTTTTTACCTTTCTTGTGAAACAAGCTTGGAACCTCTAAAAGATTGTGAAGAATGTCGTCTCAAAGAAAGTCTTCAAGGATCGCGAATAGGGGACCACAACAAATGTGCGAGGGTCCTACGCATTTTGACCTCATCGAGGAAGAGGAATCTCCTAGACAGCAGTAGAGCCCACAACATTCTCAACAGCGTCCATCTCCTCCATCTATACCTCAGGATATTGGTCATCGAATAGAGGAAAAAATCATCGAAGATGCAGAACTCGTAAGAACTCAAAAGCCCACTTTTATTTTTAAGCTTTACTCTACCTTGAAGAAGGGTGGTACTCCCTTGAACTATATTGATGAATTCTTGAAAGAGAAAGGGTATCGAAATGAAACCCACTTTTACGCAAAGTGGAACTATTGGGACTTGTTTCTACGGGGTCAGTAGAAGAAGCATTTGCAAATATCCCAAGTGATCCACGTATTGGAGGGCTGAGTCAACCTGATGGGAATGATGATGATAAAATGTATACTCATTTTAAGCCTAGAATGGGTGTTGCGGCGAAAATTCGAAGTAAAAGGACAAATTTGTTTCACTCAGAGAAACACAAGCGACTATACTCTAAGTTGCTAAAGCGTGGAGTGATCAACCCTAGAAGTGTGGATTTTGATTTTCTTGATTCTCTGAATGTTAAGTTGCGAGAGAAATTCAATCTTCTTCAACTAAAACGATTTTGTTCTAAAATGACAAAGGCTCATGCTAAACTCACTGCTTACTTCTATTCTATTCTAAGTTTCTTGGATGCGAATAAATTCTCATTCAGTGTTCGAGATCAAGACTATGTAGTTGACATGGATGCATTGGCTAATGTGATTAGGGTTAAAAGAGGGAAATTACAACCAATTAGTGTGTCTATTAGACGTGCAATAGTAGAGCTTGTTTGGGATGAATGGCAGAAGGATGAATTTCATATTTGAGGATGAATGCCTCAAATATTTTGCTTTGCAAGATAGTGATCAACTGCTTCAAACCTAAATCGACTTCAAAGACTGATGTTTCAAACTTGGAGGCAAAGCTGATGTATGCCATTAACGCTGGAAAAAAGTTCTCTCTTCCACATACTATCATGTTCCACATATACAGAACGATGGTGAAAGACAAGGGCCAACTTCCTTACTCAGCACTTGTCACTAAGTTATTCAGATATTTGAATATTAAACCTCCCAAGATTCTATGTGTTCGAACATGCGATCAAATGGTGGTGGGATTGAAAATGGTTTCCAAAATGCGTCTGAAGGAACTTAACAAGGCTTTGGAACGATTCAAGGAGAAAACCCCTGTCAAGACTCACCTAGTCTCTTCGGCTGTAAAACAAAAAGAAGGAGCCCATGGTTGCTCCATCCAGGAAAAGAAAAGCACTCATCTTGGAGGATGAAGAGCATGAGGATGATATCACAATTTCCGCTCTTGCATTTAAAAAGTTACATCGTTCTGTTCCAGAGACAAAGGAGAGACAGGATCAAGACAGAGAAGAGTTCGAACGAAGGAGTGGCGAGAAAGAATCAATGGAAAAAGAAGTAGAGGAAGAAAAGATTGCGGAAGAAGAAGAAGGCAGAGGTGAACAAGAGGAAACAGAGCATGAAGAGTACTTCTCACTACCTGAAGGTAATGAAACAGGGGGAGTTGTTGAGAAAAGAGGTACATCTTCAATTGCTATTACTAGTGAAGGTGTTAGTTGTTCACCTGCAGATCTAGAAGACATCTATGCCTCTCAATTCCCTAATGAAGGTCATGAGGCTTTATCGCAAAATTTAAGTGATCGTGCTGACTTGCCATCATCTACCAATACACCTACTAATCGTGCAGAAGCTAGCACTCAGACTCATAATCCAGCAGACTTTCGCAGAGTGCTGATATTCTTATGGAGATGTGAGGCTAAATTTATGCTCTGGGATGCGAAGTTCAAAACTTGCAGAATGCAAGTCAAGCCTCTTCAGTTTCCTTGCATGATGAAATTCATGCCTTTGCTCTTCAAGTTCAAGCAAATGCCAAGGGTGAAGATGTGGCTCAATTGAAGGAGAATTTGAAAAAGCTGGAAGGGATTGTCCAATTAATGGGAGATTTCCAACTTGTTCGTGTTCCAAAGCAATCCTAGTTTCATTCTCTTTTCATCTCTACCTTTTTAATGCTGACAAAAAGGGGGAGAGATGTTGCAGATTTGAGATTTAACTCTTGACTTTTCGATTTACTTTTGTTTGGTTGTTTAGTTGTGACTAGATTTAGATTCTTTAAATGTTTGCTGCACTATTTTAAGCATTGTTGGTATTTCATGGCAAAGGCAAAGATAGTTGTTTATTTACAAGACTAACTTATTTCATATGGATGCAGATTTAATGTTGTCTTTACTAAGCCAATTATCTTTTGTGAGATATCCATGTTTGTTTGAGTATTATTTTGCAAGTCAAAGATATCCAAATCTGTAGGAAAGTTTTGTCACCATAAAAAAAGATGGAGATTGTTGGAGAAAACTTCCTTGCGTGTTTTGAAACTGACAAAACATTTTCATCAATCTAGTCTAAAGACTTGCAAACTCTTTCACAAAAGTCCGAAGACCATCGAACCACTAGACTCAAGATTTAAAGTCTATCCTCATTGACAATTTCTAAGACCATCGAAGAAGACTTATCCATAACTAAGTATTTTTTTAAGGATTTGATTCTATCGACTAAAGAAGACCTCTTGGCTGGATATAGCATCTCGGAATCCATTATTCATCTTGAGATTGATTTAGGCATTTTGGATCCGTTAATTGGCGAAGTATACTTGGAAGGTTCTACTTATGGAAACCTAGATCCTAATTGTATGGGCGAGTAGGATTGGTGGGCTATCGTCATATTCTTTAAATAACTCGAAATCTTCTTAATTGATTATGTCCAACAAGTAGATTTGAAGAATTCATTTGGTAAGTGCCAACGGGTGTGATGGTATGAAGGAGTATATAAGGAAGACGTTCCAGTTATTCAAGTGTGTGCATAATAGAGAAATTCCATAGTCTGAAGCTCCTTGTTTTTTGTTAATTCAATTGTTGAGCATGAACTTGTACTCAAAAGAGAGTTTATACTTCTGTGAGACCTTAAGGAACTATAGCAGAGTCTCTACATTGTGGAATCAAGGAAGAGCTATACTATAACAACTCTTTTGATTCTTAGTGAAATCTAGCCAATGGGTTGTCAGTGCGGAAGAGTGGACGTAGGCTTGGATTAAGCTAAACCACTATAAACATTGTGTTCTTATTCTCTTCCCTAATCTCCTTTACTTTGATCGTAACTCTATTTGATTATTAGAGTCTAATTTCCTTTTCATAATCTATTGTTAAACAGAGTTGATTTAAAAGCAAAATTATATACTTTACTCTGCAAAATTTATTTTCGCACTTATTCACCCCCTATAGGTGCTCGTACTAGCTTTCACAATCGACACTCAACCCATTCAAATCATCTCCTGAGTTTAGGTGCTTGCAACTATCTAAGTATCCCTTTGTTTTTTAGTACCAACCACTATCCGGGTACTCCCCCTTATCGACACTCAACTGGTTTGAGTTGTCCTTAGAGTATTGATACTTGCGATTATCCATGTAAAAAAAATTTCGAGTACCTAACACTATTTAGATGCTCCCCCTTTTCTTGACACTCAACATGTTTAAGTTGTCTTCATAGTAAGGATGCTTGCGATTGTCCAAGTATCCCATCGTCTTTGAGTACCTACCGTTGTCTAGGTACTCTCTCTTGACACTTGACCTGTTCAACTTGTCCTCGAGTATTGATACTTGCAATCGTCTAGGTATCCCTTTGTCTTTAGGTACCTTCCACTATCTAGGTACCTTCTTATCGACACTCAACCTATTCAAGTCATCTTCGGAATTTAGATGCTTGTGACTAACCAAGTATCCCATCGTCCATGAGCGCCTATCACCATTTGGGTACTCTCTCTTATCTACACTCAACCTGTTCAAGTTGTCATCAAAATATTGATACCGGTAGCTGCTCAAGTATCCCGTTGTTTTCGAGCACCTAATGCCCTCTAGGTACTCCCTTCCCGTGACACTCAACTTGTCCGAGCTGTCCTTAAATTATATCAATGAATACTAATAGCTATTCAAGTATTCCACTGCTTTGTGTGCCTACGATTACCTAGGTATGCTCTCTTATCATCATGACGCTTGGACCTACCTGAGGGTCCCAAATTGTATCATTAAATATTTATGCTTATCCAAGTATTCCATTGTTTTGCGTGCCTACAATTACGTAGGTGTTCCTGCCCTTTTGAGCATTTGTGGCCATCTTTGTAAGGCTCATGCTACATTCAAGTTTATATTACCAGGAAGTGGGAGACCTTCACGAATATGCGAGGCGCATCCTCGATATTCCAACTACCTAGAGGTGGGAGACCTTCATGAATATGCGAGACTCGTCCTCAATATTCCAACTACTAGGAGGTGAGAGACCTTCACAAATATCCCCGGTACGTCTTCGATATTTCAATTACTTGGAGATGAGAGACTTTCATGAATATGTGAGGCGTGTCCTCAATATTCCATTTACTAAGAGGTGGGAGACCTTCACGAATATTCTAAGTACGTCCTCGATATTCCTAATTACCAGAATGTGAGAGACATTCACGAATATGCGAGGCGCATCCTCGATATTTTCAACTACCAAGAAGTGGGAGACCTTCACGAATATGTGAGGCGCATCCTTGATATTCCCTTTATCAGGAGGTGGGAGACCTTCACAAATATCACAGGTACGTCCTCGATATTCCCAATTACCAGGAAGTGAGAGGACTTCATGAATATCCCAGGTACGTCCTCAATATTCCAATTACTAGGAGGTGAGAGACCTTCATGAATATGCGAGGCATGCTCAATATTTCCTTTACCAAAAGTGGGAGACCTTCATGAATAGCCGAGGTGCATCCTCGATATTCCAACTACTAGAAGGTGGGAAACATTCTCGAGTATTCAGGGCTTGCGAGCATTCAAGTACTCCTTTAACGCCTATGAACATCCAAGCACCCTCCAGAGTTCGTACTTGTGATCATCTAATTACCCATTTGATACCTGTAAATGACCAAGTCCATATATCTTCCAGGTTAGTACTTGTGAATATCCAAGTACTATTTCAATACCTGTGAATGTCTAGGTATCTTCTGAAACAGATGTCCTGAGAAAGGTCGGCGCATCCCCCGAGAAAGATCAGATAACCATCCAGTATCTTTGACAAAGATCAGACACCCAATAAGCAAATGCCCTAAGAAAGGTCGGCGCATCCCCCAAGAAAGGTTGGGTAACCAACCAGTGTCCTTGACAAAGATTAGACACCCAACAAGCAAATGCCCTAAGAAAGGTTGGCGCATCCTCAAAGAAAGGTCGGGTAACCAACCGGTGTCCTTGGCAAAGATCAGACACCTAACAAGCAGATGCCTTGAAAAAGGTCGACGCATCTCCCAAGAAATGTCGGGTACCAAACTGGTGTCCTTGATAAAGATTAGACACCCATAAACAAATTCCCTGAGAAATGTTGGCGCATCCCCCGAGAAAGGTCGAGTAACCATCTAGTGTCCTTGACAGAAATCAAGCACCCAACAAACAAATACCTTGAGAAAGGTTGGTGCATCCCCAAGAAAGGTCGGGTAAACAACTCATTACTCTAACATGTGACCGAAAAATAGTTCGAGTCCTGGAAAAGAAATTTCCCATCAAGGCGAACAAAGAAAGGTTCGGGTCCTAGACAAACAACTCATTTCTCTAACAGGCGACCAAAAAATGGTTTGAGTCTTAGACAAACAACTTATTGCTCTAATAGGTGATCGAAAAAAGGTTCGGGTCCTAGACAAACAACTCATTGCTCTAACAGGTGACCGAAAAATGGTTTGAGTCCTAGAAATGTAATTTCCTATCGAGGCGACCGAAGAAAAGTTCGGTCCTAAAAAACAACTCATTGCTCTAACAGGTCGACCAAAGAATGGTTGGAGTCCGGGAAAAGCAAATTCTGATCAAGGTGACCGAAAAATGGTTCGGATCCTAGACAAATAACTTATTGCTCTAATAGGTGACTGAAGAATGGTTTGGGTCTTGGAAAAATAATTTCCCATCAAGGTGACCGAAAAAAGGTTTGGGTCTTAGGAAAGCAACCTACTCACATCACCACGTAAGATGATGCCCCGATACTTGCCAAACTAGAGGTTCGCACCCTATCTCACTCATTCCTAGTAAGTAACTACATGTATCTTTTTATATGTCTTAGTATATGTAATGTTATATTGCTCTTTTTCTGCATAAGACAATAGGTCTCAAATAAGATATAATCTATTGCATATGCATAGACAAAATTTAGGTATCAGTTTGTCTTTAAATGCAACATCTACGAGCTCACCTTCAAAGATATGCAGCTATTGACACCTAAATTTCGACTAGGTATTTTAAATTAGAGCTTAATTTTTATTTGCATCTATTAATCTTTATTTTCCTTTTTTTCACCTTTTTTTCGGATAATAAATAATGATAATAAATAAAAACAAAAAGGAAAAAATAGCAGCCCGTTGGGGCTGGGCCTTTGCACCCAGCCCCCCTTCTTTCCCCCTTCTGCGTAGGCCCCTAGGGCTCGGCCTTTTCTCCCCCCAGGCTAGGCCCCCTTCTCCTATTTGTCTTCTTCCTCACATTGTCTTCTTCCCTATTCGGACAAGCAGCATGCGCCGAAGGCCGGATGCGTGCGACGCCGAAATGGAGGAGGAGATGGCAACATACGACATTGCAAGTGAAGGGGACGCGCCTTCAATGTGAGGTGGCCTAGATAGAGCCACCTCGAATAGATAGGATGTCGGTTTGGCCGGCGGAGGCCGTTCAGTGTGCAAAAGACCAACAGCCGGACCTCCATCAAATGGCCTTCCCCTCGCTTATAAATAAGGCGTTGGGGTAAGGCCAAACCACGGCAAAGAGAGGGATCATCGGCAGCGAGCTTCGATAATTTCCCCTAAGAGATTTTAGGGGAGGCCTAAGGGCAAGCCGCCAGAGATCTTAAATATGGCCGAAGAGGATCAAATCCGGCAAAGAGACACCGAGCAAGAGCAGTCAAAGACGACCTATATATGTCAAAACTTTAAATGGTTATGTAACCACATGTTTATTTTATCTATTTTGTTTTGTCCATTACAAGAACATTATGCCACGTAGGACTAAAAGAAAACGAGGTTTACAACTGCTACGATCTCTTACGCTTCTTTTTTCTTCGATGTTGCCTCCTCTTTCCCACGTTTGAGCACACGCCAATTCTCATCTTCAAATATGGACTTGAATGTCAATTTGGCTATTCAACCTTATTTGAACATAAGCCCGGGGCTAAGATTAGCCACATTTGCTTTTATTACTTCTTGTTACATATTTTAAAGTTAATTTTGCTATAGCGTCACTATACACAAATATGCGTAGGATGGGTGAGCATCCTTGGGCACCCTCCTTGTGTAATCCAATTCTTTCTTCACTTTGTTTTTGGATCATGGTACTGTTAGGGAGAATTACCAAAAAAGTTCTAAACTTATTGCAATTGTGCCAATTAAGTCCTGAACTTTTTTTTTTTTGCCAATTTAGTCCTAAACATTTTACAATTGTGCTAATTCAATCCATCCAGCCAAATTTGGCCGGTCGGCGTTGATGTGGACGTTGGCCGTCCGACAAATGCTGACATATTTTTTTGTTTTTTATTTTGAATTTTTGAATATGTTTTTGAATTTTAAATTCTTTTTTTTTCTTTTTTTTCCCCACATTCTCCTTCCCCGGCTAGCGAGGCAATGGCGAGGCTCACCCCCGCCAGCCACTAGCGAGGGCAAGGCAGGGCCTCGCCCAACCTTAGTGAGGGCCAAGCTTATCGACACTAGTGAGGTCAATCCTCGCCATGGCTAGGTGAGGCCAAGCCTCGCTAAATTTGGCAAGGCCTCACCTAGCCAAGGCGAGGGTTGACCTCGCCAGTGGCTAGCGAGGCTCCTCACCAAATCTAGCGACGGCAACCTTGCCAACTACTAGTGAGGTCAACCCCCGCCTTGGTTGGGCGAGGTTGAGCCTCGCCAGATCTTAGCGAGGCCTTGCCCTCACCAATGGCCGACGAGGCTCCTCACCCAGGGACGGCGAGGCTTAACGATGCCATGGCTGGGCGAGGCTGAGCCTCCCAGTTGTGGCGACGGCAGCCTCGCCGTCGTTGGGCGAGGCTCACCTTCACTGAGCGAGGCTTGCCTTCGCCAGCCAAAGGAAGGAGAAGGTGGGGAAAAAATGAATCAAAAAATTCAAAAAAAAAAAAGCTTAAAAATTCAAAAATAAAATAATATATATATTTAAAAATTGCCACATCGGCGTTCGCCGGCCAGCTGTCCCCGGACGTCCACATCGGCGTCGGCTAGCCAATTTTGGCTGGATGGACTAAATTGGCAGAATTATAAAAGGTTTAGGACTAAATTGGCCAAAAAAAAAAAATAAATAGGACTAAATTGACACAATTGCAATAGATTTAGGAATTTTTTGGTAATTCTCCCTAACTATTAATTTGACCAATTGTTTCAACAAGATATCGCATTAAAGCGTACCAAAAGAAAAGGCTAAACAAAATTCTTTGACTAGGATATTCTAGTAGGATTGGCGTAATGATTAAGGAGTAAACGTGTCGTGGTGAAAAAGAAAAACCTTCCTTTGAATCACTCGTCGGCATTTTTGTTTTCTTTCCCAAACATGGACTCATTAACATTTTATGGTGCAACTTTGAACTTGTGTTGTTCGTTTGATCTACACATATAAATCTGTGGATCACTCGTCGGCATTTTCGTTGGTTTTCCCAAACTTTGACTTATTAACATTTTATAGTGCAGCTTTGAACTTTTGTTGTTTGTTAAATCTACACATATAAATCCGTGGATCACTCGTCGGCATTTTCGTTGGTTTTCGCAAACATTGACCGATCAACATTTTATAGTGCGGCTTTGAACTTGTGTTGTTCATTTGATCTACAGATATAAATCCGTTCCTTATTCGTTGAACCAATTCCACGTGTTTATCTGAGACACGGTCTCATCCTTGCTTCCACCAATTGAATAAATTAGGCTAATCGAAATTAGTTGTATTCCTCTTCTAGCTAACCCAAAATGATGGGGGGTATTCAGACAAAAATCACATAACGATCTATATTCCCACGGTGTGAATGAAGGAGGAAAATGACGGAGATGGTGACATCTTCGAGAATTGACCAACGAGGTTCCAATGTTAGCTTCTGCTCGGTCATTTTGTCCACGAAAGCTAATTTGACCGAATAAGCACACGAGACCGATTTAACTAGTTTCATGCTCTTTCTTCACATTTGGCCTCAATGCCACTTTTAATCCTCTACTTTTTTGAAATATCACTTTGTATCCTCTAACAAAATCCCATGAACAAACTGACCAAAGTGCCCACCAGTGTAAACCACTTCAACTCACCCAACACAAACCTTCGCCAGGGTGAATGACTTAATGGCAATGGGGCCACTTAGCTCCTACAAGGTCATGAGTTTGATTCATGTTGTGAGTGAACTTTGGAACAACTTGGCTGCACTGTTTAGTTACAGCATATCTTGTGTGAAAATATTTCTTAACCATTGTCATTCTATTTGGTGAGGTTGCGATGATGAGTTTGCCATCCCCAGACCTTCGAGTCATGGGTGGTAAAAGGTAGATATTGCTGAAACAAACATTATGGTAATGGGTGTTGACTTAAGGTAATGCCCATAGAATGTTGCTAGCACTAGTCTTTCACCTCGACCTTTTATTTATTAGAAAAAAAAAAAAAGACCCAAGACAAACCCTAACCTCCAATAAGAAAATTATCCGAAAAGTCTTAAACCTATTACACTTTTGGCAATTCAGTCCTGGATTTTTAATTTTATCAATTGAGTCATAAATTTTTTTACAATAATATTTATTTTTCTTTTCATTTTTTTTCTTTGCCTTTTTTTTCTATGTCAACAAGCCTCGCTAGCCATGAAGGCCTCCCCAAACTAGGCGAGGGCTTTTGCACCCTCACATGTGGCTAGTGAGGCTACGAAGGCCTTGCCCAGGGCCATTGCAGCCTCGCCGATCATGGGCAAGGGCACGACGCTCTCATTAGATCTAGGCGAGGGCTACCTTGCCTTTGGTCGATGGGGTAGAGAAAGCCCTCCCCTAGATTTAGCAAGGACTTTTTAGATGAGGCCGCCTCACCCAAATTTGGCGAGGGCCTTTGTGCCCTCGCCCGTGGTCTTGCTAGTCATGGGTGAGGGTGCAAAGGCCTTTCTTGGATCTAGGTGAGGGTTGTGTCACCTATAGGTAGAGGGGGCATGAAAGCCCTCACCAGCTTCGCAACTACATGAGGGTCGCCAATGACCCTTGCCTACACTAAAAGATAAGCAAAGAGAAAAAAGAAAGAAAATTAAAAAAAATTTAAAAACATCAATTTAAAAAAATTATTAAGAAATTATCCACGTTGGCGCTAATTGTGCCCATAGGACGACCGGCATCCACATCATGGATTTTCAATCAAAATTGGTTAGATGAACTCAATTAACAAATTGTGAATATTGGAGACAATTGACAAAATTGGCAATTGAAAGGTTTAGAAATTGAATTTGTTCAAATGATATAGGTTTAAGATTTTTTGAACAATTTTCCTAAACTCCAACTTGGTACATAAATGTTTATTGTGAGGTGGTACGTGGTATCTAAACAAAAGCGAGAATGGAAAGATGTATTTAGGAAAATAGAGAATGGAAAGTGGTATCGAGTTAAAAACTCACCATGGTTTTTGGTATTCTCTTTTTTTTTTTCTTTTGACTAAAAGCGACCACCATTTCATTAGAGCCACGGTCTACATCACGTGAGAGTTGCCTGAGTTATCAAATGTCAATTCTCCCATATCCGTAAAGAATAACATGAGAAAAAAATTTGGCTTCAAATTGACATTGGAAGTTGCTTTAATGTCAAACTGTCCAGTAGGAATTTAACTTAAAAATTAGGTTCCACTTGGGTTAAACTTGTTTCTGGGTTCCAAATTCAGCAGCGATCAAGTCTTTCTTTCATCCATCTTCATGGATGTGGACTACCACTTTATTATAATTTGAAGTACCTTGAGATTATGGCAGTCAATTTAAGAGAATTAATTGGGTATGCTTAGCTGGCCCTCTATATAAAATTTAACTTGTGCATATTTGTAGCATGGGCTTGCCGCTTTCTTAGACCACAACCGTCGGTGTCGTGGCTTCATCTCCAACACGATGTCCCAACCAACCGCGCCTTTTTTGTTTTCCTTTTCTTTTTCTTTTTCTTTCTTTTTTTCACATTCTATTATTTTATAATAAAAAATTCAAACTTTTTTCTTGAATTTTCTTCATATTAGGCCAAGTGAGCACCACAACGTCTTCACATGACTTATGAAGATACTAAAAATTACCACATTAGTATTTTTTATTGCTCAAGTTGGACAAAAATACTAGATGTACTCATTTATATCAACTGGAGAATTTTTTGGACTTGATTATAATATTCAAATTTTATGATTTTAAAGCACTTTCATGATCAAATGTTTTAAGAATTTGATGCACTTATTCCTAAAATCAATATAAATTTCCATGATTGTAGCATTAGTGGGCTTTTTTTTTTTTTGGTAAAAGTCATTAGTGGGCCTTTTCCACATTACCTAGCGCATAAAAGGTGTGAAAGGATGGCCCAGCTCAGAGTAATGAAACCATCCGCTTTAGAAGTTCGGATTGGAAGCAAAAGTAGTGAAATCTCGTTTCTCTCTCTCTCTCTCTCTCTCTCTCCATTGCAATAAGTCAAACTTAAGATCATTGTTATGTGGACTCTCTCTCTCTCTCTCTCTCTCTCTCTCTCTCTCTCCATTGCAATAAGTCAAACTTAAGATCATTGTTATGTGGATGAATTGGAAGAGTTAGACGTGCATATTAAAGCCACTGGAATATAAAGCCACTGGAATATAAGTTTCAGGTACTTTTCTACATTAAATTATGTTATAGTCATTCTTTCCTTTTTTACTGCTAACGATGAGGAAAAGATAATCTTGCATTGGCATGAGTAACAATCGTCAAAAATATATACATTAAATTATGTTATGTGTGACTTGTTATGCCATTTGGATTATCAAATGCCCCAAAACCTTAATATAAATGAGGTTCTTCATTTCTTTATTGGTTGATTTGTCATTGTTTATTTCAACGATACTCTTATTTACATCAGGAATGAGGAGCGTATCTCTCATTTGAAATGGGTCTTTAAAATTCTTAGAGAACAAAAACTCTATGCTAAAATGGAGAAATGTCAATTCTTCTCTCCAAGCATCGTATTCCTTGACTACGCGGTTTTAAAAGATGAGATATTCATAGATCAATCCAAGGTGGAAGCTATGAAAACTTGGCCGGTTCTAAAATCCATTTTTAATGGAAGGAGTTTTTATGGACTTATTTCTTTCTATTAGTGGTTTGCAAAAGATTTCAGTACCATCATGGATATGATCACCGAATGCATGGAAAATGGTTCTTTTGAATAGAAAAAGCCTGCTCAAAATGCCTTTGAAGTAATCAAGCAAAAGTTTTGTGAGTCCCCTTTTCTTACCCTTCCTGATTTAGACAAAATATTTGAAGTTGAATGTGATGCAAATGGAGTTGGCATTGGTGTTGTTCTTGTACAAGCCCAAAAACTTTTGGCGTATTTCAGTGAGAAGTTGATGAATTCGAAGAAGAACTATTCAACTTATGATAAGGACTTCTACACCATTGTTAGAGCTCTTGATCATTGAAGTCATTATTTGAGGCCAAAATAATTTGTCATTCATTATAATCATAAGGTTCTCAAATTTATTAGTGGCAAACGCAAACTCAATTCAAGACACGTGAAATGGGTAGAATTTCTTCAATCACTTTCTTTTGCCTCAAAATGCAAACCTAGTCACACTAATATTGTAGCAAATGCTTTATCAAGAAGATACTCTATGCTTGCCGTCTTGGACTCTAGGATTCTTGGTTTTCAGTAGATGAAAGAATTATATTTTGAAGACCCAAATTTCTCAACGATCGGTAACAACTTTAAGTGAGGAGTTCAAGGTACTTATTCTTTATAGGATTGCTTTCTTTTTAAAGGAAATCAATTATTTGTGCCAAAGAGTTCTTTTTGAAGGTTATTGATTCGAGAGGCACATTTGGAAGATTGACCGGTTATTTTGGTGTTAACAAAACTCTTGAGGTCAATCAAGAGCACCTTTATTGGCCAAAGATGAATGGAGATGTGCATACTATCATCTCAAGGTGTGCAACTTGTCAAAGAGCCAAAAGCCATCTCCGTCAATTATTGCATACTCAACTTCTAGTTCCATTACAACTTGGGGAAGGTGTGAGTATGTAATGTGGCTCTGCCTAAAACTCAAAGGGAAAAAGATGCCATCATGGTAGTCGTGAATCGGTTCTCTAAAATGGCTCATTTTGTTCCATGCCATCCTTTACACCCCAATTTTGTCAACTGTTTAATTGTCCATTTTGCAAAAATATAAACATATGAAAAAAAAAAAAAATACATAAAAAGGGAAAAAAAGAAAAAAAGAGAGATGGAAAAATTTTAATTTAAAAAAAAAATGAAATGAGAAAAAATGAAGTTGAATGGGCTGGCATGTCCGGCCCACTCTTTTTAATAAATTTTCGCCCCCGTAAGATTCCTCCCTCTCGGCCCATCTTGTTTTTATTACTTTTTGGCCCATTTTTCGTTATTTCTCTGAGCCCACATCAAAACCAAACAGGAGAAGGCCCAACCCATCTTTGCACCCACGCTCGCACACACGCTCACACACGACGTGAGCAAATCGGGAAGAATGCGTGGTCGTGCGAGGAGAGGTGGGCGAAACTAGAGCTGAGTTGGCATGGAGGACTTGCTACCTATGGAAGCTTACTCAAGTAGCTTTAAGGAAATGCAAAACAATTTAACTTAAAGAGTTTTGAGAAAACAGAAAGAATGTTTAGTAAAATTTGCTTTGAAAAGTAATTTGAGACGAATATTATTTGATAGAATAAATTTGAAAAGCTCATTTGGACGATTAAATTAAAATTTAAAACTTTTATTTGTTAAAAGTGAAAAAAAAAATCCACAACCTTTTTAATTTAAATTTTGACAACAATGTTGAAGATATCATGTAAACAACTTTTTTAGAAAAATAAAATTTCCTTTTGTTGGCTAACAAAATTCCAAATGGAAAAAATTTACATCAAAATGGTCTATTTCTCAATTAAAAAAAAATACTTTCATTGCAATAAACGTAATAACATATGCCCCAAGAAAAGAAATTTATTATCCTTAAAAATTACAAATATCCTCAAATATTTCCTAAACGTATAGCTATTTGGTCATATTAATGTGCCATGTCAAAAGTTGCATCATCTTTTGAAGTACTACTCTCCTCATTTTCATCATCAACAATCGTGTCCCTTACTTTGGCAAGTGAGTTCAATTTGTATGAAATTTTGAGGGAAGAAAAGAAATTAGGGGGATTTGTATTAGATCTGTCAATTTTCATTGAGTAGGCATAGAACCAAACTTCCCCATTTTTTTGTATGTATCCAAGTTCATACTTTGCTAGATCTGTCAAGTCATCATCTCAAACGATCGTCACCCAACCGAAATAATGGACATGAACAAAAATAAGCTTTCATTCTGCGTTATTACAAGAAGAGCAAAATTTACACTTGTTTTCAGTGACTTCTCAACATATTACAATCATTAATTATGGACAACAACAAATAATAAATTTATCTTTTTAGCTACACTAAAAGAAAGGAAAATCTTGATTGCTGCTTCTTGTTAGCCTCTTATCATGGACAAACAAAAAGCCATTCACGATGATGAAAGCGGAGTAGCTTGTGCATCAAATTCAAGAGCGTCTGCACCGTGCGCTGCCAGATGATCAACTTGAATCTCAAGCCCATGTACATATCGTGCAAAACATGTTCAAATGATGATAGTTTATTATTGCCAACAATAAACTAGAGACTTCAGTGGAATTCCTCTTGCTCAAGCCTTGTAAATCATCACGGTTGGGCTGCTCACAAAGGCACACTAGAGGATTTGCACAGAAGTAATCCTCCTCCTTGGCTTATTGACAATAACTTTACAATGACTTGGCCGTGACATCTTCTTCTCATGTGCCAGATGTATCGCAACTTCAAAATTATTCTGTGAAAGTGTCCCATTCTGATGCAAATCTAGTAAAGCCACAAGCCTTCTACCATCTAAGAGAACGGTTCTCTTAAATCCAAGATACCTATAGAAATTGTCAGAGTTTGCACACAACTTTTTGAAGAAAAATGAGATAGGCCTTGTTGATACCTAAATTTTACCATTTTATTTAAGACTTAATCGCAAACAAATTAGGAATTAGTCTCTAAAAAAAAGAAAGGAAAATGGGAAAAATGAGAACAGCCCGGAGCAGGTCAACCTAGCGTCTTTCTTTCTCTTTTCTTTCTCTTCACCTAGGCCAGCCCACTTTTCTTTTATTTTGCCCAAGATGAGCCCAGCCTTCTTTTCCTATCCTCCTTTGTCCTTCACGCATTCTGCAGAAAAAAGGAAGAGGTATGTGAGCAGGAGGAGGGACAGAGATCAGAGAGAAGACAGGGCGAGTGTCGCATGAGCGGTCGGGGGCAGGCGGGCAGCGGCAGCTGGCATGGCAGGAGGCCATGTGCACCGATGCTTAAAAGTTTGAGAGTGGTTTTGTTTAATGGGGCTGGAGAGGGAGACCGAGAGAGAGCCGAGCCGAGATTGGGGGAGATCGAGAGCAAAATCGGAGAGTGGCTCCACCTCGCCCCCATCAACCTAACCCCATGTCTCTATCACATTCGTACGACCTTCAACTGGCGTCCCCAAGACC
Source organism: Eucalyptus cladocalyx (assembly GCA_017140615.1). Classification (NCBI taxonomy): domain Eukaryota; kingdom Viridiplantae; phylum Streptophyta; class Magnoliopsida; order Myrtales; family Myrtaceae; genus Eucalyptus; species Eucalyptus cladocalyx. The sequence goes on from CM029516.1 coordinate 20,839,871, forward strand.
ACCACTCCCCGGCATCCGTATATCCAATTCTTTGCGTGCTCTCTTTTCTCACGTGATGCTGAAAAATAACAAGACAGATGGAGGAGGGGAGCAAGCTGGAGAGAAAAAATCAAAGAGGAAGTTGGTGAGAGCTTGAGGGAGAGCGGGAGGAGTTCTCTAGCGGATCGACCACGCCCGAACCCTCTCCAACAACCTCTAGCTGACACCCGTGAGCACATGATCTTTCACTCCCAAATCTCCAGGTCGTTGGTGAGTTTCTTTACTTGGTTTGTGTTGGATATATTATTAATATAGTCCAAAATAATATTTTCACATACAAACCCTAGAGTTTTTATATACAAATTATTGGGCTCCGGCCCATATGAACCAAAATAACTATGCTTTCACCTATTGGGCTTGTACGTGAACATATTATTTTGGACTCTATTAATAATATATTCAACAATCTCCTCATATGTTAACCATACAACACAATCCAATAAGGTGGTTAGTGTAATGTTCACACAAACATGAATCATCCACATTCAGTCGAAAACAATCAACTTAGATCGGTCAAAAAGTATTTCAGCAGTAAAGTATTAAACTAAATCATCATTTACTCATCATTCTTATCATGAATTTGTTCTGAAATTAACAAAATCCAAATCCCAAAATAAATCTTAAACTCAATTCACAACCAATATATGAATAATAGTCAAGTATAAAGTAGGCCAGTCAAAATAGTCCAAGGCCTTACAAATATAATAAACAAGCATAATAATATTCACAAAATAGAAATAGCAAAATGCAAGTCTAAAGTAAATAGTAGGTAAACTGTCAAGTCCTTACACATTTTAAATGATATATATTCATTCATCAAGTAGGTCATCCTGATTAGGATCCCACTCATTAAGCTCTCCTCCATCTATGTCATCCCCTGTAGAATGTCAAATATAAATTGCATATTATAAAAAATTCAATCATTTGAATAAAAACTTAGCAACATTCCATTAGGCAAAGGAGAACATATATTGATGTCATAAAGTATCATAATATTATGTTCATAAGCATCAATAAAGTTTCATATATTATGAACAAGACCTAAATAATGTGATTTACAAAGAGCTATCAACTTAAGTTTATTTGTAGGAAAATAATTATTGTCTAGTTTCAAAGAACAGGACCAATAGTCAAGTCACCTACAATAACCTAGTCATGTAATATAAAGTTTCAATTAAGAACAAAACCAGCAGGCTTCTTATGTAAACAATTGTTTCTATGTTTCAATTTGGAATGTCATAGTTACTAATTCATTGAAGTCAAATAATCTAGTATCAAGTTTGGAATGAGATCATTTAACCAAAAAGGATAGTCCAACCTAGTTTAATTGTATCATCAAATTTTGAATGACACAAGTTTCCTCAATAAAACATTTGAATTAAGTTAAAGCCATATTCATCAAGTTTGGAATGAGATAACTTACCATTTTCAAATTAGTCAACAACTATGAACATCGATGAAACATGTAAATTGTGCTTATCATTGTAACCAATAAAGAATATACTCGATAATTCAAAACACACAATTAGAAGGCAAGTAAATGATAGTTAAGACTTGCCTATATAGTCTTTAACCCTAGTTCCCCCACTGTTTTGAATAATTGATCTTTAGGTATACCTTTGGTGAGAGTATCGGTTATGTTATTATTCGATCTCACATCGACCAAGGTGATAACCCCTTGTTCTCTCATATAATTCAACAATGCATGTCTTAGTCTCACATGTCTTCGCTTTGAATTAAAGAAAGCATTCTTGATGACTTGGACAGCTGCTCGATTATCACAGAATAGGCTTAAAGAATTAATCTTTAGCCGAGTCAAAGTAATATCCATAATAAGATTCTTTATCCACTCTGCCTCTTCACCGACTGAGGCTAAAACAAAAAGTTCCGATTCCATAGACGATAATACAATACAAGTCTGTCGTTTGGATTTCCAAGTAATAGCAGCTCCACCCAAAGTGAATACAAATCCATTAGTGGACTTACTATTTCCAATATATGAGCACCATGAGGCCTTAGAATATCCATCCACAGTTAGAGGATAACCATAATAATAGGGAGCATAATTTTTAATACATTTAAGGTATTTCATTAGCCTATTGAGGGCATCACAATGCTCTTTACTAGGATTACTAGTAAAATGACTCAACATACCAACTGTAAAGGCTACATCGAGTTTAGTGCAACTCATAACAGACATGAGACTACCAAGCAGTTTTGAGTACTTTAACTAATCTATGCTGGTCTCTTTATTAGGATTCAGTCTATTATTATAATCACACGGTGTCTTACTCGGTTTACACTTATCATATCCCTAAGTAGAAAGTAGCTGCTCAATCTAATGAGTCTAGCTAAGGGAGATGACTTGCTGGTTAAAGTTTACTTTCATACCAAGAATGATATTAGCAATACCAAAATCTTTCATGTCAAATTCTTTAGCTAAAGTAGCTTTCACGTTACTCACTACAAAATGATCAAAACCAAAAATTAACATGTCATCAACATACAAGTAAATGATGACTATCTTATTTGACATAGAACAATGATAAAGGAAATTATTTGAATAACTATACTGAAAACCATAACTCTTTACCACTTTGTCAAATTTAAGATGCCACGTCTTTGGTGCTTATTTAAAGACTATACAATGATTTATTTAATTTACAAACTTTATCCTCGAGACCTTTCATAACATATCATTCCGGTTGTTCCATATAAATTTCCTCATTTAAATCCTCATTTAAGAAAGCTATTTTTACATCCATTTGATACACTACAAAGTGTTCAATAGATGTCAAAGCAAGAAAAATTCTTATAGTTGATAAATGATACACATGTGAATAGACATCAAAATAATCTATTCCACTCTATTGTTTATAGCTTTTAGCTACTAAACGTGCTTTGTATCTAACTATTAATCCATCACTATTCAGTTTTTTTCTTTAACACCCATTTACATTCTATAGCTTTAGCCATTTTTTCGCAAATTTACTAACTGCCAAATGTGATTCTGCAGCAGAGAGCTCATTTCATCATCTATGACTTCTGCCCACAGTAGAAATTCCCTAGATTTTATTGCTTCCTGATAGGAGAATGGATCATCCTTAAGATAGTAAGCAACAAAGTCCTCACAAAAATTTTGGGAATTCTCTCTCTTGTAAAAACTCTAACTAGAATTAGTTCAATAACTAACTGTGTGGAATTAGTATCAGAAGGGCCTACTTTAAATTCTACAAGAGATTATGAAATCATATATGTATATCTAGAAACATTCAAGCCTTGATCTTTGAAAAATTTGTTTTCGAAGAACACTGCATCTCTAGATTTTATCATTGTGTTAATAGATAGATCTAAAAACCTATTTATAGCACTATCTTCTACACTACCTAGATATACACAAGTAATGGTTTTAGATCCCACTTTAGGTTTCTTAGGATCTAGTATACTTACATAAGCAATATAGCTCCAAGTCTTAAAAGTATCATATCTACAAGGGTGCTTATGCCATATTTCATAAGGTGTCATTGACAACTTAGAGTGCGGCAACCTGTTCAAGATATGATTAGTAGTTAGAACTGCTTCTCCCCAATAGGAGGAAGGCATGCCAGCTGTAAGTAACATAGAGTTTAACATTTCGGTTAATGCTATATTTTTAGGCTTAGCAACACCATTTGATTATGGTGAATAAGGAGCAATTGTTTCAAGTATTATACCCTCTGAACCACAAAATTCCTTAAACCTTGACATAGTATATTATCCTCCTCTATCACTCATAAACCTCTTAATTTTCAAGTTGAGTTGATTTTCTACTCTAGACTTAAAAATCTTAAATTTTTCAAAAGTCTCATCTTTCGATTAAAACAAATATACATGATAATATCTAGAAAAATTGTCTTAGATACTTCCAACCACCTCTAGTAATGTAATTTCTAAAGTCACAAATATCATAACATATTAACTTAAGAAATTGTGTGCTTTTAGAAACCAACTTAAAGGTTTTTCTAATGATTTTAACCTGTGCATACACTTCACACTTGTCAAATCAAATAGAAGTATCTAATGGAATGTTGTGAGTTTTAGCTAAATGTTGCATTTTCCTGTAATTCACATGTTCAAGTCTATTGTGTAGCAACTTTGAATCAATTAAAGTAGAATTCACATGATTTATGCTATCGGTATTTAAACTCAACATATACATACCATTAACCATGAATGCATAATCGAAATAATATGAGTTAACAAATAAAGTTACATACCATTTATAGTTGAAAAAGACATACCAACTTTATCAAATAAACTCATAAATTTCAAATTCTTTTTAAGTAAATTTACTACTCTAACATGTTTCAAAGTTAGTAATTTACCCGAAGAAAGCACCAAATTTGCAGTTCCAGCATGAGTCACATTTGTCTCACCACCATTACAATTTTCCACAATGTCTTTCACTTCTGTGACCCTAGTGAATAAGTTCTTGTCATTTGTAGCATGATAAGTAGAGTTACTGTCTAACCACCACTCAGAAGAGACACTAGCATTTCCATTCTTCATCATTCCAATGAAGGCTCGAGGCTCAGATCCTCTAATTAGCATATTGGCCACATTTTGTGGTGTGTCATTCTTTGGCTTATTTGGCAACTTACACTCTGCTGTCCAGTGATCCCACTTTCCACAATTATGGCACTTGTCATTCTTCTTCTTTATGAATATAGTCTTTTTGGCCTCTTGATTCACCTTTTAGTGACTTGGACTTTTTCTAAGGTTTATTGGAGTGTAAAACTAAGTTGGCAACTGACTTTTGTTGTCTCATTTGTTCCAAACTCTTCTTAGTAATATTTTGATCATCAATGTGAATATACCTCTTTAATTCATCCAGTCCCATCTGTACCTTCAGTCTGTGCATTTCAGTCTTGAAAGAACTTCATTCAGTTGGTAGTTTGCTCAACACAAGATCGACAAAGAGATTATCGGACATATCAGAGTTATCATTTTTTAGCTTGTTCCTCGTGTTCTCAAATTCAACTAACTGAGAGGTAATGTTTGAATTCATAGTGAATTTAAAGTCAAAGAATTTCTCCGCTATGAGAGTTTTAGAGAGCCCCTCTTGTTTTTGGAACTGAGCGTTCAAGTGATCCCATATCTTTTTTGCTGTCTTATACTCACTATAAGTCATAGCCATATTAGGATTTAGAGAGTTCAACAAATAATCTCTATAAAAATCATCATCTTTGTTCCATTGATATTCATCCACATCTTCAATGATAGATGCAAAATCACTTAATATAGTATAGAATATGTCACGTTCTTTTATGCCAAATTGAACATGTAATTTCCAGCAATGAAATTTAGTGACATCAAATGATTGCAACTTTATAATATCATAGGAACTACAATTTGCCATTTTAATCAGAGTAAAGTATTAGAAAAAGTGCACCTTGGAGTCCTTGGAGTCACAAAGTTGAATAACTCCCATAACCTTGATCAAACCACTTTGTAGATATGGAATTTGCCAAAACAAACCCCAAAAACAGATCTAGAGCACCCAAAAACCTTAAGATGGACTGCCCTTATCGTCGAAAATCGCTGGAAACTTCAACGACGAAACTATACTAGAGGTAACAATGTTGAGCGTTCCAAACTTAACGTCTCTTAGTATTATACTTCAAGTAACCGCTTCTTCTCTCTCAAACCTATAACCTCCAACAATTCGAACCTATATTGCCCAAAGATCCTGGCTCAAACTATTTGTCAGTTATCTCTGGTGTTGTTGTTGATTTTGCTCGAAGAAAAGCCGAGACTTGTCTCATTTGAGTTGATTTTGGTTGTCTTTTTTCTTTTGAGTCCAAACTTGAGTTCGGGTTCTAAAAGTGATCAATATTTTCCTCTCAATCTGCGCTTGCCAGCTATTTGTTGAAATGTGTAAACCGATGTTGTGAGCATCTATCTCTTATTCTGGCTAACGTAGCAATAAGCCCAAGCATAGCATGTTTTGTTCTATATAGTGTTCATTTGACGAACTGATATGTCAAAGTTTTAGTATGATTCGTGGCTACCCTAAATGTTTTTGCCTACCCTCTTCTTTGTCCATACCAGCTTGTCTGTTGGGTTCCTTAAAATGCCATTGTTTGGCTCAATCATGTTGTGACCATATATTGTAAAATCTCGGATGGGCGAAGAATATTTTTATACCCATTGTGAAGTGTTTTGTTCGTGACATAGCTTCCTAGTCGTAAGCTTTAGTCTAAGGTTTTCAAACTCCCTGTCCATTGGTTGGCCTTAACGTGAGAAAGGGGAACAGTGGAGAGGAGCGTGTTGGACAGAATGAATGAGGAAAGGGAATAGAGATTTTGGGTTGAACTCTAGCGACGGGATTAGTGGGTGTTGGACTCAAATTGAAGCTTGGCAAATATGGGCTGGTTTTGGTATTTAGCTGACCTTGGGCTTGGTATAATTATTTCAGAAGGTGGGCTTAGATAATTTTGAAACGGAGCTTGTTGAAAGCCTTATTCGTATGGATTTTACCCAAACCCACGAAGTGTCAAACGGCAGTCCATCTTCTAATCAGGCCTTAAGGCTCAGCTCGAGTCCCTATTCTTAGAATAAAAAATTATTTGTATTAAAAAAATCAAAAACTATTTATTTTTATTATTTTTCAAAATTCCGAAAATGCATAAAAACATATTTAAAAAATTGTTTTTTTTTTAATTCTAGAAAATCCAAAGATTCATAAAAATTTAGGATATTTTTTAAAAATTAAAATTCCTAGAAAAGCTTAAAAAAACAGTTCTTAGATTATCTTTTCTTAAAAGGTGGGAGGCTTTTGGTCCGAGATTGTGCTCAAAATTTAAAAAGCCCTTAGGGCTTCACCTTAAGATTTCAATTGTCCTTAGAGACAAATGCCATTGATTGTACAATATTGATGGATTGATTTTGGCTTCCCTTTATTCTAGATCAGATTAGCATTTATATTTTCTATAGTATTAATTGTTTGCTACCCCATTAAATGTATTTAATGCTTTCCTTGATTGCTGATTGTTATTTTAATGATTGCGCACTTATTCCCTTCCCCGAGGGGTAAATATCGACTAGCCTAACTAATTTGACTTGTTCTTCCAAGGGAAATAATGGAAGAGCATCAATCAAGTTAACACACAAATAAGCAATCTCAAAGGTCCTAAGATAGGTTTGCAATCAACAATTAACCAATCAGTTAACCTCCCCTTCTCACATTCAATTGGGACAAATCTACTGTAATCGACAAATGACCCTATGGGATCTCTTAGCGTATACTCAAAACAAGACAAACAAAAATCAATTCTTTGTTGCAACCTGTAAAAAGACATACATGAATCATGTTGGTAACAAGAAAAAAAAAATCGTCAATAGCAGCAGTAGTGGCGCTTCAAAAGATTTCCATTTCGTGCATGTGATTTTTTCAGGCTTCAATGAGATTGATATTCAGGCAGGTTTGACACCACTGTTTCGGCATTTACCGCATTGATATAATAGTGTTCTCATGAACTCGTAGGTTGTCAAGACGAAGCCATACCTGAAATTCACCCACAATTTCAAATTTGATTGCCACACTAGCTTAATAATCAAACATGCAGACAGCACATGTCGCAAACTGCACAAACAAAACCCCAATTAAAACGCAATCAAACATTAAATACAAAGAGCACGAGACACGAGCCAGCAATCAATAGCCAAGCATTTGGAATTAATGAAACAAATGACAACTGTGAATTAACCACGGCAACAGGCGTTGGAGGTGCAGCAATGGCGAGTCCGTCGGCAAAAAGTTCTTGGCCAGCCAGTGCTCCGTCAACTTGAACTAATCGAACTCTCTTTGGTTGCCTCCATCAACCGCTCCGGCAATGATCACCACCTCAATCACCGCGGCAAGAACCATCAAGCGAAGGAGAGACGAAGAAGAAGCCATCGATGGAGAGAGAGACTGATATAGAGAGAGAATCGGGCGTCACAGATTTGCATAATGCACGGGTAGATCTAGGGCCGGCAAATTGAAAAAGGGTGAGCAATGCAGAGCGAACAAAGTGCAAGGTCAAGCGGAGAGCAAGCGAAGAGAAGAAAGTAGCGTATGTAGATCTAGGGTTTTAATTCTTTAAAGAGGGCGCAAAATTGGATTTTTAGTTAGGTTTTGAGAGCAAAATAGGCAACTACGCCGAAACCTTGTTCGGATTGAGAGAACCCGTCTCGTGACCACTACGCCGAAACCTTGATCGGCGGCACATCTCCCTTCTTGAAGGGTCTTCCAGGTTGGTTCCGCTTTTGCTCTCTTTAGTCTCGAAATCGTTCGACCCAATAATCCTGGCTCGGACACGTTGCGAGGCGACCATACTAAGTCCGATCTTTCTAAAGCTGACCCTCTGTTCGCCGTCCCCGAGTTGGGTAGGGTCACTTCCGACGAGCAAGCTTGTTTTCTCTGCCGCCTTTTGCTGCCCTGCGTCGTCCTTGCATCTTATCCTTGTATCTTGGTATGGTTGGTTTTCATGCGTCTCGACGCGAGTCTTCCGTTGGCCTGTTCATTCTTCAGTCATTGTGTTCCAAATGCTCGATGTATGCCTCAGTCATTGTTGCGATAAAAATGAGACTGAGTTTTGGTTTTTTTTTGCGAAAGGACATCAACGACCTTTAATATTTTTTCACCCATTTGTAATGTCTTTTGGTTGATGCCGGATGAATGCGCCACCAAAGACGTGAGTTCACCGACATGTCATATCATTTTCAGTTTGACGCCTGAAACCCATTCGACGAAATGTCTCTAAGAAATATGGTTGTTGTTTCTATTGGAATCTAAAGGTGTTTATTGTTAAACTTGGTTTTCATGAATAATGAGATCACTACGTAGCATTTTGCTTGATATACGTTGTGTCTCCTCCATTGAACGGAATGAACGGCCGGCGTGATGGAGAACGTCGGAAAGCGAACTTGCTTATTTCGGTGGGGCCCATGGGTGTTCGGCGGTGGCGGTCTGATCTCGCTTTGTGAGGTTGGCCGCTAATGTCGTTTAGAGAGACTCCACGGTGTTTCTGTGCGGTAGGTGTTGGATTGGTCTATAGGGAAAGTTTGGTGAAGAGGATGCAGAAAGAGGCGTAGGCGTAAGAACCCCCGGAGGACGAAGGCCACATGCTAATAAAAAAAAAGGAAATTCAAAAGGGAGGAAAGAAATAGAAGAATAAAAAAGGCAATAAAAAGGAAAGAAAAGGACAAACTTTTAAGGGGAGAACGTCATGCGAATGAAGGGCTGAAGGAGAAAGGCAAGGCACCGTTTGTTAACCATCAAAATATTGCATGATTTTGATTTTTTATTCTCAAGATTAGTTTGGGAACAGAATAACGTTTGGTAAAATTTTTGTTTCCAATAATAGATTTGGAGTAGAATCAAAGATAAAAAAAAAAAAAAAATTGATTCTTGTTCTAGGAACAAAAAAAAAGAATCAAAACCAACTCTTCTTTTTCTCTTTTCTTCTTCTTTATCGAACGCCATCCCACGGTTGCTATCCGCCATCGTCCGCTACCATCCCCCGCCATCCACCACCGCCATCGCCACCGTTGTTGCTGCCACAGTCCGCCACCGTTGATTGCTAGCAATCAATCTAGCGAGCTCACCGGAAGCTCACCAAGCCAAGGTGAGGTTTAGCAAGCTCGTCGGAGGTAAGCCCAACCATCGGTGAGGCTCGCCCAGCCCCACCAATGGCCAAGAGGGCCTCGCCCAGCCCCGGCGAGGCCTGCCTGGCTACCTGTGATGCTCGCCCAGCTGCTGGTGAGGCTCGACCAACGAGAGTCGACCTCGCCAAGGGTCGGCGACACTCCAACGAGGTCGTCAGCCCTTGTCTGGCCAACCGCCGGTCCGGTGACCGGCCACAAGAAGAAGAAAAAGAATAGGAGAAAAAGGAAAATAGGAAAAGGAAAAAAAAAAAAGGAATAAAGAAAAAGGAAAAAAAGTAAAAAATATATATTTAAAAAATATAAAAAAATGATTTATAACATAATCAATAAGCACAATACTAAATGCAATTTTATTCCAGAATCATAAAATTTGAACAATTCTTAAACAGCTTAAAATTCTTAGAAATTGTTCATGGGAACAGAATAAAAAATAATCATTTATGATCATAATTTGTTCCCGGGAATAGAATCATTACCAAACGCGCCATAAGTGGGTTCAATTGGATTAATTAGGTTGGGCTTGATTTGGTCTAGTGGGCTAGAATTTGAGTGGAGTGCTTTAATTTTCATGGGCTAATTGGGGATCAATCATAGTGGGCATTAGCGCAGTTTTTTGAGCCCAATCCAATGCAATAGGGGTCGGGTCGATTTAGTTGGCTCGCTTCTATTGACCCGGCCCGAATTTCTCTTATATTAATATTCAAAATTATATATTAATAATAAATAATTTAAGAAAAATTTAAAAATTTATAATAAAAAAAACTGGAAAATAAAAAATTTAAAAATTCGACAAAGGATGAAAATGGTTTAAAATTTTTAGGAAATAATAAAGACTTTTAGAAAATTTGAAATCAATAAAAATTTTAGAATTTTATAAAATCATTAAAAAAGTAATAAAAAATCCAAAAAAAAATTGGAAAACCCTTTTAAAATATTAGAATTTAAAATTGGATAAGCCTTTAAGGCTTTACAATAGGATTTCTTGTTTTGCATTGTTTTGTTTTTATTTGTAGGGATGATATTAAGATGCTTGTGCCCTTTCTTTTATGATAATTGATTGTGCATTTTAATATTTGGATGTTACTTTCCTATTTTAGAATGGTTAGGATGGACCTCAAATTTTTTCTAATGGGATGTTATGGCGTTAGTTAGCACATGATTAGGTTAGGTACTCAAAAGGCACTAGCCTTAGGGTTAACATAATCAAATTCTTGAGTCTAGGATCTTTGGTTGCGTAAATAGTAAAATATCTTCTCATATCTTATTGGATTTCTAGTCAACCCCAAAAGAAGGCTAGTGGTGACTCATTTGTTGAAATTTGCATAGGCTTAATTGATTAAAAATTTAAACGCCCAATGTCACGTAAGATATGGGCTTGAGAGAGTTCAAGTTAATGGAAGGCCGTCGACCCAAAGTTGATGATACCCTTAAACCTAATAGTCTCCCTTGCCAAGTGGTTAGGTCACGACAGTCATAAGACAAATTATGCATCACATGTGGTTGTGTTATATTTTAAAGAGATTATTCGCCTTCATGGAGTGCTGAAGACTATTGTGTCGAATCGTGATTCTAAGTTTTTAAGCTATTTCTGAAACACTATGTAAAATGCTTGGAACTAGACTCCTATTCATCACTACTTGTCATCCCCAAATTGATAGTCAAATGGAGGTAACCAATTGTATCCTTACCACTCTTCTTCAAAGTATGGTGAGTAAATCTTTAAAAGATTGATATTTGAATTTGGTGCATGGTGAATTTGAGTTATACCACTAATTGTTCATCTTTTGAAGCTGTGTATGTAATTAACCCCCTCACCCCAATCAATTTCATTCCCACTACATCCAACTCCCAACTAAGCTTCGATGGCAAAAAACGAGCTAAATCGATAAAGAAGCTTCATGATTAGATTTGATCCAAGATCAAAAACGCTAATGAGTCTTATAAGAAGAAAGCCGATTAGCATCATAAGAAGGCTTACTTTCAATCATGTGATCTTGTATGGATTTTATTTTAGGAAGGAGAGATTTCCATCTCGTCGGAAGAACAAGCTCATGCTTAGAGTTGATGGCCCATTTAGAGTTATCGAGTGCATTGATGACAATACATATAAGATTGATCTTCTTGAAGAGTTTGGAGTTTTGGCAACTTTTAATGTGCGAGACCTTTCTCCTTACTTTGAGGATCAAGATTTTTCAGATTTGAGGACAAATCTCAAACAACCTAAGGGAGGATGATGCGGGAGCATCAACTTAGCTCCATCAACAAACTCAACATCATTGATAATGATTCAAGCCAAGGTAGAATTTGGGCATAACGTCATTGAATGGGTCTAGAAATAAAATTATCAATGGAAAAAACTATCGATCATAAAACTAATTAAGAAGTTGTGGATTCACCATATTAAATGTTAGATTGAAGATTGAACAACATATCAATGGGAGGCTTTTTAGGACAATTTCCAAGAATATTTGATAAACTCTCAATTTGGTTGTTTGTTGGTCAAGGTCGGTGCATGAATTTTGGATGGCTGAAGAATCAAGAGCGCAAGTTTCTATATCTTTTACTGCATCTCTAAGTTCCTAGGAGTCTTAATTGCTATGTAAAGTTTCAATAATAAAAGTTCTAAGTTCTTAGATTTTTATTATGTTTTTTAGTTCCCATGTCTATTAATGATCAAGTAAATCTAATGTCTATTTAATTGTTGTCTATTTCTTATGTCATAGTCCTCCTATAAATAGAGGAGAGTTCTCAATTGCAAGTAAACGATTTTAATGAATGAGAATATATGATATTTTTCTTCGTGTGAGCGAATATCTTTGGAGAATGGATAACTCCTATTTTGGTCTCTTTTGATTACTCATTAGTGGTTAGCCAATAAGTACTTTATCATCGGCTAATGGTTTTTCCTTTAAACCTTGGTTATATATATTTTATCCTTGGTGGGTGGCTCATCCTTTAAGTCTTAGTAGTTGAATTCGTTAATCCCATTTTTATCCTTAGTTGGTGGTGCATTCCTTATACATCAATGGTGATTGTATTCTATCTAATAATTTAATATTCAACCATTGATAACCATCTCCATAAACACCATTCCCATACACTTATCAAGAAAATTCTCCGTTTTCAGGATCACTTGCCCACGTACTCAACATCATTAAGTCAAGTCCGCGGTGTCTTGTACGAAAGGTGACTCCTTATACTTTGTCTCATCTCACGACCACTACTCAATTGAATAAAAGCTTTTAAAAGTCAGAAACTATGAAAGTCAATATATCAATTAAATCTCTCGGAAGATGATATGCGCGAGGTTGTCGCGCAAAAATAAGTTAATAGTCAAACCTTGCTGACATTTTATATCACTTGAGATGGATTGCTATCCACCGCAAACTTATAGAACTCATTTTTGTTTGTCTTTTACCATTTATCTAATTTTGGGACTGGATTTTGTCAATTCAAATTGGCTTTAGAGAATTACGCAGGTTTATCAGTAAGTTTGTGATGTTAGGATATACAAGTGAATGGACAAGCACCAGGGGATATCCAAGATTAATATATAGATAATTGACTGGCGATACGATCTATTAATCACGAGTGGGTATTTAGATAAATAGATCATATCCATGTAGACGTAGATCATTCGTTAGACCACATAAATCAGTCAATTTTCCTTTTGATGAATTGATAATCTTTCTTGCTTATGTCATGACACGTATAATGGGACTAATTCGTAATTATCATTATACAAAATGCCCCAAAAACAATATATCTGTGAACATTGTTAACTTCTGTACGATTTCAAGTGTAGGTCGTGTTCGACGGACAAAAAAAAAAGTGTAGGTCGTACGGAAAACTTCAACATAAGGATCTATATTCGATGGACACGCAACGTAACATAAGTTGACGGTGGGATTGCTATCGGGAAACGAAACATTGACCGAACGGTGATTAGACTTATATTTTAGAGAGAGTTACACAATTTTCGATAGAATAGAATAAAATATTGGGATTGTGAGGATCCGTTTGAATTTCAGTGTACGGAGAACGTTTTGATATTCAAGGATCAGTTAACGGGAACGTAGATAAGTATACCCTTGAAGGAAAAGATAAGTCAAGTGGGCTTTCGATTATTCAAATGGATCAGTTACGCATGAAAGTAAAAGATAATTAAACCTTTAGCACAATGCTTGGCCGAAATTGTATTCGTTGACTTTTTAAAATCGAGATGGGTCTACGACAATTCCAGACAATATAAATAAATTAAGGACTCATGAAAAAGTCTATCGTCCATTCTAAATTAAATGTTCTACTAAAACTAACATCTAGATACTACTAATGCTTATATCTTTTAGCAGGTAACCATGTAGATTTTGGACACCTTAACGATGGTCTTCCGACCAAAAGAAAAAAAAAATGAAAAAACTTATCTATAATCTACACAAATTGTTGATAAACTTTTCAAAATTTATGTGCTGGATTGAGAGATTAAGAAATTCGTTTTTGGGGTAAGTGTATTAATAGGGCTTTTGGAAACGGTTGTGGAAGGGAAACTATACACAGATTCACTTGGTGGTTCACAAACCAAATTTCTGTTTAAAACAATTTTTCTATTTCGCACCTTTTTCGGAATAGAAATCATTTGATAAACCTATTCCGTTTTTTTATTTCTGGAATAGATTTACGTTCTAAATAAATTTTGATCGAAATCATAAATAAAATTTTCTACTTCTCTATTTAAATAGAAATTAGAAATAATTTATCCATGAAATTTTTTACTAAGATGAATATGCTTAGAAAAAGTATTGCCAATAAGATGGCAAGAAATCATAATATGCCGAAGATTCCATGAGATTGTGTTTTCAACTTTTGTAATATATTTCTATTATTTTGTATTTGAGGGTTCTCAATCTTTGTTTTTGTAATGTGATGCTGTATTTGATGATTCATATCTTAATTCTTGTAATGTGATATTCTACTTGAGGATTTCCATTATTTGTAATGGTTCTTCATGACAAGTTCTATTACACTTCGTAAAATTCGCCAATTTTGTAAAATTTGCCACAAATTGTCCAATACACTTCTTTGTGTTTCTTTCTAAAACGATTGCTCGATATCATAAACCGTGTGGCGGTGATCGACATGACATACTAGTATGAAGGGGATTAGAATTTGGTTGCCCACCTTCATTCTACTAGAGTTTTGGGAACCTTCTATCATGCTCAAAATAATGCATATTGATTTCTTTTTTCTATTGTATGGAGACTATTGATAAGTATATTGTTTGACCGTAATTGCCTATCTAGGTGGATGCGAAAGATTTTTGTGTCAAAATTTAGAAAATTTGATATAACAACTTATATTTTGTATTTTTTTTTTCAAAAAAGGGAGACTTTACTAAAAAAAAAAAAAAAAAAAAACTCTTACTTTGTATTTGGGTCAATGGGTTCATAAGCATATGAAATTTGTAAGAATGGATATCTCATTTGCTCCAAAAAAAGAAAATTTTATTTTAAGAAATAGAAATTTTTTATCATTATCAAACAATTTCTATTTCTAAAACAGAAATTTTGTATCGTTATCAAACAGTTTTTTTCGCTAAACTCGCCTAAAAATAGAAATAGAAAAATATATTTAAATTCCAAAAACTATTTCAACGCAAATGGTTATCATCTTCCCTTGGTGGTTCACCTCTAGAAAGGTTGTAATAGTGAAATTTAGCAAACAATATGTTAGACCAGTTACACAATTAAAGCTCATAAAAACTAGAACTTGAAAATGACAGCGGAACGCAAACTATACACAGATTCACTTGGGACAGGGAGGAAACCAAATACATATAAGCGGCTTCAGATTTCCCTTTCCGTATTTGATTTCATCTATCTTCTAGCAATGCAAAAGAGAAATTTCTGGGCAATGTAATCACTGTCCCTTTTCTGCAATTCCACCACCTCTGCGTTGGCTGTTTGTCCGGTACCTTCACGACGCCCCACGAGATGTTCTGGTGCGATGTCACCGTTATTGACTTGAGCACGATTGTCTTCCCCAGGAGAAGATTCCCTAGTGACGATAACAACCTATCTTCTCCGTCAATTGTAAACCCTACAAACTTAACGAGCTTCAAGTATTTCAGCTGCAAAACGTTGGACTTCACAGTGGGAAAATCCATCCAAAGATGAGGTTCATGCCAATGTTGATGAAAGTAGGGACAGGTCACGCTGCTCCTGCTGGGATCAATCTGCATATTCATATAACGCACATATCTTCAGTTTTACCATTTAAAAAATGTGGTTATATTTGAAAAAAAATGCTTAGAATATTTCATTTTTGTTCATATTTATGGTAGTTGGTTGATGGTGACACTTACTGTGATAAACAACTTTTCCAAGATTGGGCAGCTATTCAAGAAACAAGCCAATGAATCGCGCTTTGCATTGTCCATTAGAGAATCAACCCACCTCAATTGCTTTAACTTGTAAAACTGGAATTCTAGCCTTCCAAAGATAACTCCTGCTGAGCATAGCCACTGTAAACACATGTGGAGGTACCCTTGTGAGAAGATGTAGCCGATAGTTCTGTAATAAGACAATTGGAACAAGAAAGAGGTTTACCTCAAGAAGCCACCCACTTGTAGCGAGAGTCTCAACTTCTTTCAAGGAAGAGAGCAGAGAGAGAACTTCTTCACAGTCAAAGTCACCGTTACCAAAAGCACCCTCCAAATCAAGCACCGCATCAACCAAATTCGAAGCATTCTTCATGTGGATTTGGGTCAATAGGCCCTTATACACAAAAGATCTTAAGCCGGTAGCTGAAACAAACACGTTCTCTATGTCCACGCAATCCAAAATCATCAAATTTCTGAGGCTTTCATTCTTCTCGATCCTAATTCTCTTTAGTCCTTCGCACTTCTCAATCTTCAAGCTCTGTAGAAGCTGGCAATTCGTGAGCAAGGAGGACGCAACTTCCTCAGAGACACTGGAGACCGATCGCAGATGAAGAGTCCTTAGGGTGGATAAATTGGTGATGTTGATAGGAGTAATATTACCTAATTCCATTTTCATATGGTAATAACGTTTGTCCTCCTTTTGGCTGTGAGAGAAATTGAGATGAAGCTCTTTGTCGACTCCCTTTGTGGCAACGATGGTCACGTCACCCTCGGGGAACAGGAAACACAGTTTGCGCATCTCCGGGCTCTCGTAAGATCCCAGAAATACGTTGACAGCTTCTAACGAATCTTCAACTGCGTTAACTGCAGCAGTCGTGCCACCACCTGCGGCAAAGTGATTCACCGTCGTGGGTGACCAGAGAGACCTCCATTGTGTGGAGAGGAGGCTTGTTCTCACTGCCTCTTTGAGTGGCAGGAAGGAGTTGATTCTTTGGAGGATGTCTTGCGGCAAATTGCTGATCAGATCTACATATTCTTGAGCCATGATGAAATTCTCTGATCTAGAGCTTGAAAATTGCAATCCCCAAAGGAATTGTAACCACAAGAGGTTTGATTCAATTTCTTCTTTTATGTGAGGAGAAGATAAAGCTAGTATGGAACTACTGGACTTGCAAGAGACACGAGTACGAAATTACCCACCCGCCAGCCAGATGTGGTTTTGGGGCAGCTGGCGAGCATTTATATAGGGACACTTCTTCTGCCAAGCTGTCCCTTTGATTTAAAACAAATAATGTTGCTATCATATATCGGAAAGCTTTAGGGTTGGAATCAAAAGTTGAGTGAACCCAATAAAAAAATTGATTTAAAAGGGAGGAGGGACAGCGAGGGAAATCAAACTCATCCATGTGAAGTACTTGCGTGATAAATAATAATAATAATAATAATAAAAATAAATAAATAAATAAATAAATAAATAAATAAATAAATAAATAAATAAATAAATAAATAAATAAATAAAAAGTACTTGCGTGCGGTTGGAATTGAAGGGTATTTTACTTTTAACGGATATTATAGTTGGTTCCATTCTCCATCCACAGGACGTGGATTCCAATCGAGCCTATTGGTGTTATCAAGGTAAAATGGTTAAGCCAGAAAACATTACTTTCTGGCCGGTGACATTTGCAAGAAAACAAGTACATGTCTATGCGATTAATGAAATCATCCTAACGTCATAGTTGAAGTCAAGATGCACACCGGTACATGTATATAATGTCGGACGAAAACATACGAAATGAACTTTTTCTACATAGATGACCATCAGTAAGTGGCCACAACCAAAGAGAAGCAGCGACCCATTCTACGTATGGTGACCCGACATGGTTTATTAACATGACATATCCCTAGACTGATCATGTAACTTCAAACTACTAGCAAAACCTCCATTTTTAACTATCTAATTTACTACCAAAACCTTGCTTTGGCCAGTGAGGGGCCCGACATCCTCGTCCAAGGCTGGCGAGGGTTGACTGGCAACCCTAGCCGACCCTAGCTAAAAAAAAAAAAGAAAAGCAAAAAAAGGAAAAAAAGAAAAAATCATAAAATTCAAAATATTATTAAAAATTTACCACGTCAGCGCTAGCAGTCTAGGTTAGCAATTTTCAGCTAAAAATTGGTCAGATTGACTCAATTAATAAGAAGTGAAAATATTTATAACTAAATTGACAAGATTGAAAGATTTAAAATTGAAATGATAAAAGTGTAATAAGTTTGAAGTTTTTTAGACAATTTTTCTTATTAAAGTACAAACACTTGCACTTGTAGCCCTCTCTGAACCTATCAAAATGGTGATTTCTTTTATCCAGGAAAAAAAACGGGGGATGGATTGACATCTCATATTTAAAAAACACTTGCGTTTCTTTTGCTCTAATTAACTCCTGTTCACATGAACCTGTACATATACGTGCAACTGCCATCCTTTCTGTCTTTTTGCCATAACAACTTGCATCTTTAAATTTATCCTATTTCGGGAATTGTCAGAGAGAGCACAACAAGTGTTGACTAGCAAAACCCTAAGCCAAAAAGGGTAACATGTCCTTACTCCCTTAAAAGATTATGTCCAATAGTACCCAAAATCAGGCGAACGCACCGGACTAAGTTTCGTATGCACCCAAAATGTATGCGTGGGTTCCTTAATTGTTAAATAGAGTAAATCTCACAAAGGTTCATATAATTTAATAATATTACAATATAAGATTTTTTTCGTGCGAGAGACTATATGTTGAGAATACAGATGAAAAAGGAATACATAAGATCACCAGGATGTGAGGATCCTTTCCACAGGAATGGGTCTTCATGTACTATTAAAAGGCTGGGGAAACCAATTGAAACAAGTGTACGGATGACTATTGTACTACTTTAAATCATGGAGGAACGGTAATTAACAGAGCAGTTTGAATGAACATAACATAAGCACAAAAAGGTACTTATTGACTTTTCATAAGTCAAAACAAAATAATTTAAACTTTCTCTAAACTATGGAAAAATTATGCTCAACTTCAAACGGCTCAAACTACTCATTTCTTTATAATTTCGAAATTTGACGTACTCGGTTCATATATGAAAGTCCAACGTTTTCAAAAATAAACTAAAAGTCAAAAAAAAAAAAAATCCCTCCAATTACCCTTTATAGACATAACGAGGAGGTCAGGGGAATTTATTTTGATTGAATGGAAACAAGATTTAGATTACCCTTGCTCGGTCTGCCTGGTTTATACTTTTCTGGGACGGCGTGCATCTTTCTCTGGACCTTGTGGCACCATGGCCCCATAGGACCACCAGATTGAAGAAATCATGGTCCGAGTAAAAGTGCTTCATGCGTTACCACAATTTTGAAGTGTCCGACGTCACATCAAACCTCTAAAAAAAGTAAGGTTTGACTAAAAGGTTAAAGGTTGAAGTCATAAATATACACTTCTGGGCCCGTCGAAGACTTTTGCTGATGCCAAACCCCACATCGTCCGGTGCCAAACTCGAAGTACAGCTTTGACGAGTAATTTCCAAGTACATCATAGTCCAAGAAGGGAATAAGAACTTCGTTTGTGGGTTTGATACGAGGAGCAACTAAAGCCAGGTTGATAGCACGAAGTGTCAAGCATAAGATCAAAGTTTGGATGCGGGAAAAAAGTAAATAAATTGCAGAAAAAGAATTTAGTGTTGTATATGGATACTTCGCATGTGTCCTTCCTTCCTAAGAAGTCATCTAGAATCACTTGTCCATGTTCTAATATTTGCTTCCCATGTTCTAGACATGTCTTTTGCATTCTGGACGAGTCCCTTGTGCATTCCGCACATAGACCCCGTGTTTAGGTACGCGTTCAATCATGATGTCCAAACTTTGACCCCGTGCATTACAACTGTTAGCCGGGGATGACTTGGCTATGAAATAACTTTTTATGCATTTTTGTCTGGCTTTTACGGATTTTGCATCGAGCCAACCACAATTTCTCATATGCCACCCATTGTTACCATATGTCTACCAATTGCATATTATTGGGCACCGTTGTTACTATATGTCAACCAATTGCATATTATTGGGTAGTTTTGGGTCTCTCTTATCTTAAAAAGTGAGACTTTCACTTATTGTATATGACTATTGGGTTTAAATTAGTAGTAAGCTGGGTTTTAATATGCTAGTGTTGGGTGATTTTTGACCTTTCTCATCCAAAAATTTAGTTTAAAGGATAAGACTTTTTCTCATATTTATCAAATGACCACTTGCCTCTTCCATAAACGAGGTGGGATAATCTCAACACATATATAACATGTTTGACCATGATCCCCACATCATGAGACTCTATGAACGTGGTTTAACTACCTCTACTTTTATTTCTTATGTTAGCACCGTCCCGAATTTGTCAATGCCAATCTTGCAAAAGTCAAACATTATGTGGCCAAGTCAATGCTAGTCACATCCTTGTCAGCATAATCTCCACAAGATCTAGTGAATAAATTGCTAAATATGAAATGGAAATTGCAAGAAGGTGAACCTTGCTTGGTCCCCGTGCAATTTATCTTCAAGGAGGAAGACGCGTAACAACAGTTTGGGACGGGTGTTTCTTCTCTCTGACCTTTGAATCATTAATAGCAAGGGTTGGCACCGGCCCCCGTACGACCACAAATTAGTGGAAGAATCTGTGGACAAAACCACAAGGATCGGACAATAATACGGACCCTTGAAAGGAGCCTTCAAAAGGTAAAGAATCAACTAGCCGACTTTTATCATATACGGCGGTGTTCTCACATCTTTAGGCTATGTACGCTGTGTGACAAGATTCAAACTTGGTGCGTGCTGTGCATAGCTGCGAGGTTCACTAATGCCTTCTCTATGTGTTCGAGTCTTTCCTGAGAGCTACGAGCTTGAACTATGACCGCCTGTGCCCTAAAGTTAGGACTCCGTTCTCTGAGACAACATTTAAATTGCATTTTGCTATAACCAGGGAAAAAGAGATTATGATTAATTAATACATGGGTGATATGAAAGAAGAACATTGTAGCTCATCCTGGAAACAAGTTGCAATGCCGACCTAATTCATGATGCATGGACCATCCACAGTCACATCTGCCATCTGCCATCACCAAAGGCGGCGGCCGTAGTTGGCACAGTGGCTGGCACTCCTCTCTCAACATGCAATGACCTTGATCATGCGAGGTAATAGATGACCTTACAAATTCGATTAAGAGTGTGAATTTTATTTAGAGATTTGTACACAAAGTTCCATCTGGTAATAGTCACTGTTGACTTAGTAATACTGGTTAGATTTTAACGGAAGTTTGACCCAACAATTTAAATCATATTCAAAGTTCTTTTTTCAAAGATGCACACCTACTTGTCCATGTTATGGACTTGTACTTCCAAATCTTTCATAAGGAGAAAGAAATGAGGATCATTAAGATAAGAGACGTAGACCAACTGCATAAGAAATCAATACATCTAAATTTGCTCCACAGTAAGAATATTTTTATTTTTTGTCAGAAAGTGAATACTTCATTAAACTAATATGTTGACACCTAAACTTTGATTAATCATTTAGTAATTAACTGCAAAAAAATTAGTGATTAATCTTAACCCCTAAACAAAAATATTAGATTTCAATTGCATAATGTATAATTTTAGGAGATTTCTTATATAGTTTACATTAATTACATTAGCATTGGACCAGTGGTAAATGTTTTTGAGCTGAAATATTCAATTAATGGAACCAACAAAAGAAGGCAAAATCACGTGAGAAAAGAGAGGGAGAGACTCTCCGCTAGCCTTGGCCGAGACCTTGTCGTGCCGTCTTGGCCACCATGAAGCCATGGCGGCCCCTTCGCATGGCGACCTATGGCCCGTTAAGCCTTGCCCCGGAACCGCCGTGAGCACTGCCGTACTGAGCTCACTGTCCTCCACCTTGACGATACTCTTGTTCTGGTCTTAACCGTGACCCTGACTACGACTACTGTTCCCTCCCCGCCCTCTCGTCGCCATGATGTTGCTGACCTGTGCTGTCTGCTGCCCTGCCAGATCACTGCTGCTTCGCTTTTGTTGCTGCCGATCCCGCAACGAGCCGCTGCTTCGCCACACCTGCTGCCTCGATGATGCCGAGTCCTCTTTGACGGAACCTCAACGCTGCAACTATCCTTTGTGCCAACAGTGCCACCTTGCTGCCCCGACATCGGCCTGCTGCTACACTCGCTACCTATGCGACCGAGAGCCGAGCCTAGCCCCGATGTAAGCCTCACCATCAACGTGCTAATCCGCGTGCCTGCTGCCCGTCGTCGCTGTCCACCGCCAGACAACCGTTATGATCTGTTGCTGCCCCAAGGCATTTTAGTTCTGTTTTGCAAGTCCGTTTTGTCGAGTTCTTGGCTGTGAGCCGCCATTGATCGTTGCCGTGAAGCCTTAAATTGCGATTCTAGTCTAATCGAATCGTGTCCAAATTTGGAAAGTAAATCTTCAAATTAGCTAATATTTCTATCTTTAATTTATTAGATATATTTTATTGCCTATTTTGAGTGATTCTGCTATATATTTAGTTAAATAATGTATATCCACATTGTCCTAAAACATCGCCCTAAGTTAGGAAAGTTTTCTAACTTAATAACGTGCTTGGACGACGTCTTATCTTTAATTACAAGATACGGTGCTTGGCAACACGGAAAATCGTCCTACCCTATTTATAATCATTTGGATGAGATCGTCGATTTACCTGTTACCAAAATTTAATGAATAACCTTTCATCAAAATCTATAATCATTTGGATATGATCGTTGGTTTATTTTAAAAAACGATAATGTTTCCAAATTTAAATAAAATAATCTTTGTGGATTGCTTTATTAAATTAAATAATTGTCCTTTTGTGTGATTATTTTCATAAAAGAAAATCCAAACAAATGAATTTAATTTAATTGGAATCTTGTTGATAATGAATAACCTTTCATCAAAATCCATAACCATTTGGATATGAAAAATATTTTAACGCACTTTAATCCAACTTTGCACCTACAGAGAAGTTAAAATAAATGAGGTTTGGATTAACATTAAAGGAAAATGTAGTAGCTAAAAAAACAATTGTTGTTTTTATTGGCACTCAAAAGGAGATACCTTTGAGCTCCTAGAATGGTTATAGTTGATGTTGATGGAATGTTTTTCTAAATAAGATAATCTTTGTGAATTGCTTTATTAAATTAAATAATTGTCTTTTTGTGTGATTATTTTCATAAAAGAAAATCCAAAAAAATGAATTTAATTTAATTGGAATCTTGTTGATAACATTGCATATTTTAAATTAGATTGTATGTTTAAATTAGGTAATTAATTTATTCCGAATTTTTAAATAAAAAAATGAAAACATTGCTCTAGAATAAATTAGATTTCCTTTTCTTAATTTAGATTGAATGTTTAATATTGGGCATTTTAATTACGAATTTTCATTAAAAAGAAAACACAAAATACCATGCGCTTGTCACGTAAATTTAGTTCATCTATTGCACATCATTTAGTAATTGCATGTCTTTAGTCTCGAAATCGTTTGACCCAATAATCCTGGCTCGGACACATTGCAAGGCGACCAGATTAAGTTCGATCTTTCTAAAGCTTGCCCTATGTTCATTGTCCACAAGTTGGGTAGGGCCACTTCCAACGATCAAGCTTGTTTTCTCTACCGCCTTTTGCTGCCATGTGTCGTCCTTGCATCTTATCCTTGTATCTTGGTATGGTTGGTTTTCATGTGTCTTGGCGTGAGTCTTCCATTCACTTGTTCATTCTTTGGTCAGTGTGTTCCAAATGCTCGATGTATGTGTCACGGGCCGATCGATTCACTCTCGATTACTCCTTGGCTTACCCATGCGGCCTTAAGGTTTTACCCCTAAGTAGCCTTTCAACACTCGACTCACAAGGGACTTTGTAGAGAGAGAAACTTCTTAGAGAGAGAAGCTATGCTTTTCATATAAATTGTGAATGAATTACAATGAGGGAGGAGACCCCTTTATATACAAGTATAAAGCAAACCGTATATGTAGATCTCCCTTAGATCTAACGGTTGATATTGCACCTCCCCATCTACCAATTACCGACATTTATAACCAAACTACTAGCTACTTGCATTTATAATGTATGCGTACAAATACAGTATCGCCCGCCCCTAGGAGAATACTCTACGTCTCGGGGACATAAGCCGAGAGTCATCAACGTGTCATGCCCGTGCCATGGAAATCTCTTGGACATGCTAACTTTCGGGCCGTGACATTCTCCCCCACCTAATCAGGCGACGCCTTCGTCATGTCTTCGGCATGAAAATCTTCAATCTCTTTCTTGAACTGCCAAAGACTCTCCTCGGGCTCCCAACTGGCTTCACTCTCCGGAAGACCCTTCCATCGGATCAAATACTCGCACTTAGCCACGCAATACCTCTTTCGTGTGACTCGATGCGCCAGATACTCTCGACTTCTTGATCATACAAGGTCTTTGCCCCGAGCGGCAGTTGTTGTGACTCCCCTTGATCCGGGTCTTCCTCATCAATTTGGAAGGGTTTAAGCATACTTACACGAAAACCGGATGTACCTTCAGCTTTGGTGGTAACTCCAGCTTGTATGCGACCTTTCCAACCCGTTGTAGCACTTGAAATGGTCATTCGTAGCGATGGATCAACCCCTTGTGCATGTCCTTGTATCAAAGGACTACGTGCAACTTGGCCAACACTTGGTCTCCAACTTGGAACTTCACGTGCCGTCGCTTCTTATCCGCCCATTTCTTCATGCGTTTGGAGGCCTTGTGTAGACACGCTCATGCCAAGTCCGCCTCTTCTTGCATGTTCTTGGCGAACTTGTATGCGACCGAACCACTCCCCCAGTAACCCGAAGCAATAGTGTTCGGTTGCTGCCCAGTCGCAACCTCGAACGGACTCTAACTGGTCGACTCACTCCGTTGCAAGTTGTAGGAGAACTGGGCTATGTCGATCAGCTTCGCCCAATTCACTTGCGTTGTGCTCACGTAGTGCCAGAGGTAGATCTCCAAGAGTGTATTGACCTACTCCGTCTGACCATCGGTTTGGGGATGCAAACTCGTTGACATGTTTAGCTCCGACCCCAACAGCTTGAACAACTCAGACTAGAATCGTCTCGTGAAGTGGGGATCCCGATCGCTCACGATTGTTTGTGGCACCCCCCAGTACTTCACCACATGCTTTATGAAGAGCTTGGCCACTTCCTCGGTTGGGCAATCCTTTGTCGCAGGCACAAAGGTTACATACTTTGAGAACCGGTCAACCACCACCATTAGAGTTCAACACCCTTCCGACTTCGGCAGGTTGATGATGAAGTCCATGGAAATGCTTTCCCATGGATGAGTTGGAACGGGAAGTAGCTCCAGTAAACCCGAACGATGACCGTTGCTCCAGTTTGTCTTGTTGGCATACCAGACAAGTCTTCACATACGCCTCCATGTTGTCCCGCATTTTAGGCTAGTAGTAGCGATCTTCGACGAGGGCTAACGTGTGGTGGATCCTTAGATGACCCGCCCACTTTAAGTCGTGGCACTCGCGCAAGATTTCCTTCCCCAGCTTCCCATGGAAGAGCACGTACATCCGCCTTCCCTTGGTGTAGAGGAGTTCGTCCTCACACCAAAATTGCTGAGTCTTACCTTCCTTGGCGTACCCGATGAGGGTTTAGGCTCTTAGATCATGCTTTAGCCCCTCCCTTATGCGGTCCAAGAACAGCTCGGTCGACTCATTGAGCTACTTATCAGCTCCATCTTCCGACTCAGCGCATCTGCCACGGAGTTGGCCTTCCCTGGTTTGTACTCCAAAGCGTAGTTGAACTCCTTTAGGAAGTCTTGCCATCGAGCTTGCTTCGGACTCAACTTTTTTTGGGTATGGAAGTAACTCGTGGCCACGTTGTCCGTCTTCATGACGAACTTCGATCCCAGGATGTATTGTCTCCACGTCCGAAGGCAATGCACCACCACGGTCATCTCCTTCTCCTAGACGGTGTATCGACGCTCGGTGTCGTTCAGCTTTCAGGACTCGAATGCCACCGGATGTCCATCTTGCATAAGAATGCCATCGATTGCATAATCAGATGCGTTTGTCTCTACCTCGTAAGATTTGGTGTGGTCGGGCAACGCCAACACTGGCTCTTCGGTCATGGCGGTCTTCAATCGGTCGAAGGCTCTTTGGCATTGATCCATCCACTCCCATGCTTTCTCCTTCTTTAGTAGGTTCGTGAGTGGCACGGTGATGCTCGAGTAACTCCGCACGAACCGTCGGTAGTAGTTGGTGAGGCCCAAGAATGACCTCAACGTAGGTACCTTCATCGACGGCTCCCATTTGATGATCGATTGAATTTTCACCTTGTCCATTCGCACACGTCCGCCCCGACGATGTGCCCCAAGAACGAGACTTCTTCTTAGGTGAAAGCACACTTCTCATGCTTAACATATAGCTTGTTTTGGCACAAGAGTTGGAAGACTTGTCTCAGATGCTCGGTATGCTCTTCGAGCGTCTGACTATACACCACAATATCGTCTAGGTAAACCACTAAAAACCTATCTAGGAAAGGGTGTAGTACCTTGTTCGTAAGCATGCAAAATGTAGCTGGAGTGTTTGTCAAGCCGAACGGTATCACGAGGAACTCGTAAGATCCATACCGCGTCACACATGCGGTCTTCGACGCGTCTCCTTCAGCGATCCAAACTTGATAGGAGCTCAATCGAAGATCTAGCTTGGTAAACCACTGAGCTCCACCAAGTTGATTGAACAGATTCACTATGAGTGGGATCGGGTACTTTTTCTTCACAATTAGCTTGTTTAGTGCTCCGTAGTCAATGCACATCCAAAGTGACCCATCGTGCTTCTTCTGAAATAAGACTGGCGCACCGAACGGGACTTTGGACGGCCGTATGTAACCCGCATCGAGTAGCTCCTTGAGTTGCCTCCTTAAATCTTCCAATTAGGGCGGCGCCATACGATAAGGCACCATGGCAAGCGGTCGAGCATCAGGCACTAGCTTGATCCGGTGATCCACCTCTCTCTTGGGTGGCTACTCCTTCGGCAGCTCCGAAGGCATAACATCCTTGAATGAGTCGAGGACTAGGGTTGCTTTTGTTGGGACTTCTTTCCCTTCACTCTTGTCGTCCTCAATCTTCAAGGCTGCTAAGAAGGTCACTTCACCCTTCCTTGTTCCTTTGGTGAGTCGCATGGCTGAGATCATCTTTCGATCGCAGTTTGACTCCCGATGGACCAGAATCACACCTTGGCAATTTTTGTTCAATACGTATATATACTCGGCAAATGGTACAACTATAGCATGGATCTTATCTAGGAATTTTATCCCAATGATAATATCATAGTCATCAAGGGGAATTACCTCTAGAGTCTCATTGCCCTTCAATTGCCCAAGTTCCAACTCCATGTCCTTTGCGATGCTGATCGCAGGGACTTTCTTGAAGTTCACCGTCTTGAGCCAATCGGCTCCCTTCTCAACCCATAGGTTAAGCTTCTTCGCGGCCTCCTCCGATATGAAGATGTCGGAAGCTCTCATGTCCACGAGCGCACTCATCGTGTTCCTTCCGATCTTTAGGTCCGCGAACGTCAAGCCTTTAGGCTCATTCTCCTTCTTCGACTTGATCGTGCTAAGGAGTCACAACGATCCCAATCGCGCTTCCTCCCTAGGCTCATCCTCTTTGCAAAGAGCGGCCAGCTTGGCTTTATTCGGGCAATCCCGCGCCATGTGCGGACCGTAGAAAAAGAAATAGCTATATGAGCGTTTTGCCCTCCTCCGTTTTGCCCCGCATGAGCCCGGTGAGGATGAGGACCATTTAACGGTCTAGCTCCAGTCGGGCAATTGTTGAATCTACCTCGATCTCCCCCACCAGTGGCTCTATCTCTCGGGTGAGTGTCCGGACGAGATGTGGAAGGCGACGCCTTGTATTCCACAAGCAATTCGGCTACGATCATGGCCATCGTGAGGTCTCCCATGTTGAACCGCTTCAGCTCTTGTTTGGTCCATGGCTTGAGACCACTCATGAATTGGTGGTACCCTTCAACTTTATTCATCGATGGGATTTGGAGTAGCAACTCCAAAACCGCTTGATGCAGTCGCGCACACCACCCTTTTGCTCGAGACGCTTCAGCTCATCACGAGCTTCCTCTTATACATAAGCGGGAAAGTAGTTCCGTCAGAACTCCTCGACGAAACCACCCTAGGTCACGATAGGATTCTCGCACCTATCATCTGACCGACGACGCCACATCAACAAAGCACTATCCGCTAAGTACATAGATGCAGTGTTTACCCGTGTTTGGTTGTTGTTGATTCCCATGGCCTAAAAGTATCGCTCCATGTACCATAGAAAGTTGTCTACGTCCTTGGCCACCCGCGAACCCCGGAATTCCTTTGGCTTCGGCGTGTCCACTCGTGGACCTTGCACCGTGATCACACCGTTCACGTGTGCAGCTTGTGCTTCAACGAGCTTACTTGTAAGCTCCGCTATCTTCGCGCGCATGGCCGCCATTGTGGCCTCCAAGGGTTCGTACCGTTGTGCGAGTTCCTCCTATAGGGTCCCCAGCAACTCGTGGCGGAGTTCTCCTATGTCGGTCTTGAGCTCTTGCACTTCGCAACCAGCTCCTCCCTTCCGGCGTCAACTCCATCCACGGTCTAGGTCAGGTCATCGACCGATCATTGGACATCGGAGACGAACAACTCTAGCTTCGCCATCCGTTGTGCAAGATCCCCCGTCGGATCCTTTGAACCACCACAGGTCTTCTTCCCCTTGGCATCGCCCTTCTCGGTGTTCCGCCCACGATCAGCGTAATCACCACCTAGGCTAGCGCCTCATCAGATCGTGGATCAGCCATTGCACTTGTACTTGGATCACAAATCAGCTTTGATACCACTTGTTACGGGCTGATCGATTCGCTCTCGATCACTCCTTGGCTTTACCCGTGCGGCCTTAAGGTTTTACCCCTAAGCAGCCTTTCAACACTCGACTCACAAAGGACTTTGTAGAGAGAGAAACTTCTTAGAGAGAGAAGCTTTGCTTTTCATCTAACTTGTCAATGAATTACAAAGAAGGAGGAGACCCCTTTATATACAAGTATAAAGCAAACCATATCCGTAGATCTCCCTTAGATCTAACGGTGGAGATTGCATCTCCCCATCTACCAACTACCGGCATTTATAGCCAACTACCAGCTACTCACATTTATAATGTATGCGTACAAATACAGTCTCGCCCGCCCTTAGGAGAATACTCTATGTCTCGGGGACATAAGCCGAGGGTCATCAACGTGTCACGCCCGTGTCATGGAAATCTCTTGGACATGCTAACTTTCGGGCCGTGACATATGCCTCAATCATTGTTGTGATAAAAATGATACCGAGTTTTGATTTATCTTTGTGAAAGGACGTCAATGACTTTTAATATGTTTTCATCCATTTGTAATGTCTTTTGGTTGATGCCGGATGAATCGCCACCAAAGGCGTGAGTTCACCCATATGTCACATCACTTTTATTTTGACACCTGAAACTGTTCGACGAAATGTCTCTAAGAAATATGGTTGTTGTTTCTATCAGAATCTAAAGGTGTTTGTTGTTAAACTTGGTTTTCATGAATAATGAGATCACTTATTTAGGTGTTGGATTGGTCTATAGGAAAAGTTCGATGAAGAGGATGCAGAAAGAGGCGTCGAGTGCAAGAACCCCCGGAGGACGAAGACCACATGCTAATAAAAAAAAAAGGAATTAAAATGGGAGGAAATAAATAGAAGAATAAAAAAGGCAATAAAAAGGGAAGAAAAAGACTTTTAAGGGGAGAGCATCATGCGAATGAAGGGCTGAAGGAGAAAGGTAAGTGGGCTGAGTTGGATTAATTGGGTTGGGCTTGATTTGGTCTAGTGGGCTGGAATTTGAGTGGACTGCTTTAATTTTCATGGGCTAATTGGGGATCAATCATAATGGGCCTTGGCGTAGTGTTTTAGCCCAATCCGATCCAATAGGGCTCGGGCCGGTTTAGTTGGCTCGGTTCTATTGACCCGGCCCGAATATTCAAAATTATATATTCATAATAAATTCATAGTGGGCTGGAATTTGAGTGGACTACTTTAATTTTCATGGGCTAATTGGGGATCAATTCATAGTGGGCCTCGGCGCAGTTTTTTAGCCCAATCTGATCCAATAGGGCTCAGGCCGGTTTAGTTGGCTCGGTTCTATTGACCCGCCCGAATTTCTCTTATATTAATATTCAAAAATATATATTAATAATAAATATTTAAATAAATATTTAAAAATTGGGAAATTGGAAAATTTAAAATTTAAAAATTCGGAAAAGGATAAAAAGGGTTTAAAAATTTTAGGAAATAATAAAGACTTCAAGAAAATTGAAAATCAATAAAAAAATTTAGAGTTTTAGAAAATCATTAAAAAAATTTAATAAAAAATCCAAAAAAATTGGAAAACCCTTTTAAAATATTAGAATTTAAAATTGGATAAGCCTTAGGGCTTTACAATAGAATTTCTTGTTTTGCATTGTTTTTTTTTTATTTGTAGGGATGATATTAAGATGCTTGTGCCATTTCTTTTTATGATAATTGATTGTGCATTTTAATGTTTGGATGCTACTTTATTATTTTAGAATGGTTAGGATGAACCTCAAATTTTTCTAATAGGATGTTATGGTGTTAGTTAGCACATGATTAGGTTAGGTACTCAAAGGGCGCTAGCCTTAGGGTTAACATAATCAAATTCTTGAGTCTTAAAATCTTTAGTTGCATAAATAGTAAAATATCTTCTCGTATCTTATTGGATTTCTAGTCAACCTCAAAAGAAGGCTAGTGGTGACTCCTTTGTTGAAATTTGCATAGGCTTAATTGATTAAAATTTTGAACGCCTGATGTCTCGTAAGATATGGGCTTGAGAGAGCCCAAGTTAATGGAAGGCCGTCGACCCAAAGTTGACGATACCCTTAAATCTAATAGTCTCCATTGCCAAGTGGTTAGTTCACGATAGTCATAAAACAAATTATGCATCATATGTGGTTGTGTTATATTTAAAGAGATTATTCACCTTCATGGAGTGCTGAAGACTATTGTGTTGGATCGTGATTCTAAGTTTTTAAGCTATTTATGGAAGACACTATGTAAAATGCTTGGAACTAGACTCATATTCATCACCACTTGTCATCCCCAAATTGATAGTCAAATGGAGGTAACTAATTGTATCCTTACCACTCTTCTTCAAAGTATGGTGAGTAAATCTTTAAAAGATTGAGATTTGAATTTGGTGCATGGTGAATTTGCTTATAATCAATCACTGAGTTATACCATTGATTGATTATCTTTTGAAGCTGTGTATGGAATTAACCGCCTCACCCCAATCGATTTCATTCCTACTACATCCAACTCCCAACTAAGCTTTGGTGGCAAAAAACAAGCTGAATCGATAAAGAAGCTTCATGATTAGATTCGATCCAAGATCAAAAACGCTAATGAGTCTTATAAGAGGAAAGCCGATTAGCATCATAAGAAGGCTTACTTTCAATCATGTGATCTTGTATGGATTTTATTTGAGGAAGGAGAGATTTCCATCTCGTCGGAAGAACAAGCTCATGCTTAAAGCTGATGGCCCATCTAGAGTTATCGAGCACATCGATGACAATACATATAAGATTGATCTTCTTGAAGAGTTTGGAGTTTTGACAACTTTTAATGTGGGAGACCTTTCTCCTTATTGGGAGGATCAAGATTTTTCAAATTTGAGGACAAATCTCAAAAACCCTAAGGGAGGATGATGTGGGAGCATCCAACTTAGCTCCGTCAACAAACTCAGCATCATTGATAATGATTCAAGCCAAGGTAGAATTTGGGCATAACATCATTCAATGGGTCTATAAATAAAATTATCAATGGAAAAAAACTATCGATCATAAAACTAATTAAGAAGTTGTCAATTCACCATATTAAATGCCGGATTGAAGATTGAACAACATATCAATGGGAGGCTTTTTAGGGCAATTTCCAGGAATATTTAATGAACTCTTAAGTTGGTTGTTTGTTGATGGTGCATGACTTTTGGAAGGCTGAAGAATCAAGAGCACAAGTTTCTATATCTTTTATTGCATCTCTAAGTTCCTAGGAGTCTTAATTGCTATGTAAAGTTTCAATAATAAAAGTTCTAAGTTCTTAGATCTTTATTATGCTTTTTAGTTCGCATGTCTATTAATGATCAAGTAGTTCTAATGTCTATTTAATTGTTGTCTATTTCTTATGTCGTAGTCCTCCTATAAATATAGGAGAGTTCTCAATTGCAAGTAGACGATTTTAATGAATGAGAATATATGATATTTTTCTTTGTGTGAGCAAATATCTTTGGAGAATGGATAACTCCTATTTTGGTCTCTTTATCCAAGTGGATACTCATTGGTGGTTAGCCAATAAGTACTTTATCATCGGCGGATGGTTTTTCCTTTAAACCTTGGTGATGAGCTTTTCATATCCTACTATCCTTTATCCTTGGTGGGTGGCTTGTCCTTTAAGCCTTAGTAGTGGACTTCGTTGATCCCATTTTTATCCTTAGTGGGTGGTGTGTTCCTTATACATCAATGGTGATTGTATTCTATCCAATAATTTAATATTCAACCATTGATAACCATCTCCATAAACACCATTCCCATACACTTATCTAAGAAATTCTCCGTTTTTAGGATCACTTGCCCACGTACTCATCATCATTAAGTCAAGTTGGCGATGTCTTGTACGAAAGGTGACTCCTTAGACTTTGTCTCATCTCACAACCACCACTCAATTGAATAAAAGCTTTTAAAAGTCAGAAACTATGAAAGTCAATATATCAATCAAATCTCTCGGAAGATGATATGCGCGAGGTTGTCGTGCAAAAACAAGTTAATAGTCAAACCTTGCTGACATTTTATATCACTTGAGCCTCCATGGATTGCTATCCACCGCAAACTTATAGAACTCATTTTGTTTGTCTTTCACCATTTATCTAATTTTGGGACTGGATTTTGTCAATTCAAATTGGCTTCAGAGAATTACGCAGGTTTATCAGTAAGTTTGTGAGGCTAGGATATACTAGTGAATGGACAAGCACCATGAGATATCCGAGATTGATATATAGATAATTGACTCACGATACGATCTATTAATCACGAGTGGGTATTTAGATAAATAGATCATATCCGTGTAGACGTGGAT
This sequence comes from Eucalyptus cladocalyx, assembly GCA_017140615.1. Taxonomy (NCBI): domain Eukaryota; kingdom Viridiplantae; phylum Streptophyta; class Magnoliopsida; order Myrtales; family Myrtaceae; genus Eucalyptus; species Eucalyptus cladocalyx. The sequence continues at coordinate 20,873,226 of CM029516.1, forward strand.
CATTTGTTAGACCACATAAATCAGTCAATTTTTCTTTTGATGAATTGATAATCTTTTTGCTTATGTCATGACACGTATGATGGGACTAATTCGTAATTATTAGTAAACAATATATATGTTAACATTGTTAACTTCTGTACGTTTTCAAGTGTAGGTCGTATTCGACGGACACAAAAAAAAGGGTAAGTCGTATGGAAAACTTCAACATAACGATCTATATTCGATGGACACGCAACGTAACAGAAGTTGACGGTGGGATTGTTATCAGGAAACGAAACATTGGCCGAACGGTGATTAGACTTATATTTTAGAGAGAGTTACACAATTTTCGATAGAATAGAATAAAATATTGGGATTGAGAGGGTCCGTTCGAATGTCAGTGTACGGAGAACGTTTTAATAGTCAAGGATCAGTTAATGGGAACGTAGATAAGTATACCCTTGAAGTAATACTTTTAGCATGCAGGAACGGATAAGTCAAGTGGGCTTGCGATTATTCAAATGGATCAGTTAGGCATGAAAGTAAAAGATAATTAAACCTTTAGCACAATGCTTCGCCGAAATTGTATTCTTTGACTTTTTAAAGATTGAGACGGGTCTACGACAATTCTAGACAATATAGATAAATTAAGGACTCATGAAAAAGTCTATCACCCATTTTAAGTTAAGTGTTCTACTAAAACTAACATCATACTACTAATGCCTATATCTTTGAGCGGGTAGCCTTGTAGATTTTGCACACCTTAACTTATATGTGGTCTTCTGACCAAAAGGAAAAAAAAAAATTATCTATAGTCTACACAAATTGCTGATAAACTTTTCAAAATTTATGTGCTGGATTGAGAGATTAAGAGTGTGTTTGGTAACGTTTTTGCTAAAAAATTATTATAGGGAATAAAAATAGAAAAATCTATTTCTATTCTTTTGAACAATTTTTTAACAGAAGAAGATATTTGGTAAATTTGTTTTTGGAATAGAAAAAGAATAGTAACACGTTTGGTAAACTTGTATAATTTTTTTATGTTTCTTTTATTTTTAATTTTCTTTTTCTTTTTCCCTTTTTCCTTTTTTTTTTCTTTTTTCTTCCTTTTGGCTAGTTGCCGGCCTTGGCCATGGCTGGCGACTAGCCGACGAGGGCGGCGGCCTCGCCCAACCATAGCGAGGCTCAGGGCAAGGCTGCCGGCCCTCAATGAGACTCAACGTCACCGGATCTAGGCAAGCTCGATGAGGCTCGACCTCGCTGGGCTACCGCTAGGCGACGCCGAGCCTCATCAGTGGCTGGGCGAGCTCGGCCTTGCCGAATCTAGGCGAGCTCAAGCTCGCCCAACCAAGGCGAGGTCGAGCCTCGCCAGGGGCCGGTGATGCTCGGCCTCGCCGAGGGCTGGCAACCCTCTAGTGAGGTCGCTAACCCTCGACAGCCGGTCGCCAGCGACCGGCCAAAGAAATAAGAAAAAGAAAAGAAAGAAAAGAAAGAAAGGAAAAGAATAGAAAATAGAAAATTGTTTCTTAAAAGTGTTCCAGAAACAAGAAACAAGTTTTTCTTGTTTTTTTTTTATTTCAACTTTGTTCCCTGGAACAGAAACAAGTCCCGAGAACAAAAACGCAAACAAACACGTTTCCATTCTTTTTTTTTTCCCCAAAACAAAAAAAACAGGAATTGTGTTCATAATCAAAAATAAAGAGCACAAACAAAAAGGGCCTAAGAAATTCGTTTTTGGGGTAAGTGTATTAATAGGGCTTTTGGAAATGGTTGTGGAAGGCATTTATATGGGCATGTATGAATGACAAAATGAAGTTGGGATAGTTGAAACTCGGCGCCAACGCCTAAATGATCACACCACATACCAAAGATAAAGAAGTTCACCATCTGGGGATAAAGAAATGCATTACCAGTCAATGATGAAGAGCTTAAGGTTCCCTACTAAATGAATTGGATAAAAATAGAAATTCGCCCACTTGAAGAAAAGCTTATATATGTCAAATTCTAGTCTGGCCAATAAATATGAGAAAACTGCTTTATTTATAGAGATTTGCTTAGGAACTAAAAAAAGCTAAATGATTCGTGGACGTTGACCCTATGTTTTGGCTATTCTATTCAGTCATTTATCACATGAAAATTAAGAATTGATCTCAAATTCTAAGCAAAAATATCATTTGCGTGGTCCACATTTGCATTGATTGTGATGGCTTGGACCCGCAATTTTAATTTTTGAAATGGGAACAGTGACCGAGAAAATTCGGATGTAGATAAGATCGAATTCGAATTTAGGGGGACAAGAAACCCAATTGTGAGATTGAAAATTCTGATTGCAAACCTGAGTGGGAGGCTGAGTGGATTTAAAGATAAAGAAGACAAATCCACCGAGTAAGAGGCCGTGAATTATCCTTCAAGAAAGTGAGTTTTTCGATTTAAATGACTCAGCCAAAGAAAAGATTGGGTGTTTGAATTTAATTAAAAATCTGGAGGCGGGTTTTGTTTGTTTTGAATAAAAACACTTGAAGGAGAGAATCTGATCATAATAGGCAAGGTAGAGTTTGTTTCTTCTTGAACACTTCGAACTGTGATCTTGCAAAAAGGAATCAGTTGAGAGTAAGGATAGATTTTGGTGCAAGCTGGAAACAAAATAATAGAAAAGAAATAGACGAAGTTTAAGTGGAGTAGAGTTGGATTTTTGAAGATTAGTTTAGCCGTAAGAGACATGGTGCCAAATTCGATCAACTCGCACGGATATTCACGGTCAAATAGAGAAAAGTAGAATTTTTTTTTATTGATATCCCATGTAGATAGCATCGATCAGTTAGTGAGTCTTATGCATTATTCTTATTGCATAAAATTTCCTCTTGAAAGAAAATACAAAAAATGAAAATGAAAAAAAGAATTACTAGTCATATAATAATTTAATGGCAATTTTATTAGATCACAGTAGAGTATTAGGTTTGTTGTTTTCATAAAAAAAAATTAAAAAAATAAAATAGCATTTCATATAGTTTGCATTATAGGATTAATCTATAGTTAATTTTCATATCGTAGCAATCATTTCATATTGTTCGCTTTAGGAATTAATTTCATTACATTTCATATAATGAATTCATTATAGTATAACTTGCATGAATTCATGACCTTAGGTTGCCAATGCATATTAGATTAGGGTCACATGATCATAGCATTAATTAAGTCATGTCCATATTTTATAAACAAGAAAACCCAAAAAGAACTAATTGTCATTGCATCTTAGGTATTGAATCGAGTTATTTAGTATAGCTCAGGTCATGCATTGGTCATAGTCATCATCACTTTCATGAATAAATGTTGCATTCATCATTGTGTATTTGTTTCCTAAGTCTAAGCTTGCAAAACCCTAGTCTTGATAGGTGACAAATAGGGGTCTGTTTTTGTTTGCTCATGCATTTCAGGCTCTATGATCTATTCAGCAATTATACTTTTGATTATTGAATGTCTCATTATCAATTGCACACCCACATGTTATCCTTCACATGTTAGGGGCTTTTTGCAAAGACTGCATGCAAAACAATTTGAGATGAAGAGAAAAAGTACCAAAATTGTATTAGATTAATTTAGTGCAATCCATAATGGTAGAGAAGAGCTCGCAGAGGCGAGAGGGGACTCCAACCGAAACCTGGATATTTCCTTTTCCACAAACCCTAATCGCCTAAGTTGCTGTCTGCAACTCTAATCCCTTTCTTGCCACCCTTGCTCCTTCTTCGCTGTTTCTTTACATTACGCTTTCCAATTTTGCAAAATCCCAAAAAAAAAAAAAAAAAAAAACATTAATCGACCATTCTGCTTCGATCCGGTGCCGATTTGTGCTGTTTTTGTCCCATAGATTAGTCTTCTGTGCCGTTTCTTCAATATCAACTTCATCTGGTGATCTTGATGTTGGGGGCCTCTCAAGGTTTTCAGTGCCTTTTCTTCGCAATCAATTTGGTCTGGCGATCTCGCTATTTGGGGGCTTTGACAAGGTGTGCTTTCCGCTACTTTGCACTCAATGCTCGGATGGTTATCTGATTTTATGTTGTTGGTGAATTTTTTGTCACAACCGTTGCTCCTTCACTGGTTCTCTGGCGCTGTGTTGCTGCAGAAGTGGAAGGTGTCGTGAGATCTTGGTTCTATCCATATACAATCGGCTCAAATGTCTCTTCATATAGATCTTTACCTTTTTTCTCACTCTGTTTGGGCGGATGAACTTCGTCTGGCTGTAGGGGACTTCTTATGGTGCTAACCCTTACTCTCTTCAGTATCCCCATACCTGCGGCTTTTGGGTTATCTCTTCATGAGCTCCATTCAATCTCTCACCCATACTCTTCCTGCCCCATAGTGTTCTCTAGCCTTTCTCCATAAGCTTGTAGGTAGCTACCCCCGTTGACAAGTTACTATGGAAGGGAAAGAAGAAAATGAGTTGCAAATAGCTGCACTATGTAAAAGCTTGGGTGATTTGTGGTATGAGGACGATATAGTTGAAGCTTTCATAGCTATCTCACCACAAAAGAAGGCATAATGTAATCGTACTTTATTCGGGAAACATTTTTCAAAACCAAACGTCAACTTTCCTGTTTTTCTTACTACCATGAAGAAAGCTTGGCGATCAAACTCTGTGGTTTGTTTCCAGAAAGAACCAGGTTTTTTTACCTTTGTGTTTCAATCAGAAGAGGAAAAGGAGAGTTCTATAAGATGGTCCCTGGTCTTATTCCAGCAGTCTACTTGTTCTAAAACAATATGTACCTAACATTTTGGAACACTGCTATGACTTTTCCAGCAATGCTTTCTCGGTATGGTTTGGAGGAATTTCTCCTGGATGGAGAACATAAGAAGTATTCCATGACCTGGCAAAGAAAATAGGGCAAGTGTTAGAAGTTCAAGTGGACCCCCAGGGTAATGGACAATACAAAGGAGGTCGGGTTAGAGTGGATCTGGACTTAAAAGTTCCACTAAAATCAAGGGCCATACTAGGATATTGGCACCAAATGGCTATGGGTGGAATTCAAATACGAACGTTTGCCGCATTACTGTTATTCGTGCGGCAGGATTGACCATTACGCCGCCAACTATGAAATCATCCCCTACAATCAATCTAGATGGTTAGCGAACAAGATTGGCAAATTTGGCCCCTAGTTGAAGGTGGAAGCTTGTGACCATAGTCCACATTGGGAAGCGTTTTATGGAAAATTAGAGGAGTATATAGTGGAGGAAACAATACAAGAAAATCTTCCTCCAGCACAGACCATGGAAATAGTAGCCATAGATGAGGGTGGCTCCAACAAAGCTCCTACATGCAGTAAGAAAAGAACACAGAGCTTACATGAACAGGAGATGACAGTAGAACCAGTTGATTGCTCCCTGAAAAACCCAAAACATGGTAAACAGTTAATTTGCTATGAGGCTACTAAACCAATTCTTTCGAAGATGGGCATATGCAACAAGAAGAGTATGAAAGTGTAGAGGGCAAAGAAGCAAAAATGCATTACGCAGAATCAGTTCCTTTATTGATTAATGATATGGACCTCTTGGAGACCCCAATTCAGATCATTAAGGATAGCAATGAGTGGGCCTTGGTGGTTGGCCCTAATAAGCCACCACTGACGAAATGAAAATCATTAGTTGGAATTGTTAGGGGCTGGGCAACCCCTTGACATTCCATGCATTGAGAGCACTAGTTGCTCTTGAAAGGCCCAACCTTATCTTTTTAATGGAAATGAAAAATAAAGCATCGATGGTGGAAGGCATCAAAAGGAAACTCAAATTTTCAAACCTATTTATAGTTAATCCAGAAGGAATTGCAGGAGGCTTAGTTGTTTTGTGGCAAGAAGAAGTGGGGCTTAAACTCAATGAAACTTCTCAAGAATTCATTGACCTGCAGTGTATCGACTCAGTAAGTGGCTATTCCATGAGAATTACCTTTGTTCAAGCCTCAACAAATTTTGGACAAAGGTTAAAGCTATGGTAGCAATTGATGGATTTTCAGCTTACCAACTCTCTCCCTTGGATTTGTATGGGTGATTTCAACGAAATATTATACGTATGGAAGAAAGTGGGGAAAAGAGAAGCAAACAACTATCAAATCACAGCATTAAGAGATTTCCTAAATGCATGCTCTCTAATGGAGATTGAAAGTAAATGGTGCGCTTACACGTGGACAAATAACAGGGAAGGGGAGGATCTTGTTAAAAAACGCCTAGATCGAGTCCTTTCTAATATGGACTGGAGACTTACTTTCCATGATACTGAAGTACAAGCTCTCCCAGCAATCAGCTTAGATCATAGTCCTCTTCTCCCTGTGTTACACCCTAAAAGTCAGCAAAGAAAAAGAGTTTTTAGAATGGAAGCCTACTTGACATACCATGTAGAGTATGGAGAGATTATAAGACAAACATGGAGCAATACATCTTTGAGCCAGACTAGATTCTCAGCAAAGCTAGAAGAAATATCGAAAGCTCTCACTAAGTGGAGTAAAGCAACTTTTGCACATGCTCCAACTCCACTCAGGGCACTCAACCAGAAACTTACTAAACTTAACAATAAACCTCCTCATCCTTCTAGTAAACAGGCAGTCCACCAAATAGTACATCATATTCAACAATTATGGCACCGAGAAGAGAAATTTTGGGGCATACGCTCTCGTATTAACTGGCTACAATGGGGTGATTGAAATAGCAATTTTTTCCATGCAACTACTGTGCAAAGAAGGCAAAGGAATAAGAGCACTATGCTGCAATTGGAAGATCTCAGCTGGTGTAGAGATATTTCAGCTATTAAAACTCATATAGGGACCTTTTTTAGGCACTTGTTCACATCAGCAGGCCCTAGAAATTATCAACCAATTCTGGCTCAATGCCACTGCCCTGTCAATGCGAACATTAATGCACATCTAATGGCTACTCTTATCATGGAAGAAGTTAAGACAATAGTGTTTCAATTGGGGTCCCTCAAAGCCCCGGTCCCGATGGTTTTAACGGTATGTTCTACTATCAATCTTGGGAGGACATCAAATGCGATGTTTTTCAATTGGTGTAGAATTTTTTTAATACAAGTACTCTTGATCCCCATATTAACAAAACACACATTACCTTGATACCGAAGATAAAAAAAAACCTGAAAATATAAGCCAGTTCAGACCAATCAGTTTGTGTAATTTCAACTATAAAATCATCTCCAAAGTTCTAGCCAACAGATTGAAGAATTACCTTTCGGAAATCATCAAGCTTGAATAGGGTGCCTTTGTCCAAGGACGTCAAATCCAGGATAATATACTCATTGTCTAGGAAGTTTTACACCACCTGCGAACCATCAAAAGGAAGAAGAAATCTTAGGCCGTCTTAAAACTGGATATGCAAAAGGCTTATGACAGAATTGAATGGGATTTTCTTATAGATTGCATGCTGAAAATGGGATTTTGTGAGAGATGGGTAACCCTAATTATGCAATGTGTTACTACGGTGTCCCTAAGTGTTATCATCAATGGGGAACCATTTTAGTTTTTCACTCCCTCGCGAGGCCTTAGACAAGGAGATCCCCTCTCGCCATATGTATTTATCCTAGCAGCAAATGTCCTGACATGGATGATGAAAAAGCCACAATGAAGGCAGTATTAAGGGGATAACACTCAACAGGTTCTGCCCTACTCTAACACATCTGCTTTTTGCTGATGATGCAATATTTTTTCTTGAAGGAACTCTTATTGAATACCAAAATCTAGCCAATATCCTTCATCAATATTGTTATGTAATAGGGCAAGCCATTAATTTAAATAAATCAGGGGTTTTCTTTAGCAAAAACTGTCCTCCCCCCTTGAAAAGAAACTTAGCAAACAAACTTAGAGTTCCCATTATAGAAAAAATAGGTAAATACCTTGGTATTCCAACAGAATGGGGGCATACTAAAAAAGAGATGTTTGCTTGGGTATTGGCAAGAGTTAACTCGAAGTTAGCAGGCTGGAAAGAACAATTATTAACAAAAGCGGGCAAAGAAGTTTTGATTAAAAGAGTTGTACAAGCAATCCCCACTTATGCTATGTCAGTTTTTAAATTCCTTATCTCAATCTGTCAAGCTATAGAACGAAGGATTGTAGCTTTTTGGTGGCAGAAAGGTGATGCACATAGAGGCTTGCATTGGAAAAAATGGGAAGTTTTAAAAACCAGGAAAGATGAGGGTGGTTTGGGATTTAAAGACTTGATTAATTTTAACAGGGCCATGCTCGGAAAGCAAGCATGGCGACTAGCTAACCCTCCTTCAGACTTGTGGAGCAGAATTTTGAAAGGCATTTACTATCCAAATGGGGATCTATGGAAGGCAAACAAAGGTCCACGACCGTCTTGGGGATGGCAAATTATCCTAACGGGCAGAGATATAATAGAAGCAGAAGTCAAGTGGAAAGTGGGGGATGGAAAATCTATAAAAATCAGAGAAGATCGATGGCTCCAGTTGGGTGTTTTAGGTGGCCCAGCAAATCAGCATGACCCTATTATGGTATTAGACCTGATCAATGAGGATTTGAAAACCTGGAATGAACCTCTAATACTCAACACTTTTGAAGAAACTACGGCGAATGAAATTTTGGCGATGGACCTCAGCACATACCCAGAGAATGATAGTCTTGTGTGGACAGGAAATAAAACAGGCCACTATACAGTGAAAAGTGGCTATAACCGAGCCACACCCCTCTCTACCATAATGATCTAAACAGAGCATCTTGTTCTTTCACCCCCCCCCCCCCAAGAGCCCTGTGGACTAGAATCTGGACTATTTCTATACCCCCAAAACTGAGAATCCTTTTATGGAGCTTGTGTCAAAATGCTATACCTACACGAGAGAACTTGTACATAAGGCGACTAATTCCTGATCCATTATGTCCTTTATGTTCTAACCACATGGAAACTATAAAACACTTATTTATGCTATGCAAATGGACAACATCTATATGGGCCGACCCTCGCATTATATTATTAGCCATCCCAACAACATCAAGCGGTTTGATATATGGCTTATGGAGGTTTTTAACGAAAAGAAAGGCTTACCGGAGCAAGAACTCATCGCGACCGTACTCTGGAACATCTGGAAGTCCTGGAATCACTTCATCTTTAGAGCCAAACCCCTGCAAACAGCAGATCTCGTGGATCTTACTCAAGAACAACAAAGGAGTTTCAGTCGATGGCAAACTAGAAGAAAGGAAAACCCAAACTCCGGTGCTGAACTTGGAGGGTGGAAGCCGCCGGAAGGGGATGAATTGAAACTCAACATCGACGCTTCATGGCTCCCAGGTGAGTTTCTCTGCTCAATTGCTGGAATCATTCGCGATTCAAAGGGGATGGTGGTTGCAGGATGGATTCGCTTGCGAAGCTAGGGCTTCCTCCTCTCAACAAGCCAAAGTGCTCTCTCTCCTACACGGGTTCATGTACTTGAAGGAAAAAGAAGTCTCGCACGGGTAGAAATCCTCCAGTCAACCGATTAGATGGGTGATTGAAAGTGATAGCTCTAGTTTGGTGGAGATGGTTCTGGGCCGGGCCGACCCCCATGGAATTTAAAGGACATTACCGCAAAATGCTGAGAAATGATGAATTTTTGCAGTCCCATCCAGGTCTTCCATTGTTCACGTGAAGCAAATAGGGCGGTTGATTGGGTGGCCAGATCACACCGCGCTAGGAAACTTCCTGTAAATTGGGTGAGCTATCCTTCTCTTCCTCTCTCGGAAATTCTATGTTCAGAATTCTATCCATCGCTGTCATGTAAGACTCATTTTCTCTAATGAATGAATGAATGAAGTACTTCCTTTTCAAAAAAAAAATTAGCGCAATCAAGTCCTTGTTGTATCCATTAAATCTCTAAATAAAATGTATAGACCAGTTTAATCAACCCTTAATTCTGTAGTAAAATAACAAAGCCCATAAAAGATATTAAGTTGCTTGGTAGAACTTGAAAAGCATCCTGACAGAAAGGTTGTAATAGTGAAATTTAGCAAATAATATGTTAGACCAGTTACACACTTAAAGCCCATAAAAACTAGAACTTGAAAATGACACAGATTCACTTGGGACAGGGAGGAAACCAAATACATATAAGCGGCTTCAGATTTCCCTTTCCGTATTTGACTTCATCTATCTTCTAGCAATGCAAAAGAGAAATTTCTAGGCAATGTGATCACTGTCCCTTTTCTGCAATTCCACCACCTCTGCGTTGGCTGTTTGTCCGGTACCTTCACAACGCCCCACGAGATGTTCTGGTGCGATGTCACCGTTATTGACTTGAGCACGATTGTCTTCCCCAGGAGAAGATCCACTAGTGACGATAACAACCTATCTTCTCCGTCAATTGTAAACCCTACAAACTTAACAAGCTTCAAGTATTTCAGCTGCAAAACGTTGGACTTCACAGTGGGAAAATCCATCCAAAGATGAGGTTCATGCCAATGTTGATGAAAGTAGGGACAGGTCACGCTGCTCCTGCTGGGATCAATCTGCATATTCATATAATGCACATATCTTCAGTCTTACCATTTAAAAAATATGTGGTTATATTTGAAAAAAAAAAGCTTAGAATATTTCATTTTTGTTTATATTTATGGTAGTGGGTTGATGGTGACACTTACTGTGATAAACAACTTTTCCAAGTTTGGGCAGCTATTCAAGAAACAAGTCAATGAATCGCGCTTTGCATTGTCCATTAGATAATCAACCCACCTCAATTGCTTTAACTTGTAAAACTGGAATTCTAGCCTTCCAAAGATGACTCCTGCTGAGCATAGCCACTGTAAACACATGTGGAGTACCCTCGTGAGAAGATGTAGCCGATAGTTCTGTAATAAGACAATTGGAACAAGAAAGAGGTTTACCTCAAAAAGCCACCCACTTGTAGCGAGAGTCTCAACTTCTTTCAAGGAAGAGAGCAGAGAGAGAACTTCTTCACAGTCAAAGTCACCGTTACCAAAAGCACCCTCCAAATCAAGCACCGCATCAACCAAATTCGAAGCATTCTTCATGTGGATTTGGGTCAATAGGCCCTTATACACAAAAGATCTTAAGCCGGTAGCTGAAACAAACACGTTCTCTATGTCCACGCAATCCAAAATCATCAAATTTCTGAGGCTTTCATTCTTCTCGATCCTAATTCTCTTTAGTCCTTCTCACTTCTCAATCTTCAAGCTCTGTAGAAGCTGGCAATTCGTGAGCAAGGAGGAGGCAACGTCCTCAGAGACACTGGAGACCGATCGCAGATGAAGAGTCCTTAGGGTGGATACATTGGTGATGTTGATAGGAGTAATATTACCTAATTCCATTTTCATATGGTAATAACTTTTGTCCTCCTTTTGGCTATGAGAGAAATTGAGATGAAGCTCTTTGTCGACTCCCTTTGTGGCAACGATGGTCACGTCACCCTCGGGGAACAGGAAACAGAGTTTGCGCATCTCCGGGCTCTCGTAAGATCCCAGAAATACGTTGACAGCTTCTAACGAATCTTCAACTGCGTTAACTGCAGCAGTCGTGCCACCACCTGCGGCAAAGCGATTCACCTCGTGGGTGACCAGAGAGACCTCCATTGTGTGGAGAGGAGGCTTGTTCTCACTGCCTCTTTGAGTGGCAGGAAGGAGTTGATTCTTTGGAGGATGTCTTGCGGCAAATTGCTGATCAGATCTACATATTCTTGAGCCATGATGAAATTCTCTGATCTAGAGCTTGAAAATTGCAATCCCCAAAGGAATTGTAATCACAAGAGGTGTGATTCAATTTCTTCTTTTATGTGAGGAGAAGATAAAGCTAGTATGGAACTACTGGACTTGCAAGAGACACGAGTACGAAATTACCCACCCGCCAGCCAGATGTGGTTTTGGGGCAGCTGGCGAGCATTTATATAGGGACACTTCTCCTGCCAAGCTGTCCCTTTGATTTAAAACAAATAATGTTGCTATCATATATCGGAAAGCTTTAGGGTTGGAATCAAAAGTTGAGTGAACCCAATAAAAAAATTGATTTAAAAAGGGAGGAGGGACAGCGAGGGAAATCAAACTCATCCATGTGAAGTACTTGCGTGATAAATAATAATAATAATAATAATAATAATAATAATAATAATTAATAAATAAATAAATAAAATAAAATAAAATAAAATAAAATAAAAAGTATTTGCGTGCGGTTGGAATTGAAGGGTATTTTACTTTTAACGGATATTATAGTTGGTTCCATTCTCCATCCACAGGACGTGGATTCCAATCGAGCCTATTGGTATTATCAAGGTAAAATGGTTAAGTTAGAAAACATTACTTTCTGGCCGGTGACATTTGCAAGAAAACAAGTACATGTCTATGCGATTAATGAAATCATCCTAACGTCATAGTTGAAGTCAAGATGCACACCGGTACATGTATATAATGTCGGACGAAAACATACGAAAGGAACTTTTCTCTACATAGATGACCATCAGTAAGTGGCCACAACCAAAGAGAAGCAGCGACCCATTCTACGTATGGTGACCCGACATGGTTTATTAACATGACATATCCCTAGACTGATCATGTAACTTCAAACTACTAGCAAAACCTCCATTTTTAACTATCTAATTTACTACCAAAACCTTGCTTTGGCCGGTGAGGGGCCTGACGTCCTCGTCCAGGGCCGGTGAGGGTCGACTGGCAACCCTAGCCGACCCTAGCTCAAAAAAAAAAAAAGCAAAAAAAGTAAAAATAAGAAAAATCATAAAATTCAAAATATTATTAAAAATTTACCACGTCAAGCACTAGCGGTCTAGGTTAGCAGTTTTCAGCTAAAAATTGGTCTTGATTGACTCAATTAATAAGAAGTGAAAATATTTATAACTAAATTGACAAGATTGAAAGATTTAAAATTGAAATGATAAAAGTGTAATAAGTTTGAAGTTTTTAGACAATTTTTCTTATTAAAGTACAAACACTTGCACTTGTAGCCCTCTCTGAACCTATCAAAATGGTGATTTCTTTTATCCAGGAAAAAAAAAACGGGGGATGGATTGACATCTCATATTTAAAAACACTTGCGTTTCTTTTGCTCTAATTAACTCCTGTTCACATGAACCTGTACATATACGTGCAACTGCCATCCTTTCTGTCTTTTTTCCATAACAACTTGCATCTTTAAATTTATCCTATTTCGGGAATTGTCAGAGAGAGCACAACAAGTGTTGACTAGCAAAACCCTAAGCCAAAAAGGGTAACATGTCCTTACTCCCTTAAAAGATTATGTCCAATAGTACCCAAAATCAGGCGAACGCACCGGACTAAGTTTCGTATGCACCCAAAATGTATGCGTGGGTTCCTTAATTGTTAAATAGAGTAAATCTCACAAAGGTTCATATAATTTAATAATATTACAATATAAGATTTTTTTTCGTGCGAGAGACTATATGTTGAGAATACAGATGAAAAAGGAATACATAAGATCACCAGGATGTGAGGATCCTTCCACAGGAACGGGTCTTCATGTACTATTAAAAGGCTGGGGAAACCATTTGAAACAAGTGTACGGATGACTATTGTACTACTTTAAATCATGGAGGAACGGTAATTTACAGAGCTGTTTGAACTTATTGAATACATAAGCACAAAAAGGTACTTATTGACTTTTCATAAGTCAAAACAAAATAATTTAAACTTTCTCTAAACTATGGAAAAATTATGCTCAACTTCAAACGGCTCAAACTACTCATTTCTTTATAATTTCGAAATTTGACGTACTCGGTTCATATATGAAAGTCCAACGTTTTCAAAAATAAACTAAAGTCAAAAAATAAAAAAATCCCTCCAAGTACCCTTTATAGACATAACGAGGAGGTCAGGGGAATTTATTTTGATTGAATGGAAACAAGATTTAGATTACCCTTGCTCGGTCTGCCTGGTTTATACTTTTCTGGGACGGCGTGCATCTTTCTCTGGACCTTGTGGCACCATGGCCCCATAGGACCACCAGATTGAAGAAATCATGGTCCGAGTAAACGTGCTTCATGCGTTATCACAATTTTGAAGTGTCCGACGTCACATCAAATTTCTAAAAAAAAGTAAGGTTTGACTATAAGGTTAAAGGTTGAAGTCATAAATATACACTTCTGGGCCCGTCGAAGACTTTTGCTGATGCCAAACCCCACATCGTACGGTGCCAAACCCGAAGTACAGCTTTGACGAGTAATTTCCAAGAACGTCATGGTCCAAGAAGGGAATAAGAACTTCGTTTGTAGAGCAACTAAAGCCAGGTTGATAGCACGAAGTGTCAAGCATAAGATCAAAGTTTGGATGCGGGAAAACGTGAGACTTTCACTTATCATACATGACCACTTGTATATTATTGAATGGTTTTGGGTCTCTCTTATCTCAAAAAGTGAGACTTTCACATATCATATATGATTGTTGGGTTTAGACTTATTAATAAGTTGGGTTTTAATATGTTAGTGTCGGGTGATTTTTGACATTTCTCATCCAAAAATTTAGTTTAAAAGGATAAGACTTTTTTCTTTTTTTCAAATTTATAAAATGACTACTTGCCTGTTCCATAATCAATGTGAGATAATCTCTAACACATATACCACATGTTTGACCATGATCCCCACATCATGAGATTGTATGAACGTGGTTTAACTACCTCTACTTCTATTTCTTATGTTAGCACCGTCCCAAATTTGTCAATGCCAATCCTGCAAATGTCAAACCTTATGTGGCCAAGTCAATGATAGTCACGTCCCTGTCGGCATAATCTCCACAAGATCTAGTGAATAGATTGCTAAATATGAAATGAAAATTGCAAGAAGGTGAACCTTGCTTGGTCCGCTTGCAATTTGTCTTCAAGGAGGAAGACGCGTAACAACAGTTTGGGACGGGTGTTTCTTCTCTCTGACCTTTGAATCATTAATAGCAAGGGTTGGCACCGGCCCCCGTACGACCACAAACTAGTGGAAGAATCTGTGGACAAAAGCACCAGGATCGGACAATAATACGAACCCTTGAAAGGAGCCTCCAAAAAGTAAAGAATCAACTAGCCGACTTTTATCATATACGGCGGAGTTCTCACATCTTTAGGCTATGTACGCTGTGTGACAAGATTCAAACTTACTTGGTGCGTGCTGTGCATAGCTGCGTGGTTCACTAATGCCTTCTCTATGTGTTCGAGTCTTTCCTGAGAGCTACGAGCTTGAACTATGACCGCCTGTTCCCTAAAGTTAGGACTCCGTTCTCTGAGACAACATTTAACTTGCATTTTGCTATAACCAGGGAAAAAGAGATTATGATTAATTAATAAATGGGTGATATGAAAGAACATTGTAGCTCATCCTGGAAACAAGTTGCAATGCCGACCTAATTCATGATGCATGGACCATCCACAGTCACATCTGCCATCTGCCATCACCAAAGGCGGCGGCCGTAGTTGGCACAGTGGCTGGCACTCCTCTCTCAACATGCAATGACCTTGATCATGCGAGGTAATAGATGACCTTACAAATTCGATTAAGAGTGTGAATTTTATTTAGAAATTTGTACACAAAGTTCCATATGTTAATAGTCACTGTTGACTTAGTAATACTGGTTAGATTTTAACGGAAGTTTAACCCAACAATTTAAATCATATTCAAAGTTCTTTTTTCAAAGATGCACACCTACTTGTCCATGTTATTGCCTTGTACTTCCAAATCTTTCAAAGAAATGAGGATCATTAAGATAAGAGATGTAGACCAACTGCATAAGAAATGCAATACATCTAAATTCCGGCAAAAGAACGCTTCAAGTGCCATAACTTTGGCCAAATGGACACTTAGGTGCCATAACTTACGAAAGGTACACTTAAGTGCCACATTCAAAGAAAAACGGATCACTTAAGTCCCACTTTCGCCAAAGTCCGGCCAAAATGCCAACGTGGCGTTTTTCTGGCGAAGCGCCCAAAACGACGTCATTTTGGACGCGACGTGGCAAAACGGTGTCGTTTTGGATTAACGTGGTAAAAAAAATTAAAAAATTAAATTAAATTTAGTTAAAATATTTTTAAAAATAATAATTTAAAACTTAAAAAATTTGAAAAAAATTTAAAATTTAAAATTTAAAAAAAAAAGAAGAAGGGAACGGGGGAGGCGGGCGAGAGCCCTCGGCCTACCGCCGCCGGAAGGGCCGGCAACGGTAGGGGAGGGTCGGCGGGGGTCGCGGGGCCCTAGCCGGGGGCCGGCGACCGGCCGACTCCGCGGCGCGGGCTCGCGAGCCCCCGGATCCGAGCGCGAGGGCTCGCGGCCCTCGCCCGGATCCGAGCGGTGAGGACTCGCGAGCCCTCACCGCCGGTCCGTCCGGGTCGCGACCCGGCGAGGCCCGCGACCCCGCCGGCGCGGTTAGGGCTCGCGAGCCCTCGCTGGTTCTGGGCGAGGGCCGCGAGCCCTCCAGATCCGCGGGCGAGGCTCGCGGCCCTCGCCCGGATCCGGCGGTGAGGACTCACGAGCACTCGCCGCATCGGCCGGGTCACCGACCCACGGCGTGGCCCGCGACCCCGCCGGATGCGGGCGAGGGCTCGCGAGCCTCCGCGGCCGGGCCGGGTCGCGACCCACGGCCGGGGCCGCGACCTTGGCCACCCTCCCCGCCGTCGCCGCCCTTCCGGGCGGCGGCGGGCGGCCGGCGGCGGGGCCGAGGGCCGATCCCTCGGCCGCCTCCCCCACATTGCCTTTTTTTAAAACTTTTTTTTTTTAATATTTTAACTAAATTTAATTTTAAAATTATTAATTTTTAATATTTTACTTAAATTAAATATTTATTTATTTTTTTTCACTTCAATCCAAAAAGCGACGCCGTTTTGACCACATCGGCGTGCCAAACGGCGTCGTGCTTCAGCCGGAAAAAACGCCACGTTGGCGTTTTGGCCGAATTTTTGGTCGAGTGGCACTCAGTGATCCATTTTACTCCGATTTTGGCGGCACTTGTGCACATTTCGTAAGTTATGACATAAGTGTCTCTTTGGCCAAAATTGTGGCACTTGAGGGGTCCGCACGTCTCTAAATTTTCTCCATAGTAAGAATATTTTTATTTTTTGTCAGAAAGTGAATACTTCATTAAACTAGTCTATTGACACCTAAACTTTGACTAATCATTTAGTAATTAACTACAAAAAAATTAGGGATTAATCTTAATCACTAAACAAAAATATTAGAATTCAATTGCAAGGTTTATAGTTTTAGGAGATTTATTATATAGTTTACATTAATTACATTAGCATTGGACCAGTGGTGAATTTTTTAAGCTGAAAAATTCAATAAATGAAACCTACAAAAGAAGGCAAAATCACGTGAGAAAAGAGAGGGAGAGACTCTCCGCTACCCTTGGCCGATACCTCGTTGTGCCGTCTTGGCCACCATGAAGCCATGGCGGCCCCTTCGCATGGCGACCTACGGCCCGTTAAGCCTTGCCCCGGACCCGCCGCGATCAGTGCCGTACTGAGCTCACTGTCCTCCACCTCGACGACACTCTTGTTCTGGTCTTAACCGTGACCCTGACTACGACTACTGTTCCCTCGCCGTCCTCTCGTCGCCATGATGTTGCTGACCTGTGCTGTCTGCTGCCCTGTCAGATCAGTGCTGCTTTGCTTTTGTTGCTGCCGATCCCGCAACGAGCCGCTGCTTCGCCACACCTGCTGCCTCGATGATGCCGAGCCCTCTTTGACGGAGCCTCAACGCGGCAACTATCCTTTGTGCCAACACCGCATCACGCCGCGCCACCTTGCTGCCCCGACATCGGCCTGCTGCTACACTCGCTACCTATGCCGACCGAGAGCCGAGCCTAGCCCCGATGTAAGCCTCACCATCAACGTGCTAATCCGCGAGCCTGCTGCGCGTCGTCGCTGTCCACCGCCAGACAACCGTTATGATCTGTTGCTGCCCCAAGGCATTTTAGTTCTGTTTTGCAAGTCCGTTTAGTCGAGTTCTTGGCTGTGAGCTGCCCGTTGCCGTTGCCATGGCCGCCATTGATCGTTGCCGTGAAGCCTTGAATTGCGATTCTAGTCTAATCGAATCGCGTCCAAATTTGGAAAGTAAATCTTCAAATTAGCTAATATGTCTATCTTTAACTTATTAGATATATTTTATTGCCTATTTTGAGTGATTCTGCTATATATTTAGTTAAATAATGTATATCCACATTGCCCTAAAACATCACCCTAAGTTAGGAAAGTTTTCTAACTTAATAACATGGTTGGATGACGTCTGATCTTTAACTACAAGATATGATGCTCGGCAACGTGGAAAATCTTCCTATCCTATATATAATCATTTGGATGTGATTGTCGATTTACCCGTTACCAAATTTAGCGAATAACCTTTCATCAATATTTATAACCATTTGGATATGATCACTGGTTTATTCTGTTTCCAAATTTAAATAAGATAATCTTTGTGGATTGCTTTATTAAATTAAATAATTGTCCTTTTGTGTGATTATTTTCATAAAAGAAAATCCAAAAAATGAATTGAATTTGATTGGAATCTTGTTGATAACGTTGCATGTTTTGAATTATATTGTATGTTTAAATTAGGTAATTAATTTATTCCGAATTTTTATATTAAAAAATGAAAACATTGCTCTAGAATAAATTAGATTTCCTTTTCTTAATTTAGATAGCATGTTTAATATTGGGCATTTAATTACGAATTTTCATTAAAAAGAAAGCACAAAATACCATGCGTTTGTCACATAAAATTAGTTCATCTATTGCATGTCATTTAGTAATTGCATGTTTAGAGTCATTAATTTAAAATATGTGGCATGTTACTATCCGCAATTAAAATTAAGTCATTTAATTAATGTTTATGGCATATATTTTGCATGTAAGGTTGCATGTCGCATCTCACATGTCAATTTAGTATAGGCATATTTTTGAACGTCATTGCGTTGCACATAGTTTAACTTTCATCAAAATAAGAGAGAACCAAAAAAATGTTGAGTGATTGCATGGTAATTAGAATTCATATTTAAAATTGTTGATGTGATTTTTAAACTAATATTACAGATGCTTTCGTTGTTTTAAGATAAGTCTTGCCATTTATTTGTTACTTTATTGGGTGTTACATTGGTGGCCTACTAAACATTTTTCCATAAAATAAACAATTTAATGCATCTCAAGTGTCACAACTTGACACAATGGGACACATAAGTGCTAAAACTTCTAAAATATATACTTATATCAAAATCAAAGAATAAATGAACATTTAAGTGTCAATGGTGAGAATCTCCGACCAAATAGTTGACGTGGTTTTTTGGTGCAAATTCTAAATAATGATGCATTTTTAATTTTTTTTTATCCACGTAGATAGGGCGAGCGATGTTGCGTCATTTATGTAGACTATGTTAAACAACACCATTTTGGCACTTAAGTGATTACTTTCTGAACATAAATGTTCACTTTGAACTATGAATGACACTTAAGTGATTGCTTATGCTATAACTTGACATTTAGTGAGCCTTTTTTAACCACAATTGACACTTAAGTGAACATGAAGGATGACGTCATTTTAGACAAGGATTGTTGAGTAGACATTCTAGCCACATAGACCGGTTTTGTCAATAATATAACGCCACATTCGATTTCCATCAAGTTCATTGAAATTGGTACTTAATTGTCCAATTTTCAGAAAAATGTTTACCTTTTGTCAACTTTAGCACTTATGTGTTCCCCATGTCATTTTTGTCAAGTTATGGCACTAGGGATGTTCTGTACCTTGAAAAAAATGGTACTCAAATGGCATTAGAGAAATATAGTGAAACCAAGTTTCCATACCGAAAATCTCTAGTTCGTAAGAGTAAAGTATTTCTCCCGATACTTTATTTGGAGTTTCTAATAATCAATTATAAATTGATTAGTGGCGACTCTTATTGGAAAATATTTGCATGTAAAGAATTTAAATCCTAAGTCACGAATTAGTTTGGGTTTGGGAGAGGTTGAGTTGAATCTAGGCTTAATAATTTATTAGCCAAACCTCTAGACAATGCATCACGAGGGTGGGTCGTAACATAGTCCAAGATATTAGGGCTTACCAAAAGGGCTTATGTACATAAAAGATCCCAAAGAGCCTAGGGAGGGGAGAGGACAAGACCCGGTTCAAAGGTGAAGAGTTTCTTTGTGGGCTTTTGCTATAACCAATGCGCAACTATGTTGGCCTCTCTAAAATAAATAATGGGCTAATCAAATATTACAAAATAAGAATAATATATCTTGCACTCATGCTAAGGGTGTGAGCTTCCCAAGTGAACTAATGAGGGCTCTTTAACGAGTTGACCAAGTCTAAGTTGTCGGTCTCAACCAAGATTACTTTGTGCCTTAAAGAGAGAAAATGAGCTAGGGCTTCAAAGAGGGCTTGAGCTTCTACCATGGACGCTACTACCGACACCAGTGATTGTCTAGCTCCATCCAGTAATCTCCCGGCGGAATCACGGCATACAAATGCAATAGATCCTCACACCAGGTTCGTAAGATATTTCACTATTTATCTTAAAGGTTCCAGCTTTCCGTGGAATCTAAGTTTGTGAAGAGCTTCCGATTTCATCTCCAAAACTGCTTCGTTTGGGATTCCATTTTCTAAAACTCTTCAATCCTACTAAGGTCGTGTCCACAAGGCTACTCGCGTATAGTTTTTTCCTTCTGAATATGGCTTGTTGCGTGATTTCCAAATTTGCCAAAGGACTGAGGCGATGGTCTCCAAATCTGGTAAGAAACTGGAGTTCTTCCTTAGATGTCCAACCCAGGTCTCCATTGGAGTCGAGTTAGACCCTGAGTAGAAAAGTGAATATTCAGCAATGGGTTTGCCCAAGCTTCCTTCATCTAAGAACACAACAAGAACATGTGCTCAATAGTTTCAATACTTTGATTGCATAGAGAGCATATTGGGTCAGGTAAAATTTTCCCTCGATACAAGCTATCCTTCGTTGGGAGTGCATTATGGCATACATCCCTTATAAATATTCTGGCTTCGGGGGAAATATGTATATTCCATATGTTTATCCATAGAGAGCGATGAGGTTGGAATAACGTTGACGTCTGGTTTCCACTTTATTTATCTCCTATATCTGCCTCAACAGAGTACTTACATGCTTGTGTGCACGTCAATACAAGTTGGTCATTCTCTGTTTGGGGGATAATTTGAATTGCAAGAATTTCACACAATTTGGTCATTGAAATTCTCTTTTAAAGGGACTTCATTCCATCGATTCTCCTCCCTTAAAATAAATGCAAAGACAATTGTGGTTCATCCCTTTTGGTAGAGCCTTCTAAGACTCCTTTCCCCGACCATTTATCCTCTCTGGTTCTTATTCTTGTTCCATTCCCTATCACACGCATAACTAAGGGAGATATAGAATGTCTTCCCAGAATCAAGCTTTGCCAACCCCTCAAGAGGCGTTGTCCCTTTCCAACTCGCCATAAGTCTCCTCGGGTTGTTACTAATAGTTAGGCGTTAATAATACAATCTAGGGGGTGAATAGGTTGTTCACTTTGACAATCTTTTTGCAGAAATTAGCAAACGCTAAGTAAAAATGTGGCTAAGCTGATGTTTCAAAACTCATGAGTACATTGTGTGCTTATGGAAGTAATAAGAGAGAAAAGTAGTAACACACAATGTCATATAGTGCTTTGGTTTTATACTCAAGCTTACATCCTTCAAACTAATAGACACAAGTTGGGCTGAATTGCACTTGTAATTTGCTCAATGAGTTACAATTGGCAAACACTAATCTTTTTACATGATAGATCATGCTATCAAGACTCAGTTGTTCCTATTACTATTGGACACTTAGTCTTTAGCACAATTATTAAAGCAACAAGATTGCAATACTTTGGGAAATAGATGAATAAGATTGTTTTGCTCTGAATAAAGTTTCTAGCAAATTTTTGGTCTCTTGTTTATGGATGTGTCTAATAGGTGGCCTAAGAGATCTTCTCTTTTATACTCATCTTCAATCTTTTCGTTGGAGATAATTTGGAGAAGCAAGAAACCATCAGAGTTTCCATTGATGCTCTTGTCCAAAGATAGAACTGCTTTACGATCCTTTTTCCTAAACATTTGCAAGCTACTTGAAAATAGCTTCTGCTGTTGTACTGTCATTATAGCTTGTGACAAACCTATCAAACGATGGTTGTTTTACAGAACCAACAAACATTATCAAACGAACGTTGTTGCACCATTACCAGTGACATCTACATCAGCTAATCTTTGGGTTCGTTTGTGTCGTCTATGGAAAAAACGTATAAGGACATCTGGTGGTCTTTTCCATAGTAAATATTATACTAAGGATAGTTTAAAAATCATCAAAATCACTTGGACATGTTTCTCCAACAGTTATGTTGCTAGGCTTGCTTTAATAACATAACTTTGTTAAAAGCGAGCAAGTCCTTAGATCCCCATCCTTCCATATCATTTCTCATCTTTAGAATATCCCACCTCTTCTAGTGAATTCCATCATTATTTCCATTAGTTTTCCACAAGAAAGATGCTAGTTTTTGCTCAATCATTTTGCACAGCAACAAGGAGATTTGAATGACATAGCATATCATGGACGGGCTTGCACACCACTTTAATCATAATTTCTTCCCCTACTTTGGACATCAATTTCTTCCAGCTTGGTGCTCACTCGTCCCAAAATCCAAGCAAACATCCATTTCTTTGATACTCTCCAATCCAAAGGAATCCCAAGATATTTCCCCATTTTTATCAACAATAGGCATTCTCAGTTTTTTTTTTGGGGTCATAACAGGCATTCTTAATTCTTTTGCCATATTTTATTTTAACTTTTGAGGGTAGTCGCTACTAAAGTAAATCCCGATTTGTCCAAGTTTATGACTTGTCCAAAAGCTACACAACATTGGGTCAAAACTGATGCCACATTCTGACATCGAATATCTTCCCATCTAGAAAGAATATGGAGTCATCCGTGAAAAGAAAATCAAAAAGGGTAGGACACCACTTGTTAAATTTGATTCCTCTAATGTTGCCATTATTAATTGTTGTCTTCACGAGAAAAGACAACACATTAGCCACCGGAATGAATAATTAGGGGGATAATAGATCTCCTTGCCTAATCCCTTGTGCTGCAATATTGAAGAGGCTTTCCATTAAATTTAACTTTGAACAAGACGATTGTGACACATTGCATTATCCACTCCGCTCATATCACATCAAAGCTTATTTTAATCAAACATGCCTCCAAGAGCTTCCATCACACTCGATTATATGCCTTCTTCATATCTAGCTTTGTAATTGCTTGAAATTTCTTTATTCTTTTCCTAACTCTGATTTGATTTAGCACCTCTTACTAAATGAAGATATTATCTTGAATTTGCCTTCCTCCAATAAACATGCTCTGTTTTGTAGCTATTGGATTCGGTAGCAATAGTTTCATTCTATTTGCTAGCACTTTAGAAATGATTTCATACCCAACAAGTGTACAAGCTAAAAGGACGGTATTGGTCTAATCTCTCGAGATTGGGAACCTTTGGGATAAATGAAATGATGTTCCTGTTTAACTCTGGCTGTAGAACTCAGTTTTGAAAAAAAAAATCCTTTATTGCCTTTAAGACATCATATTGAAACTCTACCCAATTTTGCTTATAGAAGAGCCCACTAAGGCCATCTGACCAGGTACTTTAAAGGCACCAAGATTAAAAAAAAAAAAAAATGCATTTTTTACTTCTTCCAAGGTCACATAAGCCAGTAGCAAATGGTTCACTTCTTCTATCCCCACATGAGGACATTGATCTAGGACAGGACAAAAAGCTTCGGAGCCAACAGATTGGTAAAGTTCTCGAAAGAATTGCATCGTAATTTCTTTTGGTTGGCTTGGTTCTTTAACCCAAATATCTTCAGAGACTTCCAAAATTGAAATTAGGTTCCTTGTTGTCGCTGAACCGTGATAGTATGAAAAATTTAGTATTTTTGTTGTCATATTTAAGACAATTAATTCTTAATCTCAACCTCTAATACATCTCTTCTTGCCTCCATAATGTCTCAATCTCCCTCTATAGGTTCTTGACTTTTTTTTCTTTATCAAAAGAACCCCTGGTGTTGTTGATGCACTATAGAAGTTCTTGCTTTAGTAAGTCAATCTTCTTGTGATCATTCCCAAAGGTCTTCTCACTCCATTCAGATAAAGCAATAGTCGTAGCATGTAATTTTCCAACTAAATCCTCCATGATTGATTAGAGAGTCCCAATTTTCTTTAGTAACTTCTCTACATTCATCACTTTCAAGCCAAAGCACTTCGAGCTTGAACTCCTTTCAATTAAATGGGTCAGTCCGAAAAGATATTAGGATGGGGCTATGATCTGACCATACGGCTGGAAGTGCCAATGCTTCCACTTCAAGGAATATTAACCTCCATTTATTAGTGCAAACCAAGTGAGCACAAGTGAACGTGCACCCCTTACTCTCTGTGTCCATGAATGAACATGCATCTGGAAAATTCTGGAAAATAATCATTCTATAATTCTCAGCCATATTTTTCCCCTTTCTTCCAATGGAATAATACTTCATTGAAATCTCCGAAACACACCCAAGGTAGCACCTTCATGAAACTTATCATTTGTAATTCCTCCCATAGTTGAAGCCTCTTCTAGAAGACATAAGGAGCATGAACAAAAAGTAACTCTCATTTCCTTAAAACTACTCATTTCTTCACATCTCTAATTCACATAATCCTCAATTTGTGTATCAATCTTAAGAACAATTCTATCATCCCATAAAACAGGCAAACCCCTGCAGATCCAACAAGATTCACTACCAAATAATTCTGAAACTTGTCTTTTCTTTATTCTTTGAATAACCTCTTCCTAATTTTTAGTCTCCATTAAGAACACCACAATGGGCCTATAGCAAGCCACTAAGACTGTTAGTTCTTGGACTATCAAGGGTGTGTCCAACCCCTAACAATTCCAACATTGAAACTTCATTCTTCACTTGGTAACTTATTAGCGCTAGCCACCAAAGTCCATATATCGTTGTCTTCAATTGTGCAAACTAATGTTTTAAGTAATTGGGTTTCATCCAACCAAATGGGAGTTGGAGATAATGATTGATAGTGGGTAAACCTCTTCT
The DNA here is from genome assembly GCA_017140615.1 of Eucalyptus cladocalyx. Lineage (NCBI taxonomy): Eukaryota > Viridiplantae > Streptophyta > Magnoliopsida > Myrtales > Myrtaceae > Eucalyptus > Eucalyptus cladocalyx. Next base: position 20,898,294 of record CM029516.1, read on the forward strand.
ATTTTTTATTTAGGGGGGGGGGGGGGTTTAGTTCATCATTGCACCTTTTTCTTTTAGCTTGAACACTTGTTTGGATGAGTTGGTCACCCTTGCCTTTTCCCTGGGTGGGTCTTATAAGCAAAAGGATTCCTTTCCTAGCGTTCGAGTTGACTAACTCTTGTAAATTGTTACTTGTAGGTTCAGCAAGCATGGGTCTAGACCCTCCATTTTATGTAGTATTTAGGAATCTAGGATGACTTGAACATCCTCCTAATTTTCCATTTGTTCTATGATGTTTTAGGAATAAGTTTTTCAGGTTCATCCTCCTTTGATTCCTTTAGGAATAAAACACTTTCTGATAAGGAATGTGCTCCAAACTCTTGGTCAACTACCCTACCCATCTTCGTCCTAAATTTTCCTCCAAAGAGAACAATAGTGCATAAGTTTGCATAGTGGCCAACCTTGGAACAAGAATAGTAGAAGAAAAGAGGTATTTCATATTTAAAATCAAACCAGATCTTTTTGCGCCCTTGCCCAACCAAGTAGCCAACTCACAAGTCCTCCTGAATATCTAGCTCCACTTTCGCCTTCCAATTATCTGTACTGCAAGGCCCTTAGCATCTTTTCTCACTTCCAACACTTTCCCCAGCAAGCTAGCTATTTTCTCCACAATTCCAATATAATTCCATTTGAGAGTGAGGCCAAAAGAAAAATGACCTGGAATTTTTTTTTTTATTTTTGGCTTGTTTTATCCCACTCTGAAGATTTCAAAAGTAGTAGATGATTAGAGAAAGGCCAAAGCCCCATTTTTAGAACTTGATTTTTTTTCTTCTTCATTGCAAAAAGTAAAGCTAAATATACCATTTCCCAAAGGTTTCGTTGTTACACTATCATTCCCCCATGGTCTCTTCATTTTCGTCTAGAAGGCTTGAAAAGTAATGCTAAGGTTTTTATAAAGCTAAAATAGAAGGCAAAACTGGCATTCCATTATTTTTTCATCGTAAAATTCTTCATCCAAAAAAGTAATGATGTATTCATATGGTAATTTACCTAATTTATTGCAGAGAATTCCATACGCTCAATGGCATCATTCTCCCCTTCCATCAACACCACATGCAAACTGAGCTTAGATCCAAGAAGAGCAAGAATAGAGGGCAACCCTAAACCTCAATTAGGACACAAATTCTCCTTGAGGGCAGCCCTAAACACGCACCATACAAACTCACCTTGCCTCGGCACGTCCTTACATATTAGTGCATCACATATGCATTTATAGATACACAAGCATAATTAATAACTGGAACACATACTTTTCATCTTTCAAATACTTATATGGGTCCCGATTATAACGTAAAACCGTTATGACACGTCCATATTGTGTCACACAATTTTCCCCCATAATCAAGCACAATAACACAACCATTTAGGAGAGTTCCAATTATTATAACCCATCGACCCCAGCCAACTCAACAGTCGGCAGTCATCCAGCATAACTGGACATCCTCCCGCTCCGTTGAGCACGGTAACGTCTAGCACTACACGCATAGACGGCATTCCATAAAGGAGCATCGGCCCGGCCTCCACCGCGACTCGGCATCCGTTGATGTGGGGCATCCAAACTTAATCAGGCATCGCCCCCCATCCCCGCGACTCTCGTTGGGTGACGGGTTTCGATAGTGACCATATGAGCACATATTTGGCCAAGACTACCATGTTTTGCGTTCAAATACCTCGTTTTCAAATAATGAACTTAACAACTTTTCTTCATATTAAAAATCCTGATAAAAATAATCGTGTGTGGTCAAATATTTAAATCGAACAATCAAACTAAGTACACTCTCATTTAAAATTACATGGTTTTATATAGTACATAAAAATTGTCGTCAAAAACCGACACATGTTATTTTTCTATTTAAATGCCCGTAAAACCGAGTTTTATACTAAAAGTCAATAACTATCATCAAGCATTCAATTGCACATATAAACCATCAAATTCATGTATAAATTCATCAACATGAACGAGCGTAAAATTTCACGAAATGGCTAATCCGTCACTAATTATGCTAATTACGATTAATTAATTAAATTGCGATTAATTAAACTAATCGCGATTAATTAAGTAAATCCAACTTAATTAACCTAATAACTTAACCATGATTAACTAACCTAACCAAACTAACCTAACTAAGCTAGTTACACTAACCTAGGATTAACTAACTAATCCGCATTAATACTAATCTAACCCCTTAAGCGCACTTAACAACCTAATCACGGATTAGGGAGTTAACTCATCGGATTAGGACGGTGGTGGGCTCATGGTGATGGCGGTGAGAACCGGAGACTATCGTGTCTCGAATGGAAGCTTGGATCGGCAAGGTGGGCTCACAGCCAAGGCTAGACTCGGTTTTGTTTGGGTTGGACGATGGACGTGGAGCTACTGTGGCCGAGACGGCATCTAGTCAGCTAGACTTGGCTAGACGTGGAGAAGTTGGAGCATGGTTGTTGGCGGTGAGGCGGTTGTGCATGGAGTTGTCGGTTGCTGGTGGTGGGTGTGAAGTGGTGCGGTGATGGCTGGTCGGAACGTGGAGGCGAGTTGGTGTTGTGGTGGTGGTAACGCTAGGATTGCGTTGCGGTGGCAGTGAGGTGGCGTGTTGGTCGACTGGAGCTGGTGGATGGGCGGTTGCTGGTGGGAGGGGAAATGGAGGAATTAGGCTCGACAGCATGAAGAAGAAGAAGTGAACCGGAGATGGGGGGGGGCGGAGGGGTTCACAGATGAATGGGAGGGAATTGGAGAGAGAAAGGGGGGGGGGGTTCACAGATGAATGGGAGGGAATTGGAGAGAGAAAGGGAGAAAATGAAAGTCCATGCAACAACCAATGAAAAGCCTTGAGAAAATATCAAACACTCATCACTTGTGCCTCCAAAGTTTTTAGCCCTAAGGGTCAAGTGATCATCCAATGAGAAATTAACTCTAATTTCTCACATATAAACCATTTTTGGCAGCCAAATAATCTATTTAATTAGCCCCTCCGAATTTCCTTTATTTTCTTTTTATCCTCAAAATTGATTTTTTCGCAAAATTCTAGACTCGATGAAAATTTGCTGAAAGATGAGATGACCTCCTATAAATGAATCGTGACACGCTCTGACATTTGATTCCCGAAACCGAATTCAATTTCGTGATTAAAATTGATCGAGCGCGATTTTAGTATGACCCAACCTATCGGGTAGCTTTTAGGGATTTTAGCGCAGTTAACTCGTGGTTGATAATTTTTTATTCACATTTATGCATCTCCGACTCATAGGCAACTCTCGGTTGTTATAAAAATCACGAGGTTTCAATTATGTGTCTTGAGTATAATATCAATAGAAAATCAGGTTATCGTTATTCAACGTGAATATCGCAATCATGCGGAATCACTCGCAATTCAACTATGGATTTCCATCGAATTGACTTATATCCATTCGCTAATCAATTTATAATGGTATTGTATTGACCCTTGCTGATTATTACGGTCGAGCGATCAATTTCCAATCGAATTCTTTAGTCCATCGCATTTATATCCATTAACGGCTTCACCTAATAGATTAGTTAACTTGTGAGGGGACAGCTTTGAGTAAAATGACCATGAGCGCATCGACAAAAACAACCATTTTATACATTTGAGACCGAGTCAAATTTCAGGATGTCACAACTCTTCCTCTCTTGTAAAAATTTTCATCATCAAAATTTAAACTATTACAATTCTTCTACAAAATGGTGGGGGTATTGACATCTTCATCGACTTCTCGCTTTCTCACGTGGCTCCTTCCGTTCTATGGTGTTGCCAAACCACTTTAACTAAAGGGATCATCTTATTGCATATCACTTGCTTCTTTTGATCCACTATTCGAACCGGTCTCTCCACGTATGAGACTCTCTCGTCCATGTCTAATTCCTCGAAATTTAGCTTGTGGGTTGGGTCAAATTCGTACTTTCTTAACATCGACACGTGGAAGACGTCATGTACTTAAGCAAGTCTTAGCGACAACACGAGATGATATGCCAGAGTCCCAATTCACTCCAAAATTTTAAAGGGATCGACGTACCTCGTACTTAACTTTCATTTCTTGCCAAAACGCGAAGTACCCCTCATCAATGACACTTTGAGGAATACGTGTTCACCAACTTGGAACTCCAATTGTCTCTGCCACTTGTTTGCATAACTCTTCTGACGACTTTGAGTGGTCTTGAGTCTTTCTTGAATGACTTTAACGGCGTTGACTGACTGCTCTCCAACTTCATCCCAACAAACAGGAGTTCTGTAGGCTCTGCCATACAACACTTCAAACGGTGCCATCTGGATATTCTGCTAATAACTGTTGTTATAGGCAAACTCAACTAGATGAAGCTGTTCCCCCTAGCTTCCTTCGAAGTCCTTGAGGGTTTAAATCATCCTCTTAGACTGGCCATTCGTCTGCAAATGATAAGCCGTGCTGTACTGCAGCTTCATTCCCAAGGCAGTTTGCAACTTTTCCAAAAAGCTGCCATGAACTTTGGGTCTTGATTTGATGTGATTGTCATTGGTACTCCATGAAGACGAACTATCTGTCGCATGTACAATTCAGCATATATGTCCAATGCAAAGTCCTTTCGAACGGTAATGAAGTGAGCAGATTTCGTCAATCTGTCAACTATAGCCCATATGGAATCATTACCTCGATGACTTCTCGGTAATCCCATCACAAAATCCATTGTGATATGTTCCCATTTCCAACTCGAGAATCTCAAGAGGTTGCAAAAGTCCTCCAGGCTTACAATGATGTGCTTTCACTTGCTGGCATGTCTGACACTTAGCAACGTGTCTGGCAATATCCGTCTTCATACCGGTCCACCAATAGTGCTAACACAGATTCTAAACATTTTTGTACTGCTTGGATGAATACTATAATTACTACGATGGGCTTCTGACAAGATCTCCTCCTTAAGCTCCGTATTGCCAGGTACACACAATCGTCAACGGAACTTTAATGTTCCATCCTCGGTAACTTGAAAGTCAGCTTTCCTATTTTCCGCATCCTCCTGTAGAATTTTCTGAATCTCAGGGTCTGTCAACTGCAACGTCTTAATCCTTATATGCACTTCCAGTTCAATTCTAAGGGTAGCCATGAGACTTGAAAGGTGGCCTACCTCAAATTTGAAATCTGAATCTCGAGCTCCTTCGAGTAGAATCCATTCCTAAACCATTATATGCGCAATCGAAGATTTTCGACTTAGTGCATCCTCAACTTTATTGGGCTTTTCTAGGATGATTTAGGATGTCGCAATCATAGTCCTTGAGAAGTTCCATCCAATGACGTTGCGTCATGTTCAACTCCTTCTAAGAAAATAAATATTTTAGACTCTAGTGGTTCGTAAAGATCTGGAACCTTTCTCCGCATAAATAATGTCTCCAAATCTTTAGAGCAAAGATGATCGCTATGAGTTCTAAGTCATGAGTCAAATAATTCAACTTATGAGACCTCAGCTGATAGGACGTGTATGCAACAACTCTCCCATGTTGCATTAAAATGCAGCCTAGTCCTTGATACGACGCATTTCTATAGATCTCATATCCTCCAAGTCTAGACGGAATCATTAACACTGGTGCAGTAGTCAGTCTCTACTTAAGCTCTTTAAAACTATGCTTGCACTTATTTGTCAATACGAACTTCTCTTCCTTCTTCAGCAATCGAGGCAAAGGCATGGCTATTATAGAGAATCTTTCCACGAACCGTCTATAATAACCTGCTAATCCCAAGAAACTTTTGATCTCAGTCACTATCGTTGGTCTTGGCTAGTTTATCACAGCTTCAATCTTGGTCGGGTCCACGGAAATCCCTTCATCAGAAATCATGTGACCAAAGAAAGCTACACAAGTCAGCCAAAACTCGCACTTACTAAACTTGGCGTATAGCCCATGTTTCTCATAAGGTCTGAAGTATCATCCTTAAGTGTCTTTCATGCTCCTCTGGACTTCTCGAGTACACCAAGATATCGTCGATAAACACAATCACGAATTGGTCCAAGTATTCCTTAAACACTCGATTCATCATATCCATGAAAGTAGCTGGGGCATTGGTTAAACCAAACGGCATTATGGTGAATTCATAATGGTCGTAACGTATAGGAAAAGCCATCTTTGGTATATCATTCTTCTTAATCTTCAATTGATGATACCTTGTCCTCTGGTCGATCTTGGAAAATATTGACACTCTCAATAACTGATCAAGCAAGTTGTCAATCCTTGGCAACGGATACTTATTCTTGATTGTCACCTAGTTAAGTTGTCAATAGTCAATGCAAAGGCACAAAGAACCATCATTCTTCCTTACAAACAGAATTGGTGCTCCCTAAGGTGATGCATTAGTACATATAAATCCCTTGTCTAACAACTCATGCATCTTGCACTTTCAGTTCCTTCAATTTTGACAATGCCATATGGTAAGGAGCCTTAGAAATTGGCTCCATCCCAGGGACCAACTCAATTACAAACTCAATCTCCATTTTGGGGCAAATCAAGTAATTCCTCAGGAAACACGCCAAAAATTCCTGTAGCACGACAATGTTTTCCATATTCGGCTCATCAACTATCGTATTCACTATAGTTGTCGAATAACCTTGGCAACCCACCTCTAACAAATGGGTTGTTTCAAGCAACGAGATTAAAGTAATCGAAGGTCCTCCTCGACTTCCGATAAACTCGAAAATTTCACCTGCTAATGGGTTAAACTGAATCATTTTACGATAATAGTCCACAATAGCTTATTACTTGGTGAGCTAGTCAAAATCAAACATGGCTAGTACAATCAAATCTATCATTTCTTCTCGCTCACCAATTACTAACTTGCAACCAAGACACCTTATCGTAGACAACATTTTATCCTTTAACAGGGTAGATATGCTAATAACTGTTCCCAATGGTTCTAGACTCAATCCTACTAACTTAATGAATTGCTTAGCAATAAATGAATGCGTAGCTCCAAGATCAAATAAAACATAAGCAGCATGGTCGTTCAGCGAGACCGTACCTGTAACCATGTCTCGTGAGTCCTCTGCCTCCCTTCGAGTGACAGCATACACCCTTCCTTGCATTAGAGGCCTATTCAAACTACCTTACGGTGCGCTCCACGATGCACTCCCTCTTGGTTGTCCCATTTGCAGTAGTGGTGCCTATGCTCCCGTGGGCTTACGCAGATAGTCCTTGATCTAGTGGTCATGCTGGCCACATCCATCGCAAGCTCCCATCCTAGTAAAACACAGGGCTAATCCATATCTTCTTCCACAAAAATGACACACACCTTTTCGGTTGGGTGCCGACTTTCCTATTCCACCTTTTCGATTGGGAGGTATGGAATACCACTCTCCTGACATCGACCTCTTCCCAAACCGATTGTAATCTTTGTTGGGCTCGAATCACAACCCAGAAGCAGCGGCTTGCTCACTTAGGTTCCTCTCAATTAGCTAGGCCCTCTCGTACTGCACGTTGTAGTTCTTAAGGTTCAGCAGCACTAGTGGATCCTTAATCTTTGGCCTTAATCTGTCTCTGAACCTCCTCGCCCTGTCCACCAGGTTTTCAATTAGCCTCGATGTGTACTTAGATAACTTTGCAAACTTTGCCTCGTACTATTCCACTTACATCAGACCCTGACACAAACATTGGAATTCAGCCATTTTCTACTCTCTAGGTGCAGTCTGAAAAGTAGTTCTCATAGAAAACCTTCACGAAGACATTCCACTCTGAAATTGTACCTTCGAGAAACACTCTCCCTCTGGTGACTTCCCACCAAGTGCTTGCATTGCCTTGCAATTGGTAGGCCGCTAGGACTACCTTGTCTTCCTTAGAGCACATCAACAGTGCGAAGACCTTCTCTGGTGAACCTCGGTGGTTTCAACTTCAAGAATTGCTCCACTAGTTTATGCATGAGCCGTTCAGCATTCCCATTTCCAAGTGGGATTTCAACAAGTGCGGCAGCAAAAGCGTAATGACATCGATGGCAGTAGTGGCGGCAGCGGTTATCACACCCCGAACCCCGAGCATACGCACATCCCTCTGTAGTCGATTAAAAATGTGACGTCCCAGGACGTGTCACTGACCCATTCTTTTTTTCTTTTGATTAAACGCATGCGGAAGCGAATTAAATACAACACCCATTCAATCATCAGACACAAGTATAGTAAAAACATGACAACCATTTCCGAAAACAACATATTCATTTATCGACTATTAATCCTAGGAAGTTTAATACTTACAAGCCTTCCTACAGCCACTTCCTAATGAGCCTATCAAAAACCTTCAGGGACTAGGGTCAACCTAAACTTCACTAGCAATGGGGCTAGCCAAAAGGTGTCGCATCTCACGTCCACAGAATCTACACTTAGCAGATCTCCATGCTACAGCCCTGAAAAAGGTTAACCACGATGGGGTGAAATAATTTTCAGTGAGTCAAAACCTGAAACCCCGATTAGGACGCAAATTCGCCTCGAAGGCATTCCTAAACATGCACCATACAAAACTCACCTCGCCTCGGCGCGTCCCTGCATGTTAGCTCATCACATATGCTATTATGAATGCAGCAAGCATAATTTAATAACCATAACAAATCATTTTAATCACATGAGTCCCGATTATAAGGCCAAACCATTATGACACATCCCATACCATGCCACGCAATTTTGTTCCATAATCAGGCATAACTATCACAACCATTCAGGCGTGTTCCAATTATTACGACCCATCAACCACGGTCAACTTAACAGTCGGCGGTCATTTGGGGTAACCGGGCATCATCCTGCCTCATCGGGCATGGCAATGTCTACCATCCTCCGCCTAGATGGCATTTCACACAGGGGTTTCGTTCCGAAATCCATCCATAACGGCAATGTCTAGTATCCTCTGCCTAGACGGAATTCCACACAGGAGCATCATCCCGCATAAACACATTAGGAAGGATTCCACTTAGTGACCATGCAAGCACATCATCAATCAACCAATTTCTTATCTTTCATCAGTTAGCCCAAAACACCAAAATCCATTTTTAAACAATAAACCTTGCACTCTTTTCTTTTTTTCAAGACCTTCCAAAATAAATTCGTAGGTGCTTGCGTACTCAAAATTAATCCGTCAAATTTGACATGCACCTAGTTTAAAACCTCATTGTTTTATTGAGCAAATGAGATTTGGTGTCCAAACCCGACACCTAAATTTTCTTTCTATTTAAATGCTCAAGGACATCTCTTGCAATAATAATAAACAATCATCATCGAAAAATCATTCTCATAATATCATGAATAAGTTCTCAGTATACCAAAAATCAACCAAATCACAAAATATTCATTTCCTAGCTAGCAAGATACCTAAAAATCAACCAAACCACAACCGTCCCCAACTGGCAGAAACCGGGTCCACTTGCGTGTCTCTATGATTAATTCCAAAAACCTAACAAAATGAGTTTATAAAATTCTCAAATTTGAATATGTTATAAAGAACACTTAAACAAACACTTTTTATGAAGAGACCTTAACCCAGATCTTTCTATAATAAGAGCAGTAAATCACCCAAACAGTTATCAAAATTGTGTCCGTGTCCAGAATTTATGTTTTACAAAATTAGTTTGGTTTGAGATCCAAAACTTGTCTGTTTGTTGTGAAATTTGACTATACTAAACTTCAAGATGGGGTGAAAATCTTTTGTGAAGAAACTATTTCGAAAATCGAACCCTAAGAGTTGATAAAATCCTTTAAATACCAAAAGGTCACTAGTTCCAACACCAACCGAGATTCTGCTTTGCATGTAATGAAACTGAAATCTTATTCTTTTAAATCCATAAAATCTTGAGTAAAATATATATCATAACTGAAGATATTTAGAACATTTTTCAAGAAGAAAATAACCTCAAATTCGTAGCACGTTTAACCCACGAAAATGGCAAACGGTGAGGGTGCAATACCGATCTAGAGAAACTAAACCACCATCATTAGTTGTGGCATCCTAAAATCTCGTGACAACCTCTGGAGTACCATGAACCATGATTAGGTAATGGAAGTGCCATTGGATTTTGTATTAGCCATTGAATTAATGAATTTCAATTAATTTAAGGCCGAGCATTGTAATGGACGATTGTTTGGATGGAGATGTGTCTACAAGTGACCCAAGGATTTTATTAAGGTGCAAATTGATATAGAAATCTTATTCTTGGTGGTGCACTTTATAAGTAGAATTTTATTGATTTAAATTACAAATTTTTGTGGGCTTATAAGTTGAAATTAGGTGTTAATTTAAATGACGGTTAAATGGAATAGGAATAGGAGAGGATGGGCTGATTTTTAGGCCCAAAGACCATCCAACCAGCCCACGCCACCTCCTATTCGACTGGCCCATGAAGGTCCAAGGCCGGCCTAGCCTTGAAGCCCCTAAACTTTGCATGTGAATCACCAAGTGGCATGGAGGAGAAGCCAAGTGCGGCTGCCCCCATTGGCTTCCTTAGGCAGCTACATGCAATCAAATGATTGCAAATGATTGTAGGGGAAGAAAACTAAAGAGAGGGAGGAGGATTGATGAGGGGAATTGACCAAGAGAGAGAGAGAGAGTGTCGTCCGAGAGAGAAAGGGAAACTGAGAGAGAGGAAGAGAGAAAGAGAGGAAGCGGGTGTGCAAGAGGAAGAAGAAGAAGAAGACCGTCATTGCATCGCCTAGTCCCGTCGTTTTTGCTGTGTTTTCCTTCGATTTAAGGCAAGTGAAGTCCTAAAACCTACCCCTTGCATTGCTGTGTTGTGTTTGTACTAGATGGTAAATCTTTGTTGCGGTAGATGGGATGAAATTTCGGAGCTTTGAAGAGAGATTCGTTGGTCTAGCATGCTGTTTCTGGAAAGACCAGTCCGACCATCCATGAGTTTGTGTGCTGTATGTGACTTTTTAGTTGGAATCTTGTTTCAATCTCTTCATAAAAGTTGTATAGAACACCTTGAGGAACAACATAATAAAATTTGAGGCAAAACGAACAAGTATTAGTTAGTGAAATGATTTTTCTTTGGAGAAATTAAATCTGGAATTCGTTGTGCTGACCTTTAGAGATTTCATGGTCTGTAAAGTAACATTCTTGTGAAAATATCACTTTGATTTATTAATGAAAATTGTAGTGTATTTATTGAGGTAGAACATATCAAAATTTTAGAGGAAATGAACAAAAATAGGTTGGTGAAATCGTTGTTCTTTGAAGAAACTGGATCTGGAAAAAAAAAACGCTACCTCGACCCAATATGATTTCGTGATTTTTATAAAATAATACAGTTAAAATTGATCGTGTGTCCTTAATGAAAGTTGTAGGTAATATTTTGAGGGATAATATACTAAAACTTTAGAAGAAATGAACATATGTAGGTTGGTGAAATGAGTTTCTTTTGAAAGATGATAATCTGGGAAAAGATGACACCAAAAACGGGGGGAATAAGTCATCTATATCTATTAATCTAGAATGATTTGGGTTTCAATGTATTCATGAGATATTTACCTTTAAGACTGCTCTATAGCATGTCAAAATTTCAGAATTTTTGGAGTTCATTTGGGTATTTAATTTAAATTTCTTCCGAAACTGTGCAAGTTGAAATATTGAAGTTTTGAGAACTGTGATGCATGGACTATACTGTTTTGTGTGAGATTCTTTTGGCATGGAGTTATTCATGAGATATCTGCCTTTAGGTCTCGTCTATAATGTGTCAATTTTTCAGAATTTATTAATGTCATTTACTAATTTTTTTGGAGTTTTAATTAGAGGATTGCATTATGATTTACCCAAAACATTGATGTGTTTTGAAAAATAAATGAATTTATCCATGTGATGTAATACCTTGAGTGGTTGATCTTGCTGCATATGTGATGACATATGGCATGTTATGAGGCATGAAAAATTGGTTGAGACTCTTGATATTATTGCATAAAATGCCATGTTGAAATTGAGATACATGTGTGAATATAAATTAAGAAAATAACGAGACCGTCGGAGGTATGAGCCGACAATGCCCCGGGAGTGTTGGGATGCCCGAAGTGTGTGTGCCGGATGTCCTCGGGAGTTTCGAGATGCCCGGAGTGTGTGTGCCGAAAGCCTTGGAGGTGTGCGCCGGGGGGATAGCTCGTGATGCTAGTTGGGATATGAGATGCCCGGAGTGTGTGTGCCGAATGCCCGGAGGTGTGTGCCGGAGGTTCCTCGTGATGCCAAGTTGAATGCAAGTGATAAATTGTGGGATGCAAACACTGGTCCCTGGAAAGATAAAAATTGAGACTGTATCGTGCGCATGGATATATGCATGAATGCTTGATAATAAGTGCATTGTGGTATATGCACATATGGCATGAATATATGCATGAATGCTTGATGATAACTGCATTGTGGTATATGCACATATGGCATGGTGATATATGCATGGCTACAAGGTAAGGTATGCTTGAATGCATGAATGATATGTGTTTTATTCTTGATTGTTTTGTTTGACACATTGAGTAGTTTGGTGGATCTTTACTGCTGAGTGGTTGTACTCACCACTTTTGGGAATTAACATTTCAGATTAGAAAGATGGCTTTGCTACGCGGTACTTACTATGGCATACCTATTGATGTTGATATGGAGTGTACAGAGCATGTCTATGTCGGTGCTCCTGGTTTAGTTTTTATTCGAGTCCGTGTCCTGGCGATGTACAATGTGGGTTGAGCTGATGGCCCGGTTATCCAGGAGTTTTTATCTGTCCATGTCCGACATGATGGAGTTATGTTTGGGATGTTACTGCCGCCGCCGCCACCCGATGCACCAAATTGGGTATGATGGTGTGTATAGTTGATGGGAGCTGACACTTTTTGGAGATAGTCGACACTTGTTGATGGAGGGTGGTACATGTTCGATGTAGAATCGAGTCTTTTTTGGGTGGTAGCCAAGTATAGTTAAAATCTTGGCCTTTTTGTTGTATCGACCTTGATGTCCATCATGAAAATATAAATAAGAGTGAATCGGCTTTATCTTTTCTTATGGTGCGTAGTTGGTGTGCATTGCATGATGGTTATTGGAGGGAAAGATGGTGAGACTTGTTTATGCTTCCACAAATAAGTTGCGCTAGGACCGCTTAAAAAAAAAAAAATCCTTAGTCAAAGGGTATCGGTCTGTGAAGTTATATAAGATCGGGTAATTAAGAGAGATCACCTGTGGCGACCTCAGGCAAATCGGGGGTGCCACATTAGTACTAATCTAACCAAATTAGATTAATACTAATCCATTTTAAGGCTAATTTAACCAAGCTAGATTAACACTAATCTATCTTAAGGCTAATCTAACCAAACTATATTAACATTAATCCATCTTAAGGTTAATCTAACCAAACTAATTAACACTATTCTAACCCCTTAAGCACAATTAATAACCTAATCAGGGATTAGGGAGTTAACTCACCGGAATTTAACAGTGGCTAGCTCATAGTGACAGCGGTGAAAACTCGAGACAACTGTGTCTCCAACAGAAATCAACCGACAATGGGAAAAGGCCCTACAAGGCTCACGGCGAAGGGGTTTTGGTTATGTGGGCTAGCTAGTCGGGCTTGGCTGTGGCGATGCTGGGAGCGAGGCGGGTGGCTGGCAATACTACATTTTGGCCCCATCCAAATGCTGATAATTCAAGGAACTATACTTGACGATGGTTCGATTTGATCTGATCTGGAAATGGTGTCCATGACATATATATTCCAATTTTGGACTTGACTAGTATCCTTTAATCCTTCAAAAGGACCCTTCAGTGAAATGAGATGTATACATCGATTGGAAGTTGGGGATTTGATCCAGGTGCAACATATAACCTTTTTTCCTTTCGTCGTCATTTTCTGTGAGCAAGTGTGGAGTGAATATGCTATTTGAATCCAAACCGTTAGATCTGGGTTGTCTCATGTGAGGTCAATGTGCGTCTCACCAAATCAATGAATGAGGAAGGGGAACAAGAACTTGGTTGCAGAATATATATAGAAGTCCAGTTTTCTTTTCCCTCATCAGAAGCGATATCAGACAAATGCAGAGCGAAAATGTAAGAAAAAAACCGTTCTTTCCCCTATCCTTTCAGCATAAATATTTAAGGAAAAAAAAACTCACTTTCTTTCCCCTTACCTTTGAGCGAAAATACTTACAAAATAATATAAAAAAATCGTTTTCTTTCCCTCACCTTCGAGCAGAAATATTAAAAATAAAATTCCCTACCTTTGAGCGGGGAAAGAAAAGGTAGGGAAAGAAAAACGGCTTTTTTAAATATTTCTGCTTCATTGTTTAATATCAATTCTGATATAGCTAGTACGAGTACCTAGAGAGGGGTGAATAGGTATATAAAATATTTTTCATGATGATTGCACAATACTTAGACAGTTGAAGGATTTGCGACAAATAATAATCAATGTAAGACTGAGTAAAGGAAAGAGAGAATTGAACACGCGGTTTATAGTGGTTTGGCTTATTTCAAGCCTACGTCCACTCTTCTGCACTGACAGTCAATTGGCTGGATTCTACTATGAACAAAGAGATGTTACAGCGTTGATCTTCCTTGATTTCTAGGTGTAGATGATCTACCACACTCACTCAAGGTATCACCAAGTATAGACACTCTCTTTGTATACAATTTCGCTCAAACTGTATCGACTAATAATCAACGTGCTTCAGACTCTGGAATTTGTCTATTGATCACGTTACAAACACAACTAGAACGTCTTCCTTTTTATACTCCTTTATGCCATCATACTCGTTGGCACTTACCAAAGGAATTCCTCCAATCTACCCGTTGGACGGAATCAATCAAGAAGATCATTCGAGCTATTAAAGGAACCTGACGATAGCCCATCAATCTTGTTCGCCCATACAATCAGGATCTTGGTTTCCAAGAATAGAACATTCCAAGAATATTTCGTCGACCATCGGATATTCAAACGATCTTGATTACGAATAAAAGAGTCCGTTATAATTATCCAGCCAAGAGATCTTTTCCAGAGGATAGGACTAAATCCTCAACCAAATACTTCAGTTCTGGATTGCCTTCGTCACTGGATTAGAAGAACTGTCAATGAGAATAGTCTTGAGTCTTGAGTCTTGAGTCTTGAGTCTTGAGTTTGGTGATCTGAAAACCTTCGACTCTAAGGTCTGCATTTATCCGACTAGACTGATAGAGATGTTTTGTCAGCTTCAAAATATTCTGGAAAGATTTCTCCGACAATCTCCCCATTTTTGATGGTGACAAAACTTTCTTGTAGATTTCAACAACTTTAACCTGCAAAATATTACTCAAGCAATATAGCTATCTCATAAAGATTAATAAAACAACCAGACTCTGCATCCACAGAAAATCGGTTAGTCTTTCATGAGTAATACCATACAACAACACTTTGATATAAATGCAAACGGTCAAGCATCAATCAAAATCCACACTCAAGTCAGTCAAGTTCAAGTTCACACCCAAGTTCACTCAAGTCATGCTCAAAAAACAAACATAACCACAAAAACAAATTTAAAGTCAAGTTTAAAGTTCGTTCAAATTGCAATTCTCCCCCTTTTTGTCATCATTAAAAAGGTGAGAAAAGAGTCAAGTCTTCTTGGGAATGCGCACAATCTGGAAATCTCCCATCGACTGTACGATCCCTTCTAGCCTCTTCAAGTCTTCCCGTAGATGAGCTACCTCTTCTCCTTTGGCATTGTCTTGAATTTGAAGAGCGAGGTCTTTCAATTGATCCGCTATGGTAACAGAAGATGCTTGTCCAGCATTCTTCATGACTTCAAGTTCACAGTCCAGAGCATAGATTTGACCCTTCATTTCCAGAAGAACATCAAGAATACGACGAAAATCTGCTGTATTGTCTGTCTGTGTGCTCGCATTTGCTTTCTCGGATGGAGTGAAGTCAGACGATGGAACTTCTGTGTAATCTTGTAGATTTGATGTTGATGTATCATGTCCTTCGTCAGGCATTTGAGAAGCCTGAAAATCTTCTGTATTTGTTGGTGAGCGACTTACACCTTCATTGATGACAGCATGTGGTGTAGTTCTTCCTTGCTCGCCATCTCCCCCTGTCTCTAGGACCTCAAATGGGGAAGAGTGATGGTCATGCTCTTCAGCATCTGCAGACTTTTATTTCTCTGCTTCTTCTTCTTCTTCAGCTTCTTTCTCTTTCTCTTTCTCTTGCCGCTTCTCTGCTTCACTGTTCTTTGCTTGCTCCTCTTCTTCTCTCTGTTCTTTTTCCTCTGCTTCTTTTTCTTTCGTCTGTCGTTCTGTTGATTCAGGTACAAAATGTCTAGTTCTTATTAATGCAGAGATAGTGAGATCTTCCTCTTCTTCTTCTTCCTCCAAGATAAGAGTTCTTTTCTTTTTGGATGGAGTACTTATGGGCTCCTTCCCTTTTCTCTTAGATGAAGAAGATACTGGAGTCTTCACTTTGAACTTCTCCATTGCCTTATCAAGCTCTTTCAGACACATTTTTGTCAGCATTTTCAGACCTACCACCATTTTGTCGCATGGTTGAACACAAAGAGTGTGTGGAGGTTCAATGTTCAAGTGTCTGAAGATCTTGGTCACAAGACCTGGGTAAGGCAATTGGCCATTGTCCTTCGCCATTGCTCTGTACATGTGAAAGAGAATGGTGTGAGAGAGAGAGAACTTCTTCCCTGTATTGATCGCGTACATTAATTTTGCCTCGGAGTTAGACACGTCCGTCTTGGATATAGACTTTGGCCTGATACAGTTGATCACAATTTTGTGAAGCAAGATGTTAATAGCACGCATTCTTCTCGTAGGTAATTCTTCCCTCTGTAGACCCGTCTTTGACAAGCTCCAAAGGTGGCACGAGCAATCGAAACTTTGATTGGTTGATAACGTTCTCGTTCAACTCCAATTATGTCAGCCAACATGTCCACATCTATGACATGGTCTTGGTCTCGAACACTGAAAGATATTCTATTCGGATCTAAAAAACTAAGATTAGAATAGAAGTATGCTGTTAATTGTGCATAATCGTTTGTGGTATGGGAGCAAAATTGCTCAAGTTGAAGCAGATTGAACTTCTCCCTTAAGTTCACATTAATGGCAACCAAGAAATCGAAATCAACACTTCTAGGGTTTATCACCCCTCGTTTTAACATTCGAAGAACAGATTTTCCTGTTCTTTCGATTTAAACAAATCCATCCTTTTTCCCTTCACCTTCGCAAAGAACACCCATTCTAGGTTGAAATTCACTTAACATTTTATCATCATCATTCCCGTCAGTGGGATTTAATCCTCCTACACGAGGGTCACTTGGAATGTTCGCAAGTGCTTCCTCAGCCTTTCCTTTGGGAGCAATTCCCAAATCCTCCATTTTTCGCAGAAAGATATACTCATTCCCATAATTTTTATCTTTAAGGAAATCATCTATATAGTTTAGCGGAGTACCGCACTTTTCAACGCACGATAGAGCTTGTAAATATGAGAGGGTTTTTGGACTCTTACGAGTGGTCTGCGTCCTCGATTATTTCTTCCTCCGGTTGTTGACTCGCATCCCGTGGGGTAGATGGTGAAGAGTGACTTGGAGGAGAGTGAATCGGGCTCTGTTCTTTGACTCGATAATTCTTCCTCTTCGGTAAGATCAAAATGGGTAGGCCCCTCTCTCATTCTCTGTGGTCCCCTGTTCGCGATTCTTGAAGACTTTCTCGAAGAAGACTTCCTTCCTTGTCGTTGAAAGATTCATTTACTCGCTTTTCCAAGAGAAGATGACAACTTTCTCGAAAATGAGCACGAAGTAGAGACATGATTGGGAGGAGAATGCTTTTTAGGGTTTTGAAGATTGGAAAATGAAAACTATATATATATATAACTCAGTTTTGAAAAGGGAAGTTCAATCGGCACAAGGAAAGTGTACGAACACTTCTTTTTAAAATCAATAACTGCCAAAATTAATCCTTTTGAAAAGACAAGTTTTCGTTTTTCATGGAGACTACAAAATAACTGAACGAAAGATCATACCTTTTCGAGTTTAGATAAAATAGCAACTTACAGTCCATTGCCATCAATGTCTGAGTCTGAGGATTTAGAGTTTGAGGGATTAGAGTCTAAGAGTTGGAGAGTCTCTAGACTTTAACTTCTTCGAGCTTCATAATGTTGAGTCTGGAACGGATAAAGTCGAATTGATTTTTCTCCAAAGGCTTTGTGAATATATCCGCTAGTTGACTTTTTGAATCAACAAATTGAATCGAGATTTCTCCATTTTGAATCTGATCTCTAATGAAGTGATGTCGAATCTCTATATGCTTTGCTCTTGAATGAAGGATTGGATTCTTAGTGAGATTGATTGCGCTAGTGTTGTCACATCTAATCTCTGTGCATGAGTCTTCAATTCCAAAGTCTTGTAGCTGTTGTTTTATCCATAGAATTTGCGAACAGCAACTTCCAAGAGCTACATACTCAGCTTATGTTGTTAAGAGAGCCACAGTGCTTTGTTTCTTTGAAAACCAAGACATTGTCCTGTTTCCAAGCAATTGGCAAGTTCCCGAAGTGCTCTTTCTATCGACTCTGCAACCGGCCAGATCTGCGTCTGAGTATCCCAAAAGATTAAAATCTCCCTTCTTAGGATACCAAAGACCGATGCTTGAAGATGAAGCAACGTATTTGATAATACGTTTTGCAGCACTGAGATGGGATTCTTTAGGATCTGATTGAAACCTAGCACAGATGCAAACACTTAACAAAATGTCAGGTCTAGAAGCGGTAAGATAAAGAAGTGATCCGATGATGCTCCCGTACAGCTTTTGATCAACTTTCTTCCTTCTTCATCTTTGTCTATCTTCAAAGAACATGACATTGGTATGTCGATCTTTTTGCACTTTTCCAGTCCAAACCTTTTGACAAGATCATTAGCATATTTTTCTTAATAAATAAAAGTTCTTTCCTTCAATTGTTTTATTTGAAGACCAAGAAAGAACGTTAACTATCATATTCATTTCAAACTCATCCTGCATAGACTTTGAAAATTTCTTGCACAGACTTTCATTAGAAGATCCAAAAATAATATCGTCTATATATATTTGAACAAGTAAAAAGCTTTTGTTTTTTTTTTTTTTTGATAAATAAGGTAGTATCTACTTTACCTTTGACAAAACCATTATGTATTAAAAACTTACTTAGTCTGTCGTACCAAGCTCGAGGTGCTTGCTTTAAACCATACAAGGCCTTTTTCAGTCTGAAAACTGAGTCTGGCTTCTTTGGGTCTTCAAACCTTGGAGGTTGTTCCACGTAAACTTCCTCATGGATAAATCCATTTAGGAAGGCACTTTTGACGTCCATTTGGAATAACCTGAAATTTTTATAACAGGCAAACGCAAGTAATAGACGAATAGCTTTTAACCTTGGTACTGGAGCGTAAGTCTCATCATAGTCTATTCCTTCTTCTTGCGTATATCCCTTGGCCACGAGTCTTGCTTTGTTTCGTACGACTTTTCCTTTCTCATTTATCTTGTTCCCGAACACCCATTTAGCTCCAATAACAGCTTTGCCTTTTGGTTTAGATGTCAATTCCCAGACATCATTAATGTTGAACTGTCTGAGCTCTTCTTGCATAGCTTCAATCCAACTTTTATCAGATAAAGCTTCTTCTATGCTTTTTGGTTCAATTTCAGAAATGAGAGCCACAGCACTAGACTCTTCACGCCTTTTGGATCTGGTACGAATTCCTTCATTAATTTCACCGATAATGAGATCTTTAGGATGATTGGACTTATGCTTCCAGTTACTGGTTGATTTTTCTGGTTGATGATCTCTTTCTTTATTTGAATTTTCACGATCAGCTTGATGTTGGTCTTCCAGAGTCTGAGAAGCTTCTTGAGTTGTAAGCTTTGGAGGGTCTGGAGCAGGTTCAGACTCTTCATGATGAGTCTGACCGGATTCATATTGCGTAGAGTCTTGAAATTTGACATTCATTGACTCCTCCACAGACTGACTCTTCTTGTTGTAGACTCTGTAGGCTTTGCTTGATGTAGAATATCCAAGGAAGATGTCTTCATCTGATCTTTCTTCAAACTTACCAACTCGATCTTTAGCATTTTTCAATATAAAGCATTTGCAACCAAACACATGAAAGTATGAAACAATAGGCTTCTTACATTTGAATAACTCGTAAGGGGTTTTCTCTAGAATAGGTCTTAAGAAGACTCTATTGATGATATAGCACGCTGTTAAAACAGCTTCAGCCCAAAATCGTGAAGAAATCTTACTTTCAATTAAAAGAGTTCTAGCCATTTCTTGAAGAGATTTATTCTTTCTTTCCACTACTCCATTTTGCTCTGGAGTATATGGCGAAGAGAACACATGATTAAATCCAGATTTATCACAAAATTTTGTAAAATCTTGATTTTCAAATTCACTTCCATAATCTGTTCTTATACTTGAGATAACACACCTTTTTTTTCATTTTGAACCTTTTTAGCAAATTTTTCAAAATACGAGAAGGTTTCGGACTTACTTGCAATGAAATATACCCAAGTAAAGCGGGAGTAATCGTCCACAATTACTAGGCAATATTTCTTACCTCCAATGCTCGAGTTCCTGGTTGGTCCGAAGAGATCCATATGCAACAACTGTAGTACTTGATTAGTAGAGACATGATTTATTGGCTTAAATGAATTTCTTACTTGCTTTCCCAGAATACATGGAGTGCATGGATCGGACTTTTGGTATGGTAATTTTGGAAGACCTCGAACAAGCTGCTTTGATGAGATTTTGGCTAATTGCTTCATGTTGACATGACCAAGCTTTCTATGCCATAAGCTTGCTTCGTCTTGAATTGAGATTAAGCATTGCGATTAATTTGATTTCACATCCAAGAGATAGATGTTTCCATGCCTTCGACCCATGAAAGATGAGTAGAGTCTTTACTAGTTCCAGAACATATTCCTTCTTGAAAGAAAATCTTAAAACCAGTATCACACAATTGACTGATGCTGAGAAGATTGTAATTGAGTCCTTCCACTAAGGAAACATTACTTATTGTGAGATTTCCAATTTTCACCGTTTCAAATCCCACAATACTTCCTTTGTTGCTTCCTCCAAATGAAACTTTTCCGCCATTTACTTGGACAAGTTTTATGAAGCAATTTGAGTCTTCAGTCATGTGTCTTGAGCATCCACTGTCAAGATACCATTTTACCTTTTTCTTGACGGAGACCTGCACTTAAAAGAGAGTCTCAAGCTTTCTTTGGTACCTAAATTTTCTTGGGTCCTTTGGTGTTAGTAAGATAAACAGTATTAGCCCATGTTTTCTTAACAGGTTTCCAAACCATAGGACACTCTTTTTCAAAGTGATCTGGACTATTGCACTTTGAACACCTTAAGGCATTTCGACCTACAGACTTTACAAAAATTTTCTTAAAATGATTTTTGTAAGCCTCTCTCGAGGGTCTTTGCTTGATTCTTTCTTTTACTTTAGGAAAATCAATCAAGGGGATAGTTTCTACTGTCATACCTAAACCAGACTTATTGAAATAAGGTCTTTGAGCCGAAAGAATTTTTTCAAGTTTTTCGGACCCTATTGAAAATTTCTTTAAAATATTTGATAGGTCAGTTTTTAAAAGAGCATTTTCTTTCAAAATACTATTTTCATTTTCTTTAAGAGTGGAAACATTCAAGTCTAAACTTTTAACTCTTTCTTCTAAAATGTTTTCCTTTTGTTTTAGAGCTGAGTTTTCCTTTTTAAGTTCGGAAATTCTTTTGAGAGAAGTCTTAAGACTAAGACACGCTCATCAATGTATTTAGAGACTTTGACAGGAATTTTGAAATCACTTACCTCAAATTCATTGTCTCGAGTCGATCCGAATACTGAGTCCGAGTCGATTGTACCATCGAGACATAGATTGGCATACTCATTATCACTTTCTTCACACTCGTATCACTCCAGTTTCGGCTTTGAGAGCTTTCCGAAACTTTTCGGTTTTTCCTCTCTTCTTCTTCGAAGAGGACAGTTGGTCGATGTGTCCATTTTTCTTACATTCAAAGCAAACTACATCTTTGTTTGGTTCCTCATCATCAACGACTTGGTCTCGCTGTCTTTGGAAACTTTGTTTCTTTGAGTTGAACCTTCTTCCTTTTCTATTCAGTTTTCTGAATCTTCTTATCATGAGAGCAAGCTCCTCATTGTCCATATCATCTTCAGAATCTGTATCATCGGAATCATCATTTGATTTTAATGCAATGGATTTCTTACCTCTTGGATCTTCGTCTTCATTGATTCGTTCAACTTCATAAGACTGAAGAGTTCCAATCAGCTCGTCGACAGATAATGGCATGATTCTTTGCGTCTCCCTTATTGAAGTCTTTATGTGATTCCAATCCTTGGAGAGTCCACGCAGTAGCTTGTTTACCTTCATGGGATCAGAAATTTTTTGTCCTTGATTCTCAAGCCCATTGACAATATTTGTAAAACGGCTAAACATGTCAGTTATAGATTCTCCCGGTTTCATCTTGAAGGCTTCATATTGACTGAGGAGAATGTTAATTCTGGTTTCCTTCACTCGATCTGTTCCTTCATAGGTGATATGTAATATGTCCCAAACTTCTTTTGCTGTAACACAAGAAGATATTCTATTATATTCAGTTGGTGACAAAGCACAATATAAAGAATAAATTGCTTTTGCATCGAGTGCTTGTCTCTTGAATATCTCTTCCTGAGTCATTTCGCCGGTCTCAACAGTTTCTTTCCCTCTTTCAGAGACTGATGCAGCTGTAGGAGTAATTCATTTTTCTACAACGTCCCATTCCGAGAGGATCCTTTGATCGTAGGAAGGCTTTCATCTTGTTTTTCCGGATGTTGTAATCCTTCCCATCAAAGTAGGGTGGTATGGTATTGCTTTGCCCTTCCACCAGCCCTAGTGCTAGCATACTAGCCATGGATCTTTTACTCTGAAGTAAAACACTTCAAATAAAGTGATTACACGGGCTCTGATACCAATTGATATAGCTAGTACGAGTACCTAGAGGGGGGTGAATAGGTATATAAAAGATTTTTTGTGATGATTGCACAATACTTAGACAGTTGAAGGATTTACGACAAATAATAATTAATGTAAGACTGAGTAAAGGAAAGAGAGAATTGAACACGCGGTTTATAGTGGTTTGGCTTATTTCAAGCCTACGTCCACTCTTTTGCACTGACAGCCAATTGGCTGGATTCTACTATGAACAAAGAGATGTTACAGCGTTGATCTTCCTTGATTTCTAGGTGTAGATGATCTACCACACTCACTCAAGGTATCACCAAGTATAGACACTCTCTTTGTATACAATTTCGCTCAAACTGTATCGACTAATAATCAAGGTGCTTCAGACTCTGAAATTTGTCTATCGATCATGTTACAAACACAACTAGAACGTCTTCCTTTTTATACTCCTTTATGCCATCATACCCGTTGACACTTACCAAAGGAATTCCTCCAATCTACCCGTTGGACGAAATCAATCAAGAAGATCATTCGAGTTATTAAAGGAACCTGACGATAGCCCATCAATCATGTTCGCCCATACAATCAGGATCTTGGTTTCCAAGAATAGAACCTTCCAAGAATATTTCGTCGACCATCGGATCTTCAAACGATCTTGATTACGAATAAAAGAGTCCGTTATAATTATCCAGCCAAGAGATCTTTTCCGAGGATAGGACTAAATCCTCAACCAAATACTTCGGTTCTGATTGCCTTCGTCACTAGGATTAGAAGAACTGTCAATGAGAATAGTCTTGAGTCTTGAGTCTTGAGTTTGGTGATCTGAAAACCTTCGGACTCTAAGGTCTGCATTTATCCAGACTAGACTGATAGAGATGTTTTGTCAGCTTCAAAATATTCTGGAAAGATTTCTCCAACAAATTCTGACAGGGAAAAGAAAACAATGGGCTCTACAATCAAGTGCTTGTTGCACTTCTCATCCACAAAGAATGAGAGAGTTCATTGAGCTCGAGAGAACATGGTGGATCATACAGATGCTAAGGCAGTGCAGCTAATAGTGGTGGACGGTGGCACTGGGGCTGAGGCGAGGGCATGAGGTGGTGCGGGCTGTGGAGGGTGGCAGTTGCTGGTGGTTTGGTGGGCCAAGTGGGTGAGCTAGACGGGCGGAGAGGATTGGACGTTGGAGCTGGTGGTGGCGTCGGTGGATGGAATTGGTGGTTGTGTGGCGGTCATGTGAGGTGGACGGTGGCGTGGTTGGGGGAAGGAGTTGGTGCAGTGGGCGGCAGAAGCAATGAAAGGGGAAGATGAGAGAATGGAGAAGAATGAAGAAGGTGAAATAAAGAAGAAGGCAAGAGGGTTTGGCTGAGCAGGGGGAGTTGGTCGCATGAAGAATGGAGGGAAATGGGAGAGGAAAAGGGGGAAATAAAAGTCCAAGCTGCAGCCAATGAGGGACCTTAACAGATATCAAGCCCATCATTGCTTGTGCTTCAAAGTCTTCATGCCAAATTGTCAAGGGGCCACCCAATGAAGAAATTAGCTTCAATTCCTCAAAAATAAACACTTTGGCAGCCAAATAACCCATTAAAACAGCCCATCCGAATTTCACTTATTTTCTTGTTGCCAAAAACCGATTTTTCCGCAAAATTTTAGACTCTACGAAATTTCTCCGAAAGATGAGACGACGTCCGAAAAATGAATTGTGGCACACTTGAATGTTCGATTCCCAAAACTGAATTCAATTTCGTGGTTAAAATCGACCGAACGCGATTTTAGTAAACCTAACCTATCATGTAGCTTTTAAGGATTTTATGTGGCACCCCGACGACCCCTGATCCATTAAGGTCGCCATAGTTTGCTTACCTTTCACTTATCCTGATAATATATCACTCTGATACCATAGAATTATAATAGGTCCATAAGTCCTGGGGGTTTATATCATATAGATCGGTCCCTGCACAGTTTATATATCGAAAGCAAAATCAGCATCTCCCTATCCTAAAATTAGAAACGATGCACACCTACTAAACATTTTTATAGATAAGTCAAAGCCAAAAACTTTTTATTTACATAGACTTGATAGACATCATCAGTCGGTATGCCAAAATTTGCCGTGGTTTTCTATACCCGGCTATATACCAAAAGACAACCGACTTCCCCTTTTCTTTTCTTTTTCAAACAGTCATATACATAAGTCTATCAGTTAGTGTCAACAATCCAAAAATGCTTCATCTGTTAACCGTCACTCTCGGTCACACCCAGCCCGGTCCATCAGCTAGCGGTGGTGGCAACATCCCCAACATGGTCCCATCACGGCGCACGAACACAGCCAAAAACTCCCGGATCACTAGGCCGGCGGGCGAACCAATATCATACAAGACTAGTACCCGCACTCAAACAAAGACTAACCCTCGTATCTCGAGATGATGGTGCTCGTACACTCACACTCAAGGTCAATCGGTATACCGTAAAATGTGCCAGGGATGACTGGTAGTAGAGGCATATCTTCTAGTATGAAATGTTAGTCCCCAATCGGGTGAGTACAACCACTCAGCAATAAAAGATTAATTAAGCTATATCACACAGTACCATCAATATCTTGATTCATGCAAGATAAACAAAAACAGGTAATCAAAAGATAAGTATGCATCAAAATCATGAAATTCTTTAATGCAATGGCAAGTACAATTTTGAAACCCTTAAGATGCATCATGTCTAGTTACACAAGTCCCGATCATAGGGCCAAACTGTCATGACACGTCCCATTCCATGCCATACAATTTAGTCCTATAACCAGACCACACGCACACACTTAGTAGAATCATCAGTTTTAATATTCAAAAGGTTTCATCCCATAGAGGACTAACGTTTGCATCCTTCTGGGATTCCGCACCCAACCTTAGCGTCGTGGAAGCCTCCGGCATTCAGCCACTTAGGGCCACCGGGCATCCAAAGCATGTCTTGTCACACCTCTAGGCATCTCGCACCCCACCTAGCATCACAAGGAACCTCCGGGGGTTTGCCATGGATATGGTTACCCCGGCCCTCTGGATTTACGTACCAACAAGCATACAACCGAGCATCCCGAAGCTCCCAGGGAAAAACCTTCGGCATTCAACCACTAGGGCCACCGGGCATCCACAAGGCATTGACTCACTTGATCCTTTGGGCATCTCGACTCCCAGGGCATCATTGACCCGAGGGTTCAACGACAACAATGAACATCTTAATTTCAAAAAACATGTTCAATGCTATGACATAGGTATTCACATGAGTTTCATTGAAAACTTCAGTGTTGAATGATATGTCGAATGCCAAACAAAACATCATGTCCAATAACATTCAAGATGCATTTATCTTTTGAAACAAGTTGAGCAAATTCGGAGTAAAACAGCTCAAAATTCAGAATGCACAGTTTTAATAAAAATTTCGGAATAACCCCTAAATGAACTCAGAAAATTCTAAAATTTTGGTATGTTATAAATGAGATCCGAAGGAAGAAATTTTGTGAAGGACACTAAGTTAGATTCGTTGTGTATAAAGAGTAATAAATCACGCAACTTGGTTCCAGATTTCCTATATCATCGAATTCGCACCCTAGCAGAAAATACCGTTCATTAATGAAAACTTATGTCACTATATGGATTCCGAAAAATCTGAGTGAAATTATATGTTATATTTTAAACAATCCTTTACAACATTCATGAAGAAGTCGAGACCAAAATCACACTAGGATTATCCCTAGAAAATTTACAAAAAAACTGCTGAGTTTCACTTGATCAAATTCGAACACTACGGACCCAATAGGATCCCACACCGATACCGCGGCTATTTCATTTCAAAATTTCACCATGAGTAGTCCTTTCAATCCTTAATTCCGCCAAAACCGAAACCACATAGAAATAATTCTGCTCTTCCTCAATCTCATGGTTCTAATTCACCTCAATCATCCAAGAACCCAACATGTAGCTTTCATTTCAGCATTTTCCTCAGGTCTACTTGTACTTCACTAGATAATCACAGCATGCATAACCTAGATTAATGAACTTCTACTTGCCTCACTCCTAAGCTCGATCGGTAGACCAAACGGGAAGCTCGTGGGTCTTCGAACGCAGCTCAATGGCGGTGAAGACAGGTGGCGTCAGCGGTGGCAGCACCGTGCTCGACGGAATGGAAGAGCGACCTCCTCCTTCCTCACCCCGTGCACCTGCTCGCTGCTCGCACTTCTCTCGCTCATCGCCCTCTCAATCGCTCACTCTCTCTATTTTCACTCAGCTCCTCTCTCTTCTCGACTAATCTGCCCCTTTTTGCTCCTTATTTAATTGGTTAATTAAATTTCTTGCATGCAGGGTTATTCGATGGCAGCAGGAGTTGAAGACAACTGGTGGAGGCGCGGCTTCCCTTGCTCGATCCCTCCTCCTGCGCTGGCCACTGGACGAAGAGCAACGTGGCAGTTGCTGGGCTTCCTTCGGTCAACAAAGTTGGGGAATTCTTGAAGATTATAGACTTGGTTGGCCGAAAACTAATAGAGAGGTTTTGGGGTTAATTTGGGCCAGCGAATTGGTCGCCGTATGGTCCTAACGTATGGCCCAATTTCTCCAATGATAAATCCTTAAATTTCTGCACAAGTATGGGGAATTTCGGTTTCCATGGAAAGCAACTAATATCCCCTTATTCAATTTACATCATGTACAAGTACGTGACTGAAGTTCTCGCGTGGAGAAAGAATTCAACGGAGCGGCATGGTGATAAAAATTCATTTCTTCCTTGCCGAATCACTCAAAGAAAAGACGTGCATGGTCCTCATGCACAGTCCAACTTCTCAAAATTTTATTCTTAAATTTAGCATGCGTTTTCCTCATGCATGGCTGAATTCCATCAATCGATCAAAGTCCAAAGACTTCTCTTGTTGCACAGTTGGTCGGTCCAATAGATAAAAGAAAACATGGCCGTTGCATATTTGAGGGTTGTTGGAATTTTCGGATGTCACATTTTAGCACGTTTGACCCGTGATCGATAATTTTCAATCCACGTTTGTATCTCCAACTCGTAGATTGTCATAAAAATTGCGAGATTTCAATTACGTGTCCTGAGTATAATATCAATAGAAAATCAAATTATTGCCGTTCGACGCGAATATCGCAGTCATGCAGAATCACCCGCAATTCAACTATGTAATTCCATCGGATCGACTTATCTTCGTTCCGTAATCAATTTATAATGGTGTTGTATTGACCATTGCTGATTATTATGGTCGAGTGATCAATTTCCGATCGAATTCTCTAGTCTGTCGTGTTTATATCCCTTAACGGCTTCACCTAATAGATTAGTTAACTCGTGAGGAGCCAACTCTGAGTAAAATGACCATGAGTGCATCGAGGAAACAACCATTTCATACATTCGAGACGGGGTCAAATTTCAGGATGTCATAGATTCGCACCATGCTGTGCCCAAACGGGAGCATGCTTTAGATGTGGCCAAGAAGGCCATCATGTGCAAAACTGTCCACGTCGACCAACCATAGCACAGCCTCAATCACTTCTCATGGGACAACAATTGGAAGCCACGCCATAGAACAATCCTAACTGTCCCTTAGTTTAGGGTAAGGTGTATACAATGACCAAAGAAGAAGTCAAGGATTTTGGAGCTATAATTATAGGTACGATCTCTTTATACCAGCATGCTATATACGCATTGTTTGATACGGGGGCAACTCATTCATTCATAGCTGAGTAGTTCGTTAGATTAGCTGGATTAGAAATGAAACTATTAGAAATGATCCCAGCATCTCCACCCTTATGAAAGATAAGGTGTTATTTGTTTTAGGCTATCAAGGGTGCGAGATAGTTGTTAATGGGCGAAAGGAGTTGATAGATCTAGCTATTTTGGCTATGTATGACTTCAATGTCATAATTAGGATGGATTGACTCAAAAAACAATGAGCCAAGGTCGATTGCTATAATAAGGTCATACAATTCAACTTGGTTGGTAATTCAGGTTAAGAATTCAAAGGAACAAAGGTGAACCATATACACCCTTAATTATGTCACTTGAGGTAGAACGGTCGCTAGGGTTATCTGGCAATAGTTGAGGATATGACAATGGAAGAGCCAAAGTTAGAGGATATCATTGTAGTATGACACTTTACCGATGTTTTTCTGAAAGAATTGCTAGACTACCTCCAGAAAGGGAGATATAGTTCATTATTAAATTGGTCCCTAGAATAGAACCAATCTCTAAGGCACCATATCAAATGTTGTTATTTGAATGTAAGGAATTGAAGGTGCAAATGTAAGAATTGCTTGATAAAGGATTTATTCACCCTAATGCATCCTCATGGGGAGTACTAGTCCTGTTCATGAAGAAAAATGATGGATCATTGTGACTATGCATCTATTACTGACAACTCAATCAAGTGATGATAAAAAACAAGTATCTATTGTTGAGGATAGACGACTTGAACTTTGAGGAGCTTCGGTGTTCTTAAAGATAGAACTAAGGTCGAGTTATCATTAGCTGAGGATCAAGGAGGATATCCTGAAGACTATATTTTGAATGCGATACGACCACTATAAGTTTATAGTGATGCCGTTTGGACTAACCAATACCCTAACTGTTTTCATTGACTTAATGAACTAGGTGTTCAAAGCATATCTGGATCAGTTCATCATAGTCTTCATCGATGACATATTAGTGTACTCGAAAAGCGTGAACAACACTTGAGGATAGTATTGCTAACCCTCCGAGAATACGCACTTTACACCAAGTTTAGTAAGTGTGAGTTTTGGCTCAATTGAGTAGTATTTTTGGGTTATGTAATATTGGGTGAAGGAATTTTCATGGTTCTAACAAAGATTGAAGTGGTTATAGATTGGCCAAGACCAATGATAGTGACTAAAGTTTGAAACTTTCTGGGATTGGTTGGCTATTATTAGTGCTTCATAGAGAAATTCTCTAAAATAGCTATGCCCTTGATGCAACTACTAAAGAAAGAAGTAAAGTTCGAATGGATAGATAAGTGCAAGAAGAGTTTTCAAGAACTTAAGCACAAATTGATAATTGCCCTAGTGTTAATGATACCATTTGATCTTGGAAGATATGGGATCTATAGAGATGCTTCGTATGAAGGACTAGGCTGCATTCGATGCAACATGGACAAGTAGTAGCCTATGCTTTTAGGCAATTGAGGCTTCACGAGCAAAAGTATCCGATTCACTGACTTAGAGTTAACGACAATAATACTCTCTTTGAAGATTTGGAGACACTACTTGTGTGAGGAGAAGTTCATGATCTATATCGACCATCAAAGTCTGAAATACCTATTTTCCCAAAAGAAGTTGAACATGAGACAACAACGCTAGATGGAACTTTTCAAGGGCTATAATTGTGACATCCTTTATCATCTTAGAAAGGCTAACAAAGTAATGGACGCACTCAATTGCAAGTCAACGATTACAAAAATGATGGTTTGGAAGTGGATCCTTCTTGAAGGTGTATGGAATTCGGATTTCAAGTTTGAGGTAAGCCACTTTTCTAGTCTTATGGCTACCCTCCAAATTGAACCTGAAATGCAAACCAAGATTAAATCATTGCAATTGACGGACCTGTCAATCCAAAAGATTTTGCAAGAGAGCCCTAAGAAAAGAAAATTAGACTTTCAAGTAATGGATGATGGGATCCTGAGATTTTGAGGCCGACTATGTATGCTCGACAATGCAAAACTCAAGATCCTAGCAGAGGCCCATCGAAGCAACTATAGCATACATCTAAGTAGTATGAAAATGTATAGGAACCTTCGACAACATTCTTGGGGGAATGACATAAAAATCGCATCACCAAGCACGTGGCAAAGTGCTTGACCTGCCAACAAGTTAAAGCTCAACATTGCAAACTTGGTGGGTTGCTATGACCGTTGGAATTCTAGAGTGAAAATGGGAGCATATTATGATGGACTTCATAATAAGATTGTCGAGGAGCTAGAGAGAAAATGATTCCATTTAAGTTGTGATTGATTGATTGAATAAGTCAGCCCATTTCATTACATTATGAAAGGATTATGCAATGGATAAGTATGCCGAGCTTTATGTGAGACAAATAATTCGATTGCATGGGGTTCCTATGATGATCACTTCATATTGGGATTGCAAGTTCATAGTTGCATTTTGGAAGAGCCTTTAGCACGACTATCATCCACAAATGGACAATCAATCTGAGATGACCATTTAGACTCTTGAGGATATGGTACAAGTTTGCATCGTGGATTTCAACGGAGGATGGAAGGATCAACTACACCTCATCGAGTTCATATACAACAATAGCTATCAACAAAGCATTGGAAGGGCACAGTTTGAGGGATTATATGGTTGTGCCTATAAGACGCTTATTTGTTGGGATGAAGCCAAGGAAAGGAAGATTATTGGCGTCAAATTAGTGCAACAATTCGCAGATGCGATTAAGATCATCAGTAGAGATTAAAGACAACCCAAAGTCACTAGAAAATCTATGTAGACAAATAATGAAGGTCTTTGGAGTTTCAAGTGGATGACCACATATTCCTTAGGGTGTCGCCAATAAGAGCAACGTCCCGTTTTGGCAAGAAAATGAAGCTAAGCCCTAGGTTCGTTAGACCATTTGAAATTTTGGAACAAATAAGTACTTTAGCCTACCGATTAGCATTATCACCTATTCTTGCTTAGATTCATAATGCATTTCACATGTCCATGATAAGGAAATATGAACTAGACCCGACGCACATGCATAGTTATGAGGAAATTAAGGTGGATGATAAAGTGTAATATATTAAGCAACCAATGCAAGTCATAGATAGAAAAGAGTGGGTTTTGCACAACAAGGTCATTCCTTTAGTCAAAATCGTTTGGCAACATGATGGTACCAAGGGAGTGACCTGGGAAAGTGAGGACATAATGAGACGTCAATATACTCATTTGTTTTAAGAAATAGGTAATCCTTCTATCGTGACCTAACCTTGCTGTCCTCGCCTTGAGGGATAAGGGGAAAATGTCAGGTTTAGAAGTACTTGAGCATAGAAATTCACTCAAGATTTGCATCTACGAAAGCCTCATCACCTCACCTTTTAGGACAAACCATTTGTGAGTTCCCTTGTGCACGATTGTGAGCTCTCCCAAGCTTGTACCTCGCATGACAGTAGAAGGTGTCGTGATCCACACCCACATGGGCGGCACACCTCGGAAAAAGAAGTAAGGTGTGAATATTAGATTTCGGGATATCTTTACCACAATAGCCCTCCCATTGGTACACGCTCCCCATGGATGGCATTAATTTATCCGTTAGGAACTTTCTATGGTGGGTATGCTAAACCATGGTGAACCTCATTGAGGTCCATACCTCTAATGATGGGTTTATTTTTCTATTCGGTCTAGTTGTTTAAGACAACCCAATAAAAACGGGAGTCAATACTAGCCTCGTTTTTGGGAGTCGGCTAGAAAACCCCATTGAGGGTCGGAAGTTATTCCTCAATTTCTATGCAACTAGATATTTAGGTTTGGAGACTTGAATTACATTAATATTTCCATTAGCACCTTTTCAATACCTAACAATATGTCATGTTACCTAAGGTGTCTATGCATTTCCTTTTACCTTTTTGGGATCGTTGAGCCTAAACTAAGTGATCATGCGTGGATGGTCATTTTCATGCAAATCTATTTCTAAGAAAAGAAAAGAAGACACACAATTGAAATTTAAATGCGAGACAAAAA
Source organism: Eucalyptus cladocalyx (assembly GCA_017140615.1). NCBI lineage: Eukaryota > Viridiplantae > Streptophyta > Magnoliopsida > Myrtales > Myrtaceae > Eucalyptus > Eucalyptus cladocalyx. The sequence goes on from CM029516.1 coordinate 20,930,983, forward strand.
GTAAAAAATTAAGTAGGCAATTTATGTAAAGCAGTAAATCTAATATGCAACCCTAAAACTTAAAAGAAATAAAAAGGAAAAGAAGAAAATAACCTATTACTCATCGGGTGTTTATATAAATGAAGCAACCCAAAACATATATTTGGAAAATGGGTACAAAATTATGGTCAAAGTGGACATCCATCTTCCATTGTCTTTATGTCTTGATGATTCTCCACCTCCAGGGACATAATCTAATTCTAATCCTAAGAACTAGAACTAAGTACATACAAAGGAAAGAAACAATTATTCATAACAAGACAGTCCAAAGCACAAGGAACAATCAAGAATGACCAATCAAATGAAATCATATGTACAAATGAGCAATTAGGGCCTCAAGGTCGGCCTTCGCTATTCATGTATTGGCCCCTCTAAACACCTACCCCATTTATTTTTATGATTTATAGCCATTAGTGACCATTTGTGCTTTCGCATGGCCACTAATACTTATAAGTCCTTAGGATGTGTTCTAGGTAAATCCCAAGGTTTATCCACGGAATTAAGCATTGCACCTAACATACATCTTACATCTACATGCATCAACAAGAATTAAACATGCAAGCAGGCCTTTGAGCCTTATTTCTCAAACCATCAATCAATTTGAGTGACCCGTCGGTTGGGCATGCGTTAATCACAATCACGTGCATTTCTAAAAGTAGGATGGTTTCATGCGTTCGTGCGGTTCATGTGATGCTCTAAAAGGTTCGGATGTGTCTGAAATGTTGAGAAGGGAAAACAAGATTTTTAGACAAGGGAACATCTCGGTTATGGAACACATATAATTGTCAAAGCTAGTATGGGGCTTACATATCATACACTCATAGACATCATAGGCATTTTAAATATAGTCCAAACCTTAACAATCTCGATATGAAATCAAGCATTTGAAAGAATCTAAAAAGTTTAATATCGAAGGTATCACATATACCAAAGACATTTTGATATGGAAAAATGACATTTCAAATTAATATTTAGGAAATTGTGACCAAAAGATCATTTTATTCATTGAAATTTTTTGATAATAAAGATCAAGGAATTTGAAACGGATTTTAGGAAGACAATAAGTCCTAATTTCACATGCAAGCCATTCTAAAAAATCTAGATAGATAGTCACAACAAAGATTTACAATAGAACATTTCAAACAAGATAAACAAAATCAATAAAATTGAAAAAGGACCCATTGATGATTTATCCTTGAGAAAATTATACAACATGCATAACATTAGAAGGAACAAATTTCATGAAGAAATTTTCCTAAGAAGAGCTAAGAATGAATTTATAAAAATTCAACAATGCAAATCATTGCATCAGAAAATTGACAAAACAATAGGACATTAGGCTATTGCAACAAAGATCTGACTTATCAAAAAAAGTCTAAAAAAATCATGAAGTTCTACCACAATGAAGATAAAAGTGTGACAATTAAATTTTATTAAGGATCCAACTCAAGAATCCCTACCAAAAAATTAACACAAAAATAATAAAAGTCTATCTAAACATGAGTAAAACAGGGATTCCGAATTTAACCTATGTCAAAATTCTAACCTAACTTGGAAAAAATGGAAAGTGGGTCTAATGATAAGCAAATTGCACAAAACTAGTGACATTTGAAAGGTCTAAACAAGCCCTATGACTTCCTAGGAGGGTCTGCGTTCAATCGAGGTCAATTTGAAACTCAAAAATCAATATTTATAAAAGCATGCGTATCAGCCATTAACAAGTCAGAAAATAGTATACATTTATGACTTCTAAAGTCACTTAAACAATGCATGAGTGGCATGAATTCACATCCAATGAAGGATTGGATGTAACAAATGATTCGGGTAAACATCTAACCCTAGGATGGGATGCGAAAAGGTTATACAAGTTATTGACAATGCAAAATCGCTTAGAATTAAAATGACATTCTTGAAGTTTTTTCCAATGTAACTAGCCTAATTAACACAGGAAATTCACATATCAAATAATGCTCAATCATGACGTACCACATATGGACACGAAACTTGTAATGCACACTTTAAAGTTGAGAAATCATTAATGCATAATTTAGTCTTTAAAAGATCCAAACGAATGTGTTTTGGTATGCTCATGATAAGTCTATGATCTAACCTTAACATCACAAAACATGCTTTGATTACCTAAGGACATGAAAAAATCTAACAAAAATTCAACATACAGAATGCACAATGACAAATATTTTTCATTGAGACATCAAAATCTAATTAAGATTACAAAAATCTTGATGAAAATAGAAAAACAAATGTGTAATTTGGAATGTCCTAATTGATGTAGAACCCTAATGTATATGAATATGCAAGTGATACACAAAACGTCGAGAAAATCATGTGAATCATACATTGTTGGAATGCACAAGATGTGTTTTTCAAATCTTAAGAAGATCATCAAGCCAAATAAACTCGTTTACAAGCTCAAATTCACACAAATGTAATTTGGACAGGGCAGATTCTAGGCGATTTTGATTGACCAAACATCTCCATAAAATCCAGAAAAAATACATGACATACTTGGGACGATTTGAAACAAATCTCATGAAGAAGACTTTTCCGAATTCAAGTCACAAAAATCAGTATGAAAATGACAAAATCAATTTAAACTAATGTAGAATCGAGCGGATTTCGAGGTATTTTTCGAGGATCAAATGATCTCTATTCAGGGCGTATGACCTATCAAATCGAAGGTCTTAGAGTCTATTTTCTGAGCCTAGGAGGGTGAAAATTAAATAAGCTCATCTAGGACCTCATTTTTGGTCAGACAGTAACCTACTCACTGAAGCATGAAAATTGCAGATTAGCATAAATCACATCCAATTAATCATAAACTCATCCTCAATGAATTTTAATCTCAGCAAATTATCAAATAAGCTCATCATCATCATCATCAAATCTAAGCATATTATATGGATATTATCTTGAATGCTAGGCCACATTGGATACATCGATCTCACTTAATCGGATTCGAGCTCGAGAATCTACCTTTTTGCATTCATCATCAATTTTGGATGCAATTGGAATCGTCAGAACACAACCAAGGTTTTAAGGATCATATCAAATTGCCATAGACCACCACAAAGACTAGCTGGACTGCCAGTTTGATCCAAGATAGGATTGGTCCAATCGGACTAGTTTTGTGACCTTCGGTAAGGAAAATGGTCACTAAAGGTGATTCAACGGCCAATCCTCCAAACCTCGACCACCAAAGGGTCAGGGATCCTCCTACGAGCAGATCTGTGGAGGTTAGTACTTCAAAGACCATTGGACGAGGACCAGTTCAACTAGTTGAATTGGCTGAGAGCTGGACTGGCATGGACGCTAGTGTTAAGGCTGCAGGGATGATTGGCTGGTAAGGGAGGATTCGACGATCAATGAGGCAAGTGAGGCTTGTGATCAACCTCGAAGAGAGAGAGAGAGAGAGCAAGGTTGAAGTGTGGAGTGGCAGTGACAACGTCACTGGCGGGGAAAGGGGGGCCATTCACCGATGAGCAGTGGCCGCGGTGAGGCAGGAAAGGAGAGAGAGAAAGGGCGGGAGGAAAGAGAGGTGGAAAGAGAAAGATAGTTAGATTTTAAAGAGAGAATATTCTGCACAATATGAGCCCCTTTCAAAATTGGAGGGAAAATCCCTTTTAAACTATGTCATAATCGGTCAATTTTGGCCATCAGTTTGATCAAATAGTCAAAAACTCGACTTATTGGCTAAACTTATTTTTAAAAATGAGAATTGCACTTAAGGGTCTAATTAGACGCTAAATTATAAAATTTCAAAATTCATGGGGTAATTTGCAAAATCTTGAAAATGTAAGGGCATAGAGATAAAGTTGACACAATGAGGATCCCAAAACCGATCACTAGAGTCTAGAACTAGCCGGCAAGGAACCGAACTAACCAACCTTGTCGGTGGCCGGTCGAATTGGTTAGACTAGTTCACGTTGATTTGATTGGTTCTTAATTGATTCTTGATCGGTTCTAGCTGATTCTTGCTACTTCATTTCCATGTGGTCCTTGTGGGTATTTGCAATTTGGTCTTAGGACCAAATTGGAGAGAAAACTTGTCCAATTTGAAGAGGAATTATACGATTTAAATCAAATTAAGCCAATTAAATCCTACAAATGCAATCTATGGGTCTTCTATTTACTTAATTGAGTGATTATTGTGAAAAATAACGGACCAAAAATATGGCTACACAAAATCAAGCACTAAAGGCTCAAATGAGAAATTTTGCAATTCTTTGTCCAAAATTGCAAATTAATTGAAATTAAATTAAAGTAATATTGCAATAGACCAATTAAACTAATTACCCATACTTATGATAGCCTATTGCATTCAAATTGACTTTGAATTGATGTCACGAGACTTAGACCAAAATTGAATCGAGATCTAATATGAAAATTGGACATTGATTCATGAAAAATTGAACTATAGTCTTAAATTGGTCAATCTAAATTTCTTCAATTAAAACTTGATGGCTTGATTTTCTTACATTCAAGAGAGTGAAATTTCTCAAATTGGGAAGTTCTCATGTAAATTTCTCAAAACGGACCCCAGATTTAGACTTATCTTAAGAAAATAAATGGAAATAATCATCCATTTGTGAATTATGAATAATTGATTTTGACCTCATAATTAGGATTTAAAATAGCAATTCACCTTTCGACATAGCAATTCTCGAAATTGAATCAACAAGGGGATAAAATATAGTCCCTAGATCAAATGTTATAAAAGAAACTACACCTAATTATGGCTAAAATAAAAATAATTTTATTTTTGTTTGATTTTGAACCTAAAACCGAAAAATTCGAAAGACAAGGTTCTTACCTCATTTTTGTAAAGTTTTCGACATAAAAATCAAATTGACACTAAAGCAATGTGTTTTGTGGATTTTCAATTTTTCTAATTTTTTTTATTAAAGGTTTGACCAAAAGTCATAAAAGTTGATTTTTGAGCCAAATCTTTGAATTTTTAAAAAATTGATTTGACAAAAGTGTTAAGGCTAATTGACATCTTTTTGGACGAAAAGACAATTTTTGACTCGAGGTTGACTTTCGGGCAAAGGATTGACCAAAAAGTCAATTGTTTGACCTTTCAAGTATTTTTAAGTATTTTTGGAAATGACTATGAAATTGTTTAAAAATGACAATGCGAAAGAAAGAACTGAAAAATAATACTTTAGGTCGAGAAACGGGCTCCGTCGCAATCGAAAGCCTCGACCTCGAGTTTTTACCTATTTTGACATGTCGACTAAAAATCAAGTGTCAATAGCTGCAAATCTCAAGGAAAAAATTTCTATAAGGGGAGATGAGTTATGACATCCTCAATCCAACCCCAATTTTCGGAACGAGATTACAATGGTGGCTAATCTTTGGAATGGGGTTACAATTGTGGCCAATCTTCGGAATGGGATTACAATGGGATTGATAGACCACAAAAATGCCAAGAAGGCCACTTTGGGGTGAAAACTTTATTTTTCATTGGCGGATTGTGGAAAATCGAAAAAAATGAAAATGGACTAAGGACGAGGACTCACGTAGGCCCAAGCCCACAAGTGGGCTCCATAGGCTCTAGACCCAAGCATGGGCAACCCAAGAGGATCTATGGATCATCCAAACCCATTTTGGTCTTTGCAAAGTCCCTCATTAATGCCCCATGTGCTTGAATAGTGTCGTGACTTTGCAATTACCATCCTAACCTTTCTAGAAGCTTTGGACAAATAAGACAAGGTTGGATGAGCATGTGAGAGGGGCTGCCCATGTGGAGTGAGGAGAGAGAAAATGATTCACCACTAAGCCTAGTTTATTCCCTAAATTCCCACATGTGAATAACCAATTCATTAATGGCTTTGGATTTGCTTCTTCAAGAGCCATTCTCCTCCATCTAATCACTTGGACTTGAGAATTTTAGGGGATTGCAAGTACACCTCATTAATGGCAAAGCTCTCTCTCTCTCTCTCTCTCTCTCTCCTCTTTGTCCCCTTGGTTCACGCGGCCATCCTTTCTCTCTCTTCTCTCATTTCCCTCATTCCCTCTCCCTTTCCTTTGCATTAAACCTCTCTCACCTCCATTCCTTCCTCATTTCATACTCATTTTCCTCTCTATCTCCTCCTTAGATCTCACATGACCAACCATCACGCACCACCCACTGCCCACCATTCAAGCTCACCATTCCCGCACTACCGTCCTTGTCATTGTGCCAAGCTATGGTCATGAGCTGTGCGTCATCTAGCACCTCACACTGCTACCTCTCTCTCTTTTCTTCTTGTCGGTTGAGGACCACTAAGAACCATAAGAGGTTGCTAGCCTTTGCCGTCGCTATTTCCAGCTTGTATTGTCATCCATAGCCTTTGCCATGGACTATTTGTTGGCTGCATAGCCTCCTTCATGCACCACAACCACCATTTGGCCGCTTTGCCACCACTTGCCTAACCAAGATCCAAGCGTGGTGGCTTCCTAACCTTCGTTTAGGATTGTGGTTGCACTTAGGACTATGATTAGTATTATGGATAATTGGTGACTATAGGTTATCTCCTTAGACGATAAGTTATCATCAGATGTTATGTAATAGGTGAAAAGGTATCGCAATGGGTTATCACGATAAGTTGTCCTATTTTGTGATAAGTTATCGTGATAAGTTATTATAATACTCGATAAGTTATCCAATAAGTTATTATTATATGTGATAACTTATTGTGATAGGTTATGATAATGTGTGATAAGTTATTGTGATATGTTATGTTAACATGTGATATGTTATGGTGATATGTTAATATGCGATAATCTATTTTGTTATGATAAGTATTCCCTATGTTATGAATTCAAAAAGGATTGATACTTGTTGTGGCTAATGAGTATATATGTAAGATTATGTGGGATGAGTAATTGTTGAAGTGTTAGTTGATATTATGTTGCAATATGTTATGAGATAGAGGTACGATTACTTTGATGAATGCATGATTGAAGTGTGATCACGCGACATGATAGTATGATATGATGGTATGTGTTTAATGCTACTGCATGTAGTGTGAGCATTATACACTCTTGCATTAACTAATGAGGAAAATAAGAAATGAGTTGAGTGATGGTATGCTTATATAATCACTTAAATATTCTAATGCGTATGATTTTGCAGGCCCAATTAAGTTTTGATGCCCCCACATCAGTGGGATGTCGTTCGCAGATAGATTTCGAAATGAAACTTCTCAATTGGAATGCCGTCTTGAGTCGTATACATACACGGGATGATGCCATGCTCAATAAGGCAGGACGATACCCGGTCATGTCGGATGACCACTGACTTTTGAGTTGGCCATGGCCTTAAGTGATTGTAATAATCTAAACATATATATGTGAAAATGTGCATGAGGATGATATTTGGTTATGTTTGGATTATTTAACGGCATTTGTGCATGATTATGAGACATTGCACATTATTGTTTGTGCCTCATGAGTATGTAGACTATCGTGAGAAATGTTTATGCGTTGATGATTTTGAGCAGGTGAGTACCTGTTCTTATTAATAAATAAGGCAAAGGAAATGCTTTGTTATTGATTTGCTATCGATAGATAAGTTGCATGTTTAAGGCGGCTCCAAGGTAAATTACCTCCCTACACAAAGACTAAAGAGCTTATTCATTGAGTTTTATCTTACTATTGTTGTTTAAATGTTTTCAAGCCCTAAGCATATCTGAGCCCTTTCACCACATTCGATTTGAGGTCTCCATCGAATAGAGTCAAAAGGTAACTAAGTATCCTATCGAGGGGACAAATGCTCGCTACAAACGTTACGTGACCACGATTTAGGCAAATAAGGGGCTTCAAAATTAATGCCCTATTGCTTCATGGCTTGGTACTTTTGGGATAGAGAGGACCTGTACAGGCTTTGATAGGCCTTCAAGTGCGAGACTCGGAAACCAAAGTTGAGATTTGATGGAGTTGGATGTGCTCGACGGGGTGATGCTTGATCCAAGGGTTGACCTCGACCTAATTACCAACCTAGAGGCTTACTACATGGAGCTTATAGGATGCTAGGAGGTAGTGGGGTGCATCATTTTTTGAAGTCGCCTTCATAGTACAAGAGGTGCTAGGCTTAGCCCCGAAACCCCTTTTGAAAATGTGTAGCCGCGCTTTTGGAATGTATATGAAGTGAATAGTGGGTGATGCATAAGTTTGTATGGAAATTGATGTTGTGAATATATATAATAAGTGTGTTTTATGTTATCCTTGTTCTGAATGGTTAGGTGATTTGTTTTTGCATATTATCAATGATAATACAAATAGATCGGCAGCACCTCTCGGGATGTCGTAATCAAATTACCTAAGTGATCAAGGGTTGTCGCGTGTCTATGGCTTGGGACATGATAGCCATTCAGCTTCAACTACATCTTTCCCGACAACAAGCTTTTTGGCCAATTCTTCAACCGGCCTTCTTCTACCTAGCCCTTGAGCCTGAGCTACAACATGGGTTTTAGCTAATCTTTTAGTTAGCCTTCTTCTAGATTTCCTTCTTCTAGTTGGCCCTTCAGCTTTGGTTATAGTTGAGGCTTTGGCTAGCCTTCTTCTAACAAGCCTTTCAACTCCGGCGACACCTTCAGCTAGCTATTATGGTGGCCTTTTAGTTGGCCCCTTAGTTGGCCCTCCATGTCGCCCTTCTATTGGCTCTTGAGCCCTAATTGGTCTTCTTCTCACTTGAGCAAAAGGCATTAAAAAATTTAAAAGTTAACATTACTCTATATAATAAGGAAACAAAAATTAAAACTAAACACAAATTGTTGAACTTACGGGTATTTGTTTCTAGATTGAAGACTAAACTGGCCCTTCAGTAGATTCGGCCAATCTTTCAACAAGCCTTCTTACCACCTGACATTAAAAACAAAACAATTAAGACATGTACAAATATGTAATAAACTGAAAAAAAAAAAAACATAAACACAAATTTCATAACTTACTAAGTTTCTCGTCCTCGTTTGAAGGATTGTCAACTCATTTGACCCTTTTGTTTGGCCTCTAGTTGGCCCTTCAACTAGCCCTTCACCAAGGCCTCGATTGCCCTTTCACTTAATTGTTGTTACTACTTCTTCAATCAACAACCTTTAATATTGTCTTGCTACATGGCAATAAAATCATGTCATCTTTGCACCTGTCTTCTCATCCTATGCTAATCCGAGACCTCTCCCTTAGCCATTATTCATCTTTGTTTTAGCCTTCTTATTTGCTTCTTTAGTGGCAAAGGTTAAGGTGCTTCATAATCGGTTCGCTCCCAAAATTGGCTACCATGAATTCGTACGAAGCAAGATATTTCATTTTCTTGCACAAATCATCAAGGTAATCCTCCGCATTGTGGCCCTTTAATTGGATGGCACACATGGCAAGTGCATAAGGAATTCAACTTAGTTGACATGCTTGACATAAACACTTCCTCATATCTAAATGGATAACATACTTATTAACACTATTCATTATCTCATATCATTCATCCTCATTCCAAATGGGATGATAATACTTACTCGCAACTAAGTTTTCATCCAATTTCTTGATAATTTTAGGACCACATTGTTTAGTCCACTTGGCAACCTCGTCTTTTTGTTTGTGCAACTAAGTTATGACCATAACTCATATATCTTTAAGCATCACGATGATTGGTTTGCATTTGGCATATATTATTTTTCCATTGAATGCTTCGCAAACATTGTCAATGATATCACATTTGAATTCCCCGCTGAAGAAGGCTTTGCACCAATGCTTGGTAACTATTCAGAATAGTGCACTAAAACTTTCCCTTGTCAATTGAAGCAATCTTTCTTTGGCCAACCAAAAGTGAACTATGTTCGTGCGCCTTGCTAACTATCAAAATTGGAATTGCAGCTTATCCACTTTGTAGTTCTTTGCCCAATTTATGTATATATGCCTCGCACACATTCTATGTTCAGCATAGGGCATCAACTCGGCTAATACCAAAACCTGTCCCTATAATAATTCAAATCGAGAAATGTACAGAAATAATAAGTTGTTGATATAAAAAAAGCAAATAATTAACAACGATATTACCTTTTGTTGGTTGCTCATGAATACCCACTCTTCCTCATTAGTTATCTCTAGGTCAGCCATGATATTTTTTAGGAACCTAAACCAATTATCCTTATTCTTTATTTTCACAACAACCCAAGTTAGTGGAAATATTTAGTTATTCACATCTTTTCCAATTACAACCAATAATTATCCCTTGCACAAGCCCTTCAAAAAACAACCATCAAATCCTATAGTCCGTCTATAACTAGATAAAAATCTTACTTGCATGCGTCGAAGCACACATAGAACGTCGTCCCACTATTTAGGAAGTGGCCTCTCCACGTCTATGTACACTTTACTAAAAGGGTTTTGAACCCTACACTCCCAAGCATAATCTCATGCCCATCTATATTTCTCATCGTACTAACCAATGAGTATCCTCATCACCCATTGGTTCATTCTTTTGCATTGATTCTTGGACTCATTGATGGCTACACACCTCTTTCACCAACTGCTTTAACTGAGTTGTCTTTATCTCAAGCATCACCTTGATCAGATCGAACAAATACTTGGAGAACCATGCACTTATTGCTCTTTTGTTGTCAAAATTAATGGAGCAAGGATGTTCCTCTTGGAATGGCCTAATTTAGAAGGACCCCTCATCTTTACAATAACTTCCCTAAATTGTTTTGCATCATAGAATTTCATACCTACTAACAAAGCAAGAGAAACAACAAATGGATCATAGGAAGAAAACTCAATTTTCCTTCTTGATCTTCTTCAAGCTTGTCTTAAGAAGTAACATTTTCAACACTTTTTACATAATTAGTCTCATAACTAGCAACACCAACATCTATGATAGAAGTTGCAAGTGTTATTTTCCATTTTTTTTTTGTCAATCCTACTCTATTCCTACTCTACACTCATTCTCAGACTTTTGCCCTGCCTCTTGCAAGATGTGGGAGTCGAAACCCACTCTTGAAACTCACGCGTCCCCACCCCATCCCCCCTTGAGAATGTGGGGATTTGAACCCCTCACCTCCCCCTTCCATGTTGGAAGGGTGGCCACTAGGGTGAATCCCAACGGTTTTATTTTCCATTTTTCAAATCAAGAATTTGGGTAGCCAAAACATGGTCATTCTACCATATTTATCTTGATCATCCATTTCATTCGTCACCCGTATATCGGTGAGTGATGATGCCCCATGTGTCGGGATGCCCCAAGGAGTATTTCAAGATGCCTTGGGAGTTGAGATGCCCTGTGGTGAAAGTTTACAAAATGCCTCGTTGAGGAGGATGAAGTATAAATGACTAAGATGCATTGTTTTATGCAGAACTAAACATTGCGTAAATGGTTGTTTGTGTGAAACATGGTGTGCATATATGCTTGAGTTTGGACGGATGTTTTGTTGGTTGACAATTTCTATGATAAATAAAAATGAGGAGGGTAGAGTCTATTTATGTTTGTATCACACTTATCAAATGATTATGCATTTCATTTTATGTATACCAAGTGAAGTGGTAAATTGATTTTTCTAACTTAAAACTAGAAATTTCTTTTGCTGGGCTTTGGCTCATCCCTTTTATTTTCCAAAGATGTAGGATGGACACCCCTCAACCTTTGCATTATGGAATCGCCATGTATAATGAAGTTTTTTTATGAAAGTGTGCTTGAACTGGAGTTTGGAATTATATATACCAAATGTAGTTTTATGATATGGGTTGATAAATGAGGTTTCGTTGAGTGGGTTCCTTTTCGGTTGGTTGCCTAATATTGCAACCTTGACGGCGAGTTGAGTGGCTTCAATCTAAATGACAGAGATGCAGCAGATGGAGAAGTTATCAACCCATGACTTTAGTTTGGTAGTTTGTATAAACAAACTTTTCAAAGTATACTATAGTATGGAGATATGGCTCTTTACCCCTACCTAGATTTCTGTCTTTTTGCTCGTGATGTAATGGACTTGTGAACTCATATGTGGTATAAATAAAGGAAGCATAAGTATGTTGGTTATATTTGTAAGGCTTTAATTGTTAAAAGAATATTCGTAAATGTTTGAATTCGCTTATGCACGCTTAAAGAGAGTAATAATATGAAAAACACATCGGGTGACATTTCAGATGTCACATTTTTTTCCATTTCACAAGATGAAGCACAATTATATTCAACAAGAGATAGAGCATAATATAAAGAGTAAAGAGCTTTTGCATCTAAGCTTCTCTTTTGGCTAATTTAGTGGGATTAATTGTTGCCGTTGGAGTTCTATCTTTGGTCCATCTCTTCGGTAGTTGATGGTGTAGCATTTGTCCCACATTAAAAGATCTGTGGATTTGATAAAAATTTCCATTTTGTTCTTCCAATTGTTGTAATCCTTCCCATCAAAATAGGGAGATTTGGTGTTGTTTGTCCTTTGATGAAACCTAGTGCAAGATTGCTACCCATAATAGATCAATAACTCTAGAGTAATTTGACACTTTAAAATAATGAGCACCAAGCTCTAATATCAATTGTTGTAGCCAATATGACCTAGAGGGGGATAAATAGGCAATTTAAGCAATTCTTGACAAATTAAATTGGAAGTAAAACAATTTAGTTGAGTATCAACAAATTCAAGTCAAGTCAAAGTCTAAATATTGATAGTGATATGATGATATTCACCGGTGTGCAAAAATAATGAACAAGAGTTGAGAGATAGAAGAAATTGCACACATAATTTAAAGTGGTTCAACTTAAAGCTTAGAGTAAGCTAACATCCGCTAATAGCCTACTGGCTGGATTTCCCTAGTCAATCAATAAGAGATTACAAAAGTAAGTGATAGTACTTAGTTTTTGATAAATCTCATGATATCACACAATCACTCTTTCAATGCCTCTCAAGGATTACAGTTTGTGGCTCACAAAAGACAAGTATGCAAGATTGAAGTTCTCTTGAACTTTGGAATTTTTTATTGTAAACCTCTCTATGCTCTTTGACACCTTAATATGTTTTTATACTCCTCCACTTCCAATCTAACCATTAAATAGTCTTTAGAGGATTACTCTCTAAACAATTTGTTGAACAAAGAAGATTAAATAGACATTAAGAGATAAGATTTGAATTTTTGTTGATTTGGTTGCCCATACAAACAAATTTTGGCTGCAATAAATAGAGTTCTTTGATTAAGGAATGTAGCTTGCCTTTGGAATGATTGTCAATTAATTAAGATGTCTTGCGTGAAGATTTTTGTTGCAAAACAATCTTTAAGATTGAAAATCAATCAATGCTTTCTATATTGGAAATTTGAGCCAAATCACTAGTTGTAATGATATATACAATGGAGTTTGTATCTGAACATATATCCACAAGTAGATTTCGTAATCTTAAGATAATCAACTTTGGCATAGAATCTAAAGAAATCAAATGCTTTGAAAATATCTGCATATATGCTTCATTGATGTCCTCACTGCAACTCCAAAGATATTCATGCAATAATATTGATGATATCCACAATGTAACTGTCTTAAACTTTAGCCGCAATAGTCTTACAACAATAGATTGACTCTGAATATAATCAAGGTTGATGTAGACTGCTCTTCATACGTAGTTCTTGAAGCAAAATACTTTTATGCATTTAACGGAATCAAGATTAGACTATGGATGGTTTTGTCAACTTCAAAATATATCCAATGGTTTTCTCAACAGAACGAGCACAAAGTCACCTATGAGGAACTTCCAAATCTAAATCTATATCGAGAGAGAAGAACTATCAAAACTAGAGCTAGATTAGGAGATAAGAGCTTCCAAAACTTGTAGAAGTTGTATAATTGCTTCTAGTGCAGCATGAAGTCACCTTATTCCTCATGGATCTTGTCTAACTTCTTAGTTTGGAGGATCTGAAGCAACGGGTTGATTCCCAACAATGGAAGCAGATAATATACCTAGCGAGTAGAGAAAAACATCATAGCAAACAAAGAAAAAAAAAGACTAGAAGCAAATAATAAATTACTCTCAAATCAAATCGGGAGAGAATATTTCAACTCGATTGAGAAGATGGAGCCTCTCAGTCGAGGGAGCTTGGAATGGAAGAGAAAAATGGAACTAAAGAGTGGTGGAAGAGGAGAAAGCAGCTAAGGTTTCATTTCGCAACGGTAGTGCTCCATATACGCTTCTAATTCCCTCGGAAACGACCGCTAATGCCAAATCCCTACCAGACAGAAATGCCAAACTCAAAAGATGGCTTTGACCAACAATTCCAAAGTACGTCGTAGTCAGATAAAAAAAATAAGAACTCGGCTTATGAGTTTGATACAAAGAGGAACTAAAGTTTGGATGACAACACGAAGTGTCCAAGCAATGGATAAAACTTGAGATGCTGGAAAAAAGTAAATAAATTGTTAAAAAAGAAGTAAATTTTGTATTTGGATGTTTGTGTGTGTCCTTCTATCCTAAGAAGTCCTCTAAAATCTCATTTTCCATGTTCTAATACTCGCTCCCTACGTTTCAGACGAGTCTCCTACATTTTGGACGTGTCCCCTACATTCAAGACATAGGTATCTATTTCTGGCATCTTTCTGTAACTTGTATTCTTACCACCCTTTTCTTCCGCGTGTATGACAATGATCTCCGTTACTCCTAAATGTAGGGGTAACGATTGACCAGGAATTAACTACTTTCTGCATTTTTCTCTAGCTTTTACCGGTTTGGTATCATGCCAACCACGACTCCGCGTCCGTCAAGAGCTTCTAGCAATTGTCTACTGATTACATATGCTATATATTTGGCCATGATCCCCCCATCTCGAGAGTGTGGGGTTGTGGTCTAACCGCCTCTACTTTCTTTTTCTAATATGAGCTCTTTCACAATTGGTCAGTGTCAAATTTACACATTCTAAACCTTTTGTCAGCCAAGCCCGTGCTAGTCATAGTTAAGATTAATGTAGAAAAGTGAATTATGTATATTTTGATGTCTGGAAAATAGTACATTAAGATCCTATTTATAGGTTTTAATTGATGACTATTTAAGGAAATCAAATTAGATATGCATAATAAATATATATATATATATATAAATATTAAAGAAAATATCTAAATTTCTCTAGAAGATATCTAAATAGCTCTAACATCCGCCCTCAAACTTATGATAACTAAGTCGTTTTGAGTTTGAAATAAGTCAAACAACGTCCAACAGCTGAGACGTGGTGGATAAGGTGACATCCAATGCTATTCATGGCGAAACTTCTAGATCTAGTTGGTCTTAAGGCGATGTGGGTCCAATCTAGTTCTAGTGTCAACCCAAACCAACTATTTTTTTTTTTTCTTAAAAGAACAAACATACTATTTCAAATTACATATCCATAAATAATCCGATATCATCATGCAACCAAATTATGAACATTAATACATATCAAACATAAATATAAGATAAGGTAATTGTCACGCCTCGAACCTCGAGTGCACGCGCATCCTTTGGTGGTTGATAAAATTTGTGACGTTCCTAGGACACATCGCCAACCCAATCAATTATGCAAATGCAGAAGTGAATTAACTAATCCCCTGACAATAACAGAGATGTGATAGAAAAGTAGGACAACCAATTTCAAATCAAACACACTTTTATAAATAATTTGGTTTACATATAGAGGTCAACTTTAAAGTCTATGTACATGAGGTCTATCTCCAAATAGAATTACTGAGCCACCCATGCTCTTGACCCTTCCGCCTCAAGCTCCGGGTTCTTCACACTAGGAACCTAAAAATGGTAACCCACGACGGGGTGAGATATAAATCTCAGCGAGTTCGCGCCTTAAACCCCAATTAAGGAGATAATACACCTAGAGGCAGCCTACACACACAACCAATGAGACTTATCTCGCCTCAGTTCCTTCCCGCACATCAGTACATTTTGTAAAACATATGCATATACTCAATGCACTCATCAATTGGAACATTTCACTATCAAACCAATCAAACATAGAAGTCCTAATTATAAGACCAAATCGTTATAACACGTCCCATACCATGCCACACAATTTTGTCCCATAATCAGACGCGGCTAAATCACTCAATCAACAATTCACAAGAGTCCCAATTATAAGGTCAAATCGTTATAACACGTCTCATTTCGTGTCACACAATTCCGTCCCATAATTAGGTGCGAGTAAATCATATCGATGGTTCAATCCACACCCGACATTCACTTCAAATTCTCAATTCAAACTCAACATCCCCACTCAATATTCTAACTCCACATTCCAACTCAATACTCACTACTAGGCTCAAGATTCTAGAGGTGCCCCCTCCCACGAAGTTCTGATATCGTGTGGCACTCATTCCCTGACCATAATCAGCAATAGCTCGAGGTACTAGAGGTGGCTCCCACGAAGTCACACTGTTGTGTAGCACTTAGTTCTCGACTATCATAAGCAATAGCTCAAGATACTAGAGGTGGCTCTCACAAAGTCACGATGTTGTGTAGCACTTAGTTCTTGACCACGAAAAGCACTAGTACAAGGTTCTAGAGATAACTCACATGAAATCTTGTTGTCCTATAACATTTAGTTCTTGATTATACATAATAGTACTGCAAGGCTTCTAGAGGTGGCTCCCATGTGACTCAAGTCACCATGTAGCACTTAGACCTTGACTACAAAACCAACAATACAAGGTACTAGAGGTGGCTCACACGAAGTTTCATTATCGTGTAGCACTTAGTTCTCTACTAGCTCACAACCCAATGGATTCCCTCAACATGACATATATCACTTTAACTTTCAATAGTCATCTTACCATGACAATAAGCCATCACACGATCATTCAATCGCGGCCAAGGGCATTGTTCCTTGCCCTTATATGCCTTAATTAAAATAAATTACTTGGCCCATTTTCTCCATATTAAAAACACTCGGTAAAATAATCGTGTATGGGTACACAGTCACTTTGAACCAAAAAAAGTGATATCCTTCCTTTTAAAATCACACTATTTGATATAATACTTAAAAACATTTTTCGATGTCAAAACCCCATATCCGATATTTTCTAATTAAATACCAAAATTTCACAATTTTTTAATAAATACTCAAATCACAATCACAACTCAATTTGCATAAATTAACATTCAATTGCATAAACTAAGCACACCACTGCAATCAGCACGAAATTCTAGTCACTGGCTATCTCGGTATAACTTTCGAAAAATAATGAATAATTAAATAAATAGCAAAATTAATTAAATAAATACCAATAAATCCAATAAATGCAAACCTAGGCCGAAAATGCTAATCTAACCACCTAAACGGGCCTAGAAAATTTATGCACTTATCTAGATAAATAGTACAATCTATCTAGTCCTTAATTAGTCTATTCTAACCACTTAACATGCATAATTAAATAATCAAACCACTAATCTAAACTAACTAACCATCTAATCTCATCTTAAGCTAAATTAATTATCCCTTAAGCATCATTAGCACCGTAATAAGAGTTTAGTGCATAAATTCACTGGTTTAGCGCAAAAACTGGTTCATGGCGACAGCAGCCGAAACTTGAGCCTGCGGCGGCACTAAAGGAGGCTCGGACGGGGCCGAAAAAGCCCAACAAGCTCACTGCTTGCTGCTCAATCGGTTGCTGGGTACAGGCTGAGCGACGAGTGGAAGACGGCTAAACGGTGGCTGTTGGCGGGGCTGTTCCGCGATGGACGTGTGGGCTGACTTCGGTGGCGTGGCAACGTCGGAGCGGAAGGCTGGTGTAGCTTCGTGAGGGGTGAGAACTTGTGGCAGAATCAGCAGTGGTGTCGCTGGCATGAGGGTTGGCTGCATGTGAAACAGCAAAGATGCAGGGAAAGATGGACGTGAGGTGGCGTCTGCTGCTGGGATGTTGGAGCGAGACGTCGACGCAGCTGCTGGGGTCAACGTCGGGGAGGGTTTCGCTGGGTTTGATTGGTGGGAGTTAAGTCGCGGACGTGTGGCAGCTGATTGAGGGAAGTGGAATTTGCGGATGCTGGCATGAGGGAAAACGAACGAATGAGGGAGGCGAGCTGGCAGGGAGGTGTCGCATGGATGGTGGGGCAGCAGCATAGGAGTGGGGAATGGAACTTCGAAGGAACAAAATGAAAGAAAGCAGAAAAACCGAAGGGTCGAGGGAAGCAGGCGCTCGAAGAAGAAGTGAGGGGGAAGCAACTAGCGTACGAGAGAAGATTGGAGAGGGGGGGAAGAGAAAGTCAAACAAAAATATTTCAACCATTAATTCATGATCCCCCAAAGTCTTTATGCACATCCCCTCTAGTCCCGGTTACTTTCTTGCATAATATCCCCATTACTTTATATATAATATATAATATGTACAAGATTGGTGCTTGGACCAATCCTAAACTTTCAATATCGAGAACCAACTTGTCCAGTATAAGGTCCATCAAGGACCAACCTAGTCCCTTTGGGGATTGGATTAAGATCGGCAAGGTTAGGTAGTTCAAGTTCGATCCAGGGTTGACCCTGGACCAATGCTCACCCCTAACAAGTATGTTGGTGGTGTTGACTTCTCGAAACAACGTGCAAAAGGTCAAGAATTGGAGGGGAAATAACAAGCTGTTGAAAATAGTAGCTGAGCGATGTAGCCCTTATGGCTAGGGTCGTAGCATCAAGTGGCCTATACAACTAAATTGGAAAAATAGTTACTTAACGATGTGGTCTGTGCAGCTAACGTATAAAAGAAGAAGAAGCCACCTCCAGGTAAAGGCTCAACTAGGCAACACGGGCAGTAAAGTTGGCATCGAAACATGGCCATCATGTAATGAATTCATTAAATGCTTCCTCATATTAGACTTATGCACGAAGTGAATATTATTGACTATTGAGTAGCAGGAACAGAGGATTCACTTGGGTGTGCATTAGGGTGCTAGGGGAGCATGGGGTGCACTAGCATGGGGTGCAAAGTACATTGGATGTTGTTGCGACCTATTTTTCAGGTGCACCACCTAAAACTAGGTTAATGGACTGCTAAGTTTTTACACTTAGCTCGAGCTCTCCCAAACCCATACCAAATCGCGACTTAAGTCTAAATTTTTAAACATGCAAGAGGTTATTATCTAGGAGTCGCCACTAATCGGTTTAGGGTAAGTCGATTAGACACCAAAGTAAAATAAAGAGAGATTTATTTTACTCCTACGAACCAGAGACTGAGGGTACGGGGACTTGGTTACACTAGATTTCTCTAATGCCCTTTTGGTACCATTTCTTTTTAATTTTTCAAAATATTTTTGCAAGCAGCTGATTTATTTTAACCTATTTTCCTAACATGTGAGGTGATTATGCGGGTGCACAAACCACCAATTCAACATCCAAGAAAGCAATGAAATAATAAAAAATGCGGGGACTTACCTTATAGCAACGAAAGCATCTGCACGGTTAGATTAAAAATTCACATCATCAACCTTAGATATGATTTCTAATTAACACGTAATTTCTTTTATTTGTTTTTACTTAATTAATGAAGATTATGCAATATGCAACGCAATATTAACTAAATGACCTAATTCTAATAACATGCAATTTCTAATTAAATGAATCTAGCAATGATCACTAAATGGCATGCATTTCATAATGCAATGACATTTTTATTTTTTATTTTTTTAAATGCAATCTATCCTAGGGATTAAAACTAATTTATCCTAAGTCATTTTTTTTGTATTTTTTTATGAAAATTCAGAATTAAAAAAATGAAAATTATTCAACTAGATTAAGATTCTATTTAATTTGCATTAGGAATTAGATAAAGCTAAATCCTAATTTAAACTAAAATATTACCTTAATCCAAATAATCTTAAAATGCAATCTATTCAAGAAAATACCTAGACTTATAATGAATTAAGAAAAGTATTATCTAAAACTAAATTAAGTGCAATTTAACCCTAATATGCAATGACGTACAAAATATGCCCTAACTCTACATGACAAATGCATAATGATTTTTTTTGTTTAATTTTCGAAAATAATAATTGCTGAATAATTAAGCATGCAATTCAAATTAAAATCTAGCAACCTAGATGGATTGATTTGATTTTTGATTTTTTGATTTTTTTATATTTCTTTTTGAAAATTCATGATAAATAGAATGCTTAACCTAAATATATAGATAACCCTAAAACATGCAATATTCTAGCCCAAACATATTCCAAGATGAATAAAGCAATCAAGATCAAAGAAAATCACACATCGTTCAAATCAATGGATAATATTTCGCTAGTAAAATCGATGAATTGATCTTAAGTCTTAAAGATCAAAATATCAATTTTAATCCCGCTTAATTAATTATTTCATCTAAAACCTTATAGATGAAATAAAAAATTTAGGTGCGATTGCGAATCGAAAGGTACGGTCATAATTTCTAGTTATGCATAGGGAAACATTTCAAATAACAAAAACAAGATACATTAAGTAAAATATAGATAAAATAAATCTGCATAATAAAATAAATTAAATCTACCTAATTTGATTTTTTTCTTTTTTTCTTCCAAACCGAACTTGGCAACTGGTTTGGAGTTCTGGCGCGGGAAGTCGCTGGCGAGGAATTCCGGTGAGAAGGCACAGCAGGCGCACCGGCGGCGAACGAGTCAGCAGTGAACAGGGGACTGCAGGCGTGAACGTCGCTTGGAAGGGAAGTTTGAACAGCGCGCAAGGGCTGCGTTGCGGCTGGGGCGGAGGCGCGGCTACAAGTCAGTCGGAGCAGAGGCAGCGGCGAGCGGTCTCACAAGCGACGGTGACATTGCTGGGCTGTTAGTCGCGGTAGGCTTCAACCCCAAACGGCGTCGGGGCGGCGCGAGCTTCGGGCGTCGGGTGGAGGCAGGGACATCGGCGGGACTTCTCGGGCTGGCACAGCGAGATCGATGGGCGGCGTCGCGGGTGGATCAGGGGGGGCAGCGACGGTGCGGGCTCCGGCGACGTCGAGTCACGGCAGGGACAACGGTGCAGCGGCGGCTGAGCGTCGGGCGGAGGCGAGCAGGGGCGGTGTGGTCTCCGGTGGTCGTCGGGCAGCAGATCCGGAGAGACTGGCGAAGCAGCGGTGGCGGAACGGCGATGGCGTCTGGCGGAGGCGGTGCTGGCGCGGTGGACGGCGGGGGCACACCTGGCGCGGTCGGGGAGGCCCCTTTGGGGAAGACGACACTGTAGCGTTTTCATTTTTTTTTTTTGTTTTTCTTCTTTTTTTTTCTCTTCCCTCACGTCCCTTCTCTGTCTCTCTCTTTCTGCTGTACTCTCTTGCAGAAGTCAAGTCTCCTTTTGACTTTTCTTTCCCACAAAATAATTTTTTTTCTCAATTTTGAATGAGGGAAAATAAACCCCCCTTTTTCTCGCGAATTCTCTTCTCTGCACGATTTTTTCGCACGAATTTTTTCTCTACTTTTCCTCCCTCAATTTTTCGAAAAAAAACTCTCCCCCTTGCACGAATTTTTTAGCGGATTCTCCCTCAATTTTTTTTTTTTCGCACCTCTGGTTACGAAAAATGAAACTCTCTTTTATACTAATTCCGAACGGCCACCTTGAATGGTATTTTTTGAGTTTCCATCTTCTATCGCATTAAATCAAAACTGCAAATTAAAGCGATATTTCGCAATCAACTTGATTTTGTTCTGATTTATTCCGTTTTATAAAAATTCTTGCATTTTGTTCACCTGATTTTTAATTGTTTCTACATTTATCGAAATCTGAATGCTCATGAGAATTTTAAATTCCCTTGCATACTTAAATTAAATCAATTTCCTCAATTTCAATTTTTTTCTTTTTATTTGCCCAAAAATGTAATTTTTATTTTCCTTATTTTCATAGATTTGCTAAAAATAAGTGTCAACAGATGTATTAAGGTTGCCACCAGGGTTGCCTCGGGAGGGGAAAAAAAGCTCCAATTCCAAATTAAGAATAACGCAAAAAAGTAAATTTTTTTATTCTTTGATGTTTAGAAAAAGGTACATGGAGAGCTATATTTATAGGTTTTAATAGATGACTATCTAAGGAAATCAAAGAACATCAAATTAAATATGCATAATCAAAATAAATATAAAAAATCAGAGGAAATATCCTAAATATCTCTAAGAGTCACAATTTGGTTGGCATGATCTCCATAACATTGACTGAGTAGCTTGCTTCACAAAGCCAATACCTCTCTCAAAATGGTTAATACATATTTTGGTCATTTTTAGATACGAACGACTTTATATCTTATAGAGCTCAATGAGATTTGTTGACCAAATTAAACGAAAACAAAATTGCAAGTAGGTGAACCTTGCTTCGTCCGCTTCCAATTTGTTTTTAAAGGCGGGAAGATCCATATGAACAGTTTGCGACGGGATTCTTCTCTCTAACCTTTGAAGCATTGACTAAAAAGAAGACGACGGCCATCTAAGACGACCAACCAGTGGGAGAATCTGTGGACCAGAGGACAGGGACCGTACGATACCAAATCTTGAAAGATGGCTTGCAAGGCAAAGCATCAACTAGACCGACTGATACATCTACCGGCGGAGTGCTCCCATCTTTAGGATATATGATGCTTGAAATGATCCCAACTTACTTTGCGGGTGCTGTCCAGAGCCGCTTGGATGACTACTGTTCTCTGAGACAACAGTCAACGTATGAAGTACAGTCTGATTAACCTAAGATGGCGTTTATAATAAGGCCATGATTTGATTTAATTCGCGATGGGTTTTTGGCTTTTTCGTTCTTTTTTATTCTGCGTTTTTCTATAATCAGCAGAAAAGGTTTTGATTGATTAATACAGGGACGACATGAAAGAGGAACATTGGAGGACATCCGCAAACAACTTGCAATCCCGAAGTAATTCATGATGCATGATGGGCCATCCACGGTCATAATTGCCAACTGCCATCATCAAGGCAACGGCCCACCGCCGACACTATGGCTGGCACTCCTCCATCTCCCTGTCTCTCTCTCTCTCAACAGGAAAAGCAGAATCAATAATCAAATCGTTAATAAGCATTTAAAAACGAAGGAGGATCATCTACATCCATGAACACGATAAAATTAGTGAAAATTTAACAGGCCCATGCTATTGCCACCGCCAAAATGGCTATGTCCGCAGGAAAAAAAAAAAGATTATGTGCAGCTCAAAGGCGGGTTTCCTGACCTTAGTTACCCCATCCTCTCTCTGAACAATTCTTTGCAATTGCAATGCGCAAAAAGGCAAAAGCCTTCAAGTTCAGGGCGAATTTTACCGTCCCTCCGGCTGCTCAAGTTGGTTTCTTTCATGGTCTCCCCAGGTCTTTGCATAAGGATGGGTGTGATAGCACTTTCCGCAATGTTCGTTTTGCTATGACAACGGGAATGAAGTACAAGCTTGAGATAAATGGTGTTGTGTAGAATCAATTACAGATTTGTCGGGTTAAAATTTTATTCTCGCGTCCTATCAGGCAATGTCACTATTCTTCATTGGCTAATATACTGTTGTACGTATCCCCACAAATAATTAACATCATACCGTCTCTTTTCCACTTTATCATCGCATCGTTTAGTTTTATCTTTGGATACATAATCAAACGAATTATTCCATGTAGGTTGAGAGATGGAGACAAATGTGCAGAGTAAGATACAGTCATCGTCCATTGTCTCAAGTCAACAAGTACTTGTTGAAATATCAGCTATTTCCTGTCCATTCGAGTAAAGTTGCTAAATTCATGAAATTGATTATAAACACCAATCTCAATTTTATGCAATTTTGCCTGTCTGCACTTGTATTATCTCTTTCTCAATTTGCTAATTCATTCACAGTATACCTCACCACTTGATACTAGTTGTGAAATGATCATTTTCATTTTCATTTTTATGCACTTATTATTTACGCTCAACTTGCTAATTACATAGCAGCTTACCTGATCAGTTGGTATTGATTAAGAAATGACCAGTTTTACTATAACCTTTTCGATTAAGGGAAAATTGTAAAAGTTAAAGCAGAACGCTATCTGTACACAGATTCACGGGACCGAAAGCTACTTCAAATTTTCCTCTTCCTATTTGACTTCATCTATCTTCCATCAATGCAAAACAGAAACTTCTAGGTACCGAAATGGCTGTCCCTCTTCTGTAATTCCACCACCTGTGCGTTGGGCGTTTGTCGGGCACCTTCATGACTCCCCAAGAGACGTTCTCCTGCGATTTCACCGTCATCGACTTGAGCACGATTGTCTTTTCTAGGAGAAGATCCACGAGTGACGATAACAGCCCATCTTCTCCGTTAATAGTAAAGCCCAAAAACTTAACAAGCGTCAAGTGTTTCAGCAGCGAAACGTTGGACTTCACGGTGGGAAAATCCATCCAAAGATGAGGTTCATGCCAATGTTGATGAAAGTAGGGACAGGTCACTCGTCTCCTGCTGGGATCAATCTGTATATTCATATAATGCAAATATCTTCAGCCGTACAATTAAATAAATATGTGGTTATGGTTGAGTGATAAATTACTTAGAAAATTTTATTCTTGTTTAAATTTTAAGGCGGTGGGTTGATGGCGACACTTACTGTGATGAACAACTTTTCCAAGATTGGGCAGATATTCAAGAAACAAGCCAATGAATCGCGTTTTCCGTTGTCCATTAAAGAATCAATCCACTTCAATTGCTTCAACTTACTAAGCTGGAATTCTAGCCTTCCAAAGATAACTCCAGCTGAACATAACCACTGTACACATATGGCGAGGACACACTCGTGAGAAAATGAAGCCAATGGCTGTCTAATAAGAAAATAAGAACCAAAAATAGGTTTACCTCAAGAAGCCACCCGCTTGTAGTGAGAGTCTCCACTTCTTTCAGGGAAGAGAACAGAGAGAGAACTTCTTCACAGTCAAAATCACTGTCACCAAAAGCACCCTCCAAATCAAGCACCACATCAACCAAATTCAAAGCATTCTTCATGTGGATTTGGGTCAATAGGCCCTTATACACAAAGGACCTTAACGCGGTAGCTGAAACAGTCACATTCTCTATGTCCACGCAATCCACAATCATCAAGCTCCTGAGGCTCTCATTCTTCTCAATCCCAATTCTCTTTAGTCCTTCGCACTTCTCAATCCTCAAGCTTTGTAGAAGCTGGCAATTTGTGAGCAAGGAGGAGGCAAAGTGCTCGGTGACACCGGCGACCGATCGCAGATGAAGAATCCTTAGGGTGGATAAATTGGTGATATTGATAAGAGTTGTATCACCAAATTCCACTTTCATTTGGTAATAACTTTTGTCCTCCTTTTTGCTGTGAAAGAAATTGAGATGGAGCTCTTTTTCAACTCCCTTCGTGGCAAGGACGGTCACGTCACCCTTAGGGAATTGGAAACACAGTTTGCGCATCTCCGGGCTCTGGTAAGATCCCAAAAGCGCACCAACTGCTTCTAACGAATCTTTAACCGCATCAAAAGCGGCAATCGGGCTGTCGCCTGCGGCAAAGTGATTCACCATGGTGGGTGACCAGAGGGACCTCCATTGTGTGGAGAGGAGGCTCGTTCTCACTGCCTCTTTGAGTGGCAGGAAGGAGTTGATCCTATGGAGGATGTCCTGCGGCAAACTGCTGATCAGATCCACATGTTCTTGAGCCATGACGAAATTCTCTGATCTGGAGCTTGAAAATTGAAATCCTTAAAGGGATTGTAACCACAAGAAGTGTGATTCAATTTCTTTTATGGGAGACAAGATAAAGCTTGGAACTAGTGGCCGTACAAGAGACGGGTATGAAATAACCCACCCACCAGCTAACTATGAAGTTATGTAGCAGCTGGGGAGCCTTTATATAGGGGCACTTCTCCTGCTGAGCTGTCTTTTAACTCTTTCCTACCAAAACTTTACGAAAGCGTGGAAAAGGAAAAGAGGAGAGAGGGAGAGCTAGAAAAATCAAACTCATCCTTGCGAAGTCTTTCCGTGTGAATGAAATTGAAAAGTATTTTACTTTTGAAGGATATTATAATTATAGATGGTTCCATGCTCCATCTACACGATGTGGATTCTAATTGAACCAATTGGTGTTTTTAAAGTGGTTTTGTGGAAAGCACTGGGAAGTTGCTGAACATATGATAGAGTATGTATCCAGAAAACAATACTTTCTAGACGGCCACATTAGCAAGAAGACAGGTACATGTCTACAAGATTAATGGAATCATCCTAGCGCTAATCAAAATCAAGATGCACACCGACATTTGTACATAATGTCAGACAGAAGCATAGGAAATAGACTACTCTTTACATATATAAATTAGTGGAAGTGACCAATTCTATATATCGGTGACCTTACGCGATTTATTGATGTGATATATTCTTGGATTGATCATGGGACTCCACTTTAATAACACATTCTCTATTTCTATCTAAATTTAAAATATGTTGTGGAATAGAACCGTGCAATCAACCACAATCGCGAGACTAATAGAAAAAGTAATGAGAGATAACGAAAACAACACATTGGGATTTACATGATTCAATTCGGAGTTGAGGTCTACATATCCACAAGAAAAGTGGCAATAACAAATTCACTATGAACAAAGAGATTACAAAGTTAGAATTACATCTCTCAATACCAAGCCTCCAATTACACCCAATTAATTTTCACTCAATGTTTCACAAGATTTCTCATAGTGTATTCTTTTCAAAACTCTTACAGAAGCACTTTTATGAGGTTTTGATGTGTAATGTCCTGAATTTAAGTCAAATACAAACTTATATCCTGTGTTTTTGAGGGGCTCATGGCATCACTCGAGGACATGGTAAAGGCCTGGTGTAGTCCGCACATGCCCAGTGGGTTTGGACTTGACCGGGAGCCTGCTGGGTGCCCGGCCTCATTTCTCTAGGTGCCCGGGGAGTATACAAATAAATAATAATAATAATAATAATAATAATAATAATAATAATAATAATAATAATAATAATAATAATAATAATAATAATAATAATAATAATAATAGAGTAGACTCTTCCATGGGAACATTTTTGCTATTCATATACCCGGGTAAATTCTTATCCATGCACCATAGTCTATATCCATTTGCCTCACATACATAACCTAGAAATATGCACATCTAGACCCACCTCCAATACCATCACTCACACAAGTAATAACAAGGCAACCAAACGCTTTCCCCTGGTCTAGTCAACAAGCTTACATGACCATGATCATCTCAAGTTTGATGTGTTGGAGTTAAACTGATAGATGTTGATATATAATTGATGGTATAGAGTTACATTAATTTATTTACCACTATCTTAGTTTTCAATGGGACAAACATTCTTTAAATTATATGTTTAATGATTTTTTAGTTTTAAATTTACTAAATTAAGTTTTTCCTAAGATCCGATATTATTAACTAATAATATTAGTGGGTTCAAAATATCTTTCAAACTTATCAGCACTGACACTGGTTTTCATGTCTGCATATTAAGTTTCTAGGTATCTTAGTGAATTGACAAAATATCTACTTTGGAATGAGCCTTTGGTCTCTCTTTAATTGGCACGTGCCTCTCATCATTTTTTTTCCTACCAAGTATTTTAAACCACATCCTTTTAATATGTGACATTTGAAGTTTGTTAACCATGATTCCATGCATTATATTTTCTACTTTTACCTTAATTAATTAATACTAATGATGACTTACTCACTTGGCCAAAGGAAAAGAAGTTTTCTCGCAAAATGGTCTCCTTTAACTATTCTTATTAAACCACTTGCTAAGCCACTTGTCTCTTTTAAATAGCATGATAAGTTACATGTCTCTTTCAATTGAAACACTTATATTTCCCGACACCTAAGGCTAAGACATCCCCTCTCACATCTTAAACTCATTCCACTTGGCCATATATTAGATGAAACTTTGTAAGCATGCTACATGTAACTTTGAATTTACATGCAACCTTCCACCTAGCATTTAGCTTCAAGCCATCGCTTTTTAACCTTGGTTAGTTATTCTTCTCTTAGAATAACTATTGTGTTTTATTCTAATTTCATTTTACATTGGCCATATCCTTTTACACCTGGAAAATTTTAAAAGAAAATGACCTCTCCTTTCGATCCTTGGATGGAAAAGCAAAGATTTCATTTTGAGGAGTCACGAGGTGGTTAAAGCTTTTGGTTGTTTAAGTTTTCTTCAAGATAAAGAAAACTCTAAGTTCTAAGTTAGCTTGATCTAATTAGTGCTCTTGACTTGATTGGTTAATTGTTAGTCAATTTCAGTTTTAATTGAATTGATGATAAGTGTGAGTCAATTTTCAATTTGTGGCTTTACTTGGACATAGACTTGTCAAATGAGTGGATCAAGTCAGGTCAAAAATGGTTCAATCCAAACAGACTTATTTAATCTGTTTTCTCTTTTCATGCAATGCAAATCTAGTGATACATATCCAACTCAACTTAGGAAAATTCATACCCAAACTGAGGTGAGAGTGCAAAGTGAGTGTGAGATCGAATGAGGGCAAGATACAATAAAGAGAGAGTCATATATGACCCATGTAATGCCCATATTATGTTAAGCCTATTTATAACCAAATAACACCCATATTATGTTTAAATCTATTTATGATTCATTTACAGAACATAACGAACACACATAATAACTCATCTCATCATATATGAATTAAAAAATGGTTTATAACCTATTTTGACAAGTCTGCTTGGACATGGTGACGTTTATATGCAAATGCACCCCTTCTTCTCGACCAGGTCAAAACAAAATTATCATTTATTTCAAAATCAGTTGTAGCTCAAAATTATGAAATGATTAATTGCATGCACAGGGCCTCATCCCATGAGGTTGAATCCCAATGGCCATTGACTTTTGACTTCTAGCTATATTTTCACAGACCATACTAGAATCCAATCCCTTTGGTACATGACCTAAGATTTATCTCATAAATGAGTGTTCTAATATGACAATCCAATACATCAATCACCTTAAATGCCAACCTAGAAACATGCATTATGTTCATGGACATTTCAGCAACACCACAAAGTATTCTAGATACTAAGCTTCTAATTACACATCACGCATTTCTATTGAAATTGAAAACAAGAGAGTCGAGACTTTCCCTGAAAGCGGAGAGTATTGACACCTACACAGATAGGAAAAAAAAGAAAAAGAAAGAGGATAAATGTATGGACACAAGTTGAGAGAATGTCAAATATAAAGGATCAAGAAAATAGACTCAAGAAGAAGGGTAGCCGCCTTTATTTGAGGTGGATGTGCCTTATCTAGAGGTGCAGTAGCCTCAACTCAAGGCTCACTCTTTCCAGGCCTATATCTCATCCGTTCGATATCCAATTCCCGTGACTTTGAGTTATTGAAATAGATTTTAACCCAGGGCTTGAGTAAATGAACTGAGCGTCATTTCAAAAATCATTATTTACCTCAACTAAGAGGTCTGGAAAGTTTCATTAGATTTCAAGACCCCTAGGTAAGGTTTCAGGCTTTGGGAATTTTCTTCTGGATATTGACAAGCTTGACCGAAATCGTGTTTAGCCAAATTTTTGTTGCGTTGGGATGCTTTCATCCCTAGTTTCTGGATGGACAATCGAAATCAGAAAATTCACAAGCATTATGACACTACATAAAATGGGTGATGTGTCCCAAAGGGTCAAAAATTGAACGTCTAATTCACGTGGTTATATGGATATGAACAAATTTCATTTTGATGTACAGAACCCATATTTTATGTTCCAAATGTGTTTTGGACCTTGTATTTCGCCGGTCAACCTTTGATCAACCCTTAGTTTACCTTGGATCAAATTTAATGATTAAAAAAAAAAAACGGAGATAAGATTTGAGGTGACAATAGCCTCGATCGCACTCAATCTCTTGCAACGTTTTCTTCTCAAAACTCTTGAAGAGGAGGGAGAAACCCTAGAAACACTGTGTAGATCATGATATGTAATGCTGTGAAACTAGGTCATATACAAAATTATGTCTCGTGTTTGGAGGCCTCTGCTCTGGTGCCGCATTTCCTAGGGACCCAGCAAGTGGCTCAGGCGCTAGGCTGCACCCGGCCGTGTGACTCCCTCTTTTCCCCGGCATTAGTGGATCTTTGATTTCCATATTCCGCTCCCTCAGACTATTCAACTTCTTGTCGGGCCTATCCATATCTCCAGACTTAGATCCTCGATCAAGTCGTTGGCCGAAACACAGACGGATTCGACAAACATAAGATCGGTAGGATGAAATTACATCAGTAACAAACGCGACAACACCCCAACATAGAATTCTACTTGCTCGGTTGACATTTCAGAAGATTGACATAGATATATTAAGCTAACTTCACCTGATTCAAAATCTAGTAATTAAGAACGACAACTTGGTAAGAGTTTCACACTTGGGCCAGGCACAGGAGAGGTTTCTCTGACCATCCCGTACCGAACCGCTGAATCTGTCAACCTTTCTAGACCCATGAAAGAAAGTGGGGCACGGACCATTATATACTATTTATTGAGCATACATCTGTTTCATTGCTTTTGTTAATTTCTCGTTCACATGCATCTGTGGATATTTATGTGCTATTTATGTCTAAAATAAAGCATCTTTCTAAAAGGCAAGAATCTAGACAATGTTTTCGAAATCCTAGCCAGAAGACGTTAAGTACAGTGTTGAGAAGTTCAGAGAACATGCGAAATTGCTTTGTCCTTTCCTCCATTTTGATTATAAAAAAAAAAAGGAAAAGTATCTTCAGGATGAAGTCAATAATATGCATAATATTATATAAACGAAGTCGCAACGCATAATTTTTATTTTTTTTCAATTTTTGGGTCGAAACACCACATAATTTTTGAATTTTTCGAAACTGGCGTTATATCAGATGTTTATCATTTCATTTTTTATTGCGCTCTTTGCTTACTTTGCAATCATTATAGGTGCATCTTGGAGTAGCCAAAGTTGACATTGACCACACAGAGCTACAGTGTTTAGATCAAAGGCTTATATCATCTTTTTGCTTTCTTTGCGATCATTATAGGTGCATCTTGGAGGTCCCCAAGTTCACATTGGCCAGACAGGGCTAAAGTGTTCACGAATGACACAATACATACAACACACGTTAACAAGCATAATTTCCGCTTTGATATACAAGTTGTGCCTGTAGGCCCCTCTTGACTATCGTAATACGAGCCTACAAAATTGGTAATTTTTTAGATCCAGGAGAGAAACCTGGGATGGGTGGACATACGATTTTTTGAACTTCTTGCCTTTCTCTACTCCAATAGATTCTTGTTCACATGAACCTTGCAGAAGTAAGGTGCGAATTGGGTATTCTTTACGGAGACCAACAACGAGGACGGTCTTGCAAAATCCCGAGCCAAGAAGGACAAGTCGTTTCTCGTGTCCTTTCTCTCCGAGTAGATTGTCGAGTGTTGAGTCATTGCTAGCCACAAGTAGTGCCGTCCAGTGGTGCGCAAATCCAGGTGAACAAGTTTAGTTTTGCATGCATCCGAAAAGTATGATCTATTACCTCTCAGCCATAAAATAGCTTGAATTAAGTGAGCCGCCAAGCACTAGAGGATATTAACAAGAATTTTTCGTGCGAGAGACTCGATCCACGGAACAGGTAAAGAATAAAAAAATAAAAAAGAAAGAAAAAAAGAAGAACACGAAAGATCACCATGACGAGCTTTTTGACATAATGGGTCACCATGATCCGGTAAAAAGATGGCGGAGCCAATTCAAAGGAGTGTACGGATGCCCGCTGTAGTGCTTTTAATTATGAATGAACGATCGGTTATGTACCCGTTACCAACGAACTTAACATAAATTAAAACGTCAATGTTGACGTTTAATAAGTCAAAGCCGAACCATTAAAATTTTCATTGAATTATGAAAAAATTGGGAAACATGTCCATAAAATCATAAACCTATTGTATGATAGCCGATTTAGTCTTAGATTCTTCAATTTGGTCAATTTAGTCCGA
Organism: Eucalyptus cladocalyx; assembly: GCA_017140615.1. NCBI lineage: Eukaryota > Viridiplantae > Streptophyta > Magnoliopsida > Myrtales > Myrtaceae > Eucalyptus > Eucalyptus cladocalyx. Next base: position 20,962,924 of record CM029516.1, read on the forward strand.
AAACTTTTGACAATTCGCCAATGTAGTTTTTTCGTCCAATTATAGCTGAAAGTTGTTGATGTGAACAGTGGCCATCCTATGTCACACACCAACCAAGCTATATAGGACAGCCAGAGCTAACTAAGTATACACGTAAGTTGGCTAGATTGAGTAAATTGATAAATTATCGAAAGAATTTAAAACTGCATTAACAAAATTGAAAGTTTAGGACTTAATTTGCCACCGTATAATAGGTTTATGATATTTTTAAAAATTATCCCCGGTAATATTGTACATCTCAAACGATTCCACGTAATCATTTTTCTATAGTTTCAAAATTTGGCCTGAAAGACAAATATTATTACATAAGAAAAGTAAAAATAATTATCCATAAACAAAAATCATTCCAAATTCGTTAGATAGTCGTAACAAGGACAGTGGAACAAATTTGAGTGAAATGAAAACAGGGAGTAGATTACCCCTTGTAGCATCATCACCGTATTGGACCACCAGACCAAAGAAATGGTGGTCCAAGGACAAAAGCTTATAACCGTACTATTGAGAAAAGTTCCTAATGAATTCTAAAGTTGACAAAACTATCCAGGAAAGTATAGTAAGTCTAATAAATGTTTTGAAGTATTTTGATTCAGGATATACTCTTGTAAGAGAAGCCTTGAGATTCAAGTCCACACTGTGGAATCTACATCAAACGGAATAGGTTCAAACTTTATATTGAATATGAAGATCTTTAGACTTAGAGAACTACATAAGTTAAGAACATGACGTAAGTTCTGAATGTGACACAAGTCCAAAACGTATATAAAAGGCTAGTGATTTGGCCCAGATTTCACACTTAGAAAGATTTTATTAACTTAATCTTGATTATTGTTTTGCAAAACCAACTTTGCAATGCAAAACATCTAATTGATTGGCAAATCAATCTCGAGACATATTCTTTCTAAAACAAAGAAGCTCTAGTTATGAAATCCAAAACTCCGATTGTATGGGAAATGATCCTCTGCAGATTATCGGGTAGATTGGAAAATGATTGGAAAATGATCCTCCGCAGATTATCCAATGACTAGTTTGAAAGCTGAAAAGTATATAAGAAGACCAAGGTGCTAACAAGCATTTGAGAGAAGAGGTCCAAAATCTAGAATTCTTGAGTCTGAGCAAACTTCAACCATATACTTGTCTTTCGTGAGCATAAGGTTTGTAATACTAAGAGAAGTACCAAAAAAGTGATTGAGTGAGATAGTGTGACCTATCATATACTTAGTGTGATCACTCATTATTGTACTCTCTTGTTAATTATCTAGTGGAATCTAAGTTAGTAGGTCGTTAGTGAGAGAGAGTGGAAATATACTTGATCTAAGTTGAACAACTATAAGTCTTGTATGCAAATTGTCTTATCCCAAAACTCTCATTATTTATTATTATAGTTCACTGCACACTTGCAAGGTGCTTCTGAAGTTCTATTGCAAAATTGGTTCTCAACTTTGTTTCAGAATTTGAACTTTGCACACTAAGTTAGACTTAGATCTTGGCTCTTTCTATTCCATTTTTATTTGTTAAGATTATATAGAATCACTCATTCATCCCCTCTAGGTGATGCTTGCTAACTACATCATATCCTTACACCCACTAAAGTGGTTCACTGGTAATCAATCTAAAACTAAAGTATGACAAAAAGTTCAAAATATTAAAGTCATTACATAAACACTTCTAATTCCCTCGAAAACTATGATAGATGCCAGACTTTGAATAGAGTGACAAACTCGAAAGATAGCTACAACTAGCAATTTCCAAAGTACACTGAAGTGCAAGAAAGAATCAAGAACTCGGCTTATGGGTTCAATGCAAAGTGGAACTAAGGCCAGGTTGACAACACAGTGTCCAAGCACAAGATTAAGCTTAAGATGCTGAAACACTAATGCGAAAGTGTTGAGCACTATCAATCAACTTGCAAGCTCAACTCAAACATCGCTTATTAATTGTGATTCCAACAAGTAAAGATCAATTTTAGCCGCACTTTGACTTAATGGGCTCAAGTTGAAGATATTGATTCTACAAGAGAGTTGTTGATTAAGTTGTTGATTTCATAGTTGTGCATCGACTACTAAGATATCAATATATAAGTTTGATGTCGACTTTGAGACTCACAATTGACTACCTAATAACTAGAGGCTATTCTAGTCAATTGCTATTGCTCCTTGATTATGTTCTATGGTGTCTTTTTAGCTTCCAAGACAGGAGCACGAATTTAGAGAGTTTTATCCAATTTCATTGCATCTAATAATTAGTTTCATGCATTTAGTCTATTAAGTCTATTAATTCATAGATTCTATAAGTCTTTATTGTGGTGCTTCTTTTAAGAGCCATAATTAGGTGAATTCCCCAAGAGTTAGTTTGGTTTTCAAGAATTCAAAGTGTGTTGCCTTTTGTTTAGCAATATCTTTATAAATAGAGGTATAATCTCAATTGTAAGACAAACAAGAGTTGAATATATGAGATTTTTCTCTGTATGAGTGAAATTGTATCCCGGTTTCTTTAACCTTAGAAGGTGGATTCTTCTTTGATGGTAAACCAAGAGGCTTTTTTATCTTTGCTAGTGGATTTTCCTTTTCAACCCAATAGTGAGCTTCTCCTATGTCAATTTCTTTTTTTCTTTTTTTGGTGCTAGAGGAACCGGCTTGCAGCCGACAGCTGCGCCGTAAACCCTCAGGTGACACTTAAGCAAAATGACCCACCCTCCCTAAGTCACACTTAATACACCTAGTGCCTCCCCTATGTTTTGAACCATTCACCTCTGGGCTGAGAATCAGCAGGGCCTTATCCAGCGGAGCCACCGCAGCCAGTGGTTCCTATGTCAATTTCTTCTATGTTTAGAAAGTGCATTATTTATTTATGGTGAGCCAGTAAGCCCTTTATCTTTGGTTGATGGTTTGTCCTTTAAGACTTGGTGATGAATTTCATCAATTTCGATTTATATCCTCGGCTGATGATTCATTCTTTAGGCTTTGGTGGTTATCATATTCTATCATGCATTTACATTTATCCAACGACTTTCATTCCCATTTGATGCTCTAATCCATCTATACTTCCTTTGACATCACTCAGAAACCATTTGCCCGGCCTGCAACCACGTCAAAAACAGTAAATATTATTACAAAAAGAAGTGAATATTGTATTTGGATGTTCGTGTGTGTCTTTCTTCTATCTTAAGAGGTCCTTGAGGATCTTATTTTTCATGTTCGAATAATTGTCGCCTATATTTTAGGCGTGTCTCTCATATTTTGGACATGTCCCCTACATTCTGAACATAGGCCCTGGTTTGTGGTATATATTTTCAGCATGTTTTGGTAATTGGTTTGGTATTCTTACCACCTGCTTCTGCCATGTGTACGACCATGATCTCCATCATTCCTATGTAGTAGGGATAATTTTTTACTAGGAAATAATAGTTCCTGCTTTTTCTATTCTGGCTTTTAGCAATTTGGCATAGTGCAACCACGACTCCACTTATGTCAATGACTTTCGCCACATGTCTAGTGACTAGTGTTTCATCGGAATTTTTCCCACAATGAAATATCTTTTGGCGAAAGTAGCTCTTCGGCTTTTAATTGAAAAGAACCAGATTTTGTGGCAATTCCAAGTAGAGAATATCCTAGTGAATACATAAAATCAACTGCTTTACTCCGAATGAAATAATATAGACACAAATGGTGCTGGAAAACAATCAAGGGCAAGACTTCGAAAGAACAATTGGTACAAACAAACCACACACTGATAGAACTTGCCAGAATTTAGTCAACCCTGTAGCTCCTAGGATAGAGACACCTTTTGAAGTTTAATCAATGACGCAAATCTAAAGCTATAATTAAGGAATGTGAATATAACAATACATTTGTTAGATTTGTGCAGCTGGGGGGTGTTTCTAATAGACGAATAATTGTAGTTATAATGGTAGTGTAGTATTTGCCTCTCGATGGTTTCCAGCAATTGTGTTCTTCATAATTAGTTCCCGTCGGTTGTCTCCACATTTTTCCTTTCTTTAGCCTTTGCTTACCCGTGATCCTTAGCTTATCTCTTTGAGCGGATATCCTCTTTAAAAAGTGGATTAATTGTCTCACGATTTTCTTCTGATAATTACCAGCAATTGCTCATCGATAACTGTCTTGCGATTGCACTACTCCTCGGTTTTGTCTTTTACATCCCTTTGTCTAATATTCAAATGGCAATCGTTCCCTCTGAATATGCGTGTCCATTTCTTCCCAATTCCAATTTTTTTGTCTTGAAGCTATGCATCTACATCCCCTTCTTGATTTCTCCTCCGCATAGGGACCTTCAGACGGCATTTCACTATCCATATCGTTCCCGACATCCATATCGATGGTTTATGGTATATCTTATCCCTGGGTATTTGATAAGTGGGTCTGAATCACGGATGTCCCTCACCATTGGCTGATCACATATCATCTTTTATGGTCATTGACAAAATGCAACGCCTGTGTCAACATTCTCGTGCTTCCCATGTGACTATTCATGCTCATATGCCAAACATATGCCTGTGGATGACCCGATCATATTTATCTATAAACAACTATGTACACCACATGTTTGGCCATGATATCCATATCTCAAGGCGCAAGGTCATGATCTAACTACTTCTATATTCTCTTTCATATGTTATCACCGTCACAATCGATTGATGCCAAACTTGCGAATGTTCAACCTTCTATTGGCCAAGACCGTGCTGGTCAGAACCTCGTTGCATAATCTCCGTAACATCTAGCGAAAATCTTGTTTACTGTGATTCATGCCTCACGAAGTCAATACCTCTCTCAAAATGGTTAGCCGCTGTTTTGACCATTTTTAGATGCCAGCTACTTTATTTTAAGGAGTTCAATGATATTTAATGACCAAATTAAAGAAAATGGAAATTGCAAAAAGGTGAACCTTGCGTGGTCCGCTGCAATTTGTTTTCAAAGATGGAAGAGCCGTTCTTCTCTCGGACCTTTGAAGTGCTAATAGCAAAAGACGACAAAGGCCACATAGGACCACCGACAAGTGGGGGAATCTGTGGTCCAGAGGACAAGGACCGTACAATACCATAATTTAAAAGATGCCTTTGCAAGGTAATGCATCAACTGAACCGACGATACGGCTACCAGCAGACTACTTACGTCTTTAGGATGTATATGGCGCGTGACATGACCCCAACTTACTTAGAAGGTGGTGTCCAAAGCCTCTTGGATCACTAAGGTGCATTTGGTTGGACTTTTGGAGGCTTGGATCACTAAGGTGCATTTGGTTGGACTTTTGGAGAAAGTCATTGAGAAAATGCAAAGGATTTTGGGTTGAAGAGATTTTTGAGAATGCAAATTGTGTATATTAAATTGTAATATGAAAGTCCATTGTGAAGTACTTTGAGCAAAATAGTGTTTGAACAAATGATATTTACAAAGGACTTTTGTGATAAAAAAAAAGTTCTCAAAAGAAATAAAATAAAATAAAATTGGCTAACAACGTCAGTGGCCCCCACCTATCAAAATCTATTATTGGTGGCCGACATTTGACTCAGGCAACCCTAGAGACAACTGGGGAGGGCTACCCAGGGTCAAGCGACCCTCGAAGACCACCAGCGAAGGCCGCCCGGGGTCTGGCGACCCCATTGAAACCTATATTTGGGGCGGCGAGGTCACGGGAGGACCTCGCCGCCCCCAAATCTAGGTCGCGCGACCTCCCGCAACCTCGCGTGACCTTGCCGCCCCTACCGCAACCCAGATCTAAGGCGGCAAGGTCCCTCGACTTGAGCGACCCATATCCGGGGGCAACAAGGTTGCGCCACCCTCAATCTAGGTCGCCAAGGCAACCTCGTCGCCCAGATTCGGGGGCAGTGGGGTCGCATGACTCACACAACCCAAATCTGGACAACGAGGTCCTCCCACAACCACATTGCCCCAGATTTGGGTCATGGTGAGGTCAGCGATCCAAAACTCACCACAACCCAAACAACATGACGGTCAAGCCACCCCTCGGCGACGGTCAAGCCACCCCTCGGCGACGGTCGTTTAGGCCACTATGACCCTGCCTGCCCTTCGCCGGCAACAGCTCACAGAGAATAAGAAGAAGATGAATAGTGAGGGCAAAACGGAAAAAACGAAAAACCAACGAGGATAATTTGAGAAGAAATTTTTTTTTTTTTTAACCCCCTTAGCTCAGCATGCCAAGAAGGCTAAAAGCCCAAGGCAGCCCCCAACTTGCCTTGGGCTTTCAGCCTTGTGAAGACTGGCATTTTCCAAATGGGGTTTGAAAAATTTCTATCAAGCACCCCTACATTGGCCCAAGGATCTTTGGGGGTTCAAAGTGGCTTCTCAAAGCCACTCCCAAACGCACCCTAATTCATCCTCCGTTGGTTCGAATCTTTGCTAAGAGCAACAAGCATGAACTATGACAACAACATTCAACGTATGAATCCAATCTGATTCAACCGTGGATGGCCTTTTCTTATGAAGCGATGATCTGCTCTCCCTAAAATGTCATGACTCGATGTTTGTTTATGTGTCTGTGTGTTTTATATTTGTGTTTTTGCCTTCCTTAGATGACACTGGTAGGCACGGGTCTCTCATGAAGAATGTTGTGTGGATATTTCTACTTGGCAATAATGAGGTTTACACGGACTGATTGAAATGCACCGGAAAAATGACAAGGAGAAGGTTCCTATGCCAAATTATCTTAAAAATTCCCGGAAAAAAAAAAGGAAGTTGACCTGATGCACGATAGGTTCTTGCCCTTTTTATTCTTTTTGATACTAAATAAAAAATTTGCACGCCTTGTAACTTCTTCCTTTTGCTAACCAGGAGAAAAGCATTGTGATCGATTAATACAGGGGTGATATAAAAGAAGAACCTTGGTGGACATCCAGAAAACCCTTCCAATGCTGACCTCTTTCGTGACATGGGCCATTTGCAGTCTCATTTGCCATTCGCCATCACCAAGGCAACCGTCCAACCCTTGCAATGCTGACCTCTTTCATGACATGGGCCATTTGCAGTCTCATTCGCCATTCGCCATCACCAAGGCAACCGTCCATAGTCGGCACCGTTGCTTGCATTCCTCTCTCTCTCTCTCTCTCTCAACATGGACATGGAATGACCTCGCGAGAATTATGAAGTTTGTTTAGAGACTTGTACACATATTGCTACGTATCAATAGTCAGTGTTGACTCAATTATGCTTGCTAGGGTTCGAAAGGGAATTTGATAAACCGATTTATATCATTGTCAGTGTTATAACCAAACTATACGATATAAGTAAAAGTTTTACTAATTATTATTAAGGTGCATGCCTGAATTATGTTATAGAATTTGCACATCAGGTATTTGGCATGGTGTGATGAAGTTAATTTATCGCAATTGGCTTATAACTCATGAGTTCGAATTTTTTAGACCAATTCGGTCCTAAACCTTTCAATACTAATTTAGTCGTAAACCTTTCACCTTAATACCAATTCAGTTCATCTAGTCAATTTAGCCCAGAAATCGCTAATGTAAATACCATTGATCTAACATGACATTGCCAGCGTTAACATGGCATTTTTTTAAAATAATTTTTTCAATGATTTTATGAACTTCTTTTCCTTTTTCTATTTTTTTCTTTTCCTTTTCTTGTTGCCTAGCCTTGGCGAGGGTTGCCCTCGCTTGCCACAAGGAGGGTGACTACCGGTGAGGCCCCCATTGCCAAATCTGGCAAGGTCAACTTGCCTAGGCCATTTACGTTCTTTTCCTTGTTTTGAACCTGAGAATCGTGAATATGCTTGTGAGAAAATCATTTAGGATCTAAGCTAAATTTTGATAACTTAAAATTTTTATTGTCATTGCATCCTAGATAAGAAAGTTACATTAGCTCCTATTAGAGGTGTTAAATGGGTTGTGCAACCCATTTATGGACCCATTTAAGCATAAATGGGTCGTTAATGGGTGAGGCTTGAGAAATAAGGTACCCTGATGGGTTTTAAAAATAAAAGAACTAAAATAAATGGGTCTTAAATGGGTACTCATTTAAGACCCATTTACAAACCCATTAAAGTCTAAAGATGGGTTGTGCAACCCATTTATTTTTCTTTTCTTTTTTTATTTTTCTTTCTTCTTTTTTTCTTTTCTCTTCCTCCCGGTCATCGGCACGGCGATGGCGCGGCGACCGGCCGCGACCTCGAGGCTCGCCGACGCCGCGAGCCTCGAGCTCCTTGGATCCGGCGAGGTGGAGGCCTCGCCGACGCCGGCGAGCCTCGAGCTCGCCGGATCTGGGAGGTGGAGGCCTCGGCGACGTCGGGCGAGGCTTGAGCCTCGCCGATTTGGCGAGACTCGAGCTCGCCGGCGTCGGGCGAGCTCGAGGCTCGTCGGATCCGGCGAGCTCAGCTCGCCGGATCCGCGAGCGACGGCCTCGAGCTTGACTCGAGCTCGCCGGCGTCGAGCTCAAGCTCGCGGAGCCGGGCGAGCCTCAAGCTCGCCGGCGTCGGCCGGCCGGGGCGAGCTCGAGGCTCGCTCGTGGCCGGCCGCCGGCCGTCGTCGTGGCCGGTGGCCGGCAAAGAAAAAGAAGAAGAAGAAGAAAGAAAAAGAAAAGTTATATTTAAAAAATTTAAATAATTAAAATTTTATTTTTAAAAAAATAATTAAAATTTCCATTCTTTAAAATGATTATTTTAAAAATTATAAAAATTGTCCATTAAATTTGTGTTGTATAAAAATTATTTTAGCAATACCATTTTTTAAATATATATATAATAAATTAAGTTTAGTTAAATGGGTCGGGTATGGGTTGGATATGGGTCGGGTCGGGTATGGGTCAATTTTTTTGCATTGCAATAAACAGGTCATAAACGGGTTAAATGGGTCGATTTGGGTCGGACCATTTATGACCCGACCCAAACCCGACCCGACCCGACCCACCCGTTTAACGGGTCTAGCTCCTATACATGCCTCACACTTGCCAATGTGTACTCTACTACGTTGTGCATTAGAATCCAAATTATCCCTATCTCCAGATACTTGCAAGTTATGTTATTTTCCATCAGAATTCTACCACCATCTTTAGCCCAATAAGTAGTAAACTAATTCTTGTTTAGACGTCATATGATAATAATAGAAAACACTTTTCGAAAAATTATATATTGCTTAGAAAAATTAGTAAAAAAAAAAGCCTAATAATTTTTGTGGCTGATGAAAATATTTTTAATACATTCATTTTTATAAACAATACAATCAATCATATTTAAGAAAATATTTTCCAAATTTAAATTTTCTGTGAAGTAAAGGCATCTTTAATATACATGTGTTTTTCAATCACTACCGTTATGATTATTTTGTTGTGTCATCAATGCCACTATGATTTACCACTCTTTTGGGAGGATTAAAATGAACCGTACTACCTTCGCTTGCGCCATAATTTTCACCTTCAGGGACTTAATCTCAAGTCAGTCGTCCCTCTTGCCTCTTTAAATTCATCTCCTTTCCGATAACATCACGTCTTTCGTTGACCAACAGGACCATCTCTCCCTTCTCTTGTATCAATCCATTTTTATCTATAACAAATTTTATTTTATTTTTTATCGTAAGAAAGAATGAAAAACTAGGATTTCTACAGAAAACATAGCCTAATCGCAAAGCTGAAAATGCTTTTAACAGTTTTTGACCAGAAGAAAAAAAAAATCTTTCAGTGAGCATATGGGAGATAAATATGCACAGGCGTCAAACTGGATTTTCATTATGTTCAATTAGATAGTTAATATGCGAAAATATTCAATTGCAAAATGAGCAAAACGTACATGTCACTAGTCTAATGATAAGCGTGCGAGTATTCTTCTATGCTACGAGTGTATTCAATAATAATGTAAACCGGGTTTTTCTATTCGGATATATTCTGAGGGATTCTGGAAGGTCTAGCCAAGAGCCTACACGAGGCTCCCTTTTTCCATTGGCCCCTTTATTTCGTGGAAAGGTCATTACTTAATTAATTAAAGCCAGCTTTACAGAGCAATTTATAATGTTCGTGCAAGTTTTTTCTGGGGTTAGTTAGAAATGGGCGGCCACGGGTGGTTTTACTTCTGGAATCCGAAACTTCAATTTTCCAGTCCATCGCCTTCGAGGAAAGGCCACGATCTCTCTCTCTCTCTCTCTCTCTCTCTCTCTCTCTCTCTCTCTCTCTCTCTCGTTGTTGACGAATTTTTTAACGTAACATCTTAGACAACTTAGTACGACAAGAAATTTATTCTTTTTGTTTTTTTATTGAGTTACGTGTGTAATGAGATCAGGTTGCTTCACGTATGGTTTTCATTTCTCGATTAGATGGAATTGCCCCTTGCGAGAGATTGACAAATAAGTCCCCTAAGGTTTCAATGAATGCGGTTTACATTATTGTTCATTTTCTTTTCTTTTTTACTTTTTTTTTTTGGATCTATTTCACAAAATCACAATAGGAACTCAGGTGAAATGCCTCTAATTTGAGCTCTTCATCGTTGTCATTGGTCACTAGTAAAACTGCATGCGGCAGTTGGGCAACTGAGGTGGAGTGGTAGTATTGTGTGAGAAAATTATTCAAGAAGTGACTTATTATGTGGAAATCAATTGTATTATAAACATTTCAATTGATCACATATAATACTAATAGTGATATTATTATAAAACAGATACAAAAAATAGGTAACCGTGCCCACGCCATCACCATTGGCCGCAGCCCTACCATAGTGTCCACCGATGTTGCGTTCTACCACCACATCATTGGCCGCGCCACTGCCACAGCATCTGCATTGTCGAGCTATTGAACAACCTCGTTACTCTCTCTTTCTCATTAAGAACCGACAACTACCTCCCTTCACATATAGTCAATCTTCAATCTTAGGTTCTTGCATGCGTTTCTTATATTGTCATTTTTTGCTAATCCCTCATGCATTCTTATAGATTCAACTCTGGATGAATCAAGTGTGGATTTCACTAGGCCAAGGTCTGGTGTTAATTTTGTGTGTACTCTTAGGGTTTAGAGAGAGAGAAAGAAGAGGCCCCCATTGAAGCCGCCAAACCAAGAAGATTGACAACCAACATGGAGGTTGCATCAGTACCACGAGCATGACGGGGGGTGCCGTGGTGGCGGTGGCAGCACAAAGTGGCTGAGAACTGGATGGTGTTGCAATCTAAAGAGGTAGAAGAAAAAGGTGGTAATTTTTTTACTTTTTTCTTTTTATTATTTTTTCTAATAATAGCATTTGATTGTTTAAGATAGAAAACAATCATTTTAACCAATTGCCATACATGTTACCAAGTTGCCGGGACACCCGGATCAATTGGGATGACTGTATTACCACTTAAGAAAAAGCAGACGATAATTGATTCGGATTTCTTGCTAAGGTCTAATCCTATACTTGTTCAATAGAGGTTTAGGTCATAATTGAATCATGTGAAAAGGTTTAGGGCTTCCTGAGTACTCTTTTCCCATCATGTGCCAGGAGGCGAAGGGCTACAGCAGGTTGAGGATTGGAGCCCGGGGGGGGGGGGGGGAGGAGAGAGAGAGAGAGAGAGCGAGAGAGAGAGAGAGAGAGAGGAGAGGGAAAGTGAAAATTGGGATTTAGAATTTCATTTGGATAAATATGAATTATTGATACAGGCAACGTTAATGCGTCTTTCATTTAAAGAAGATAAATAGAATGTTAATGTTTTAGGATCTCCATCATTTTGATTAATAGTTTGCTCTATAAATTCTAGCGAATCCTTTTGTTGCTTCTCGTAAGCTGCCGTCATTATAGAAGGTAGAATTCAATTTTGACTAAAATAATCTTATGCAGCAAGGCAAGCCAAAATCTTCATTAATCAATTATCCCCAATAGGAAACAATTGTCGTTTCGTATGTCCACCGATCAAACTTCCACATTTAAATCAAATCTCATCTCGCAAAGTGTCTAACTAACAATCTTTAACGTGCTATCATGAATCTCATCTCATTCACCATGCGAGAAAGGGAATGTCATTATCTATAACGTGATATAAGAGAGAGGTTTGAATAAGATGCATTGGGTTTTGACCATTTGTCATCTTACTTGAGATGCAAGTATAAACACTAGCTAAAATAGTCGCTAACCTCGTTCTAGAACAGGTCAAGCAATTTCATTATTTTACTAATTTTATATGCTAGGAATTGTAAACGGCACGAGTAAAGGAATCCTCAATAAAGGGTACCAACAGCGGGCCACGCATCAAGACAACTTCTGCCGGCCACGCGTGGACTGTAAATTAAGGGCTGGAAACATGCATTGGACTTTGACCTTTCTTGAAATAACGAATCTTTCAAATAATGAAATTTGTCCACATCAAAACCTTGCAAATGCAAACCTCCGTGACCTTTCTTGATCATAAACATCCGGAAAATTCTACGTAACTTGTTGAAAGAACACTTAATTAGATTTAATGTGCTCAATCAATTATAAAAAAAAAAAAAAAGTTAAACCTTCCGTCCACTTAATTTTACTCGTAATGTTTATGTACTCACCGAGGACCTTTTACAATAATTTGCTTCTAAATGTTTCTCTAATTGTAGCATACACAGGTTTTTTTTTTTTTTTTTAATCTTCATTACTTTGTTATAATTATTTTTCACAGAGAAGTGTTAATATTTTCTCAAATAACTATATAAATGGGAGTTTGAAATGACTCATGTCACTCACTTTCTTTTATCCTTCTTTTCATTTAATTTGTAATCATAGTATACTTCGTTAATGTAAATAAAGTTATATGCAAAATGACTTTATACACCATTGATTCAAGAGAACAGGTAGTTATAATTATCAAGTCTGGATAAAATCGTTCGTGTAAATCTTTTTCATGCTCACGGTGCATTCTCTATGTTGTCTTTTTTTAATATCTATGTTTATTAAAATGTCCTTCCTTACAAAAATAATCAGTTAGATCATCATTTTGCCATGATTACTTCAAGTTAATCTATGCATAGCCCTCTCTCAATCTTTTAAGGCCCGTGATGTCCGAAGACTAATCGGGTTGGCTTGGAAAAGAATTCAACCTTAAAGCTCCAGTCCAGCCCAAGTTGAGACCCCGCGGTCCACCCGAGCCTCGAATCAATGTGCATTTTCTCTAAAGCCAGCACCGCTAGAGCACCAAAGAGAAAGCAAACATGAGCCACCGTCGCTTGTCCGTGGAGCACACCACGAGCTTAGTCAATCGATATCGGTTTCGCACCAATTCAAATGGTCTAAAGGTCGAAATGAAGTTAATTTACATGCACCGATGTGAATTTTTAAGCCAGCATGATCTCTCTGATATGGAGTTTCCTAAGCATCAGGCCTAAGAGAATAAGTACATCAAACAAATTCCCGGCAAATACTTTCGAATTCTGAATAAATCATTGGCTCTAATGAACAAAAATAATTACAGCCACAAGCAAACTCTATAAATATTGCTCCAAATAAAAAAAAAACTAATATATCATAATAAAATTAGAAATCACATATCCACTATCAATTAGGAAAAATGAAACATTCTATCCAAAGCTGACTAAGAAAAAAAAAAAACATCATATCACTCTTTTTTATAAGTTGAATAGTGTTGCTTCTATTCGTTCGACTTCTCACTAAAGGAGGCAGTAGAATGACCTTCTTGACTAAGTACGCCTCCCGTACCAACATACACTAGATGCATCAAAGCCACTTCAAACACCTTGGAAAAGCTGGAAGTGTTTTGGGTTCGTCTCTTACAAACCGAGCCTCGTCTACACTCTACAGGCTTAGGCCTTTTGAGAAAATTTTGGCCCGGACATAATTAATTGGTTTGGGACAGGCCTTATCATGGTAAGCAAATTGAGATTATATTCATAATCAACCACGCATGGATTTTACAGTGGGGACATTAAAAAAAATGTTTAATATCATGAAAAACCCTAAACTAATATACTTATGACAAATTTACTATAAATCGATTGTTTTACCATTAAAACTCTAAATTGGTCCACTTCTAATGAATTTATTTTCAACTAATTTTTCAATCACTAAAAACTTCAAACTAATACGGTTATGACAAATATATTCTCTGTTAAATTTTCTTAATTAGATTAATGTCACAAAAAATTACAAATCGGTACACGTGTGACAAAATAAAGGGAAAAACCTCAAATTGATACTTTTGTCAACTATTACATATCATCCAACTTAATTATTAGACAGTAAAATTTAATAAAAGCTAATAGAGGATGGTAAAATTATCACAAATGTATCAATTTAGGATTATTTATTGTTAAAAAATTAATTTAAAATAAATTTATCATAAATATATCCGTTTGAAATATTTTATGATTTAGCCCTTAAAGAAAAGGCAACACGGATTGCAAGCCGCAAGGCCACAACCCGGATACCAAGTAAAGCAAAAGACGAGGCCGCAAGGCCCGGCAATAGTTCCCAGCACAAACCAAGTCCAAGAAGCCCAGGTGGGAAAACGCATACCGATTTTGGGGAGGCGGAAACGACGCTGTTTCGATACATTCGCTGGCAATGGTATACTCTCGGCCTCAGGGTTTTCGCCGTCGGCCGTCTCCCTCCTTCTTCGACTCGCTGGGGTTTTAGTTTTACCCTCTCTCTCTCTCTCTCTCTCTCTCTCTCTACCTCAATCGATCAGAGAATGGAGTCCCTGGCGAGACTTCACTCCTCCCACGCGCCGCTCCACCTCTCTCTCTCCCCCAACAACCTCGGCTCCCGCTCCAAGCCTCCCTCCTCTTCCCTCCATTCCCTCTCCTTCAAAACCCTCGGCCCGCCGCCCCCGCCGCCGCCGAAATTCACCTCCGCCAGAGCCGCCTCATCCTCATCCTCCGGGCCCCGGCCCGATCCCCCTCGCGCCCTCCAGACCGCCTGCGTCGCCTTCTCCGCCGCCGCCGCGCTCTTCCTCGCGCGCTTCCACCTCAGGCCCGCCGTCGCCGTCGCCGCCCCGATCGCCGCCCCGCCCGAGGTGGAAACCCGCGGCGAGGAGCCCGGCGGGCCGGCGCCTCGCCCGAAGAAGAGGAGCGGGCCATCGAGGAGCACTTGAGCCAGTACGGGGACGACGTGGAGGCGCTCCGGTCCCTGATGGAGGCCAAGATCAAGTCGAGGAAGCTCCAGGAAGCGATCGGGATCCTCGGTCGCCTGATCGAGCTGGAGCCTGAGGAGCGCGAGTGGCCGCTGCTGAAGGCGAACATCTACAGTTACAGCGGGGAGTTCGAGTCGGCGAAGAGGGCGTTCGAGGAGATACTGGAGAAGGACCCGCTCCGCGTGGAGGCCTACCACGGCCTCGTGATGGCGTCTTCCGAGGCGGGGGATGAGTTGAAGGAGCTGCTGGAGAGGATTAAGGTGGCAATGCAGAGGTGCAAGAAGGAGAAGAAGAAGTCCGAAGTGAGGGACTTCAAGCTTCTGGTCGCTCAAGTTCGGGTCATCGAAGGGAAGTACAATGAGGCTTTGAGTGTGTACCAGGAGCTGGTGAAGGAGGAGCCTAGGGATTTCAGACCCTATTTGTGTCAGGGGATACTCTACACTTTGTTGAGGAAGCAAGATGAGGCGGAGAAGCAATTCAAACAGTACAGGAGGCTTGTTCCAAAGAATCACCCTTACGCTGAGTATTTTGATGATAATATGTTCGCCACCAAGTTCTTCGCGCAAAAGGTGGAGAGGGAGAGAGCGGGCATGAAGAGCTGAGGTGGATTAGCTGATCATTTGCTGCTGTGATCAGGTCTGCCTTACTCTTTAGAAAGGCTCGGGTCCTTTTCTTACCAAGTCTCTTGCGTTCCATACATACATGGCAGAACACATCAATGTGGACCTGACTATGAGTTATGCTGTGGATAGGAGCTTTCTTCTTGGTAGATTTTAGGTCCTTGGTGTATCATTCCCCAAGCAGAGGAGAGGTTTTGGAAGAAAATATCGTTGCTTTTGTAGGTCTCAACTTATCTATTATTGATGATTATGGGCATAAGTGCCAATCTTT
Source organism: Eucalyptus cladocalyx (assembly GCA_017140615.1). Lineage (NCBI taxonomy): Eukaryota > Viridiplantae > Streptophyta > Magnoliopsida > Myrtales > Myrtaceae > Eucalyptus > Eucalyptus cladocalyx. Next base: position 20,978,906 of record CM029516.1, read on the forward strand.
TGATTTAGTCATGTTAATAACTCCTGTGGCCTTTCTTTTTGGATAACTTCTTTTGCTAGGTCATATCAATACCTGATCAAGGAGTATTTGGTTGCTTTATGATAATTGGGCACTCAAATGCATTTTCTTTCTTATCTCTGTTCTATCACCCAGGTGAACTGGGTGGTTATTAGGAATTGATGGATTCAATGTGATTGATAGTACCAACATTTGGAAAATGTGCGTTTTTGTCCAATACTTGTTATCCAGATTGTTTCGGATTCATTATATCTTGTTAGAGAGGGTAGGTGGTTTGATGAGCGTTCAATGGTGCATACCAATGTGTCGATTTGGATAAATTATTATGATAAATGAATTCCTCATTATTTAAGACTGTTTTAGCAAATTTCTATCTGTTCTGTAATTAGGAGTATTATTTGTTTTCCAGCATTCTTTTTATAGTTGATGTCTATGGATTGCCACCCTTTTCTTTTTAGAGAGCAAGGGAGGGAGGGAGGGAGGGAGGAGGGAGGGTGGGAAGGAGTTTTTCTATACATTAAAGCTTGTCCAGGTCATAAACTTTACCCTTTGTTTCATATTCTTGGTTTATGGTTAGAAGTCGTTTGAACTATATTATCATGAGCTCATCTTGTAGATCCTGGGAAATGTTGAGTCAAAGGGAAACAGATGGGATCTTTCATATGTTGCGTGTTCAATTCAAGCATGCTAAATTTTCTGCATTCTCTTCCTCATTCTACCTTTGAAAAGATCATCCAATGGCAAGTCACTGTGCTGTTGTGACCAAGGAGGAACATAAGTTAAGTAGGAGAGATTTTGAGAGAAAGGAGGTGAAAATGGGGAAGAGGAGTAAGTTAGAGAGATAGCTTTGTGAAAGAATAAGAGCAATCAAAGAACACATTCTGAAAATATGTGAAGGGTTTTTCTAGGGAGGGTACCTGTTATAATGGAAGTTTCAAATTTTGTGGCTCTCACCTTTTTCGTGATGTGTGCGATTGTTGTCTTGTAAATTGAAACTTCTCTGTATGCTGAGAAATTGCTCACTTGCTAACATGATATGTAAATTCTCTGTGATGCTTGCCTGGCACTATTTCTTTGCTCACTTTGGATGAACAACTCTCACGTGTCAACTCTCATTTGATTGCCTAGTCATGGAACTGGAACTTTTGTATTGGGTGGTAGCAAACTTTTCCGGCTCTATTCACTAGAGTTTCTCAAATTTATCTGTCCTGCTCTTTCGCTTTGATGAGATATGCTTATAAACTAGTCGTTGCTCAACAAAGAAATGTTGGACGGTAGTTGTGGTCTCGGGGAATTGATATACTTGTTGAGCGACATCTCAAGCCAAATCAGCATGATGTAAAGGAATGAATGACATGTGTACATGTTCCAGATGATGGAGATATCTCGTGAGCATGCTTCCCTGGTGAATTTTTTTTGGCATTCATCTTGTTTAATTGCTTTTGGGCATGTGGATTGACTACTCTGCTGGTTGGGCTTCAGCTTGATGGTTAGGGCACCGTTGGAGGACAATTCAGCCCCGTCGTTTAGTTAAGTTTCTCCGTTTTTTTTTTTTTTTTTTTTTTTTTTTGGCAGCGCTATTTCTGCCCCTAAATGACTACATCCACCTTATTTACACTAAAATGGCAAAATTGTCCTTAATCTTTCAATTGCAATTTAAATTGATGGCTCCACTCTTTTTTTTTTTTTTTTTTTAGTTCAGATTGTTTCATAATTAAGCATTTCGCATATTTTGTTTTTTAGTGTGTTAAAGAAATATGCATTCTCAAATATTCTTATAACATTTTACATACTCTGTGTAATATCGTTTCACTAATAAATAAATAAAAAGACATTATGTGATATAGTATAAAATTGAAATGTTTCTTCTTCATCATTACTCTAATAACAAAGGGAAAATTACCAAAACACTCTTAAACCTTTTGCAATTTTCTGATTCAATTATAAGTGTTTTTTTTTGTGGCTAATTTGGTCATAAAATTTTTGTATTATGTCAATTTAATACATTCGATCATTTTTTGAGTCTCAGTGATATAACCAATTTTTTAACAATATTTTATTATTCGAATTTTTTTTATATTTTTTTCCCTTTTCTTTTTCTTTTCTTTTTCCTCCTCTTTTCTCCTTCCTCTAGCTAGCGATCGGCTAGAGGCAAGCGACGGCAAGTTCAACCTTGCCACCCACTAGCGAGGCCTAGCTAGCCATGGGGAGGCCACAACCTACCTATGACCGGCGAGGCTCGCCCAAGCCAAAAGCTGCATGAGGTCGAGCCCTTCGACTTCACGGCCTTTGGTGAGGCATGACCTTGCTAGATCTAGCAAGGTTGGGCATCACCATGGCTAGAAAGGGCGAGCCTCACCTAACCACTAGCAACCATCACAGATGCTGTGCGTCACGACCTTCAACCTCGTGGCCTCCGGTGAGGTCGAGCCTTGCCCATGGCCGCTAACCTAGTTGGTGGCTAGGGTTTGGTGAGAAAGGAGAAGGAAGTGGAGAGAAAGAAAGAGAAAGGAAAAAAAAAAGGAAAAATTAATTAAAAATTCAAAAAAATAGAGTATTATTAAAGAAATGTCCACATTGGCATCGATTGGCATCCATGTTTGTGTCAATCGGCAAAAAATGGTTGTATGAATTGAATTAGCATAATTGTAAAACGTTTATAACTGAATTAAGAAAAAAATAAATTAGGACTGAATTGAAAAAAATTATAATAAGTTTAGAACTATTTTGGTAATTTTCCCTATAACAATTTATTTATTTTTTTGTCCCTCTTATCTCAAAATCTCACTTTCTTGGTGAGCATTTTATTAATTTCATTAGTCTACTATATATATATATATATCAAATCTCTTTCTTTACAATATCGAAGAGTGTAACCTTTTCCCTTACTATACTAGCGAGATTATATAGAGCATGTAAGATGTTAAATGAATAAATAGGAAACCATTAAAAATATTATACACAATGAGGTATCATGATATTTTTTGTGAACAATTCATAAATGATATCAATTTTTGTTTATTCAAAATAAAGATATTTCACTCACATTTAAAAGAAAAAGTTCTTACTTTGTGTAATGTTTTAATTTAAATAAATTTCATCTGCTTAACAATTTATTCATAAATATAATCAACAACATGAAAAAGAACTAGAATTATGGGGAATTTCTATTTTCAACAAAACAAAATTTATGGAAGTAATATCAACAATGAAAAAGAAAAAACAAAATAGTGCCTTTACTATACATGGAAAATCCACAACAAACAAACCCTAAGCATATTAAGTTTTTAATTATGGTAAGTAGGTCCTATATAAATACAAAAAAAACTAAAAAAAGGAAAGTAAATATATTTGGGACAACTAATTTAAATTGCAATTAAATGATAGACAGTAATTTTGTTTTTTTTTTTTGTTTTTTGTTTTTTGGAAGAAATTGAGTGAATTTAGTCATATTGGGATTGGAAATAGCATTGCCTTTTTTTTTTTTTTTGGGGTATATACTCACAATTTGTCTAGAATTTTTAAAGTGTATAGAATATACTCTTTTTCCATCTATCATCGCTTTCTTTTCGATAAGACAACTTCCAGAATGAGCTTCTGGTCTCAACCAATGTCCAAGTGGGACGGCATTCTCTTATTCGAATATCTCAATCTCCTTATTAAAAACTGCCTCTTCATAATATTTTCTCACGCAATTTGTAGTGAAAGTAATTTCCAAATTCTTCATTGTCAATGGCCATCAATAATGGGCAAATTACAGAGTGCAATATAAGTAAGCTCTCACATCTTCTCCAAGTACAACAATCACCGGCTAAGTCCACTATGTTTTGGAAGCCAATGAAGCAAATCGATCCTCAAGAGCCGATTTAGCATCTTGGAGTTGTAACTAAGCTCGCCTACATTACTCAATCCATTGCTCTCGATTTCTTTGTTGATGCCGACCCCAATGAAGATGCATCAAGGATCATGGAGGAAGTTGGCTAGGGGCCGGTAGTAGGCCAATGTGCGGAGGAAGAAGAAAGAAACAAATGGCTCTAGATCAAAATATCCCTACAATGCCACAAAAAGTTGTAAGTGCTTGCCTCCCTATAAAGATTTAGTCAATGGGTGAGTCTGTGGCCTCATTTGAGATTAAATTGGCTACTTCAAGGCGAAGGTCATATTTGAGATAAGTTTCACTTTTGGTCATTTTTTAAAAGATTGGGACACCTTGAAATTTTTCAAAATTTAAAGTGGTTAAATGTCACATACTTTTTATAACTCTTAGATTTAGTCCAGGTTTTTTTGAACTAATTATCAGTAAATAGTAAGATGCACAGGAAGATTCACTTCCTATTAAGAAAATGAAGTGCATCTTATATGTTCGTATTAGAAGCAATCCTCACCCCAGTAATTGTAAAGAATCCATGTTTTGACTCTCAATTTGACTTTGGCTCGAATCTTGTCTAATACATGAGGTTTTAGTTGAGTATTTAATGGATCCAAAATATTTGCCTATTTCAAGGGGGTTTCTCCTTATAAAATTAAAAACCCGTATATGCCATATTCTAATACAAAACATAAAGAAATACTTGCTTCGTGGCTCACCCCACCCAACTAGAACCAAAAACCAAACGCTAAAGCACCACAAGTCATCGTTATATCGAAAGACCACGTGAAGATCAAAAGCAGCAAATCTTTCAAAATCAGATTACTTTATTGCCTCAAAAAATATCAAACTACACACCAAACGAGATTGCATCACAACATGGAACCATTTATTTCAGCAGGCGACATCGTCCAAGAGCAAAGAAACATAGAAATGCAGTGCTTGTTGCTTTGGCACACATGACGCATTGATATTGAATCTCAACCCCGGAGTACCGGTGGTGGCGGTGGCGATGAGCTACTGCGACCACTGGGTCCAGAAGGCGGAACAATTGACCCTTTGGGCAATAACCTGAAATGAAAAGGCGGAGGAGCACTGGGTCCAGAAGGTGGAACAATTGACCCCTTGGGCAATAACCTGAAATGAAAAGGTGGAGGAGCACTAGGTCCAGAAGGTGGAACAGGCCCTTTGGGCAATAACCTGAAATGAAAAGGCGGAGGAGCACTGGGTCCAGAAGGTGGAACAGGCCCTTTGGGCAATAATCTGAAATGAAAAGGCATTCCTCTGATTTTTATGGGACTCGAGAGATTTCTTGTGGCGAGATTCCTCGCCTCAATAGGAGGAGAGAAAGTTAAGCCCAAAGCTAATGCCATGAACAAAATCATCCATAAGCATTTTCTGCTACCACTATCCATTGTTTATTCTCTCCTCTCTAACTCGGACATATATTAGCTACCCTTGGGTTTGTCTATTGATATATATACAAATTAATATCTCTTGAACGGAAAAAAATCTTCAAAAATTGAATTAGTTGCCATATAGAAACAAAATCGATTTTGTTTCTATATATGCGCACTATTGCCGTTATGACAATTTTTTCTGGAGTATAACAAGAAATCATCAAAAAAGTAATTGCAAATTGAACAATTCTAGAGTTTTGCAACTCTTTTTTTTTTTTTTTTTTGGTGGTGCTATTTATACCCCTTACGTAACTAAATCCACCCTATCTTCATTAAAAAAACAAAGTTGCCCTTACTTATTCAATTACAATTTAAAGTGGAGCCCCCAATTTATTTACTTTCCTTTTTGATTTTTTCTATTCCTATGTAGGATCTAGTTGCCATAACTAAAAATATCCCATGTCTATTAACTACGTTATGTTTTCTCTTTCTTTTTTAATTTTGCTTCTATAAAAATTAGATTTGTCAACAGGAGAAATTTGAATAAATTTCAGTGAAACCTAATTATTTTCTACAAATGCCAAGCAAATTTATGGATTAATTGTCCAATAAAATCTAGAAAAATGTACCACCGGCCGTGGTGGCTCCGTTGGGTAGGCTTCAGTGATTCTCTGCGAGAAATTGGAGAGGTTTGAAGTCCTTACAATGCAAGGGGACTAGTGGAGTTACTTGGCGTCTTAAGTGTGCTACCGGGGTAATGGATCCTCCCGCTTAAGGCACATGGGGGTTTACGCTTCAGCTACCGGCTGAAGCAGTTCCTCAGCACAAAAAAATAAAAAAAAAAATCTAGAAAAACGTAACGTAGGTAACTTTTAAAACAGTCATGGGTTTATTAATTTTTTTACATATTTATTGTTCATACACCAGAAAATCTTTTTTTATCAGTTATCTTCTATATACATAAACATATTATGGAAAGATTGGATGAAACCACCAAAAAAAAAAAAAAAAAAAAAAGGCTTTTCTAAGACAAAATCAGAGTTACGTTACCATCTACAGCTAACATCTACAGCTACAGCGGGGATCCTCGGTCGCCTGATCGAGCTGGAGCCTGAGGAGCGCGAGTGGCCGCTGCTGAAGGCTAACTATCTACAGCTACAGCGGGGAGTTCGAGTCGGCGAAGAGGGCGTTCGAGGAGATACTGGAGAAGGACCCGCTCCGGGTGGAGGCCTACCACGGCCTCGTGATGGCGTCTTCCGAGGCGGGGGATGAGTTGAAGGAGCTGCTGGAGAGGATTATGGTGGCAATGCAGAGGTGCAAGAAGGAGAAAAAGTCCGAAGTGAGGGACTTCAAACTTCTGGTCGCTCAAGTTCAGGTCATCGAAGGGAAGTACAATGAGGCTTTGAGTGTGTACCAGGAGCTGGTGAAGGAGGAGCCTAGGGATTTCAGACCCTATTTGTGTCAGGGGATACTCTACACTTTGTTGAGGAAGCAAGATGAGGCGGAGAAGCAATTCAAACAGTACAGGAGGCTTGCTCCAAAGAATCACCCTTACGCTGAGTATTTTGATGATAATATGTTCGCCACCAAGTTCTTCGCGCAAAAGGTGGAGAGGGAGAGAGCGGGCATGAAGAGCTAAGGTGGATTAGCTGATCATTTGCTGCTGTGATCAGGTCTGCCTCACTCTTTAGAAAGGCTCGGGTCCTTTTCTTACCAAGTCTCTTGCGTTCCATACATACATGGCAGAACACATCAATGTGGACCTGACTATGAGTTATGCTGTGGATAGGAGCTTTCTTCTTGGTAGATTTTAGGTCCTTGGTGTAGCATTCCCCGAGCAGAGGAGAGGTTTTGGAAGAAAATATCATTGCTTTTGTAGGTCTCAACTTATCTATTATTGATGATTATGGGCATAACTGCCAATCTTTTGATTTAGTCATGTTAATAACTCCTGTGGCCTTTCTTTTTGGATAACTTCTTTTGCTAGGTCATATCAATACCTGATCAAGGAGTATATGGTTGCTTTATGATAATTGGGCACTCAAATGCATTTTCTTTATTATCTCTGTTCTATCACCCAGGTGAACTGGGTGGTTATTAGGAATTGATGGATTCAATGTGATTGATAGTACCAACATTTGGAAAATGTGCGTTTTTGACTAATACTTGTTATCCAGATTGTTTCGGATTCATTATATCTTGTTAGAGGTCTGACTTTACAAGGGTAGGTGGTTTGATGAGAGTTCAATGGTGCATACCAATGTGTCGATTTGGATAAATTATTATGATAAATGAATTCCTCATTATTTAAGACTGTTTTAGCAAATTTCTATCTGTTCTGTAATTAGGAGTATTATTTGTTTTCCAGCATTCTTTTTATAGTTGATGTCTATGGATTGCCACCCTTTTCTTTTTAGAGAGCAAGGGAGGGAGGGAGGGTGGGAAGGAGTTTTTCCATACATTAAAGCTTGTCCAGGTCATAAACTTTACCCTTTGTTTCATGTTCTTGGTTGATGGTTAGAAGTCGTCTGAACTATATTATCATGAGCTCATCTTGTAGATCCTGGGAAATGTTGAGTCAAAGGGAAACAGATGGGATCTTTCATATGTTGCTTGTTCAATTCGAGCATGCTAAATTTTCTGCATTCTCTTCCTCATTCTACCATTGAAAAGATCATCCAATGGCGAGTCACTGTGCTGTTGTCACCAAGGAGGAACATAAGTTCAGTAGGAGGGATTTTGAGAAAAAGGAGGTGAAAATGGGGAAGAGGAGAAAGTTAGAGAGATAGCTCTGTGAAAGAATAAGAGCAATCAAAGAACACATTCTGAAAATATGTGAAGGGTTTTTCTAGGGAGGGTACCTGTTATAATGGAAGTTTCAAATTTTGTGGCTCTCACCTTTTTCGTGATGTGTGCGATTGTTGTCTTGTAAATTGAAACTTCTCTGTATGCTGAGAAATTGCTCACTTGCTAACATGATATGTAAATTCTCTGTGATGCTTGCCTGGCACTATTTCTTTGCTCACTTTGGATGAACAACTCTCACGTGTCAACTCTCATTTGATTGCCTAGTCATGGAACTGGAACTTTTGTATTGGGTGGTAGCAAACTTTTCCGGCTCTATTCATTAGAGTTTCTCAAATTTATCTGTCCTGCTCTTTCGTTTAGATGAGATATGCTTATAAACTAGTCGTTGCTCAACAAAGAAATGGTGGACGGTAGTTGTGGTCTCGGGCAATTGATATACTTGTTGAGCGACATCTCAAGCCAAATCAGCATGATGTAAAGGAATGAATGACATGTGTACATGTTCCAGATGATGGAGATATCTCGTGAGCATGCTTCCCTGGTGATTTTTTTTTGGTATTCATCTTGTTTAATTGCTTTTGGGCATGTGGATTGACTACTCTGCTGGTTGGGCATCAGCTTGATGGTTAGGGCACTGTTGGAGGACAATTCAGCCCCGTAGTTTAGTTAAGTTTCTCCGTTTTTTTTTTTTTTTTTTGGCAGCGCTATTTCTGCCCCTAAATGACTACATCCACCTTATTTACACTAAAAAGGCAAAATTGTCCTTAATCTTTCAATTGCAATTTCAGTTGATGGCTCCACTCTTCTTTTTTTCTTTTTTTTTCTTTTTTTATTCACGATAGTTTCATAATTAAGCTTTTCGCATATTTTGTTTTTTTAGTGTATTAAAGAAATATGCATTCTCAAATATTCGTATAACATTTTACATACTTTGTGTAATATCGTTTCACTAATAAATAAATAAAATACATTATGTGATATAGTATAAAATTGAAATGTTTCTTTTTTTTTTGGGTAAAGGAATTGAAATGTTTCTTCTTCATCATTAATCTAATAACAAAGGGAAAATTACCAAAACACTCTTAAACCTTTTGCAAATTTTTTGATTCAATTATAATTTTTTTTTTGGTTAATTTGATGATAAACTTTTTGTAATTTTGTCAATTTAATACATTCGATCATTTTTAGAGTTTGCGTGCTGGTGTTGATGCCAACATGGATGCTGGCCAACTGATGATGACATAACCAATTTTTTAACAAGATTATTTTCCCTTTTTTTTTCCTTTTTTTTTCCTCCTTTTCTCCTTCCTTTTAGCTAGCGATCGGCTAGAGGTAAGCGTGGCAAGTTCAACCTTGCCACCCTCTAGCGAGGGCTAGCTGATGTGGGAGCATCCAATGTTGCTCCATTGACCAACTCAGAACCATTGATGCTTATCTAAGCCAATAAAGAAGTTGGGCATTATGTGCTTTGATGGATCATTTTGAATGAATAATGTTAATTACTTATCGGTACTTTGTGGTATATCCATAGGTATCAATGAAAGGCCATTTTAGATGCCTTGTATGACCAATTGATGAAGTTTCAGGAGGATTATTTTATGGTCAAGAGAGGAGCTCGAATTTTGGGAAGGCTAGAGGTTCACGAAACCGGTTCAAGAATATGGAAAGCCAAAGGTTCAAGAACACGGAAAGCTAAAGGTTCGAGAATGTGGAAGGCCGAAGATTAAAGGCATTTAGTTCCCGTATTAGTAAAGGCTTTTTATTAAGTTCCTAGCTATTTTTATTTTTATGTAACTCAAGAGTCGAACGTTTAAGTTCCTAGGTCATTAAAGTCTGTTTTTAATATTTCCTAAGGCTAAAATCCTCCTATAAATAGGGGAAACTATCCAATGTAGAGGAGATACAAATTTCATGAATGAGAATGGTGAGATTTCTTCAACTTGAGTGAACTCCTTTGGAGAGTGGATAACTCCTTTTGGTTTCTTTATCCTTGGAGCATAGATCACTCCTTGGTGGTGAGCCAAGAAGCCCTTTATCCTTGGCTGGTGGAATCTTTAGGCCTTGGTGGTGAGCTTCTCCTATCCCGAAATCCTTTATCATTGGCTGGTGGAAGCTTTAGGCCTTGGTGGTGAGCTTCGTAGATCTCAATCCTCTTTTTCGGTTGGTGGCATGGCCTTTATACCTTAGAAGGAGATCGTTCAATCCTTTCTTAATCCTTTTCGTTTCTTTCCCGTATACACTACTCCATACACTTAACCACAAAATTCCCCACTGAAAATTTTCCGTTCTAGAATCACTCACCCCATCACGCATCAAAATATTGGTATAAGAGCTCAAGGTTCAACTCATTTGAGTGATTCATTTCTTTCTTTTGTTACAAATTCCTTATGGAAGAACAAGTTCCTAGAGGCTTGACTCTAGAGCAAGCGCATAACGAAAGGCGAGATCGTGCAAACCAAAATCTTCAACAACAAATGGAGCGAGTCCTCAATCTTCTAGAGAATCCGGCGAGACAAGGACAACCAGCAAGGCATCCCAATGAACGGCATCGGCGTGACAATTCTGAATCTCGTCAAAATTTTGATGGCGATTCCGAGTCCACTGGAGACAACCGAACGATCCTGCACTCTAGTGATTCTGAATCTCCAATTTGAAGACGAAGACGGAGAGGGAGGCATAAGGAGGATGAAAGAGACATTAAAGTGGAGGTCCTTGAGTTTGACTGTAATCTTAATCTCGACGACTTTGTGGATTGGCTACACAAAACCGAACGAATTTTTGAATTCAAATCCTATTCGGATGAGAAGAAATGTAAGGTTGCTATCCTAAAGTTGACCAAATATGCTTCTCTATGGTGGGAGAATCTAAAGCATCAACGAGCAAGGGAAGGAAAATGCCGAATCAAGTCTAGGTAAAAACTCAAGAAGTTGATGAAGAAGAGGTTCTTGCCCGACAACTATAAGCAAGATCTCTTCCTCAAACTGAACTCCCTAAGACAACATGCGATGAGCGTTGAAGAATACATTCATGAGTTTGAACAACTCAAAATGAGGAGCAAACCATTGCTCGTTTCCTTGGCGGTATGAATCGAGAAATTGCTGATATGGTTGAACTTCAACCGTATTGGTCCTTTGAAGACGTATGCAAGTTAGCCATAAAAGTTGAAAACAATTGAAGAGCAAGAGGTTTTCCTCCAGAACCTCAACAAAGGCGACATCCTATTTTAAGGGTGCTTCCTTAAGCAAGGGTGAGAGTACGTCGATAAAAGATAAAGGCAAGGGAAAGAATGCATAGCCTTCCAAAGAATTCCAAAGAAGTTTGAAGGTGATGCAAGGAAATGCTTTAAGTGCCATGGTTTTGGGCATTTACAAGCAAATTGTCCAAATCGGAGAGTTATGACTCTTCAAGAAATTGAGGAGATCAATTTGGCGCTTCAAGAGGTTGATGGCAATGAAGACCAAAATATTTCCGAATTTGATTAGGAAGAAGTTGTGAAGAAAGCCGATGATGGTGAGCTGTTGATCATCTGAAGAGCATTGCATGTTGAAGTTTCTCCTAATAAAAAGCAAAGGGAGAATATATTTCACACGCGTTGCACTATTAATGGAAAAGTGTGTTCGGTGATCATCGATGGTGGGAGCTGCACCAATGTTGCTTCAACAACTCTTGTCGACAAGTTGAAGCTTCCAACAATGAAACATCCTCAACCATATAAGCTCCAATGGCTCAATCAAGGGAATGAACTCAAGGTAACCAAACGCGATATTATATCATTTTCGATTGGGAAGAACTATTGAGATGATGTTGTATGTGATGTGATTCCTATGGAGGCATGCCACTTGTTATTGGGTAGACCGTGACAATTTGATATAAATGCTATGCATGATGGTCGGAAAAACACATACTCTTTTCATAAGGAACAAAAATGCATTACTCTTTTACCATTGAGTCCTTATTCGATACATAATAATCAACTTGGGGAGGGAAACGCTTATAAGGAAACTTTGTTCTTAAGTGAGACACGGGTTGAGAGAGCCATTAGCAAACAAAAGAATGTATTTGCTTTGCTTGTGGTTGAGAAAAAGAGTGAGATAGAGCGACCCATACATCCAAAAATGCATTGCTTATTGAAAGAATTTGCAGATGTGTTTCCGGAGGATTTGCCACCCGATTACCTCCCATAAGAGGTATTGAGCATCAAATTGATTTGATCTCCGGTGCTCCACTACCAAACAAGCCAGCTTATCGATGCAATCCAGAGGAAACAAAGGAGTTGCACAGACAAGTCGATGAACTTATCGTCAAAGAATTCGTCGAGAAAGCATGAGTCATTGTTTTGTTCCGGCTCTACTTATACCTAAGAAGGATGGTACATATCGAATGTGTGTTGATAGTTGGGCCATCAACAACATCACCATTAAGTATAGTACCCTATACCTAGACTTGATGATATGCTTGACGAATTATATGGTTCTTCTGTGTTTTCAAAGATAGATTTGCGAAGTGGTTATCATCAAATCAAAATGCGAGAAGGTGATGAATGGAAGACGGCTTTCAAGACCAAGGGTGGCCTTTATGAGTGGTTGGTTATGCCATTCGGATTATCTAATGCTCCAAGTACCTTCATGAGACTTATGAATGAGGTTCTTCGTTCATTTATTGGTCGATTTGTCGTTGTTTATTTCGACAATATTATTGTTTATAGCACGAATGAGGAGGATCATATCTCTCATTTAAAACAGGTCTTCAATGTCTTGAGAGATCAAAAATTGTATGCTAAAATGGAGAAATGTGAGTTCTTCTCTCCAAGCATTGTGTTTCTTGGTTATGTGGTTTCCAAAGATGGAATCTCTGTTGATCAAACCAAGGTGGAAGGTATAAAGACTTGGCCAGTTCCGATGTCCATTTCTGATGTAAGAAGTTTTCATGGATTTGTTTCTTTCTATCGACGTTTTGTTAAAAACTTTAGTACTATCATGGCTCCTATAACTGAATGCATGAAGAATGGTGCTTTTGAATGGACAAAGGCTGCTCAAAGCGCCTTTAACATAATCAAGCAGAAACTTTGTGAGTCCCTTATTCTTGCACTTCCTGATTTTGACAAAGTATTTGAAGTTGAGTGTGATGCAAGCGGAGTTGGTATTGGTGTTGTTCTAGTGCAAGCACAAAAACCATTGGCATATTTTAGCGAGAAGCTATCCGATTCCAAGAGGAATTATTCGACTTATGACAAAGAGTTCTATACCATTGTCCGAGCTCTTGATCATTGGAGTCATTATTTGAGGCCAAAGCAATTTGTCCTTCATTCTGATCATGAGGTGCTTAAGTTTATTAGTGGCCAATGCAAGCTTAATTCGAGACATGCAAAATGGGTAGAATTTCTTCAATCCTTTTCTTTTGTCTCAAAATATAAACCGGGGCACACTAATGTTGTAGCAGATGCTTTATCGAAAACATATTCTATGCTTGCGGTTCTAGACTCTAGGATTCTTGTATTTCAATCAATGAAAGAACTTTATTCTAAAGATGCGAAGTTCTCCTCTATCATCAACAATTGCAAGCAAGGAGTTCAAGGTACATATTATTTGCAAGATGGGTTTCTTTTTAAAGGAAATCAATTATGTGTGCCGAAGAGTTCTTTTCGCAAATTGCTGATACGAGAAGCGCATGGTGGAGGATTGGCTGGTCATTTTGGTATTAACAAAACTCTTGAAGTTCTTCAAGAGCATTTCTATTGGTCAAAGATGAGTGGAGATGTGCATGCTATCATCTCAAGGTGTGCAACTTGTCAAAAATCAAAAAGCCATTTCCATTAAGGTTTGTATACTCCACTTCCAGTACCATTGCAGCCCTGGGAGGATGTTAGCATGGATTTCATTGTGGCTCTAACAAGAACTCAAAGAGGAAAAGATGCTATCATGGTGGTCGTCGATCGGTTCTCTAAAATGGCTCATTTCGTGCCATGTCACAAGACTAATGATGCATCTCATATGCTGAATTATATTTCAAAGAGATTATCCGCATTCATGGAGTACCAAAGACCATTGTGTCGGATCGTGATTCCAAGTTCTTAAGCCACTTTTGGAGGACTCTATGGAGAATGCTTGGTACAAGGCTCTTATTCAGCACAGCTTGTCATCCCCAAACAGATGGCCAAACGGAGGTAACAAATCGTACTCTAACCACTCTTCTTCGTGGTATGGTGAGTAAATCGTTGAAAGATTGGGATTTAAAGCTTGCACATGCTGAATTTGCTTACAATCGATCACCAAGTTATACTGCGGTCGATCGCCATTTGAAGTTGTGTATGGAATTAATCCTCTCACACCCATTGATTTGATTCCAATTCCATCTAACTCTCAAGTGAGCTTTGATGGCAAGAAAAGAGCTGAATCAATGAAGAAGCTCCATGAGCAAATTCAATCCAACATTGAAAAGGCCAACAAATCTTACAAGAAGAAAGCTAATCAACATCGTAAGAAGACTCAATTTCAACCAGGCGATCTTGTATGGCTTCACTTGAGGAAGGAGAGATTTCCATTTCGTCAAAAGAACAAGCTCATGCCTAGAGTTGACGGTCCCTTTAAAGTTATTCAGCGAATTGGTGACAATGCTTACAAAATTGACCTTCCAGGAGAGTTTGGAGTTTCAACAACATTCAATGTAAGAGACCTTTCTCCTTACTTGGAGGATGAAAACCTTCTAGATTTAAGGACAAATTTCAAACAACTTGGGGAGGATGATGCGGGAGCATCCAACGTAGCTCCATTGACCAACTCAGAACCATCGATGCTTATCCAAGCTAATAAAGAAGTTGGGCATTATGTGCTTTGATGGATCATTTTGAATGAATAATGTTAATTACTTATCAGTACTTTGTGGTATATCCATAGGTATCAATGGGAGGCCATTTTAGATGCCTTGTATGACCAATTGATGAAGTTTCAGGAGGATTATTTTCTGGTCAAGGGAGGAGCTCGAATTTTGGGAAGGCTAGAGGTTCACAAAAGCAGTTCAAGAATATGGAAAGCCAAAGGTTCAAAAACATGGAAAGCTAACAGTTTGAGAATGTGGAAGGCCGAAGATTAAAGACATTTAGTTCCCGTGTTAGTAAAGGCTTTTTATTAAGTTCCTAGCTGTTTTTATTTTTATGTTGCTCAAGAGTCGAACGTTTAAGTTCCTAGGTCATTAAAGTTTGTTTTTAATATTTCCTAAGGCTAAAATCCTCCTATAAATAGGGGAAACTATCCAATGTAGAAGAGATACTAATTTCATGAATGAGAATGGTGAGATTTCCTCAACTTGAGTGAACTTCTTTGGAGAGTGGATAACTCCTTTTGGTTTCTTTATCCTTGGAGCGTAGATCACTCCTTGGTGATGAGCCAAGAAGCCCTTTATCCTTGGCTGGTGGAATCTTTAGGCCTTGGTGGTGAGCTTCTCCTATCCCAAAGTCCTTTATCCTTGGCTGGTGGAAGCTTTAGGCCTTGGTGGTGAGCTTCGTAGATCTCAATCCTCTTCTTCGGTTGGTGGCGTGGCCTTTATACCTTGGAAGGAGATCGTTCTATCCTTTCTTAATCCTTTTTGTTTCTTTCCCGTATACACTACTCCATACACTTAACCACAAAATTCCCCACTGAAAATTTTTCGTTCTAAAATCACTCACCCCATCACGCATCACTAGCTAGCCATGGAGAGGCCACAACCTACCTATGACCAGTGAGGTCGCCCAAGCCAAAAGTTGCACAAGGTCGAGCCCTTCGACTTCGTGGCCTTTGGTGAGGCATGACCTAGCCATTTAGCGAGGTTGGGCATCACCATCGCCAGCAAGGGCGAGCCTCACCCAACCACTAGCAACCATCACCAGATGTTGTGCGAGGTCACGACCTTCAACCTTGTGGCCTTTGGTGAGGTCGAGCCTTGCCCATGGCTAGCGAGGTTTGACCCTCACTAGCCTAGAAAGGAGAAGGAAGTGGAGAGAAAGAAAGAGAAAGGAAAAATAAAAAAATAAAAAAAAGGAAAAAAAATTAATAAAAAAATAGAGTATTATTAAAAATTGTCCACATGGGCATTGATTGGCATTTATGTCTATGCCGGTCGGCAAAAAATGGTTAGATGAACTGAATTAGCATAATTGCAAAACGTTTATAATTGAATTGACAAAAAAAAAATTAGGACTGAATTGAAAAAATTATAATAAATTTAGAACTATTTTGGTAATTTTCCCTATAACAATTTATCTATTTTTTTGTCCCTCTTAGCTCAAAATCTTACTTTCTTGGTGAGCATTTTATTAATTTCATTAGTCTACTATGTATATCAAATCTCTTTCTTTACAATATCGAAGAGTGTATCCTTTTCCCTTACTATACTAGCAAGATTATATAGAGCATGTAAGATGTTAAATGAATATATAGGAAAACATTAAAAATATTATACACAATGAAGTATCATGATATTTTTTGTGAACAATTCATAAATGATATCAATTTTTTTTTAAATTCAAAATAACGATATTTCACTCACATTTAAAAGAAAATGTTCTTACTTTGTGTAATGTTTTAATTTAAATGAATTTCATCTGCTTAACAATTTATTCATAAATATAATCGATAACATGAAAAAGAACTAGAATTTTGGGGAATTTCTATTTTCAAAAAAACAAAATTTATGGAAGTAATATTAACAATGAAAAAGAAAAAACAAAATAGTGCCTTTACTATAAATGGAAAATCCACAACAAACAAACCCTAAGCATATTAAATTTTTAATTATGGTAAGTAGGTCCTACATAAATACATAAAAACTAAAGAAAGGAAAGTAAATATATTTGGGACAACTAATTTAAATTGCAATTAAATGATAGATAGTAATTTTGTCTTTTTGAAAGAAATTGAGTGAATTTAGTCATATAGGGATTGGAAATAGCACTACCTTTTTTTTGTTTTGGGTATATACTCACAATTTGTCTAGAATTTTTAAAGTGTCTATAGAATATACTCTTTTTCCATCTCTCATCATTTTCTTTCCGATAAAACAACTTACAATCTCCTTATTAAAAACTGCCTCTTCATAATATTTTCTCAAGCAATTTGCGGTGAAAGTAATTTCTAGATTCTTCATTGTTAATGGCCATCAATAATAGGCGAATTACAAAGTGCAATTTAAGTAAGCTCTCACGTCTTCTCCAAGTACAACAATCACCAGCTAAGTCCACTACGTTTTGGAAGCCAATGAAGCAAATCGATCCTCGAGAGTTGATTCAGCATCTTGGAGTTGTAACTAAGCTCACCTACATTAGTCAATCCATTCCTCTCAATTTCTTTGTCGATGCCGACCCCAATGAAGATGCATCAGGGGTCACGGGGGAAGTTGGCTAGGGGCCGGTAGTCGGCCAATGTGCGGAGGAAGAAGAAAGAAACAAATGGCTCTAGATCAAAATATCCCTACAATGCCATGAAAAGTTGCAAGTGCTTGCTTCCCTACAAAGATTTAGTCAATGGGTGAGTCCGTGGCCTCATTTGAGATTAAATTGGCTACTTCAAGGTTAAGGTCATATTTAGACAAGTTTCACTTTAGTCATTTTTTAAAAGATTGGGACACCTTGAAATTTTTCAAAATTTAAAGTGGTTAAATGTCACATAATTTTTATAACCCTTAGATTTAGTCCAGGTTTTTTTAAACTAATTATCAGTAAATAGTAAGATGCACAGGAAGATTCACTTCCTATTAAGAAAATGAAGTGCATCTTATATGTTCATATTAGAAGCAATCCTCACCCCAGTAATTGTAAAGAATCCATGTTTTGACTCTCAATTTGACTTTGGCTCGAATCTTGTCTAATACATGAGATTAGTTGAGTATTTAATGGATCCAAAAAATTTGCCTATTTCGAGGGGGTTTCTCCTTATAAAATTAAGAACCCGTACATGCCATATTCTAATACAAAACATAAAGAAATACTTGCTTCGTGGCTCACCCTACCCAACCAGAACCAAAATTCAAACGCTAAAGCACCACAAGTCATCGTTATGTCGAAAGACCACGTAAAGATCAAAAGCAGCAAATCTTTCAGAATCAGATTACTTTATTGCCTCAAAAAATATCAAACTACACACCAAACGAGATTGCAACACAACATGGAACCATCTATTCCAGCATGTGACATCGTCCAAGAGCAAAGAAACATAGAAATGCACCGCTTGTTGCTTCGGTACGCATGACGCATCGATGTTGAATCTCAACCCCGGAGTACTGGTGACGGCGGTGGCGACGAGCTACTACCACCACTGGGTCCAGAAGGTGGAACAATTGATCCCTTGGGCAATAACCTGAAATGAAAAGGCGGAGCACTGGGTCCAGAAGGTGGAACAATTGACCCCTTGGGCAATAACCTGAAATGGAAAGGTGGAGCACTTGGTCCAGAAGCGGAGCACTTGGTCTAGAAGGTTAAACAATTGACCCTTTGGGCAATAACCTGAAATGAAAAGGCGTTCCTTTGATTTTTGCGGGACTCGCGAGATTCCTCGCCTCAATAGGAGGAGAGAAAGTAAAGCCCAAAGCTAATGCCATGAACAAAATCATCCATAAGCATTTTCTGCTATCACTATCCATTGTTTATTCTCTCCTCTCTAACTCGGACGTATATTAGCTACCCTTGGGTTTGTCTATTGATATATATACAAATTAATATCTCTTGAAAGGAAAACAATCTTCAAAGGTGTAGTTGCCATATAGAAACAAAATTTATTATGTTCCTATGTATGCCCACTATTGTCGTTATGGCAATTTTTTTCTGGAGTATAACAAGAAATCACCAAAAAAGTAATTGCAAATTGAGCAAATCTAGAGTTTTGCAACTCTTTTTTTTTTGGTGGTGCTATTTCTACCCCTTATATAACTAAATCCACCCTTTCTTCGTTAAAAAAACAAAGTTGCCCTTACTTATTCAATTACAATTTAAAGTGGAGCCTCCAATTTATTTACTTTCCTTTTTGATTTTTTTTTCTATTCCTATGTAGGATCTAGTTGCCATAACTAAAAATATCCCATGTCTATTAAATACATTATGTTTTCTCTTTATTTTTAAATTTTGCTTCTATAAAAAAGTGGATTTGTCGACAGGAGAAATTTCAATAAATTTCAGTGAAACCTAATTATTTTCTACATTGTCAAGCAAATTTATGGATTAATTGGCCAATATAATATAGAAAAATGTAACATAGAACTTTTAAAACAATCATGGGTTTATTATTATTTTTACATATTTATTGTGCATACACCAGCAATTTTTTTTTATATCAATTATCTTCTATATACATAAACATATTGTGGAAAGATTGGATGAAACCACAAAAAAAATAATAATTTAAGGCTTTTTGAAGACAAAATCACAGTTACGTTACCATTCATGAAACTTCGAAAGATGGAATTTTAAAGCTTTGCATAAAACAATAATTTTTTAGTAAAGTGCAATTGAAATTTCATTGTTTTGGATTGACAAAATTTAATATCATTCCCCGAGTGTTTGCAAACAATATCAAAATATGACATAACTTTTTCATGTCAATATTTTAAGTGTTTCTAAACACTCCTATAATATCTTACATGCTTCGTGTTAAAATCATCTTGCCAGTATTAATGAAAAAATGCTTTGATATAGTGAATTTAGAGACTTGATCTATATTCTAGACTAACAAAATAAAAATTAAAAAATATTCTCCAATAAATTTTTTGATATATTATGGATGAAACATAGGTAAGTTGTTATAAGAGCAGAAGTGACTAGTTTTATTTTCTAAATAGCAAAAAGTTCAAATATGGTGAAAAACCATAAACAAAAACAAGCATGTGAAGTTCTTAGTTATGACAATTAGATTCTACTTAGAAATAAAAAAAATTAAAAAGAAAGTAAATAACTTTGAAGCCACCACTTTAGATTGTAATTAAACTTGAGGACAATATTGTCTTTTTAGTGAAAATGGGGGTGGATTTAGTTATATAGAGAGTGGAAATAACGCCACCCTTTTTTTATCCAATATAGTTATTTTGATCAATTTTTGACAAAAATTGCTAACGTGACATCTAATCATATCGACATAGCACACCCCACATTAGTGATTTTTAACAACTAATTTGTCATAAGGACTACATTTGAATTTCCCGCAAATATTTAGGATTAAATGGAGAAATTAAAAAGTTTAGGACCAAATTTTGATCCATATAATATCTTTGGAACTAATTGGATAATTTCCCCAACATTAACATTATTCTCTCATATCACAACAATATCTACTAATCACACATCTTCTTTCCCCTCTTTTCTTTATCTGAGGGTCTATTCGTTTCACGGAAAATATCATATTTCAAGAAAATGTTTTCTGAGAAGCCATTTTCCAAGAAAATGACTATATTTTTCGATATTCAACTAAAACTTGAAATTCCATTGTTTGTTATCTGATTTATTTTTTGGGAAAAATACTAAAAAATTGAATTTTAATATTTTTAATTGACTAAAAATTTAATTTAAATTTTTTATATATTTTTTTAAAAGGGAAAATTTCAAATAAGAACCTAAAGTGAAGCCGTTTTCTCAAATAAGGGTCTAGAATAGACATTGTCTTAAAAGGGGTCTAAAGTTGTTAACTTTGTCTCAAATGAGGGCCCCAACTCATTGGCTAGCCGAATTTTCACCGGTGGATTTATTCCGGTGATTAGAGCATGGGCAATTTTGTCCAAAATTTTTAACCGGGTGAAAAATAGGAAAATTAAAGATCTCAAACCAAATTTTAGGGCTCTTCACAGATTTTCTTTCTTTTCCACATTCCTCAATTCTCGCATCTTGAATCGGGGAGAAGCTTGTGTATTTGCGATCCAAAACCCTCAATCTCTCATCTCCTCCATTCACATCTCTCTCTCTCTCTCTCTCTCTCTCTCTCTCTCTCTCTCTCTCTCTCTCTCTCTCTCTCTCTCTCTCGCAAACACAAACCCATTCATTTGTTCATTTTAATGGCCTTGCTTTGTGGCTCGGGAAGCCATCGAGCGGAAGGACAAAGTACATCTCTCCGTGCATGAGGTTGTCGTCGGCAGTGAGGGCAGCGATTGGGCGGTCGAGGGAGAAGGAGTCCGCGTGGCACACCATTTTGTTCGGGAACTCGAACACGATCTCGCCAGCGACGTACTTTCCATCAAGGTCCTCATCGTTCGCTCCCAAACGATGAGCAATCCTCTTTGCTCTTGCTCTCGCTCCTGCACACATTTTCTTCATCTTTGCCGCTCACGTGTTTTTTCGGCGTGGGACTGGAGAAACCGTCACTGCTATCAAGCTGAGAGAAGCCTGGAGGAGTAGCAAGGGAGGCCAGGGATAGGCTCGGGACATAGAGGGGAGAGGATTCAAGTTAGAACAACCCTAACTTCTTTAATTTGGATTAAAATGGAATGTTTTGGACAAAATCAATTTGCAATCTTTCTGATTTAATTGAGAGAAAAATTTATAGAGAGAATTCAAGAGTGGAGACGATTCCCTTAGATTTGGCTAGGAGCAAAATTTACAATGAATAAGCACCAAGAATTGAAGAGAAACGTTGGAAAGAAAGAAAATCTGTGAAGAGCCCTAAAATTTGATTTGGGATTTTTGATTTCCTATTTTACACCCGATTAAAATTTTTGGACAAAATTGCCCATGCTCTAATCACTGGAATAAATCCACCGGCGAAAATTCAGCTAGCCGATAAGTTGGGGTCCTCATTTGAGACAAAGTTAACAACTTTAGACCCCTTTTTAAGACAATGTTCACTTTGGACCCTTATTTGAGAAAACGGCTCTACTTTAGGTTCTTATTTGAAATTTTCCCTTTTTAAAATGATTTTTTAATTTATTATTATTTTTAAAATCGAATTTTTATTATTTTAATTTTTTTTTCCTTTTTTTTTTTCCTTCCTTCTTCTTCCTTCTCCTTCCTTTGCTGCCGCATGCCTAATGATGGTTGGCTGCCTAGCGGTCGACCAAGACGTAGATTGCTAGATTTGGGGCGCTCGAACTCGCCAAGATTGGGAAGCTTGAAGCTTAGCTGATCCAAGCGAGCTGCGAGCCTTGCCGACCTTGGTGGAGCTCAGGTGAGCTTGGATTGAGCTGCAACTCACCCGATTCAAGCTCAATCAAGCTCCGCTGAGGTTGGTGAGGCTTGCAACTCAGCAGAGCTTGGCAAACCTTTGGCAAGCTCGGGCAAGGCCTAAGACCCGCCTAGCTTGTCAGATTAAGTGAGGTTTGAGCTTGTTGAGCTTGGGCTAGCTTGGCTTCACCACCTCGCCATAGGCTAACAAGGCTTGACCTTGTTGAAATCTCGAGGCTCAAGCCTTGTCGGCCTAGGGCAAGGCTCGAGCTAGCTTGTGGCTCGTGGCCGGCAACTACCCAAAGCCAAGGAAGAAGATGAAAAGGAAAGAAAGAAAAGGAAAAAGGTAAAAAACTTGATACAAAAAAAATAAAAAAAGAATAAAGAATAAAAAAAACATAAGAATAAAGTGAAAATCTATTTGATGAAAGAAGGTAAGGTGGAAGGAGTTATGGAAAATGTTTTCTAGTTTTGAAAGTAGAAAATATTTTCCTCACTTTTGACTATGTTTTTTCTAATATTGGAAAACATTTTTATTAACTAGTTCATTTTTAGTAAACCGGAAAACATTTTCTTGGAAGTTATTTTCCATGAAACGAATGGATAGAAAGTATGTTTACATTTTCTTTAAAGATGGTTGCAAATGTGCAGACCCATATTGGTTTCGTGTATACAAGAAATTGATATTCGAAAGATAAAGTAAACTCACTATGTTGTGAAATATTTGAATGATCAAATAATGAAATTAATTGTAGATAATGTTATTATACTTGGAAAGATAATAAGCAATTGCTCCATAGTTTCTTTATCTTTCTTTATGAAGAGTGTTTTCTCTTATCTCAAGTTTGATTAAGTTGAATTTAGGTGCACAAGAAATAGAGCCAAAAACTGGAGTTCTAGTAACGGGAGATACATGGGTGATCCAATTGAGAGAGTTCAAGTCCCTTGGAAATGGTTATTCAGTGATGGATTTCGTGACATGTAGGTAAAGTGAGATATTTGAATGCGAGAGAGATAGAAGGTGGCGAATGCTTGATTTATCATTTTTTGTTTTTAGTTTATGATTTATTTAGTACTCAGAGGGTGAATAATTTGGTCAATCAACTTTAAAATTGGTTTGTTTTTAACCAAAAAGGGGCGAAAAAATCTCCATCAAAATTGTTTTTTAGACATAATATGAAGAAATTGTAAATATTTATATGAAAGTTATTTTATTTCTAGATTTCAAGTTATTTTGGTGAGGATGTTCATAAAACACAAAAGATTCAAGTTTCTAAAGTGAAATATATGAAAGATACAATAAAATAAGACCTTTACGCCTCTGATGATGGGCGAGTCTCACAGTTTACTGCATCTGGGTATATTTGAGCAGTCAAATGACTTGGCATTTGGGTGTATTTGAGCAGTCAAAAGACTTGGCATGGTTACCAAACCTTCCGTGCTGATTTTTTATATCGAAACTTTGGCCAAAGTTGAATCCAACTTCTAGGTCCTGACGTATGTTAGAAGAGCAATGTTTATGTGAAAGCGATGTACCAAGGATCCTGAGGGCAAGTGAATATGCATTGCTTTGATTTTTGAATAAAGAAAATCTCGCGCAAGGTTTTCTTTGTTGTTTGAACCCTTTTTCTAGTGTAATTTCAAGAATATCACGGTAAAGTCCCATGGATCTCCATTTTGCACCAGTTCACCAATATGATGATCAATGCCTGACGATAATGGAGGACCAAGTCACCTCCAGCCCAACCTGAATTTGTACTAAATGATATATTGTCCAGCAGCCACCCTTTCAGTTGAGAGAAAAGGGAAATAACCATTCCAATTTGATCGAATTGAAATGAAACCAGAAGATTCTTCTTTTCTTGTAGACTGCAAAATTGGTAGAATCCTTCTGATTCTGCAACACATGTTGGGAGAGTCGGAACATGGGGCAAAGACAAATTGACATTTTGAAATTCAAGATGTGGAATGATAAGGATTAAAAACACACGTTGAAGAGGAAAAAAGGCAGTTCATGTTCCTGTTGTAATTATGGTAGGTTTGTTTTTTTTTTTTTTTTTGGTCGGTCTTACTCTATTTTTACTCTAATATTTACTCTCAGACTTTTACCCTGCCTTCTTTCAGGGCGTGGGAGTCGAAACCCATTCCAGAAACTAAATCGCCCTCACCCCAACCCTCCCCGAAAAGGTGGTAGGTTAATGATCAACAAAAGTAAGTAAAACGAAATACGTTGTTTCCGTTTATGTATCTCATTAATTCTTGTATTTCTTGAGTTCATGTATCTATTTAATTCATGTATCTCCTAAATTCTTGTATCTATTTAATTCATGGTTCATCTACCACTTATGCACATGAATTCTAAAACTCTATAAATAAATTTAAAATTCTTCATTCCAATGAGAAGTGACCTACATCTCCTCTTTTCAAGTTTCTCTAAGTGTGTCAGTTTTAAGAAGTGTTTGATAGAGTCCTATTTGTATAGTACTAATACAAACAAGTTCAAAGTGTTATAACTTGGGAGGCATAGTTCATGAGCTACTTAATACCGTTGACTGGAACTAATCGCCTTAAGAAGATTTGGTTAGCCGTATCTCGCATCCAATTATCATTTTCTTTTGTTATCAGTTTCTCGAATTTATTAATTTTTTGGTTACAACAAACAGTTCCAACTCCAAATGATTCATCCATAATCTAAAATGGTTATTGTGTTTTTACTTTTGCATCAAGTTACGTTCTAAGTTGTGACCCGATGAAGGAATTGGATGAAAAGTTCCAAATGGTAGATGAAAATAACTGACCCTGAAAGAGAAAGAGATTGCATTTGTTCCAACTTTAAATGAATTTGAGCTCAAATTAATTTGTGTAGAATTGGCAAAAGCAATAGTCAACGGGGGCCAATTCTTGAACGGAAAACATTACTACAAAGAAAAAACAGGATGATTAAAGTGACATTATCTATGAAGGGAAGAGGGGGAATATGGGTTCCTATAGAATCAATTCATTCAAAAACTGACTTGGATTTTGGAGCCTACGGCGGGGGAATAGCTTAGTAGAATGGATCAAAGCTAATTTAGTGAAAATTTAATCACTTTGCAAAAGGGAATATTCAATAATATTTTACATATTCGATGTAATATCATTTCATTAATAGTAAAAAAAAAAGAAGAAAAAAGACATTATGTTATGTGGTATAAAATTGAAAATTTTCTTTTTTATCACTAAAATCTTATAACAATGGGAAAATTACCAAAATAGTCTTAAATCTTTAGCAAATTTCATAGTTCAGTTTTAAACTTTTTTTTGGCTAATTAAGTCATAAAATTTTTATAATTATGCCAATTCAATCGATTTGACTAATTTTGGAAGGTTTGGTGCTGGCGTTAAGCTATGCTAATGTGGCCAATTTTTTTAACAATATTTTTTTTTTCCTTTTCCCTCCCTCCCTCTCTCTCTCCCCTTCTTTTTTTCTTCCTCTAGGTAGCAGCCGGCAACGAGCATTGGCAAGTTCAGCCTTTACCGCTACTAGTGAGGGCAAGCCTCACCTAATGATGGCAAGGCTGCCCTCGCCATTGCTAGGTGAGGCCTTGCCTAGCCATGGAGAGGCCACGAACTACTTGTGGTTGGCGAGGCTCGTCCAAGCCAAAAGCCGCGAGATCGAGCCCTTCAACTTCACAACCTTTAGCAAGGCATGACCTCGCCGAATCTGGCAAGGTCAAGCATCGCCATAGATAGCAAGTGCAAGCCTCGCCCAACATAAGCATCGCTAAAGGCTGTGCGAGGTCACAACCTTCAACCTCATGGCTTCCAATGAGGTTAGACCTCACCGGCCTAGTAAGTAGCCTACATGAGGTCGCTAGACCATGGGTAGGCTTCCTTGAGGTCGACGAGGGGACCTCGTCGACCTTGCCTCTGGCAATATGCTACCAATGACCAAATATAGAAAGAAGAAGGAAGTGGAGAAAAAAAAAAAAAAGAAATTTTTTTAAAAAAATTGAAAAAGTAAAATATTATTTAAGAATTGTGTACATCAACATCGGTTAATGTCCACGTTAGTGCCAGCCGGCCAAACATGATTGGATGAATTGAATTTGCACAATTGTAAAAGGTTTATAATTGAATTGACAAAAAACAAAAAAAGATTTATGACTGAATTGGAAAAATTGTAATAAATTTAGGATTATTTTGGTAATTTTTCCTATAACAATTTATCTATTTTTTTGTCCCTCTTATCTCAAAATCTCCCTTTCTTGGTTAACATTTTATTAATTTCATTTGTCTCCTATATATATCAAATCTCTTCCTTTACAATATCAAAGAATTTATCATTTTTCCTTATTATATTGTCAAAATAATTTTATACAAAGCATGTAAGATGTTAGATGAATATATAGAAAAAAAAATTAAAATATTATACACAATATTTTTTTGTAAACAATTCATAAATGATGTTAATTTTTGTCTATCCAAAATAACAATATTTCACTCGCATTTAAGAAAAAAATGTTCTTACTTTGTGTAGTGTTTTAATTAAATTAAATTTCATTTGCTTAACAATTTATTTATAAATATAATCAACAATGTGAAAAGGAACTAGAATTCTGGGAAGTTTATTCTTTTAACAAAATAAATTTTTATGGAAGTAATATCTAACAATGAAAAGAAAAAACATAGTGCCTTCACTATACATGGAAAATACACGACAAACAAACCCTAAACATATTAATTTTTTAATTATGGTAAGTAGATCCTATATAATTATAGAAAAACTTTAAAAAAAGGAAAGTAAATATATTTGGGACTACCAATTTAAATTGTAATTAAATGATAGACATTAATTTTGTCTTTTTGGTAGAAATTGAATGGATTTAGTTATAAAGGAGTTAGAAATAGCATTGCCTTTTTTTCTTTTTCCTTTTTTCAGTATATACTCACAACTTGTGCAGAATTTCTGAAGTGTCTATTGAATATACTCTTCTTCCATCTCTCATCCCTTTCTTTCTAGTAAAACAACTTCTAGAGTGGGCCTCTGCTCTCCACCAATCTCCTTATCAAAATTGCCTCTTCACAATATTTCGCAAGCAATTCGCGGTGAAAGTAATTTCCAGATTTTTCATTGTCAATGGCCATCAACAATAGGCAAATTACAAGGAGCAATCTAAGTAAGCTCTCACGTCATCTCCAAGCACAACAATCACCAACTAAGTCCACCATGTTTTGGAAGCCAATGAAGCAAGTTGATCCTCGAGAGCCAATTCAACATCTTGGAATTGTAATTAAGCTTGCCTACATTTCTCAATTCATTGCTCTCGATTTCTTTGTCGATGCCGACTCTGATGAAGATGTGTTAGGGGACATGGAGGAAGTTGGCTAGAGGCTGGTAATCGGCCAATGTGCGAAAGTAGAAGAAATAAAAATATGGCGCTAGATCAAAATACCCCTGCAATGCCACGAAAAGTCATAAGTGCTTGCCAGCAAAGATTTAGTTGATGAGTGAATTCATGGCCTCATTTGAAATTAAGTTGGCTACTTCGAGGTTATAATTTGAGACAAGTTGCACTTTTAGTTATCTTTTAAAAAATCAGGACACCTTAAAATTTTTCAAAATTTGAAGTGGTTAATCGTCACATAATTTTTATAACTCTTAGATTTAGTCAAGGTTTCTTTTGAACTAATTATTGGTAAATAGTAATATGCACAGGAAGATTCACTTCCTCTTAAGAGAATGGAGTGCATCTTATATGTTCTTATTAGAAGCAATCCTAAGTCCAGTAATTGTAAAGAATCCATCTTTTGACTCTCCATTTGACTTTGGCTCGAATCTTGTCTAATACATGAGATTAGTTGAGTATATAATGGATCCAACAAATTTGCCTATTTCAAGCGGGTTTCTTGTTATAAAAATGAGAACCCGTACAGGCAATATTCTAATTCAAAACATAAAGAAATACTTGCTTCATGGTCCACCCCACCCAACCAGAACCACAAGTCATTGTTATATCGAAAGACCACGTGAAGATCAAAAGTAGCAAATCTTTCGAAATCAGATTACTTAGGGTGCGCATGGTAACGCTTCTTGGCCGGGGAACAATTTTTTTTTCCAGAAATAGTCTTTTTTTATTTTTATTCTGGGAAATAATTTTTGAGTAAAATAAGGTGGTTAATAATTACACAAAATTTCTATTATTGAAATAGAAAAAGAATAGAAATGCGTTTATTTTTTGTATTTATTTGTTTTTTATTTTTTCTCATGGACCGCCAACCGTCGACCGCCACCACCCATCCTCACCGCCTGCTGCACATCAGCCACAACGGCGGTTGGGGGTAGCGACGACGAGTGGGCGGTTGTCCTACGCGGTGGCCGACGACAATGGCGGTCGATGGTGATCATTGGAGGTTGAGGGTGGCCGGTGAGCTGTTGGAGGTAGCGACAATGATCGGATAGCGGGACGGATCAATCTCTATATCCTTACTATTGACCATGAACCTTAACAACTTCCCATATATTGCTCCAAAAATAGAGGTTATTTGTGACATCCTGATTTTCCAATTCTATTTTCAATAAATTGAGACCGGCATTTCGTTGGCACACATATAGTTTTTTTTTTCTTGAGTCGGCCACTTATGTGAAAACTAGTCTATCGGTGAAGTCGTTAAGAGATTCTAATGCATCGGACTCGAGAATTTAACTAGGAAGCGACCTTTCGACCGAGCTAATCTGCAAGGGCCATTATGGCACAATTAAAAATCGATTAAAGATCGGAGATAGGCCGACTCGATAGAGGCATGTGATCAAGTGTGGATGATTCCACCAGATTGCACAATTCTTGTCGATCGGCACTGGACTGGCTTTTTTGTTGATTTGGTACCCTATGTTCGTATTTGAAACCTTGAGATTACCCTAACAACCAAGAGTCGCTAATGTGTCAAAGAAGTAAATTGTGGCTTGAATTGATCAACCACTTGTCAAATACATGAAAATTTCTAACAGCTGTCCAATAAATCATGACGCGCTAGTATTGTGCCAGAGTGAAATTAACCGTGAAATTGAGATCGAATTCAAAAATTGGGAAGTCCTAGTGTGTCACAAATCGTTTTAGGAATATTGACTTGTCTTCGGATGATTTTTCATGCAAGCCGAATTTTCAGCGAAGAATCAGAATATGGTTAATTTGGTTCGGGAAATTGGTAGGCCCGCTTTTGGTCATGCTTTTGGGACTCAAGATAGTTCTATGGTTAAGTAAAATTGTGAATTGAAGTGTGGTGGCATTGGATTAATTTTATAGCCTTCAATTTGGCTCAATTGGAAGTGGATAGAATGAAATGTGTTGTACAAGATTTTGCAGAATTCATGCCACGGCGGAAAAAGAAATTGCACCAATTGGAATAAGGTTGTGGGAGATTGGAGATAGTGGACTGTGACATCATCAAGTGATGTCATGGTGGGGCTTGAGTGTCTAGGATTTTGACAAGTGAAGGGTGTACAATCGCTCCCAAAATGGTGGGATTTCACTTCAACCCATCTCCATCATCTTCAAGCTTGCCTTCTTGGAATTTGGAAAGCGGAGAGAGAGAGAGAGAGGTTCCGACCGGAAGCCAGCCTCGACGCCCCCTTCGTGTGCCTCCTTTGCCGCTCGCCGTTTGTCGCCGTCGCCGGAGTCATCGCGGTTGCCGTTCATCCGCGCACATGCCTCGCCAGCTAGCCATCGTGTTGTTTCTGCTCAATCTCCAGCCGTCGTCTCTACTCCGTCTGGTCGCTACTCCTCATCACCAGCCACCACCATTCGGTTCCCGGAGCAGCCGAGGTTGTCGTCGCTCACCACCGGTGCCACTTCTCCTTCGCCCGCTCGCCAGCCAGCTCGCCACTCACCAGCTGCTACTCCACCTTCGTTCGCCATCCAACATCATTGTCTGTCACCCAACAGCAGCTCGCCGTCGCCCTGGGTTGTCGGAAGACCCGCCAAAGTCGCTGTCTGCACCGCCCACGCTACCGCCGCCCTTCTCCGCTGATTTCGTGCCTAACTAGATGCCGTTTGGCCCTCCTCTGCCCATGACTAGCAACTGGAAGTTCTAGTCAAGAGCTGGATCTTCAAGGCTCATTTTAGGTGCCTTTCGTTCTTTTTTTGGTGCCGCCCTGAGGAGGTTTTCCGACCGCCTCGCTATTGTCTTCGACGGAGACTCATCAGAAAACGATTCCGGTGAGTTTAGCTCCTAAACTTTGATTAGATGGTGAATGATGCTTTATGTATGCTTAGTTTATGTTAAGTGTTATTAGGTGGTTAGCTTAATTTACTTAAGAGTAGATTAGATTAAGGTGGTGTTTAGTTTAAAGTATGTTTAATTAAGGCTAAGTAGATTTATTATTAGAATAAGCCTTGATTTGACTTTAATGAAGTATTTTTCAAATAAATAAATATTTTGGAAATAATTTAATAATTTAATAATATATTATTATTCGAAATTATTAAAATATTATTATTTAATTAATTTTCTGAATAAATTTATTTATTTAATAAATTTCGAAAATTATTTCAAGACCTTAAAATTGTCAGAATTTCGTGTTGATTGTAGTGGTGCTTTCTGTTTATTTATTTGAGTGTCGATTTATAAGAATTGAGTAAATAATTGGTTATGAGAGAATTATCCCAAAATTTGAGAATGTCGGTGTTTTATGGGAAAATGATCATGAAAGGTTGTGAGGTGGACTTACAAAAACCACCAAAGTATGGCCGTGCCAATAGGGCCGAAATTTACCACTGAATTTGGAATCAGTCCTGCCCATCAGGTCGTGATCTACCTATTAAAGGTCATGCCGAGTGGGGCCGTGATGCCACTAAATCTAAACTTGCTAAGTTGAGCCATGATCTACCACCTATTAAAGGTCGTGCCGAGTGGGCCCGTGACGCCACTAAATCTAAATTTGCCGAGTGGGGCCATGATTCCACTACCTCTAAGAATCGCCGAGTGGGGCCATGATTACCACTAAATTTATACTTGCACGTAGGGCCGTGTTTGAGGGTCAAGAATGAATAGCCAGAATGACCGTGTGATGACCTCGATGACATGTAATTGACTGAGTCGATTGATTGTTAAGTCGATATGAGTTATTGAATTGTTTGAATTTTATTATTGAATATGCTTGAGTAATATGGACTGTGCTAACCTGTAGGAAGGAACTGAGGCAAAGGTAAGTCTCATTGTTTGTGATAGAGTGGTTAGGCCATCCTCGAGTGTATTTTCTTTTTAATAAGGGTTTAGGGGGTGAACTTGCTGAGACAATGTTTCACCCCATTGTGGGCTCAACATTTTTAGGTCCTTAGATGGCGGTCATGGAGGACTCGAAGCCATGGACATTTGTGGAGGTGGAGACCGAAGAATCGACGAACATGTTTGACTAGTTGGTCGTAGGACAGTTCCCTTTTTGTTGAGCTGGTCTATTGTGTAGACAACCTTGTGTTGTATATAAACATGTGTGTTTATAAGAAAACTTGTTTGGTTGTGATTGATTACCTGTTTTTATTTCCCGTATTTTATTGTCAGGGAGTTTATAATATGTTCCGCATGCGCATAATAAATGAATGGGGTCAGCGACATTACCTGGGAATGTTGCATTTGAATGATCATGGTGGGATGTTGGCCCGCTTGAGGTTTGGGGCGTAACATTATCCTTGAAGATTTTGAACTGCTTCACCTTCTCGCCTAGGCGTTGTAAGGCTTGTTGTGCATCATGAGCCACAACTTGTAGAGGTGACAATGGTTGCCACCGATGGGGCGATAGTTGGCGACGGCCGGTGATTGGCCGATAGTGGCCACGGTTAGCCGGAGGTGGTGGCGGTTGGCAAGCGGCAACCCAAGGCCGCAACAAGTAAGAAAAACAAAAGAAAAGAAGAAGAAGAAGAAGAAATTGGCTTATTTCTAGAAATTGTTTCCGGGAACAATAAACTACTTTTTTTCTTATTTCTTGTTTCGTTCTAAATCTGTTCCCGGAAACAAAAAAAATGGACTTTTTGTTCCCGGAACAAAAAAAAAGATTTTTTGTTCTCGGAACAAAATTTTTACCAACGGATTTATGTTCTTTTTTTTGTTTCGGGGAGCAAAAGAATAAAAATTGAGAGAAACAAAAGCGTTACCATGCATGCCCTTATTGCCTAAAAAATTATCAAACTACACACCAAATGAGATTGCAACACAACATGGAACTATTTATTCCAACAAGCGACATTGTCCAAGAGCAAAGAAACATATAAATGCATCGCTTACTGCTTCGGCACGCATGACACATCGATGTTGAATCTCAACCCCGAAGTACTGGTGGTGGCGGTGGCAACGAGTTACCGCAACCATTGGGTCCAGAAGGTGGAACAATTGACCCTTTGGGCAATAACCTAAAATGAAAAGGCAGAGCACTGGGTCTAGAAGGTGGAACAATTGACCCTTTGGGCAATAACTTGAAATGAAAAGGCACTCCTCTGATTTTTGCGGGACTCGTGAGATTTCTCATGGCGAGATTCCTTGCCTCCATAGGAGTAGAGAAAGTTATGCTCAAAGCTAATGCCATGAACAAAATCATCCATAAGCATTTTTTGCTACCACTATCCATTGTTTGTTCTCTCTTCTCTAACCTAGACGTGTCTTAGCTACCCTTGGGTTTGTCTAATGATATATATACAAATTAATATCTCTTGAAAGGGAAACAATCTTCAAGGTGGAATGTAGTTGTCATAGAGAAACAAAATCGGATTTGTTCCTATGTATGCGCTTGATTGCTGTTATGGAAATTTCTTAAAGAGGTTACCAAGAAATCTATGAAATGAAAGTAAATGCAACATGAGCAATTCTAGAGTTTTGGCAATTTTTTTTTTCCATTTTACTTAGCAACATCAAATGGGAAATTTATCTAATTAGTCCTAAACTTATTGTATAAATGTTAATTTAGTTTTAAACTTTTTAATTTAGCAAATTGAGTCATTATCTTTACGCAAAGTTTTAATATAATAATTTTGATCAATTTTCGATAGAAATCGTGCCACTTCAATCATGTTTGGTCGTTTGATGTGACACTCCATAGCAACGATTTCCAGCAACTAAAGGCGCACGCGATAACCATTTTATACCTAACTAGAATTATTATTTTTGTTCCCAAGAATAGGTTTAAATAAAATCTATTTGATAACACAATTTCAATTTTCTATTTCTAGAATAAATTTTTAGTCTATAATTCAGGAATGATCTCCTAGTGATCGATGTGCAATTTATTTTGTTCTCCCCTTTGCTATCGAGGAGCCTGTTGAGATCAATTCCTTGTTTGTGCCCTCTTGCCCTAGTGATACTCTGGCCCTCGTCATATCGGGTTGCTACAATAGATTGAAAAAGAAGTATACGATCTCACCTAATCTTATTAGATGTCTCCCAAATAACTTCAAACCAACTTGAAACAAGCATCACAAGAGTCTAAAAAAAGCCATTTTAGTTTCGTGGTGCAGCATGTCACTGCATAGTCATGTCGAAAAGCCATTTTAGTTTCGTGGTGCAGCATGTCATTGCATAGTCATGTCGAGGTTGTTTCTACCGAATAAGCTTGGTTTAGTCAAGTATTAGTTAAGGTAGTTTTGTGATATTTATCGGAAAGAGAAAGTCACATTTATAATATATTCAGTGCATAAAACTGAATCGGGTATTAACTATCTTTTTGGGTCATTTGAAATTACCTAATCAAGATTTTTGAAAAATACCTATCGGCTAATCATATGTAAAATGATTGGAGAATTGATGCACAATATGTATCTCACCCGATGGAAGGTGAGAGATAATATGTACACCAAAAGATAAAATGGCGAGGCCGAGATGGGTTGAAACCGACAACGTTTCTGAACTCAGTTAATTTTTATTTTTTAATTTTTGAGCTCAGTTAATTAAGCCGGAAGCAAAGCACCCAACGTCTCTTATCCAAGATAATCCAGGCCCCCGCAGCCAAACGGGCCGAATCACCGTCCCCTCGGGGGAGCCACGTGGACAGTCCTCTCCCCCGGGACGAGCCCTCATGCCACCGCCGCCCAACGCGCAGATTTCAAACCGTCTCAAATCCTCTCTCTCCCCGCAGCCAAACGGGCCGAATCACCGTCCCTCGGGGGAGCCACGTGGACAGTCCTCTCCCCCGGGACGAGCCCTCACGCCACCGCCGCCCAACGCGCAGATTTCGAACCGTCTCAAATCCTCTCTCTCTCTCTCTCTCTCTCTCTCTCTACATCTCTGAGTTGACTTGCCGGAGCACGGCCGCCCGTCCCGGTTCGAAGGCTCGCGCGCGCCATGGGAGTCCCCGCCTTCTACCGGTGGCTCGCCGATCGGTACCCGAGCTCGATCGCCGACGTCGTCGAGGACGAGCCGGCCGATCGACCCCTCGAGGCCCAACCCTAACGGAATGGAGTTCGACAACCTGTACCTCGACATGAACGGGACCATCCATCCGTGCTTTCACCCCGACGGCAGGGTACGTGCGTGCGTGCGTGCGTGCGTTCCTTCCTTCCTCCTCTTCGGTGCGCTTGTGTGTTCGCTCGGGTTCTATTGAATTTCGGTGGTCTCGAGCTGGAATTGTGAGAGGTTTTTGTCTTTGAGGGGGCGGCTATGAATAGTTTGGTTGATATTGGAAGAGGGTAGGAGGTGAATGTGGGAAATTTGAGTTTTTGTGCTGTGGGTAATGTTTAATTCGGTTAGTCTTCCGCATATACGTGGGCTTCGTGTGCGAGTGCGAGTTTATTTGAGGAATATAGCCGGAGAGATTGGCTTCTCATAGATATAGTGGTTTGGGATGCCTTATGATTTTAGGCGAGACGTCGGGGGATGTTTGGTTTGTGCTTGTAGATAGATGCTTCTACGTGGTCATCACCATATGTTCTTCGCAAGTCCCCTGTTCGCAAGAAACCCCTTTTTGATTCTTCACCCAAATTCTGACCGACTCCTCCATCTCCATCTCCATCTCCATCTCCATATCTCTCTCTCTCTCTGTTTGTCCCACACAGAGTGGCTACTGAATCGGCGAGTGAGTTTGACCAATGTAAAAGCAAAGGCCTGGGCCATAAGTAAATCACTTACCTGGACGGGATCAACGGGCTTCAAGAAGGCTCATGGCCTGGGCCTAGTGACCTCCATTGCACTTCGGGAAGGGTGCTAGCCCAAGGTCGGTCCAAGTGGCCGAGCCTATGTCATAATTTGTGGCAGTGGGGGCCTGCGTTCGCGCGGCCCCTACCCAATTCTTTAGTCTAAACATAGCCTATTTCCTTAGAGTATGGCATTCCTGTCGAGGTGATCTGAGCGGTGAAAATGGCGTTGTACCAGGTGTTCGGGGATTTCCCTGATGTCTTGAGGGTTCAAACCTTTGTCGGGGTGGACGATAGGACTGGGCCAGAGAGTGTCGGAGAAGGCCGGGTACGTTAGAGATGGGTTGCTGAGAAGTATGCCTATTTGAAGGAGCCTTTGCAGGATTTGCGCTTGTACGGTTTCTCGTCCACCTACGTTGTCCCCGCAGGGTGATAAGCACCAATCCTATCTCCACTAAGTTGTCATGTGCGAGAATTAGCTCTCCTATAGTCATGTTCATCGTGATCTAAATGTTACTTCTTCGCGTAAGTATGAAAAGGAACTGCTATCAGCTTTATGCACATGGCTAATTTGATTACAGAACACATGGCAAGTGGAGGAAGTAAAAAGAGTAAATCTGAAGTATTAATTGTCACCTTTTCCCTTCGCCGAATGCAGAAGGTTATACTTACAAGACGATTATGAAAACTAACACGAAAGTTTACATGGTTGGAAGCAAAGAAAAGAAAGACTGTTAAGGGGGGAAACAAACAGAAACATACATGTCATGTCCCCGCAGCGCATTATTAAATACTTGTCACGGCAGACAATTCTTCATCAGAATGGGCCGGCTGGAATTTCATCTTCATGAGTCTATTAAACCAAATCAAATTATGTCAACATGTTGAGGAAATTAGTCAAGCTTCATAGAGCATATTCTCTGCCTCCTGCTTCACTGATTGGAACAGCTCAGAAGACTCCAGAGCTTGGGAAGACCACATGAGCAGGGTTAATATTTTAGGGCCAATTCCATAAAAAAGCATGAACTTTAGGTGTTGCCTCAAATTTGGCCTAAGCTTTATTTTGTCTCAGAAAAAAACACGAACTTTAGGTGTTGTCCCAAATCTGACTTGAACTTTATTTTGTCTAAAAAAAAAGCACAAACTTTCACTTGTCTCGCAAATCTGGCCCTTCGTTAACCCTTATTCCACATTCATCCAATGTGGCATTTCCACGTCAACAATAATATCCAACACAGCAAGCTAACATGGATATAAAAGGCAAAATTGTTCCTAGGTTTTCGCTTCTTCTCTAACGCATAACTCATGTGATTGGAAAGAATTCTTTCTAGGGTTTCCTTTCCTTAGCGAGTTCGCGCACATGAGTCTTCAATTTGTTGGAAGTTCTCACGCACTAGCTTGCTCGCTCATTCTCTCACATGGAGACATTTGCTCTTGCACATACACAAGCTCGATTGCTCGGAGATGTTGTTTCCGTCGGAAATTTTGGCCCCGTGAAAGTTGTGAAGTTAACGTGCATTGAGTCTAATTGTTTTTTGAATGTCATAAATAACTTTGATATCTACTCCTATGATACATAATGGTACCATGGAGATGCTTTTGGACTTGATGTTGAGAAGATGCATAAACTTATGGGATCCAGGTGTTGCTGTAAATGTGCTCCTCCTATCTGCCCCCAATGGGTCGACTGTGAAGAGGTCCAAATTTGTTGAGGTGCAAAACGATGCTGCATTCGAGTGTTTGGAGGAAGTGTTAAATTTATGTCTGCCCTCCAATGAGGTGAACTTTATAGATGATTCTCATGGGAAAAATTATTCAACAGTTTAAGTTCTAGGGGACGAGGCACATAGCTAGGGCCATTAGATCAATTAACAATTGGCAAGCTATTTTCAATGTCAAAAGCTGGGTTGGAAGTAGAATATTACATTGTCTTAAAGCGAGATAT
The DNA here is from genome assembly GCA_017140615.1 of Eucalyptus cladocalyx. Classification (NCBI taxonomy): domain Eukaryota; kingdom Viridiplantae; phylum Streptophyta; class Magnoliopsida; order Myrtales; family Myrtaceae; genus Eucalyptus; species Eucalyptus cladocalyx. The sequence continues at coordinate 21,016,143 of CM029516.1, forward strand.
TAAAAACATGTGCATCTTGTAGTTAAATAGAGATGTGAAGCCTATTTGTAATAGACTTCATTCAATCTTCAAATAGACTTTGAGTGGAAATGCCACATCGGATATCTGTGGAAGCAAGGTTAACGGAGGGCTAGATTTGGGACACAAGTGAAAGTTGGTGCTTTTCTTTTTAGACAAAATAAATTTTGGGCCAGATTTGGGACAACACCTAAAGTTCGGGCTTTTTTATGGAATTGACACTAATATTTTTGCATGAATATGATCGAATGGCTGCTTGCTGCTGAAGAAGCGTGTGAACAAGCTAGAAATGGTTTTTATCATTTTGAGAAGGAAAATAGGAGTAGTTTCATTCAACTGAAGCTTGACATCAAGCTGAAGAAAACTTAAGTAAGCCGAACTCACCGAACAAGAAGATATGCGCTTGCTTACACGGCTATGTTATTGCGAAGTCACTTGTAAAATACATGATATTCTGCTAATGACGTCCAATAAAAGCAAATTTATTGACCACAATGAGCTTTCTAGAATTTTCTGGCCTCTTGGCAATATTAATTGCAGCTGCAGCAGCTGCACCCGACGATATTCCAACCTGCAAGTGAAAAAGATAAAATCACAAAGAAGCCACTTAAAAAGCACACAACAGAGAACTCTGAAGTGCCACAATCATGTCATGTTTCAAGAAATAAGTTAAAAATGGATATTAGCCTCTGTGTGCATCGTTTCCTGGTGTGGGGTTCTGAAGTCTCAATGCCTAATGATAGACAAGTCTCTTTACCAGCAAAGCCTCCTTCACTGCAAGCAGCTTGGCAGTTTCAATAGCTTCTTCACTTGATACCTGCAAAGTCAGAAAGAGAATCCTGTAATAGCCAATGTGAATTACTTGATAGGAACCACATTTACAATGCAAAGATCATTGGCTAACGATATGCAAAACGTAAAAAGCATGTGCAATTGAAGAGTTGTCGTCATTTTGTTGAATACAAATGATGATCTATCAGGTACTAGGATGGATATCAGCAAGAGAGCAGACTTTCTGTTTGCATGTTTACTTCTTTTTCCCTTGTGCAACAGCATGGATGTTATGAAATTTAGGAATGAGGATAATTGAACATGATGGCAGGACCAGAAAAAAGAAAGAAAATAGCACAAATTTTTTTTTTTTGGTAAATGGTAATATATATAAAGGGGAAAGGCCAAATGTACAAAAGATCACGGCATCGAAAACATATATTCAAGATGAGAAGACATAATAAGTGGACGGATACCAAGATGTAAAAGCAAGAAAATAGCACAAATTTGTTCCCTTGTACGAATAAAAACTTACTTGAATAACTTCATCAAGTAAATTCACATCTAGCACTCCAGGGATGAAGCCAGCACCAATGCCTTGTATTTTATGCGGACCTTCGGCAATTCATTTTGTAGTGTATATGAAATTATCATAGAACCATGCTGAACATCACCAAAACATATGAAAGCACAGAAAGTTTAAGCAAATATTTGTTACCCACACAAATGTAGCAAATTCATAAGTTCTAGTGACTAAACAAAAGGCTGTCTGGGCAGAACCAGGGTATGTAGTAGCTGAACCATCATGAGAGGAAAAAAAAATGGATGACCCAATTCTGCGGTTCATTGATCATATCAATCATACAATGAAGTTAATTTCCAGGCAAGTAGTTACTACTCTAGCCGTATCCTTGAAAAATCAGGACAGCCATTCCTAAGTTCTTCACTCAGTATATTAATCATGCATCAGAGAGGGAGATAAATAAGAGAAGGCACAGCCAAAACCCAAACACAAAGTATGTTTCCTCATCCAAGTCCTTCAATTGGTGTAGAAGGAAAAGGAAAAGTACACAATGAAAAGTTAAGCCAGTGTAATATCACTACCAGTTACAAAGGGATCCAACAGTGTGTTGAAGATCATGACTTACCAGGTTTGCCACCGGATAATACTGCACATTCCGCAGGTTCTACAGAATAGAGCTAAATACACAGAAGTATTAAATGAAAAACATGAGAAATGGTAAAGTTGCCTAGAAATATAACTAGGCGATAGAAATGCACACCTTGATCTTAGGGTTCTGCTCCTTGAGATATTTTCCTCCTCCAGTTCCTATCCCAGAAACGAGGGCATCAACTTTGCCTCTTGAACCTTTCCAGATCTCTAGTCCAGTCGTTTCATGATGGATCTATGAAAGCAGGAAGAACTTAAGCTTCTCCAACCAGCTAGCTATAGAAGCATTACTAAGTGTGTGAACTGTATACCTTGGGATTGGCAGGGTTCTCAAATTGATGAAGCACGTATGGATTGGGTATTCTTTCCACTATCTCTTCAGCCTTTTTAACAGAGCCTTTCATGCCCCTGGCTGGATCCGTGAGGACCAGATCAGCTCCAAAAGCATGGCGAATGATTCTTGTTTCAAGACTCATTGAAGCAGGCATGGTAATTATAAGTTTATAACCCTTGGCAGAAGCCATAAATGCCAGCCCTATTCTGGTGCTACCACTAGTAGGCTCAGTCATAACACTCTTGAACACATCACAAGAGAGGAAGTTTCGTCAGTTCCATAGTTTCGCTTGGCACATATAGAAACTTTTTCTTGTTACACTGAGTTTATCAGGCACAGACTCAAACCTTTGCAATTTTTAAGTGTAGTTGATGTACTAGACAAATGAGGATTTAAAGCACATTCATGCCTTATTTGATTGTCAAATCCATGATCAATTTATTCAACCAACTTGGATCACACCAACAGTTACATCGCCCAAGAGGCACCAAGCGATATAGAGAATCAGAGGCTTTCCAACATGAATGTAATAGACTTGCCATTTTGAACAGCTTTTGCAGATGGATAGTCTACATGAAGAAACTTGACCAACCAAAACTAACCTCTCCCGGCTTACTCAGACCCTTTTCCTCAGCATCTGCAATCATTCTATACGCAATCCTACAATCAAGAACAAAAGGATTTGCTGTGACTGCAATTCATCAGAACAAATCACATTGCTAAAGAAAATGTTTCATTTATGCGATAATATATAGACCAGAGGTGGCAATTAAATTCATGCTTCTTTTGACAAGTGCCAACCTCCTGGTATCGTGAGGAATCTGTAATTTGACTGGAAATGGACACCACAGTATTCAAATTCCAATTACAAACCTGTCTTTGACACCTGAGCAGGGCTCCATCATTTTGAGCTTCGCAGCGATTCGGGCAACACAACCCTCCACCACACGGTTGAGGGACACCAGGGGCGTCTTGCCAATTATCTGCACCGAAACAGCACTCGATCAGAGTAAAGCGCCTTAGCAACTATATCTACGCAAGTGGTGCTGAAGGAGATGCAACACTGCTTGCCTCAGTGACATCTTTCGCAATAAGGGACTCCCCTTCCACCATGTTTCGTCGCCGCACAATCTGAATCAGCCGCTTCTCTCAGCACACAAAGCAGATTCTTATAAACAAGTTGGTGGGCTATAATATCTAGAAGGAAGCAAAGTAGCTCCAAGCCATTTCGCAGGAATTGCATCAGAATTGCGCCTCCGGCGAAATCAGCATCTCGAGCGAACACAGTACGAAGTGATTTGACACCGGTGAGAACCTGGACTCGGGCTTGCGTGGAGTGCGCGCGAGGAAAGAGCACGCATACAGAGCGCGGTACTGGGTCCCTCACAAAACTCAGTGCGCGCACAGTATCATAAGCAAGAGCAAAGTACAGAGAGAAAAGAATATGCATGCGAAGCTTTTCTTCAGCAGCAGAAGAGAACAGGAGCAAGCTCGAAGACGAGAACGGACGCATCGCATGCACTCCAGTTCCGAAACAAAAGAAGAAGAAAGACATGCGAGCTCTTACCTTCTCCGAGAAGAAACGACGAAGAGAGAGAGAAGCTTGGAACGCGAGCTCCAGATGATCTTGCTTGCGAACTGCCATCTGTCTGGTTTTTGTATGTATGAAAAGCCGGACCGTTTTCATTCGGCTTCTGGGTAAAGTAGCACGCGCGAAGGTGACGACATGAACACGTTTACTTTTGTAGTCGTTGTATTACTATCATCTTTTCCAGTTTGGGCAAACGAGTCCTCCAATATTATAAATTTTTCAATTAAGTGCCCCAGTCGACGACAATATTGACCGGACCGGCGTATCGGCATCGACGAAAGTCACAAGTCGGACAAAGGCCGTCTTCGAATGAAGATAGTTACGAAAGATTTGCTGAACTCTAATTGCAAATTATTTGTCCCAGCAATTCAGTCGGAACAAATTGATTACGTAGAATCGTTGTCCTTTAATATTTTATATTTAGTCAATAAAATTTTGAGATGTTAGTATTTTCACGGAAATGCAGAGGGATTTCGCTGTAATCTCTCTATTTTGTTTCATTAATAGCCACGACGAAAAAAAGAAACAGAGAGCATTGCATTACTTGCGGGCCGGGCAAGGAGACTCCGGGGAGGGTGGCCGGTTTGATATCTACATTTATCTTGGTGTCATGGGACTATGGGAGATGGTCTTGTAATTTAATTTCCAGAATTAAGATTGGCAAGATAAATAATTGCAAATCTAGACTTAAAATTTAACATAAAGATTCAGATCTTGTCTATTTCACTAGAAATGAATGGCTTAGAAAATATTTTATTGTAAAAATAATCACCTTTATCACTCGAAATAATTCGTTAATGGAAAATATTTGCATTATCAAAAACAATTCATACTATTTTCATGGACAATGAAAACATTTTACATTCATTTATTTTTGTGAGGAATACAAACGGTCATTTATAGAAGTATTATACATTTTTTGCGAAATAAACGCACTCTACAATCACATCTCTTAAACCCACCCAGTTCAGGCTCTAGCGGTCTAGAGTTCACCGATCATGCATGCAACGAATGACTATTGTCCTCGCTCACAAGCAATGCCCAATAAAAGTTCGAAAAGTTTCAGACATCTTTATCACGGTATCCAAAGTGAACATTAATTAAAATAGGAGGCGCAATGAAGCCATGAGAAGAATAAGAAACGCTCTACAAAAAAATTAAGATCTTTTGATTGAGTTTGATTTTGAAACACAATTAGAGATACACTCACTTATGATTGGCTACAAATTAAATTATCTTTTCCCATTATTATAGCTAACTAGTATTCTCAAAGATTATAATGTTAATTTAGAACTTAATCAAATTGGAATTCAATTAACCTGGGTCAATTTTTGGCTTCCATTGAAAAATTGTTTAGTACTTCATATATTTACAAACTATATGGAATCAATGGACACACATTAATTTAGTTTTATATTTACGTGAAAATAGGAAATATGGTTACCTAGAGTGCAGTAACTTCTAAAATTAGGCGATCATTTATATAATTTTTCAATAAATTTATAGTGACGAAGCATTATGCGATAATTGAGAGAACCAAAACAAGTTGTAAGTATAACATCCTTTCCCGTTTCCTCACCTTGTCATTACTCTATGTGGTCAAATATAAATGACGTAAGCGAAAGACCAAGAAAGAACCCTCAACAAAAGAGAGAGAATCGAGCCCAGATTCCAAGCAGCAGATGCGATGCCTTGCACCGCTGTCAATCCTTGGTTCTTCAACGGGTCAAGATGGCACGCAGGCTTCTTCAACTGTAAAAGTTGAAGTGCGCTAGAACTTAATCTTTGGCATGATTCGGACAAGACAATGTCGTCGCTGTCTCTTTTTCATGTTAGGCACATTCTTATGGAGTAAATTATTGCAAAAACCTATCACGCCGTGTACAATCATTGTTAATTTTTATATAGATGAATTAGACGTATTATCTTTCTTATATTATTGGCTAACACTGGACACGAACTCCAAAGGTACTGTAGATACCGGTGGGCTAAGTAAGCTTTGACCTACGGTGTAGAGAATTTGAAAAGTGACAGGTCACCTCTTCCACTATTTCAAACCATTGTTGCCAAACATTATGCTGTTTTCGCGAACTCTATCGATGTATTGGGAGTTGTTCCATTCCCTAGTAGGTCTTCAACATGTTAGTAGATGAAGCCAAAGGCCTAGTGAATGCTTTGGGGTGTTTTTCTTGCCCAGTAGAGACCGCACCAGGAGGGCAAGTTCTCCGTTCGTGGTTTGAAATTCATTGCATCAAATTGACAAGCTTATGCAGCATGGATAGAAGAGCCAATTCATTACCTCTATAATTATATTTTGCCCTTAGACCTCCTCACCCACTACCAAATTTTCATTTTATGGATCAATGAGAGTTTTGAGGCTCTCCAACTTGAACCTTGAATTCAAGACAGTGGCTACAAAAGGAATAAGCACAATGTACTTGTAACATTTGAGGAATTTCACAGTTATGGCTACTAATTGAAGAAGGGACTGCCTCCTTGTTTGCCGCCAAATGAAATGAGGTGTAGAAATGGAAGGACACAATTACTTGATAGATAATCGTTGATACTCAAAATATCCATCATATCACTGAAAAACTTGCAAGAAATTCCTAAAAACTTTGGCCTAATACCATAAAAAAAAAAAAAAATCGGTTCAATCCCAATTTTATCATAATATCCTTTGTCCCCTTAAAAATCTCTAACTTGAAATTCTCTCAATTCTACCTTAAATTTTCTTTTGTCCCATGAAAAACAACTTTAAATCTAGTCTGAATCTACATTAAAATTTTCTTTTTGTCTCATAAAAAAATCACAAACTTTTACTTGAGTCTCAAATTTGCACTCGTTAACTTTCCATCCAAAATTTCTTTTGACAATTGAAAGATGAAAAACTCTCAAGCATGAGTATTCGAGCATCCTGAGTGTGAGCTCTCCAACCATAAGAGATAAAAGACTCCCGAGCACGAGAGATTGAATATTGACCACAAAATTGAAGACTCCCGAGCAAGATGAAAGGAAGACTTTCCTAATAGTAAAAGCAATTGAAGATGGCCAACCCCTATTTGCTCTAGTTTTTACTCAAATGTAATATCCAAGAAGATATCATTTGGGCAGACATTATTTATCTCCAATTGATGTCTTTTTTTATCGAAAATTTAGGGAAAAACTAGAGTAATGACATGGAAATGCCACATCACTAAGGGCAATTTTGGAGTGTTAACAAGGGTACATATGTGATTCAGTAAAAGTTGGTGATTTTTTAAAAGATAAAAAATAAAAATAGGATAGATCTGGAATTGTCACGCCCCGAACCTCGAGCGCGCCAACATCCCACCATGGTCATGCAAATGTGACATTCCCAGGTAGTGTCGTTGACCCCATTCATTTATTATTGCGCAAGCAGAACGTATTATAAAACCCTTGACAATGAAATGCGGGATAGAAAAACAGGAAGCAAAACCACAACGTAGCACTTTCATAATTCAACAGAATTACAAACAGAAGCCTACAGCCAAAAGTCTACAAAAGACCGGCTCTTAAAAAGGAACTGTTCTACGACCTACAAGTCGGACACATTCTCCAATCCTTATGACTTTACCTCTGCAACTCCTCAAAGCCAACCAAAGCTATCTGGCCGCTCCGTCCACCAGGGACCTGAAATTTTAATCCCACAAATGGGATGAGACGATGTTTCAGCAAGTTCAACCCCCTAAACCCCTATTAGAAAGAAAATACACCCCGGGTGGCCTAGCCACATCACACGTAAGACTTACCTCGCCTCGCCTTCCTTCCTGCGGTTAGCACAATTCAAATCACTCAACCACACGTATAGTAATATGAACTTAAACAACCGGAACGCATTCTCTTTCATATAACCAACAACCGCTGGGGTCATGATTATAAGACTAAATCGTTATGACACGTCCCATTCCATGTTACACAATTCCGGCCCATAATCCGACACATCAATAACACTCAACACGCATTCCAATTGATATTCACTGCCACACAAGGGCATAGCCTACTCGCAGTTCGGTTATTTACTGGCATATAGCCAGGCATTGCCTCCCTCCATGGAGCGCGGCTTAGTCAGTACATCGACGGCGTTCCCAAATGAGCATGGGCCCAGAATCAACTGCGACCCGCATCCACCGCATGGGCATCCCATATAGGGGCAAATCCGGCTCAACAGCGCAGGACGATTCCTCTTAGTTATCACACAGCCAAAGCATACTTGGCCCCAGGACACTTTATATTTCAATCAGTGCTTCCACTTAAAATAGTGATCCCGACTATTTTTCTTCATATTAAAAATATTCCAGAAATTACTCATGTGCGTGGGGACACGCTAATTTCGTATCAAAAAGCCAATATCTCACTTTTTCAAACCTCACTATTTAATATAATCATTAAAATCCAATTTTTGCATCAAAACCCAACACTTGGATTTTTATGAATAAAATCCATATTTATCACAATCAACACTCAATTTGCCACACCCATTCATCAAATTCAAATTCTAAATGCACAGCAAGAACGATCAGACGAAATTCTGAGAAATTAAGGTTCCAAAATAATTTCAGAATTTATTAAATAATTAAATTTATTCCGAAAATTAATTAAATAATAATATCCCTATCTTTCACAATCCACACTCAATTCATAATATCCAATTATCAATTTCAAAATCCAACTATATAGCAGCGACCGACACGAAATTCTAAGAATTTAGGGTCTCCGACAAAATTTTCGGAATTTAATAAATAATTAAATTTATTCCGAAAATAATTAAATAATAATATTTTAATAATTTCGAATAATAATATATTATTAAATTATTTAATGATTTCGGAATATTTAAATAAATCAAAAGTAAATTCCTTTATGTCAAATCAAGGCTTATTTTAAATAAACATACTTACCCTTAATTAAGCACATTTAAATTAAACCACCACCTTAATCAAATCTACTCTTAATTAACCTAAACTAACAACCTAATAATACTTAACATAAACTAAACCACCCTAAGCATAATTAACGCTCTAAACGAGGTTTAGTGAGTTAAACTCACCGGATTAGCAAGCCGAGCGGACCAAAATGACGAGGACGACGCGATGATCAACTTTCCTCAAGGCGAGCCGAGCATCTGGGCTCGGGAAGACGGCCAAAATGGGCCAAATAGGTGCTGTCATACCCATTTTCTAGCTGCTGATTTGGGGTCGAAGGAGGGCAGATCCGAGCCTAATCGGGCGGAGGAACGGCGAGGGAGAGGGGCGGTAGCTCGGGCGGCCAACGGCGAGGTCTCATGGTGGCTAGAGGCGGCGGAGGGAGCTCCGGCGATTCCTACACGAGCTGGACAGCAGCTCGGGATGTCGGCCAAACCAGGGACGACGCGGCTGAAGGCGGAGACGTGCGGGCGGCACTTGACGGCGACGACTTCAGCTCCGGTTGCTTGCTGTGGCGGCGAGCTCGGCTGGTCCCGGTTAGCTGCAGCACGAGATCTCAGATCTGCTGGGGAAATGGGCTGAGGCGGAGCGGCGAGTTGGTCGGTTGTGCAGGAGAGCGGGCGACGGCGGTGAGGCCGGCGAGCAGCTTGGCGGCGGCGACGAGGAGTGGACGGGCAAAAGCGTGAGGTCCGGCGGCTTCTCCGGCTTCGCTGGTTGCTGGGTTTCAAACGGCAAGAAGAAATCGGGGAGAGAGGGAGTCGACGGGAGGAGGAAGAAGAGAGGGAGGAGAGAGAAGGAGGGGGGGCCCTTTTCTTTTTCTTTTTCTTTTTCTTTAATCCACAAAAAGGCCCACTATGACCTCATGCATGACATCACACTTCACTATTTCCCACAACCTTATTCCAATAGGTCCATTTTATTTTTCCGCCGGGGCATGAAACTTTGTACATCAATTCCTTCCTCTCCCAATTGAATTAAATTGAAGTCCATAAAATTAATCCAATGTCACCACACTTCAATTCACATCTTCATTTATCCGTAGAGCCAACTTAAGTCCCAAAAGCAAGACCAAAGGCGGGCTTACTAATTTATCGAGCCAAAATAGCCATTATCTGATTTAATTTCTGAAAAAACTCTGATTACATGAAAAATCTTCTAAAGATAAGCCAATGATCCGGAAATGATTTGTGACACACCCAGACTTCCAATTTCTGAATTGGATCTCAATTCGACAATTAATTTCACTTTGGTGCGATACTAGCGCGGCCCAACCTACCGGGTAGCCTTTAGAAATTTTCATGCATTTGACCTGTGGTTGATCATCTCAAGCCATAATGTACATCTTTGAAACCTTGGCTACTTTCGGTTGTCGGGAAATCTCAAGGTTTCAAATACGAACACAGGGTCTCAATGGACAGAAAAGTTGGTCCAATGCTGATCGACAAGGATTGTGCAATTTGGTGGAATCACCCACGCCTGATCACATGCCTCTATCGAGTCGACCTATCTCCGATCTCTAATCGATTTTTAATTGTGCCGTAATGACCCTTGCAGAAACTCTTAACAGCTTCACCCAATAGACTAGTTTTCACATGAATGGCCGACTCAAGGAAAAGAACTATATGCATGCCAACGAAATGCCCGTCTCAATTTATTGAAAATAGAATTGGAAAATTGGGATGTCACAGGAATTGTACCTAAAGTTGGTAGTTTATTATTAGACAAAACCAAAGTTCAGGGTAAGAATGAGACTAAACCAAAAGTTGATGACTTTTTTTATAAGATAAGGTAGCATTGGGACTAAAGCTAAAATTGATAGTTTTTTGGGATAAGTGTTGCACAAGTCTTAAAACTTATCACAAAAATGCAATTAAGTCCTAAAACTTGCAAAAAGTGCAATCAAGGCCTAAAACTTGTCATATTGTTACAATCAAGTCCTAAAGTTAACAACATTAGCCTTTTTAACAAAAATTGCTAACGTGACATTTTAAATAATTTTTTATCTTCCACGTGGTTTTTTTAAATTATTTTTATTCAATTTTTTTGAAAATAGATTTACAAACTAAAAAGAAAAGTTAAAATTTATTTTTAAAAATTTGTTAAAAGAAGAAGAAGATAAAGTAACTCCTCCACTATTACCGCCGCCCCTGCGCCGCCGACATTGCTAGAGGGGCCGACGACGGTCGTCGGCCTTGGGTGTTGGTGGTCGGCCCGCCAAGCTTGGGCGAGGAGCCTAACGCCAACCGTCACCGGGGCCAGCCATTGTCGCCTACCTTGGGCGAGTCATCACCGGCCCTCACGAGGGCGGGGACCATCGCTCGCCCTAGACAAGGCCTCGTTAGCCCTCGCTCGGGGGCCAACGAGGCTCGCTAGATGTGGGCAAGCATGGGGGGCTGGCGACGACTTGCCTAGGGCAGGCGACAGCCATCGGCCCCTCGCAAGAGCCGACGTGCCCTGGGCTCCCTTGCCCGAGCTTGGCGAGGGTTGTCGGCCCTTGCCCGGGGTCGGCGAGGGTTGGCCACCCTCGTTAGCCCTCTAGGCAATGGGTGGCGGCGGGAGGAGCTGCTAATTTTATTTTATTTTTTAAACAATTTTTTATAATAAATTTTAACGTTTCTTTTTTGTTTTGAAATCTATTTTTAAAAAAATTGAATAAAAAATAACTTAAAAAGCCATTTGAAAAAAAATCTTGCAACCCTCCAATCTTGTTAGGCAATGGCTAGAGACCGGCACTTCTGATATGAGTGGTAGAGTAGAGCACTAACATACCCATCTCCTCAAATGTCTAATTGAACATCTTGTATGTTGAAGTCCACCACGTTCTCATGGCCAAGAAATTTTTTTCCTTTCTTGTGTCATGTGTAGAACCTCCAAATGTTGATTGCTCGGTAGGGTAGATCTAATGCATTGAACCCTCCCACATATGTTAGAGACGGAATCATAACTGGTAGAGGCCATCTTGCGTGCACAAGTTATATAATGACAAACACATATCATATGGAATAAAATCTTAGACTTGGTTGTTGGACTAGAGGACAAATTAGGGAGGTGCTCACATTGGCATTATCTAGTAGTATATAATCAAGATTTTATTGGAGATGTCAAACTCATATCGGCTCTCATTATTTTGGTGGCCTTTTTTCAGGAGTTATGCAAGAAGATTACTTCTTAAATGTAAGAGATTCGTAATGTAACCCCCATTCACTTCAAATATTGTTTGTTTTGACTAGTTTCATATTGAGCCTTGTGGTTTTATCATTGGACGTACAGGTAGGCACTTTTTCATAAAAGTCACCTATCTCATTAGTACCATCACTTAAGCATGTTAAATATGGAACTTCCAATGATCACAGTTTTTTGACTGGATGTATAGGTAGACACTTTCTCATAAGATCACTTATCTTATTTGTACCATCACTTGAGCATGCTAAATATCAAATTTCCAATGATTGCAGTTTTCTGATTGGATGTAAGGTAGGCACTTTCTCATAAGAAAGATCACTTATCTTATTTGCACTATCACTTGAGCATGCTAAATATCAAATTTCCAATGGTAGACATTGTCATTAAGCAAAATATGCCTCTTATGAGTTAATTCCAACTTCCCACATATATAATTCAAGAATGATCTCCTAGTGATCGATGTGCAATTTATTTTGTTCTCCCCTTTGCTATCGAGTTGCCTGTCGAGATCAATTCCTTGTTTATGCCCTCTTGCCCTAGTGATACTCCGGCCCTCGTCATATCGGGTTGCTACAATAGATTGAAAAAGAAGTATACGATCTCACCTAATTTCATTAGATGTCTCCCAAATGACTTGAAACCAACTTAAAACAAGCATCACAAGAGTCTAAAAAAAGCCATTTTAGTGTCATGGTGCAGCATGTCACTGCATAGTCATGTCGAAGTTGTTTCTACCAAATAAGCTTGGTTTAGTCAAGTATTAGTTAAGGAAGTTTTGTGACCACGTGAAGATCAAAAGCAGCAAATCTTTCAAAATCAGATTACTTATTGCCTCAAAATATATCAAATATCAAACTACACACCAAACGAGATTGCAACACAACATGGAACTATTTATTCCAGCAGGCGATATCGTCCAAGAGCAAAGAAACATATAAATGCAGCGCTTGTTGCTTCGGCACGCATGACGCATCGATGTTGAATCTCAACCCCGGAGTACTGGTGGTGGCGGTGGCAACGAGCTACTGCGATCACTAGGTCCAGAAGGTGGAACAATTGACCCTTTGGGCAATAACCTGACTTTTGCGGGACTCGCGATATTTCTTGTGGCGAGATTCCTCGCCTCAATAGGAGGAGAGAAAGTTAAGCCTAAAGCTAATGCCATGAACAAAATCATCCATAAGCATTTTCTGCTACCACTATCCATTGTATATTCTCTCCTTCTAACTCGGATGTATATTAGCTACCCTTGGGTTTGTCTATTGATATATATACAAATTAATATCTCTTGAAAGGGAAACAATCTTCAAGGGTGGATTGTAGTTGCCATATAGAAACAAAATCGAATTTGTTCCTATATATGCGCACTATTGCCGTTATGGCAATTTTTTCTGGAGTATAACAAGAAATTGCCAAAAAAGTAATTGCAAATTGAGCAATTCTAGAGTTTTGCAACTCTCTTTTTTTTTTTTTTTTTTTTTTGGTGGTGCTGTTTCTACACCTTACATAACTAAATCTAAATCCACCCTATCTTCATTAATAAAACAAAGTTGCCCTTACTTATTCAATTACAATTTAAAGTGGAGCCCCCAATTTATTTACTTTCCTTTTTGATTTTTTACTATTCCTATGTAGGATCTAGTTGCCAACTTGCCATAACTAAAAATATCCCATGTCTATTAAATACATTATGTTTTCTCTTTATTTTAAAAATTTTCTTCTATAAAAATTAGGATTGTGGACAGGAGAAATTTCAATAAATCTGAGTGAAACCAAATTATTTTCTAAATTTTCAAGCAAATTTATGGATTAATTGTCCAATAAAATCTAGAAAAATATAACATAGGAAACTTTTAAAACAGTCATGGGTTTATTAATATTTTTACATTTTTATTGTGCATACACCAGCAAATATTTTTTTATTAATTATCTTCTATATACATAAACATATTATGGAAAGATTGGATGAAACCACAAAAAAAAAAAAAATTTAAGGCTTTTCGAAGACAAAATCACAGTTACGTTACCATTCACGAAAGCTCAAAAGATGGAATTTTAAAGCTTTGCATAAAACAAGAATTTTTTAGTAAAGTGTGATTGAAATTTCATTATTATGAATTGACAAAAATTAATATCATTCCCCGAGTGTTTGCAAACAATATCAAAGTATGACATAACTTTTTCATGTCAATATTTTAAGTGTTTCTAAACACTCCTATAATATCTTACATGCTTCGTGTTAAAATCATCTTGCCAGTATTAATGAAAAAATGCTTTGATATAGTGAATTTAGAGACTTGATCTATATTCTAGACTAACAAAATAAAAATTAAAAAATATTCTCCAAGAAATTTTTTGATATATTATGGATGAAACATAGATGAGTTGTTATAAGACCAATAATGCAGAAGTGACTAGTTTTATTTTCTAAATAGCAAAAAGTTCAAATATGATGAAAAACCATAAACAAAAACAAGCGTGTGAAGTTATTTGTTATGACAATTACATTATTCAGTGATGGATTTCGTGACATGTAGGTAAAGTGAGATATTTGAATGCGAGAGAGATAGAAGGTGGCGAATGCTTGATTTATCTTTTTTTTTTTAGTTTATGATTTATTTAGTACTCAGAGGGTGAATAATTTGGTCAATCAACTTTAAAATTGGTTTGTTTTAGCCAAAAAGGGGCGAAAAAATCTCCTTCATTTTTTTTTTGGACATAATATGAAGAAATTGTAAATATTTATATGAAAGTTATTTTATTTCTAGATTTCAAGTTATTTGGTGAGGATGTTCATCAAACACAAAAGATTCAAGTTTCTAAAGTGAAATATATGAAAGATAGAATAAAATAGGACCTTTACGCCTCTGATGATGGGCGGGTCTCATAGTTTACTGCATCTGGGTATATTTGAGCAGTCAAATGACTTGGCATATGGGTGTATTTGAGCAGTCAAATGACTTGGCATGGTTACCAAACCTTCCGTGCTGATTTTTTATATCGAAACTTTGGCCAAAGATGAATCCAACTTCTAGGTCCTGACGTGTGTTAGAAGAGCAATGTTTGTGTGAAAGCAATGTACCAAGGATCCTGAGGGCAAGTGAATATGCATTGCTTTGATTTTTGTATAAAGAAAATCTCGCGGAAGGTTTTCTTGGTTGTTTGAACCCTTTTTCTATTGTAATTTCAAGAACTCTATCATGGTAAAGTCTCATGGATCTTCATTTTGCACCAGTTCACCAATATGATGATCAATGCCTGAAGGTCATGGAGGACCAAGTCACCTCCAGCTCAACCTGAATTTGTACTAAACGATATATTGTCCAGTAGCCACCCTTTCGGTTGAGAGAAAAGGGAAATAACCATTCCAATTTGATTGAATTGAAATGAAACCAGAAGATTCTCTTTTTCTTGTAGACTGCAAAATTGGTAGAATCCTTCTGATTCTGCAACACATGTTGGGAGAGTTGGAACATGGGGCAAAGACAAATTGACATTTTGAAATTCAAGATGGGGAATGATAAGGATTAAAAACACACGTTGGAGAGGAAAAAAGGCAGTACATGTTCTTGTTGTAATTATGGTAGGTTTTTTTTTTTTTTTGGTTGGTCATACTCTATTCCTATTCTAATACTAATTCTCAGACTTTTGCCCTGCCTCCTTGCAGGGCATGGGAGTCGAAACCCTCTCCGGAAACTAAATTGTCCCCACCCCAACCCTCTCTAAGAAGGTGGTAGGTTAATGATCAACAAAAGTAAGTAAAACGAAATACGTTATTTCTGTTTATGTATCTCATTAATTCTTGTCTTTCTTGAGTTCATGTATCTATTTAATTCTTGTATCTATTTAATTCATGGTTCATCTACTGCTTATGTACATGAATTCTAAAACTCTATAAATAAATTTAAAAGTTCTTTTCATCACTAAAATCTTATAACAATGGGAAAATTACCAAAATAGACTTAAATCTTTTGCAAATTGCATAGTTCAGTTTTAAACTTTTTTTTTTGGGCTAATTAAGTCATAAACCTTTTATAATTATGCCAATTCAATCTATTTGACTAATTTTGGAAGGTTTAGCACCGGTCTTAAGCTAATGCTAATGTGGCCAATTTTTTAACAATATATATTTTTTTCTTTTTCCCTCCCTCTCTCTCTCCCCTTTTTTTTTTCTTCCTCTAGCTAGCAGCCGGCTAGAGATGAGCATTGGCAAGTTCAGCCTTGACCGCTACTAGCGAGGGCAAGCCTCACCTAACGATGGCAAGGCTACCCTCGCCATGGCTGGGTGAGGCCTTGCCTAGCCATGGAGAAGCCACAAACTACTTGTGGTCGGCGAGGCTTGCCCAAGCCAAAGGCTGCGCGAGATTGAGCCCTTGACTTCACAACCTTTAGCGAGGCATGACCTCACCGAATCTGGCAAGGTTAAGCATTGCCATGGATAGCAAGTGCAAGCCTCGCCCAACACAGCCATCACCAAAGGCTATGCGAGGTCACAACCTTGAACCTCGTGGCTTCCAATGAGGTTAGGCCTCACCAGCCTAGCAAGTAGCCTTGGTGAGGTCACCCAGCCATGGGTAGGCTTCCTTGAGGCCGACGAGGGGACCCCATCAACCTTGCCTCTGACCATATGCCGACAATGACCAGATAGAGAAAGAAGAAGGAAGTGGAGAAAAAAAAAGAAAATTAAAAAGTTAAAAAATTTTGAAAAAGTAAAATATTATTTAAGAATCGTCTACATTAATATCAGTTGATGTCCACGTTAGTGCCGGCCGGCCAAACATGATTGGATGAACTGAATTGGAACAATCATAAATGGTTTATAATTGAATTGACAAGAAAAAAAAGATTTATGACTGAATTGGAAAAATTGTAATAAGTTTAGGATTATTTTGGTAATTTTTCCTATAACAATTTATCTATTTTTTTGTCCCTCTTATATCAAAATCTCCCTTTGTTGGTTAACATTTTTTGGGAAAATTCCAAATATGGACCCAAAGTGAGGGTGTTTTCTCAAAAGAGGACCCAGAGTGGCTCTTGTCTAAAATAAAAGCCTGAAATGACTAATTCAGTTTCAAATAATGACCTAGCTTTCTAGTGGCCAAATATTCATTGGCCGGTGAGCACATTTATCTCACATGCTATTTTTTAAGTCATCCTTAGGGGCATTTTCATCCAAAAGACTTTTATTCTTCTTTCTTCTTCTTTGTTCATTTTCTTTGCTCTTTGGAGTTCATCTTCTTTTTTTCAAAACGTGGACGACTCTTCATCAATTGCACGAAATTGGCAATAATTGACAACAATGGCTAGAGGACATGGGAACAATGGCAACCCCAAAACCAAGCCCTAGGGCTTGATTTTAGGGTGGTTGAAAACCAGGTGGTGACAAGCCATCCAACAGTGGTAATGACAATCGGCGATTGATGATAATGGCCTGAGTGGCTATTCTTAGCATTGTGCAGCTCAAATCATGTCCTAGGGCTCGATTCTAGTGGTGATTTCCTTGTGGCGTCTTGGTGAAATTTGATGAGCATGACTCATTGATAAATATACTACTTGTGTGTGGTGATTGTGGATGATTTTGGCCTTAGGTGCATGAATAGTGAGTTTCTGAATTGGTATATGTTGTTTGGGACTTGTTGGGACTGAGACGAAGATTCGAGGCCACGACATGGAGTCTTGACATTTGCTTCGATTCAAGGTGGTAGTGATCTGAACTGAGGCAAGTCAAGGAATAGATTGGCTTTCTTTTGGTGTGCATAGGGTGCAATTTGGGTCTCTTTCAGGTGATTAAAGCCACCGGGTAGATTCCAGTGAATTCGTCACTGATGAAACATCAACCATTGGAAACCTCTTTGCATTGCGAGTTCTGTATATTGCTAGGGCGAGTACGCAGAGAGAGATTGACGGTTTTTGGAAGTATGGGGATGCAGCGACGGCAAGGGAGGATGGTGGTCGGCTAGCTAGATTGTGCTTGGTTAAATTTTCTTAAAGTTGTTGGATTATACTTTGGATTAGTAAATGGGACAATATGGAAGTGGAATAACTTTGTTAATGGAGAGGATTCGGCTACATTTGTTCATTGTTGCCGGTTTCGTTGCCAATACCCTCTATTTGTAAAAATTACCATAAAAAAAAAAAGATGAATAGTGGAAGGAAAGAAAAAAGAATACAAAAGAAAAATAAAAGTCTTTTGGACGAAAATGCCCCTAAGGTTGACTTAAAAAATGGAATGTGAGATGCATGTGCTCACCGACTGGGACATATTTGGCTAATCGGAAAGCTAGGTTCTTATTTGAAACCAAATTAGCCACTTCAGGCCCTTATTCGAGATAAGAGCCACTTTGGGTCTTTTTTTGAGAAAACACCTTCACTTTGTGTCATTATTTGGAATTTTCCCACATTTTTTTAATTTCATTAGTCTACTATATATATCAAATCTCTTCCTTTACAATATCAAAGGATTTATCCTTTTTCCTTATTATATTGTCAAAATACTTTTATACAAAGCATGTAAGATGTTAGATGAATATATAGAAAAAATCACTTAAAATATTGTACACAATTAGGAATGTTGATATTTTTTTGTAAACAATTCATAAATAATATTAATTTTTGTCTATCCAAAATAACAATATTTCACTTGCATTTAAGAAAAAAATGTTCTTAATTTTTGTAGTGTTCTAATTAAATTAAATTAAATTTCATTTGCTTAACAATTTATCTATAAATATAATCGACAATGTGTTTTGGGAAATTTCTCCTTTTGACAAAATAATTTTTTATGGAAGTAATATCTAACAATGAAAAAAAAAAAAAAACATAGTGCCTTCACTATACATGGAAAATCCATGACAAACAAACCCTAAACATATTAAATTTTTAATCAGGATAAGTAGATCCTATATAATTATAGAAAAACTAAAAAAAGAAGAAGAAAATAAATATATTTAGGACTATTAATTTAAATTGCAATTAAATGATAGACAATAATTTTGTCGTTTTGGTAGAAATTGAATGGATTTACTTATGTAGGAGTTAGAAATAGCACTACCTTTTTTTCTTTTTTCTTTTTCCGGTATATACTCACAACTTGTGGAGAATTTTTGAAGTGTCTATAGAATATACTCTTCTTCCATCTCTCATCCCAACAACTTCCAAAGTGGGCCTCTGCTCTCCACCAATGTCCAAATAGGACAGCATTCTCTTGTTCGAATATCTCAATCTCCTTATTAAAATTGCATCTTCATAATATTTCGTAAGCAATTCGTGGTGAAAGTAATTTCCGGATTTTTCATTGTCAGTGGCCATCAACAATAGGCAAATTACAAGGAGCAATCTAAGTAAGCTCTCACGTCATCTCCAAGCACAACAATCACCGACTAAGTCCACCACATTTTGGAAGCCAATGAAGCAGGTCGATCCTCGAGAGACAATTCAGCATCTTGGAATTGTAATTAAGCTCGCCTACATTTCTCAATTCATTGCTCCCGATTTCTTTGTCGATGCTGACTTTGATGAAGATGTGTCAGGAGACATGGAGGAAGTTGGCTAGATGCTGGTAGTTGGCCAATGTGCAGAGGAAGAAAAAAAAAAAAGGCTTTATATCAAAATACCCCTACAATGCCACGAAAAGTCGTAAGTGCTTGCCGGTAAAGATTTAGTTGATGAGTGAGTTCATGGCCTCATTTGAAATTAAGTTGGCTACTTCGAGATTATAATTTGAGACAAGCTCCACTTTTAGTTATCTTTTAAAAAATCGGGACACCTTGAAATTTTTCAAAATTTAAAGTGGTTAATCGTCACATAATTTTTATAACTTTTAGATTTAGTCGAGGTTTCTTTTGAACTAATTATTGGTAAATAGTAATATGCACAGGAAGATTCACTACCTCTTAAGAAAATGAAGTGCATCTTATATGTTCTTATTAGAAGCAATCCTAACTCCAGTAATTTTAAAGAATTCATATTTTGACTCTCCATTCGACTTTGGCTCGAATCTTGTCTAATATATGAGATTAGTTGAGTATATAATGGATCCAACAAAAATTTGCCTATTTCAAGCGGATTTCTTGTTATAAAAATGAGAACCTGTACATGCCATATTCTAATACAAAACATAAAGAGATACTTGCTTCATGGTTGTCGCGACCCATCTCGCCGCCCCTCGAAATGTATCCAAGTAGGGGAAAGGTCGGGTTTAGGGGTACTTGATCTCAAGATCGCGAGCTCTCCCAAGCTCGTACCCCGTGTGACAGCGGATTTATTTTTACAATCTAGGTATTTAACAACCTAAAAAAATATACAGGAGTCGCCACTAGCCTCATTCTGGGGGTCAGCTAGAAACCCAATCAAGGGTCAGGAGTGTTCCCTCAATTCCTACGTAACCATATATCTAGGTTCGGGGACTTGGATTACGCTAATATTGCTATTAGTGCCCTTTCGGTACCTAAACAGTATGTTGTGTTTTTCCTAACATGTTCATGCATTTCTTTTTATATTTTCAGGATCGTCAATTCTAGACTAAGTGATCATGCGTGGTTGATCATTTTCATGCTATTCTATTTCTAAAAAAATAGAAAGGAAAACAACCAATGGAATTGACATTGCAAAACATGAAGTAAACAACCAAGAAAAGCAGTTAAACCTAATCATGCAATTCTAAAAATATAAAATAGAAAACAATTGGGAAAGAAAGGAAACCCGCAACTTGTCGGGTTTTATACAATGCATGGAACCCGAGACATATGTCGGGAAAACAAATAGTACATGACAATGGTCGGAACGGACATCGACCTCCACCGTCTTCACGCTTTATCCATGTTCAGGATCCTAATCTAAACCTAATCTAAGACACATGGATTCCTTGCCTCATCTTATATGACTAAGATAACGCATAGAAATCGGTATTATAACGAGTGAACATAGGCATCAGACATGAACATGAATTCAGCAAATTCAAGTCACAAACATCAATTATAACTTGGCGACAGCATATTATGAATATACACAGCATTCATAGCCAAGAAGATAGCATGTTATACATCATCAAAGTTAGTATGCATGATATTCTAAAAGAAAGTTTTAAGAATGCATGCGCATCCATCAACCAAATCATCCATCACAGAAACTGATCCTAGAATTTCTATGATGGGTAATCAGCATATGAGGAACAATTTCATGAAAGAATCATCTCAGGATTTCTAATACGTGAATCTCAGATGAAAGCTTAATATGTGCACGTCAAACTTCTAGCTCATCACTTCACGAGACAACGACATTAAAGAGCTCAAAATAAGCCTAACAGAAACATGCTCAACAATCACAGAAGCCAGTAGATTTCAAATCAAATTTCCATCACAGTACACAAATTTAAATGCAGATCAATTGTCCAGAACACGTCAACTCAAGATTTCGAAGTTTATGACCTCAAATTTGCCATAGCAAAAACTAAGTACTGAGGATCTACAAATTTCCAGAATCAAACATTGATGCGGTAACATTCATTTGACTAGGTAAATGACAACCAAATCATGCACATAATACGTCATTAGAAAGCTTGAGAAGTCTCCTATGAATCCTTAGAAGGTCACGAACACAATTGAAATTATTTTGTAGATCAAACAAAGACATTTAGCAAAGAGGTCAGATCGGTAACAGAAACAACCGCACAGACCAGAACAATTTTCCAGATTCTGGAGTAGACTTTTAAAGAAGATTTCATGTAGCTAATGATATCGGATCAGAGTGTATTATGGCTCGTTAGAAAGCTAATCAAACCATCTTCGAATTTCATGAAGACATCGAGCACCAAAAAGCACATATACCGACTCAATTCCGGGCATAAGCACAAAGAGGTCTGTCAGGAATCCGAGGTTGCAGAACAATTGTCATCCAAGTTCAAAAATCATAGAACCAAAAGATCTAACTGTAATCAACTCTAGATCAATCAAGTATTGATTCTAATCACATTCGCAGTGCATCCTGGCCCCAAACCTTCGTTGTCGAGAATGCATTTCGACACGAGAAGCTCTCGCCTCATCGGATGCTATTAAAAGTAGTTTCAACGCACTTACCTTGATTGAATCGGCGAAAAACATGCCTTCGAAGATCTCTTCATTTAGCAATGACGAAGCGGCTATTTAACACACACAAAAAAAAATATTGAAATCGGCGGAGAGTCGAATTTTATTTTGTTCTGTAATCAAAACAGATTAAAAAAGGAAATTGAGCGCTTAGCTCTGATTTTGCTTCGAGGACCACGGAACGTGAATAACGCCAAGTCAGATTCTGGTATAAGAGCTGTTCAGCACCAATCTTCAACCTCTGATTTATGACTTTTGCAGATCATGATCGCTCTTCTCTAATCCTTTTTTCTAGATCGACACTCGGAGGTGAACACATCAGTGTGTCATTGCCGCTGGACTTTGTTTGTTTGACGTCGATCTCCGATCTTCGATTTATAAGACTCACCAACGGACGCCTCGGCTTTAAACTTGATGATCGCAACCGCTTCTTCATAGTTGTAATCTACGAGCATTTTCTCAGCTTCATCGTCAACAAAATCAACGAAATCAAATCAACAAAATCTATTGAAAGGAAATTGATCAAGATCAAAGCACTATCTGAGAATAAACTATCACGATAGCCTAAGATCGCTAAGAAAATCAACTAATCGATCGCATCAAAGTCAAAACTAGAGGATAGGGAAGAAGACTTAGCTTCGGTCTTGCTGCTGTGATCAAGTAATGGAGAGTTCGAAGCGATGAATCTTCATCCGATCGAGCTTGATTATGTGCAAGCATGTGTCTACTTTATTCCAGATGTCAAGCTTCGACGATGACTCCATGAAGATGAAAACAAGTCTGTGTGTGTTCGTGAAGATCCATGAATGAGAGAGAATGAGTGGAATTCTCTCTTTTGCTTTCCACAATGGAAGAAAACCCTCGCCTTCGACGAGAGCTCCCGAGAGAAAAGACGGAGAACGAGGAAGAGCAGTGCCAAAGAGAGCGATCGACCCCGAGAGGGAGAGAGAGAAAAACGGTTATAGAGAGAGAGTGGATCCTTATCCAATGGCCTCCCCTCCGAGAGCCAGCGTCCCGAGAGTCGAGAGAGAGTTCTTTTTTTCCGAGAAAGAGTCCCCGGGAAAGAAACCGTCTTGGCCGTTTTGCCGAGATCCCAAAACCGATTCCGCCCACGAGAGCTTCCAGCTCCCAGCGTCCAAAAAACTGATTCCCCTTTGTCTCTTTTTTTATTCCCTGTTTTCTCTGTTTTTTTTTTTTTTTTAACTTTTTTTTTTTTTTTTTTCATTTTCATCATTTTTTTTTTGCTTTTTTTTTTTTCTTGCAAAATGAATGTTTAAAACGTTGACAAAAGTTTCGGGTGTCAACAATGATCCACCCCACCCAACTAGAACCACAAGTCATCATTATATTGAAAGACCATGTGAAGATCAAAAGCAACAAATCTTTCAAAATCATATTACTTAGGGTGCGCATGGTAACGCTTCTTGGCCGAGGAACAGTTTCTTTTCAGAAATAGTTATTTTCTATTTTTACTTAGGGAACAATTTTTCAGTAAAAATAAAGTGTTTAGTAACTACACAAAAATTTATATTCTTGAAATAGAAAAAATAATAGAAAAGCGTTTATTTTTATTTTTTGTATTTATTTATTTTTTATTTTTGCTCATGGACCACCGACCGCTCCTGCCACTGCCCATCATCGCCGCTTTGCTACCCGTCACCGCCTGTTGTTGCAAGATGGCCGGCAGTCTTGCGGTGGCGGGCGATGGTGACAAGTGGCGGCAACGGGTGACGGGAAGCAGTGGGCGACAGCTAGCGGTGGCCGGTAGCGGCGGTCGGTGGCGGTCATCGGAGATTGGGGGTGGCTAGTGGGTTGTGGGCAGCAATGACGACGATCATATGGTGGCGGTAACTGTGACATCCCGAAATTTTGGAAAAAGAAATTATCAGATGAAAAATCGGAGATTAGAAGAAAAAGAAAAATGATAACAATATTATTATTATTTTTCTCTCTCTCTCTCCTCATTCCTTTCCTTCCCCCAACATCCACCCCACTCCCCACGTATCTCTCTCTCACATTTTCTTTCTCCCTCCTTCGCACGCAATTTCCTCCCCCTCTCTTTTCTTCTCTCTCTCCCACTTTTCCACCCCCTCACTCATGCCAACCCCTCTACAGCAATTTCCCCTCAACTTCCCCCCTTTACTTTATTGTTTCTCTCTCCTCTTCCCCCTTTCCTCCCTCTAGAGAAGCCCCCTCCCCTCTTCCTTTCCTCTTTCTCTCTTGAGTTTCTTTTCTGCTTTTGCTTCCAAAATAGCACCGTGTGCTACTGTTTTTGCCCCAAGCCAGCCACCATCTTGTGCCATGGCCGTGGACCATCACTATCCACAAGCCGCCATCCACCGCCGAAGAGCCGCACCACCCATCTGCGAGCCGTCGGCTCGCTGTTCTTGCCAAATCAGAAACCACCTCTGCCAAGACCCACTTTTGCTTAGCGCCTTTGTGACATTTTGGATGTAACCATGCGTAGCCCTCGCCACTGCCGTCGCGCTCATGTTGTCGGAATTGTCGTCGGGTGAGTTTAGCTCCTAATCCTTTGATTAGTACCTAAACTTGCTTAAGAGGTTGATTTAGACTAAAAGATGGTTTAGGTTAGCTTAAATAGGGATTTGTGATAGTCTATAATAGTTATATTAGTATTAGAATGGACTAATGTTAGTCTAATTAGGGATATTTGCTCCGTTGAGGATGATTTGGTTGAAAACAATGGCTATTCTTCAGAACTGGTTTCTGGACACTTGCGGTTTGTAATTTTTATATATTGAAATCGGTCGTGAATCTGAAGCCAATGTCTTCTAGAGAAATGTTTTACACATCCTAAGATACAACATATATTTTTCTCAAGATTTTTAGGGACTCAGAAACAGGAGATATTAGCTCCGCCATTTTCGAACAGAACTGCAATTTTCGCTGGAACTGGGGACCTTTTAGGATTCTAGGGGTTTTTATCGACTCTTGGAGTTCGAATTTTAAAATGGTTTCTTCAATTTTTTTTTATTTCACCTCTTATAGTTTAACATACTAAAATTTCAAATCAAACGGACGTGTTTAAGAGCTTGAACCAAACTGATTTTGGAAAACTGACTTTTTGAGAACCGACCAAATTTTTGTGCTGGATTGAGTGAATTATTGGGCTGAATCCAGAGGGATCTGGGTCTCGGTGTCTCATGATTTTTTTTTTTTACGTGTCTTTTGTCACATATTCAAACTTGGGAATTTTCCGAACTCGATTGGTAAGGTTTTTGGATTTAGATTTGGAGACGCGCGAAGGCACATTTTCTGCCAATTACAACCGATTTTAGTTTAATGATGGTTCTTGATTCTTTGCTTCCTTTAATTAGCGTTTTTAATGACTTGTGGATTTAATTAATTAGTTAGTTAATTCTGGAATTTCACTGTTCATGATGCACTGTTTAGAAGTTACTGTTCACGTGCATTGTTCACCCGAGAATGAAAAGTGGTTTAATTTCATGTGTATTGATTCTATGAAGTGAATGAATGTGTAAATGCATGGGCATCCACATGAATTGGGTGATGTTTTGTGTAATTGTATGATGATTGAGAACTATTGGCATTTAATAAGAAAATACCGAGTGTTAGGTTTTGGATACTGAAAGTGTTTTTAAATACTATATCAAACTGTGAGATTTTAAAAGAGATGACAAAATTTTTGGTTTTGATCTGACTAGGATCCATGTGATTGATCGATGTGTGCTGTGTGGCGCACTAATGTGCAAGAACGTATGAGAATCATAGCATCTTTAATTCTAGTCATGCTTGAGTTGAGCACACTGTTTATGGCACACATGCATGAATCGATAACGTGTTTCACATATGCTTCCGTTGTGCTGAGAACAAAGCCTTGAGGGGTGGTCCGACTGGGATGGCGATTCATCCACGCCAGTGCAGCGCCCAAGGAGGCAATATTGGGTTGGGATGAGGGATGGCAGTGCGTCCGTGCCTTTACCCCAAACAATGCTTTCGTGTGGCAATGGCCAGGTGAGATCGCTTGTAATGTGGTTTGTATGTGATTGATGAACCACATCATCTAATGGCCATGTGCATTGCGTGTATCATGATGAGTTATGATGTGCAGGGTATGGCATATCAAGTAAGGTTGCATGTGAACCGGCTATTGATTGTTGATTGTCAATCTTTGGTTTGTTTGTGAGATGGTTCTAAAGAGATACCCCGAGTTGAGTTGGTGTACTAATCGAGAGATTAGGGGAAGAACTCGCTGAGATTTACATCTCACTGGTTATTGAATAACCATTTTCAGGTCCCCAGTGTGAAGAACCCGGAGCTTGAAGTGGAAGGGTCAAGAGCATAAGTGGCTTAATAGTCCTTTGTGAGATAGACATTATGTATAAGCTTGAGGTGTTTATGAAAGTGTATTTGATTTGAAACTGGTTGTCCTACTTTTCTATCTCATATTTGTTGTTGTCAGGGGATTATTTAATTCGCTTCCGCATGTGCAATAAAATGAAAAGGGTCGGCGACGAGTCCTGGGAATGTCACAAAATTCTATCAACCATCGAGGGATGTGCGCGCGTTTGAGGTTTGGGACGTGATAGCGACGGTTGGTGATGGCCGACAGTCAGCCAACCGTGGCCGCGGTTGGTCGGAGGGTGTTGGCGGTTGGCAAGCGGCCACCCGAGGCCACATCAAGCAAGAAAAACAAAAGAAAAAAGAAGAAAAAATTGGCTTATTTCTAGAAATTGTTCCCGAGAACAATAAACTACCTTTTTCTTTGTTGTTTCTATTCCAAATCTGTTCCCAAGAACAAAAAAAAAGATGTTTTGTTCTCGAAACAAAAAATAAAAGACGTTTTTGTTCCCGTAACAAAAAAAGAAGAAGATGTTTTTGTTCCCGGAGCAAAAAAAGAAGAAGATTTTTTTGTTCTCGGAAGAAAGTTTTACTAAACGGATTTCTGTTCTTTTTTTTTTCCAAGGAACAGAAAAAAAAAATTAGGAGAAACGGATATGTTATCATGCATGCCTTTATTGCCTATGAAAATATCAAACTACACACCAAACAAGATTGCAACACAACATGGAGGTATTTATTCTAGCAGGTGACATCGTCCAAGAGCAAAGCAACATAGAAATGCAACGCTTGTTGCTTCGGCACGCATGACGCATCGATGTTGAATCTCAACCCCTGAGTACTGATGGTGGCAGTGGCGGCGTGTTACCGCGACCACTGGGTCCAGAAGGTGGAACAGGTGACCCTTTGGGCAATAACCTGAAATGAAAAGGCGCTCCTCTGATTTTTTGGCGACTCACGAGATTTCTTGTGGCGAGATTCCTCACTTCAATAGGAGGAGAGAAAGTTAAGCCTAAAGCTAATGCCATGAACAAAATCATCAATAAGCATTTTCTGCTACCACTATCCATTGTTTATTCTCTCCTTCTAACTTGGACGTATATTAGCTACCCTTGGGTTTGTCTATTGATATATATACAAATTAATATCTCTTGAAAGGGAAACAATCTTCAAGGGTGGATTGTAGTTGCCATATAGAAACAAAATCAAATTTGTTCCTATTTATGCGAACTATTGTCGTTATGGCAATTTTTTCTGGAGTATAACAAGAAATCCCCAAAAAAGTAATTGCAAATTAAGCAATTCTAGAGTTTTGCAACTCTTTTTTTTTTTTTTTTTGGTTGTGCTGTTTCTACACCTTACATAACTAAATCTAAATCCAGCCTTTCTTCATTAAAATAAAAAAGTTGCCCTTACTTATTCAATTACAATTTAAAGTGGAGCCCCCAATTTATTTGCTTTCCTTTTTGCTTTTTTACTATTCCTATGGCATCTTTAATTCTAGTCATGCTTCAGTTGAGCACATTGTTTATGGCATGCACGCATGAATCGATAATGTGTTTCACATATGCTTCTGTTATGCTGAGAACAAAGCCTTGAGGGGTGGCCCGACTAGGATGGCTATTCATCCATGCCAGTGCGGGGCCTAAGGAGGTAATATTGGGCTGGGATGAGGGATGGCAGTGCGTCTGCGCCTTTACCCTAGACAATGCTTTCGTATGGCAAAAGCCGGGTGAGATAGCTTGTAATCTGATTCGTATGTGATTGATGAACCACATCATCTAATGGCCATGTGCATTGCATGTATCGTGATGAGTTATGATGTGCAGGGTATGGCATATCAAGTAAGGTTGCATGTGAACCCACTATTGATTGTTGATTGTCAATCTTTGGTTTGTTTGTGAGATGGTTCTAAAGAGATACCCGAGTTGAGTTGGTGTACTAACCGAGGGACTAGGGGAAGAACTCGCTGAGATTTACATCTCACTGGTTATTGAATAACCATTTTCAGGTCCCCAGTGTGAAGAACCCGGAGCTTGAAGTGGAAGGGTCAAGAGCATAAGTGGCTTAGTAGTCCTTTGTGAGATAGACATTATGTATAAGCTTGAGGTGTTTATGAAAGTGTATTTGATTTGAAACCGGTTGTCCTACTTTTCTATCTCATAATTGTTGTTGTCAAGGGATTACTTAATTTGCTTCCGCATGTGCAATAAAATGAAAAGGGTTGGCGACGAATCCTGGGAATGTCGCAAAATTCTATTGACCACCGAGGGATGTGCGCGCGTTTGAGGTTTGGGGTGTGATAGCGACGGTCAGTGATGGCCGGCAGTCGGCCAACAGTGGCCGCGGTCGGTCAGAGGGTATTGGCGGTTGGCAAGTGGCCACCCGAGGCCACATCAAGCAAGAAAAACAAAAGAAAAAAGAAGAAAAAATTGGCTTATTTCTAGAAATTGTTCCCGAGAACAATAAACTACCTTTTTTTTTTCCTTGTTTATGTTCCAAATCTGTTCCCAAGAACAAAAAAAGATAGATTTTTTGTTCCTGGAACAAAAAAAAATAGATGTTTTTGTTCCCGCAACAAAAAAAAATAGATGTTTTTGTTCCCGCAACAAAAAAATAGATGTTTTTGTTCTCAGAGCAAAAAAAAAAGAAGATTTTTTTGTTCTCGAAACAAAGTTTTACTAAACAGATTTCTGTTCTTTTTTTTTTTTTTTTTTCGAAGGTACATAAAAACAAAAATTAGGAGAAACTGAAATATTACCATGCATGCCTTTATTGCCTAAAAAATATCAAACTACACACCAAACGAGATTGCAACACAACATGGAGCTATTTATTCGAGCAGGCGACATTGTCCAAGAGCAAAGAAACATAGAAATGCAACGCTTGTTGCTTCGGCACGCATGACGCATCGATGTTGAATCTCA
Organism: Eucalyptus cladocalyx; assembly: GCA_017140615.1. Taxonomy (NCBI): domain Eukaryota; kingdom Viridiplantae; phylum Streptophyta; class Magnoliopsida; order Myrtales; family Myrtaceae; genus Eucalyptus; species Eucalyptus cladocalyx. The sequence goes on from CM029516.1 coordinate 21,045,489, forward strand.
ACCCCACAGTACTGATGGTGGTAGTGGCGGCGTGTTACCGTGACCTTTGGGTCCAGAAGGTGGAACAGGTGACCCTTTGGGCAAAAACCTAAAATGAAAAGGCGGAGGAGCACTGGGTCCAGAAGGCGGAACAATTGACCCCTTGGGCAATAGCCTAAAATGGAAAGGCGGAGGAGCACTGGGTCTAGAAGGTGGAACAATTGACCCTTTGGGCAATAACCTGAAATGAAAAGGTGGAGCACTGGGTCTAGAAGGTGGAACAATTGACCCTTTGGGCAATAACCTGAAATGAAAAGGCGCTCCTCTGATTTTTTTGGGACTCACGAGATTTCTTGTGGCGAGATTCCTTGCCTCAATAGGAGGAGAGAAAGTTAAGCCCAAAGCTAATGCCATGAACAAAATCATCCATAAGCATTTTTTGCTACCACTATCCATTGTTTATTCTCTCCTCTCTAACTCGGAAGTATATTAGCTACCCTTGGGTTTGTCTATTGATTTATATACGGATTAATATCTCTTGAAAGGAAAACAATCATCATGGGGGTAGTTGCCATATGGAAACAAAATCGAATTTGTTTCTATATATGCGCACTATTGTCGTTATGGCAATTTTTTCTGGAGTATAACAAGAAATCGCCAAAAAAGTAATTGCAAATTGAGCAATTCTAGAGTTTTGAAACTCTTTTTTTTTTTTTTTTTGTTTTGGTGGTGCTATTTCTACCCCTTACATAACTAAATCCACCCTATATTCATTAAAAAAAACAAAGTTGCCCTTACTTATTCAATTACAATTTAAAGTGGAGCTCCCAATTTATTTACTCCAAGAAATTTTTTGATATATTATGGATGAAACATAGGTAGGTTGTTATAAGAGTAGAAGTGACTAGTTTTATTTTCTAAATAGCAAAAAGTTCAAATATGGTGAAAAAACCATAAACAAAAACAAGCATGTGAAGTTCTTAGTTATGACAATTAGATTCTACTTAGAAATTGAAAAAAAAAATTATAAAGAATGTAAATAACTTTGAAGCCACCACTTTAGATTGTAATTAAACTTGAGGGCAATATTGTCTTTTTAGTGAAAATGGGGGTGGATTTAGTTATATAGAGAGTGGAAATAAGGCCGCCCTTTTTTCTCCAATGTAGTTATTTTGATCAATTTTTGATGAAAATCGCGGACGTGACATCTAATCACACCCCACGTCAGTGATTTTTAACAACTAATTTGTCAGAAGGACTACATTTGAATTTCCCGCAAATATTTAGGATTAAATGGAGAAATTAAAAAGCTTAGGACCAAATTTTGATCCATATAATATCTTTGGAACTAATTGGATAATTTCCCCAACATTAAAGATATTCTCTCATATCACAACAATATATTCTCTCATATCACAGCAATATCTACTAATCACACATCTTCTTTCCCCTCTTTTCTTTATCTGAGGGTCTATTTGTGTGAAAGCGATGTACCAAGGATCCTGAGGGCAAGTGAATATGCGTTGCTTTGATTTACGTATAAAGAAAATCATGCGGAAGGTTTTCTTTGTTGTTTGAACCCTTTTTCTAGGGTAATTTCAAGAACTCTATCACGGTAAAGTCCCATGGATCTTCATTTTGCACCAGTTCACCAATATGATGATCAATGCCTAAAGATCATGGAGGACCAAGTCACCTCCAGCTCAACCTGAATTTGTACTAAACGATATATTGTCTAGCAGCTACCCTTTCGGTTGAGAGAAAAGGGAAATAACCATTCCAATTTGATCGAATTGAAATGAAACCAGAAGATTCTCTTTTTCTTGTAGACTGAAAAATTGGTAGAATCCTTCTGATTCTGAAACAGACATTGTTTCCGTTTTTGTATCTCATTAATTCTTGTATTTCTTGAGTTCATGCATCTATTTAATTAATGTATCTCCTAAATTCTTGTATCTATTTAATTCATGGTTCATCTACTGCTTATGCACATGAATTCTAAAACTCTATAAATAAATTTAAAATTCTTCATTCCAATGAGAACTGACCTACATCTTCTCTTTTCAAGTTTCTCTAAGTGTGTTAATTTTAAGATGTGTTCGATAGAGTCCTATTTGTATAGTACTAATACAAACAAGTTCAGGGTGTTGTAACTTGGGAGGCATAGTTCATAAAGCTACTTAACGCCGTTGACTGGAACTAATCGCCTTAAGAAGATTCGGTTAGCCGTATCTCGCATCCAATCACCATTTCTTTTGTTATTGGTTTCTCGAATTTATTAATTTTTTGGTTACAACAAACAGTTCCAACTCCAAATTATTCATCCATAATCTAAAATGGTTAGTGTGTTTTTTTGTTGCATCAAGTTACGTTCTGAGTTGTGACCTGATGAAGGAATTAGATGAAAAGTTCCAAATGCAGATGACAATAACTGACCCCTGAAAGAGAAAGAGATTGCATTTGTTCCAACTTTAAATGAACTCGAGCTCAAATTAATTTGTGTAGAATTGGCAAAAGCAATAGTCAACGGGCGCCAATTCCTGGACGGAAAACATTACTACAAAGAAAAAACAAGATGATTGAAGTGACATTATCTATGAAGGGAAGAGGGGGAATATGGGTGCGTATAGAATCAATTCATTCAAAAACCGACTTGGATTTTGGAGCCTACAAAGGGGGAATAGCTTAGTAGAATGGATCAAAGCCAATTTAGTGAAAATTTAATCACTTTGCAAAAGGGAATATTCAATAACATTTTACATATTCTATGTAATATCATTTCACTAATAGTAAAAAAGAAAAAGAAAAAAGACATTATGTTATATGGTATAAAATTGAAAAGTTTCTTTTTTATCACTAAAATCTTATAACAATGGGAAAATTACCAAAATAGTCTTAAATCTTTTGCAAATTTCATAGTTCAGTTTTAAACTCTTTTTTGGCTAATTATGTCATAAACATTTTATAATTATGCCAATTCAATCTATTTGACTAATTTTGGAAGGTTTGGTGCCGGCCTTAAGCTAATGCTAATGTGGCCAATTTTTTTAATAATATTTTTTTTTTCTTTTCCCTCCGTCCCTCCCTCCCTCTCTCTCTCCCCTTCTTTTTTTCTTCCTCTAGCTAGCAGCCAGCAATGAGCATTGGCAAGTTTAGCCTTGACCGCTACCAATGAGGGCAAGCCTCACCTAACGATGGCAAGGCTGCCCTCACCATGGTTGGGTGAGGCCTTGCCTAGCCATGGAGAGGCCACAAACTACTTGTGGTTGGTGAGGCTAGCCCAAGCCAAAAGTCACGCGAGATCGAGCCCTTCAACTTCGCAACCTTTAGCAAGGCATGACCTCACCGAATCTAGCAAGGTCAAGCATCACCATGGATAGCAAGTGCAAGCCTTGCCCAACACAGCCATTGCTAAAGGCCGTGCGAGGTCACAACCTTCAACCTCGTGGCTTCCAATGAGGTTAGACCTCACCGGCCTAGTAAGTAGGCTAGGTGAGGTCACCCAACCATGGGTAGGCTTCCTTGAGGCGGACGAGGGGACCTCGTCAACCTTGCCTTTGGCCATATGCTGCCAACAACTAGATAGAGAAAGAAGAAGGAAGTGGAGAAAAAATTAAAAAAAAAAAAAATTGAAAAAGCATTCTCTTATTCGAATATCTCAATCTCCTTATCAAAACTACATCTTCATAATATTTCGCAAGCAATTCGCGGTGAAAGTAATTTCCAGATTTTTCATTGTCAATGGCCGTCAACAATAGGCAAATTACAAGGAGCAGTCTAAGTAAGCTCTCACGTCATCTCCAAGCACAACAATCACCGACTAAGTCCACCACGTTTTGGAAGCCAATGAAGCAAGTCGATCCTCGAGAGCCAATTCAGCATCTTGGAATTTTTCAAAATTTAAAGTGGTTAATATTCACATAATTTTTATAACTTTTAGATTTAGTCGAGGTTTCTTTTGAACTAATTATTGGTATATAGTAATATGCACATGAAGATTCACTTCCTCTTAAGAGAATGAAGTGCATCTTATATGTTCTTATTAGAAGCAATCCTAACTCTAGTAATTGTAAAGAATCCATATTTTGACTCTCCATTCGACTTTGGCTCGAATCTTGTCAATACATGAGATTAGTTGAGTATATAATGGATCCAACAAATTTGCCTATTTCAAGCGGGTTTCTTGTTATAAAAATGAGAACCCGTACATGCCATATTCTAATACAAAACATAATGAAATACTTGCTTGATGGTCCACCCCCACCCAACTAGAACCACAAGTCATCGTTATATCGAAAGACCACGTGAAGATCAAAAGCAGCAGCAAATCTTTCAAAATCAGATTACTTAGGGTGCACATGGTAACGCTTCTTGGCCAGGGAACAGTTTATTTATTTATTTTAGAAATAGTCTTTTTTTATTTTTATTCAAGGGAATGATTTTTGAGTAAAATAAGGTGTTTAATAACTACACAAAATTTCTATTCTTGAAATTGAAAATAATAGAAATGTGTTTATTTTTTATTTTTCGTATTTAATTGTTTTTTATTCTTGTTCATGGACGGCTGACCGCTGCTCACCGCTCGTCAGCCGCAACGGCAGTCGAGGGGCAACGATGATGAGCGAGCAGTGATCCTATGGCGGCGGCCGGTGACAATGGCAGTCGGTGGCGGTGATCGGAGGTTGGGGGTGGCCGGTGAGCTATGGGCGATAGCGACAACAATCAGAGGTGGACGGATCAATCTCTATACCCTTACTACTAACCATAAACGCTAACAACTTCCCAGATTTTCCTCCAAAAATGGAGGTTATCTGTGATATCCCGATTTTCCAATTCTATTTTCAATAAATTTAGACAGGCATTTCGTTGGCACACATATAGTTCTTTTCCTTGAGTTGGCCACTCATGCGAAAACTAGTCTATCAGATGAAGCCGTTAAGAGATTCTAATGCATCAAACTCGAGACCAGGAAGCAACCTTTCAACCGAGCTAATCTGCAAGGGTCATTACGGCATAATTAAAAATTGATTAGAGATTAGAGATATATGTTGACTTGATAAAGGCATATGATCAAGTGTGGGTGATTCCTCCAGATCGCACAATTCTTGTCGATCGGCACTTGATTGGCTTTTCTGTTGATTGGGTACCTTGTGTCCATATTTGAAACCTTGAGATTACCCCGACAACCGAGAGTCACCAATGTGTCAAAGATGTACATTGTGGCTTGACTTGATCAACCTCCGGTCAAATGCATGAAAATTTCTAAAAGCTACCAAGTAGATCATGACGTGCTAGTATCATGCCAGAGTGAAATTAACCGTGAAATTGAAATCGAATTCAAAAATTGAGAAGTCCTAGTGTGTCACGAATCATTTTAAGAACATTGACTCGTCTTCGGAATATTTTTCATGCAAGCTAAATTTTCAGTGAAGAATCAGCATATGGTTAATTTGGTTCGGGAAATTGGTAGGCCCTCTTTTGATCATGCTTTTGGGACTGAAGATGATTCTATGGTTAAGTAAAATTGTGAATTGAAGTGTGGTGACATTGGATTAATTTTATGGACTTCAATTTGGCTTAATTGAAATTGGATTGAATGAAATGTGTTGTACAAGATTTTGGAGAATTCATGCCACGGCGGAAAAAGAAATTGCACCAATTGGAATAAGATTGTGGGAAGTTGGAGATAGTAGAGTGTGACATAATCAAGTGATGTCATGGTGGGGCTTGAGTGTCTAGGATTTTGACAAGTGGAGGGTGTACAATTGCCCCCAAAAGGGTGGGATTTCTCTTCAACCCATCTCCATCATCTTCAAGCTTGGCTTCTTGGAATTTGGAAAGAGGAGAGAGAGAGAGAGGATCTGATCGGAAGCCAGCCCTGATGCCCCCTTCGTGCGCCTCCTTTGCCACTCGCCGTTCGTCGCCATTGCGGTTTTCGTTCGTCCGTGTGCGCGCTTCGCCGGCCAACCGTCGCGTCATCTCCGCTTGAGCTCCAGCTACTGTCTCTCCTCCATCTGGCCGCTACTCCTTGTCACCAGCTACCATCGTGCTGATTGCAGTGGTGTTTTTCGTTTATTTATTTGAGTGCCGGTTTATGAGAATTGAGTAAATTAGTGGTTATGAGAGAATTATCCTAAAATTTGAGAATGTCGGTGTTTTATGGGAAAATAACTATGAAAGGTTGTGAGTGGACTTAGAAAACCACCGAAGTATGGTTGTACCAATAGGGGTGAAATTTACCACCGAATTTGGACTTGGTTGTGCCGAGTGGGGCCGTGATGCCACTAAATCTAAACTTGCCAAGTTGGGCCGTGATCTACAACCTATTAAAGGTCGTGCTGAGTGGGGCTGTGATTCCACTACCATGTGATGACCTCGATGACATGTAATCGATTGAGTCGATTGATCTCTGAGCTGATCTGAGTAATTACATTGTTTGAATTTTATTACTGTATATGCTTGAGTAATATGAACTGTGCTAACCTGCAGGAAAGAACTGAGGAAAAGGTTAGTCTCATTGTTTGTGATGGAGTGGCTAGGCCATCCTCGAGTGTAATTTCTTTCTAATAGGGGTTTAGGGTCCTTAGATGGCGGTCGTGGAGGACTCGAAGCCAAAGAATTGGCGAACGTGATTGACTAGTTGGTCTTGTCATATGCGCTTGATTGCTGTTATGGAAATTTCTTAAAGAGGTTACCAAGAAATCTACGAAACGAAAGTAATTGCAACTTGAGCAATTCTAGAGTTTTGGCAATTTTTTTTTTCCATTTTACTTAGCAACATCAAATGGGAAATTTATCTAATCAGTCCTAAACTTATTATATGAATGCTAATTCAATCTTAAACTTTTCAATTTAGAAAATTAAGTCATTTTCTTTACCTAAACTTTTAATATAATCATTATGATCAATTGTCGATAGAAATCGTTGATGTGCCACTTCAATCTTGTTTGGTCGTTTGATGTGACACTCCTCCAAAGCAACGATTTCCAGCAACTAAAGGTACACATGAAAACCATTTTGTGCCTAACTAGAATTATCTTTTTTGTTCCCAAGAATAGGTTTGAACAAAAATCTATTTGATAACACAATTTCAATTTTCTATTTTTAGAACAAATTTTTATTCTAGAAATATGTTTGAAATAAAAATAATTCAGGAACGATCTCCTAGTGATTGATGTGCAATTTATTTTGTTCTCCCCTTTGCTATCGAGGAGCCTGTGGAGATCAATTCCTTGTTTATGCCCTCTTGCTCTAATGATACTCCAACCCTCGTCATATCGGGTTGCTACAATAGATTGAAAAAGAAGTAACGATCTCACCTAATTTTATTAGATGTCTCCCAAATGACTTCAAACCAACTTGAAAACAAGCATCACAAGAACATATAAAAAGCCATTTTAGTTTCGTGGTGCAGCATGTCACTGCATAGTCATGTCGAAGTTGTTTCTACCAAATAAGCTTGGTTTAGTCGAGTATTAGTTAAGGTAGTTTTGTGATATTTACTGGAAGGTGATAGATAATATGTACACCAAAGGATAAAATGGTGAGGCCGAGATGGGTTGAAACCGACAACATTTCTGAACTGCAGTTAATATTTTTTTTTTTTAAATTTTTAGCTTAGTTAATTAAGTGGAAGCAAAGCACCCTAAGGTCTCTTATCCAAGATTATCCAGGCCGCCGCAGCCACACGAGCCGAATCACCATCCCCACAGGGGAGCCATGTGGACAGTCCTCTACCCCGGGACGAGCCCTCGCGCTACCGCCGCCCAATGCGCAGATTTCGAACCGTCTCAAATCCTCTCTCTCTCTCCCCTTTCTCTCTCTACATCTCTAAGTTGGCTCGCCGGAGCACGGCCGCCCATCCGGTCCGAAGGCTCGCGCGCGCCATGGGAGTCCCCGCCTTCTACCGATGGCTCGCTGATCGGTGCCAGCTCGATTGCATTACGCGATAATTGAGAGAACCAAAACAAGTTGTAAGTATAACATCCTTTCATTACTTTATGTGATCAAATATAAATGACGTAAGCGAAAGAAATAACCCTCAACAAAAGAGAGAGAATTTAGCCAAGATTCCAAGCAGCAGATGCCTTGCACCGCTGTCAATCCTTGGTTCTTCAACGGGTCAAGACAGCACGCCGGCTTCTTCAACTGTAAAAGTTGATATGCACTAGAACTTAATCTTTGGCATGATTCGGACAAGACAATGTCATCGCTGTCTCTTTTTCATGTTAGGCACATTCTTATGGAGTAAATTATTGCAACAACCTATCACGCCGTGTACAATCATTGTTAATTTTTATATAGATGAATTAGACGTATTATCTTTCTTATATTATTGGCTAGTACTGGACACGAACTCCAAAGGTACTGTAGATACCGGTGGGCTAAGTAAGCTTTGACCCATGGTGTAGAGAATTTGAAAAGTGACGGTCACCTCTTCCACTATTTCAAACCATTGTTGCCAAACATTATGCTGTTTTCACGAACTCTATCGATGTATTGGGAGTTGTTCCATTCCCTAGCAGGTCTTCAACATGTTAGTAGATGAAGCCAAAGGCCTAGTGAATGCTTTGGGGTGTTTTTCTTGCCCAAGAGAGACCGCACCGGAGGGCAAGTTCTCCATTCGTGGTTTGAAATTCATTGCATCAAATTGACAGGCTTATGCAGCATGCATAGAAGAGCCAATTCATTACCTCTATAATTATATTTTGCCCTTAGACCTCCTCACCCACTACCAAATTTTCATTTTATGGATCAATGAGAGTTTTGAGGCTCTCCAACTTGAACCTTGAATTCAAGACAGTGGCTACAAAAGAATAAGCACAATGTCCTTGTAACATTTGAGGAATTTCACAGTGTTGACACCTAAATATTGGCTACCCATTTAGTAATTTGTCGCATTAAGAAATTAGGGATTAATTTTAACCCCTAAAAAACTATTAATTGCATAGCATATAGATTTAGGTGCATTTGTTTTTAATTTGCATTTTTTTACATTTATTTAATGGACCAGTGACAGATGGGTCGAATTAGTGGTTTTGGGTTTTAAATTAGTAGGCTAGGGCTAGGCCCTTGAATGGAGAAAATTAACCTAATCTTGTGAAAAATTAAGATTTGATGCGATATTATGATGATTTTTTGGAAAGTAAAAAATCGGCTTGTAATCTATCTTTATCAATAGGTGAGGAAATCGGGGGAGAATATTTTTGAGATAAGGATTTTTGTGATCAAGAGGTTGTAAGCAATATTCGTGAGATGAGAATATTAACAAAAAAGATCGTGTTTTGTTTCGCGTATAAAAGGATGCGCACGGAGATCAATAAAAAGGGGGGCTTTTTCTTTTCACTCGGTTTTGGAAGAAAAGGAAAAAGTAGAAAAGTTTTTGCTTCTTTGACCGAAAAAGAAGAAAAAGTGAAAGAGGGAGAGAAAAGTGACGGGAACAGGGAGCAGAAAGAGGATGTCTGTGAGGGAAGTGATTAGGCAACAACAGGAGGAAGAGAATAAAAAAAAAAAAAATAGTATTCTTCTTCTCCAGCGGATCCGTCGCCTGCCTGCTCTGTTTCTGCTCTCCCTTGGCCGCGACTCAGCCGTTCCACTGCCCCACCGGAGGCCACATCGCCGCCACACCACAGTGACCAATGAGCCTGCCAGCTGCTGCTCACGCCAACCCACGAAGACCGCTCCTGTGACACCGCGAGCCCCCGCACTAGCAACTCGCGAAGACGTTACCGACTCGCGCCCCAGACTCTACTGTTGTGACGGTGCTCCACTGGCCCGTGCCTCCTCCGCCGCAGATCCCGCGAGAGACTCGATCACCGAGCGAGACCCTCGCACCTCCATCGGCCTCCGTCTGGTCTACCCAGGAGCCGCGAAGATGCTGACTCTTACCGCTTCGCTACATCGCCTCGTGTGACCCGAGCCAGATCTGCTCGCCGCCCGCACGAGACTCGTCTCTGCCCGCGACGCCCTGCCACCATCTCCGTGCGCCTGCACTCACGCACCCGCCTTTACGAGTGCAGCCCAAAGCTCCGCCTTTGCTCTGTTTCTCCAGCAACCGCTGCTCCGCCCACCGCCCTCGCCGGAGCTCCGAACGGCGACCCATCTAGCCGTCGGGTTAACCTTAGTTTAGGATGCCAAAACCCTAATTAGGTAGATTACTTATTTTATTTTATTTTATTCATTTATTTATTCATGTTGTTTCATTATTTGATGATGAGATGTTCGATATGAAATGGCATGTCAAATTTGTGATTGATAGTCCGATTCTCGCGCCCGAAATCCGACTCGCAATTCCTTATAAAAATCGACAATCCAATCTCAAGCCCGAGATTCGATTTGCGATTTAATTTAAAATTGGCCAACCCGATCTCATGCGCGAGATATGGTTCGTCAATTTTTGGATATCAATCTTATCTTGTTTGATTTGCTATTGTCAAGTAGTTTGAGTCAATCGAATTTTTTAAAAGAAAAATCCAAAAAAGTATTTGTGTTAGGATTAGATTTGCTTTAGAATATTTCCTGTTTAGGGTTAACCTTGCAATCTTATTTCGAATATTAAATAAGAAAAAATCTGAATAAGGATTAGATTTGCTTTAGATTATTTCTTGTTTTAGGGTTATTTTGCATATTTAGGATTGCAATCTTATTTCGAATTTTTAAATAAAAAATCCAAAAAAGAAAGTGCAATCATTTAGGTTGTTAGTTTGTTGTTTGAATTGCATGTTTAACTATGTGTTAGTTTTAATTTCGAATTTCTTAAAGAAAAACACAAAAAATCATTGTGCATATTATATTAGAATTACATGTTTCATTTTAAATTTAGATAATTTTTTTAGATAAATTGCATTTTAGATTTAGATAATGTCGCGTGACATATAGCTCGCATATTAAATTATATGTTGCATGTCATTTTAGTTGAAATAATTTTGTATGTCATTGCATTGCATTGCACGTCATTAGAATTAAGTCATTTTGGTTAATTTAGATTGCATATTTAACAATTGCATGTTCATTTAGAGATCATAAAAATTTTATTCATATGTTAGGACATGTTGCCATGCCATATCATTTCATATTAGAATAAAAGCATTGCATTGCATATGGATTATAGTCTCGTTAAAAAATGAAAACAAAAAAGAAATTGCGTGTTAATTAGAAACCATATCTAGGGTTAACGTGAATTTTAATTTAACACTGCAGATGCTTTCGTTGCTTTGAGGTAAGTTCTGCATCATTTAATTGCTTCCTTGGGTGTTAAATTGGTGGTTTGTGCACCTGCATGAACACCTCACATGTTAGGGAAATAGATTTAAAATCAATCCAAATTGCTTACCAAACATTTTTCAAAATAAAAAGAAAGGTACCAAAAGGGCGTTAGAGAAATCTAACGTAACCAAGTCCCCGTACCCTTAGTCTCTGGTTCGTAGGAGTAAAGTAAATCTCCCGTTACTTTACTAGGGTTTCTAATCGACCCACCAAAAAAATAGATTAGTGGCGACTCCTAGTTAAAATTCAATTGCATGTTAACAATTCAAGCCTAAGTTGCGAATTGGTATGGGCTTGGGAGAGCCCGAGTTAGGTCTAGGCTTAACAATCCATTAGCCAAACCCTAGGTGGTTCACACCCCGAAAAAATTTCGTCGCGACACATAGTTATGGCTACTAATTGAAGAAGGGACTGCCTCCTTGTTTGCCAGTTCAGCTTAAATCAGGTGTAGAAATGGAAGGACACAATTACTTGATAGATAATCGTTGACACTCAAAATATCCATCATATCACTGAAAAACCTGCAAGAAATCCCTAAAAACTTTGGCCTAATACCATAAATATATATATATATAAATATATATATCCAACTTTAGGTTCAATCCCAATTTTATCATAATATCCTTTGTCCCCTTAAAAGATCTCTAACTTGAAATTCTCTCTCAATTCTACCTTAAATTTTCTTTCGTCCCATGAAAAAGAACTTTAAATCTAGTCTGAATCTGCATTAAACTAGTCTGGGATGAGGGATGGCAGTGCGTCCGCGCCTTTACCCCAGATAATGCTTTCGTGTGGCAATGGCCAATTAAGATCGCTTGTAATCCGATTCGTATGTGATTGATGAACCACATCATCTAATGGCCATGTGCATTGCGTGTATCGTGATGAGTTATGATGTGCAGGGTATGGCATAGCAGTTAAGCTTGCATGTGAACCGACTATTGATTGTTGATTGTCAATCTTTGGTTTGTTTGTGTGATGGTTCTAAAGAGATACCCGAGTTGAGTTGGTGTACTAATCGGGGGACTAGGGGAAGAACTCGCTGAGATTTACATCTCACTGGTTATTGAATAACCATTTTCAGGTCCCCAGTGTGAAGAACCCGGAGCTTGAAGTGGAAGGGTGAAGAGCATAAGTGGCTTAGTAGTCCTTTGTGAGATAGACATTATGTATAAGCTTGAGGTGTTTATGAAAGTGTATTTGATTTGAAATTGGTTGTCCTACTTTTCTATCTCATATTTGTTGTCTTAGGGGATTAGTTAATTTGCTTCCGCATGTGCAATAAAATGAAAAGGGTCGGCGACGAGTCCTGGGAATGTAGCAAAATTCTATTGACCACCGAGGGATGTGCGCGTGTTTGAGGTTTGGGGCGTGATAGCGATGGTCGGTGATGGCCGGTAGTCGGCCAACAGTGGCCGCGGTCGGTCGGAGGGTGTTGGCGGTTGCCAAGTGGCCACCCGAGGCCACATCAAGCAAGAAAAACAAAAGAAAAAAGAAGAAAAAATTGGCTTATTTCTAGAAATTGTTCCCGAGAACAATAAACTACCCTTTTTTTTTTGCTTGTTTATGTTCCAAATCTATTCCCAAGAACAAAAAAAGATAGATTTTTTGTTCCTGGAACAAAAAAAAAGGAGATGTTTTTCTTCCCAGAACAAAAAAGAATAGATGTTTTTGTTCCCGCAACAAAAAAATAGATGTTTTTGTTCCCGGAGCAAAAAAAAAAAACATTTTTTTGTTCTCGGAACAAAGTTTTACTAAACGGATTTCTGTCCTTTTTTTTGTCCAAGGAACTGAAGAACAAAAATTAGGAGAAACAGAAATGTTACCATGCATGCCTTTATTGCCTAAAAAATATCAAACTCCACACCAAACGAGATTGCAACACAACATGGAGCTATTTATTCATTCCAGCAGGTGACATCATCCAAGAGCAAAGAAACATAGAAATGCAACGCTTGTTGCTTCAGCACGCATGATGCATCGATGTTGAATCTCAACCCCAGAGTACTGATGGTGGCACTGGCGGTGTGTTACCGCGACCACTGGGTCCAGAAGGTGGAACAGGTGACCCTTTGGGCAATAGCCTGAAATGAAAAGGCGGAGGAGCACTGGGTCCAAAAGGTGGAACAATTGACCCTTTGGGCAATAACCTGAAATGAAAAGGCGCTCCTCTGATTTTTTTGGGACTCACGAGACCTCAATAGGAGGAGAGAAAGTTAAGCCCAAAGCTAATGCCATGAACAAAATCATCCATAAGCATTTTTTGATACCACTATCCATTGTTTATTCTCTCCTCTCTAACTCGAACATATATTAGCTACCCTTGGGTTTGTCTATTGATTTATATACGAATTAATATCTCTTGAAAGGAAAACAATCTTCAAGGGTGGATTGTAGTTGCCATATAGAAACAAAATCGATTTTTTTTCTATATATGCGCACTATTATCGTTATGGCAATTTTTTCTAGAGTATAAGAAGAAATCGCCAAAAAAGTAATTGCAAATTGAGCAATTCTAGAGTTTTGAAACTCTTTTTTTTTTTTAAATCTTGAGGCTCAAGCCTTGTCGGCCTAGGGCAAGGCTCGAGCTAGCTCGTGGCTCGTGGCCGATAACTAGCCAAAGCCAAGGAAGAAGATGAAAAGGAAAGAAAGAAAAGGAAAAAAGGTAAAAAAACTTGATTTTTTTAAATAAAAAAGAATAAAGAATAAAAAAAACATAAAAATAAAATGAAAATCTATTTGGTGAAAGAAGGTATGGTGGAAGGAGTTATGGAAAATGTTTTCCAGTTTTGAAAGTAGAAAAAATTTCCCTCACTTTCGACTGTGTTTTTTTTCTAATAGTGGAAAACATTTTTATTAACTAGTTCATTTTCAGTAAACCGGAAAACGTTTTCTTGGAAGTTATTTTCCATGAAACGAATGGATAGCATATTTACATTTTCTTTAAAGATGGTAGCAAATGTGTAGACCCATATTGGTTTCGTGTATACAAGAAATTCATATTTGAAAGATAAAGTAAACTCACTATGTTGTTAAATATTTGAATGATCAAATAATGAAATTAACTGTAGATAATGTTATTATACTTGGAAAGATAATATGCAATTGCTCCATAGTTTCTTTATCTTTCTTTATGAAGAGTGTTTTCTCTTATCTCGAGTTTGATTAAGTTGAATTTAGGTGCACAAGAAATAGAGCCAAAAACCGGAGTTCTAATAACGGGAGATACATGGGTGATCCAACTTCGAGAGAGTTCAAGTCCCTTGGAAATGGTTATTCAGTAATGGATTTCGTGACATGTAGGTAAAGTGAGATATTTGAATGCGAGAGAGATAGAAGGTGGCGAATGCTTGATTTATCAATTTTTTCTTTAGTTTATGATTTATTTAGTACTCAGAGGGTGAATAATTTGGTCAATCAACTTTAAAATTGGTTTGTTTTAGCCAAAAAGGGGCGAAAAAATCTCCATCAAAAAATTTCTTGACATAATATGAAGAAATTGTAAATATTTATATGAAAGTTATTTTATTTCTAGATTTCAAGTTATTTTGGTGAGGATGTTCATAAAACACAAAAGATTCAAGTTTCTAAAGTGAAATATATGAAAGATAGAATAAAATAGGACCTTTACGCCTCTGATGATGGGCGATTCCCATAGTTTACTGCATCTGGGTATATTTGAGCAGTCAGATGACTTGGCATCTGGGTGTATTTGAGCAGTCAAATGACTTGGCATGGTTACCAAACCTTCCGTGCTGATTTTTTATTTCGAAACTTTGGCCAAAGATGAATCCAACTTCTAGGTCCTGACGTGTGTTAGAAGAGCAATGTTTACGTGAAAGCGATGTACCAAGGATCCTGAGGGCAAGTGAATATGCATTGCTTTGATTTTCGTATAAAGAAAATCTCGCGGAAGGTTTTCTTTGTTGTTTGAACCCTTTTTCTAGTGTAATTTCAAGAACTCTGTCACAGTAAAGTCCCATAGATCTCCATTTTGCACCAGTTCACCAATATGATGATCAATGCCTGAAGATCATGGAGGACCAAGTCACCTCCAGCCCAACCTGAATTTGTACTAAACGATATATTGTCCAGCAGCCACCCTTTCGGTTAAGAGAAAAGGGAAATAACCATTCCAATTTGATCGAATTGAAATGAAACCAGAAGATTCTCTTTTTCTTGTAGACTGCAAAATTGGTAGAATCCTTCTGATTCTGAAACACACGTAGTTTCCGTTTATGTATCTCATTAATTCTAGTATTTCTTGAGTTCATGCATCTATTTAATTTATGTATCTCCTAAATTCTTGTATCTATTTAATTCATGGTTCATCTACTGCTTATGCACATGAATTCTAAAACTCTATAAATAAATTTAAAATTCTTCATTCCAATGAGAACTGACCTACATCTCCTCTTTTCAAGTTTCTCTAAGTGTGTCAGTTTTAAGAAGTGTTCGATAGAGTCCTATTTGTATAGTACTAATACAAACAAGTTTAGGGTGTTGTAACTTGGGAGGAATAGTTCATAAAGCTACTTAACGCCGTTGACTGGAACTAATCGCCTTAAGAAGATTCGGTTAGCCGTATCTCGCATCCAATCACCATTTCTTTTGTTATCGGTTTCTCGAATGTAATAATTTTTTTGTTACAACAAACAGTTCCAACTCCAAATTATTCATCCATAATCTAAAATGGTTATTTTGTTTTTTTCATTGCATCAAGTTACGTTCTGAGTTGTGACCTGATGAAGGAATTGGATGAAAAGTTCCAAATGTAGATGAAAATAACTGACCCCTGAAAGAGAAAGAGATTGCATTTGTTCCAACTTTAAATGAACTCGAGCTCAAATTAATTTGTGTAGAATTGGCAAAAGCAATAGTCAACGGGCGCCAATTCCTGGACGGAAAACATTACTACAAAGAAAAAACAGGATGATTGAAGTGACATTATCTATGAAGGGAAGAGGGGGAATATGGGTGCGTATAGAATCAATTCATTCAAAAACCGACTTGGATTTTGGAGCCTACGAAGGGGGAATAGCTTAGTAGAATGGATCAAAGCCAATTTAGTGAAAATTTAATCACTTTGCAAAAGGGAATATTCAATAACATTTTACATATTCTATGTAATATCATTTCACTTATAGTAAAAAAAGAAAAAGAAAAAAGACATTATGTTATATGGTATAAAATTGAATCTTATAACAATGGGAAAATTTCCAAAATAGTCTTAAATCTTTTGCAAATTTCATAGTTCAGTTTTAAACTCTTTTTTTTTGGCTAATTATGTCATAAACATTTTATAATTATGTCAATTCAATCTATTTGACTAATTTTGGAAGGTTTGGTGCCGGCCTTAAGCTAATGCTAATGTGGCCAATTTTTTTAACAATATTTTTTTTCCTTTTCCCTCCCTCCCTCCCTCCCTCTCTCTCTCCCCTTCTTTTTTTCTTCCTCTAGCTAGCAGCCGGCAATGAGCATTGGCAAGTTTAGCCTTCACCGCTACTAATGAGGGCAAGCCTCACCTAACGATGGCAAGGCTGCCCTCACCATGGTTGGGTGTGGCCTTGCCTAGCCATGGAGAGGCCACAAACTACTTGTGGTTGGTGAGGCTAGCCCAAGCCAAAAGTCGCGCAAGATCGAGCCCTTTTACTTCGCAACCTTTAGCAAGGCATGACCTCACCGAATCTAGCAAGGTCAAGCATCACCATGGATAGCAAGTGCAAGCCTTGCCCAACACAGCCATTGCTAAAGGCCGTGCGAGGTCACAACCTTCAACCTCGTGGCTTCAATGAGGTTAGACCTCACCAGCTTAGTAAGTAGCCTAGGTGAGGTCACCCGACCATGGGTAGGCTTCCTTGAGGCCGACGAGGGGACCTCGTCGACCTTGCCTCTGGCCATATGCTGCCAACAACTAGATAGAGAAAGAAGAAGGAAGTGGAGAAAAAGAGAAAGAGAAAAAAAAAAAAAAAAATGAAAAAGTAAAATATTATTTAAGAATTGTCTACATCAATATTGGTTGATGTCCACGTTAGTGCTGCCCGGCCAAACATGATTGGATGAACTGAATTGGCACAATTGTTAAAGGTTTATAATTGAATTAACAAAAAAACAAAAAAAGATTTATGATTGAATTGGAAAAATTGTAATAAATTTAGGATTATTTCGGCAATTTTTCCTATAACAATTTATCTATTTTTTTGTCCCTCTTATCTCAAAATCTCCCTTTCTTGGTTAACATTTTATTAATTTCATTAGTCTACTATATATGTCAAATCTCTTCCTTTACAATATCAAAGAATTTATCCTTTTTCCTTATTATATTGTCAAAATACTTTTATACAAAGCATGTAAGATGTTAGATGAATAAATAGAAAAAAGAATTTAAAATATTATACACAATGAGGAATCTTGATATTTTTTTGTAAACAATTCATGAATGATATTAATTTTTTTCTAGCCAAAATAATGATAAAAAAATGTTCTTACTTTGTTTAGTGTTTTAATTAAATTAAATTTCATCTACTTAACAATTTATTTATAAATATAATTGACAATGTGAAATGGAACTAGAATTTTGGGAAATTTCTCCTTTCGAAAAAATAATTTTTTATGGAAGTAATATCTAACAATGAAAAAAAAAAACATGGTGCCTTCACTATACATGGAAAATCCACGACAAACAAACCCTAAACATATTAATTTTTTAATTATGGTAAGTAGATCCTATATAATTATAGAAAAACTAAAAAAAAGGAAAGTAAATATATCTGGGACTACCGATTTAAATTGCAATTAAATGATAGACATTACTTTTGTCTTTTTGGTAGAAATCGAATGTATTTAGTTGTATAGGAGTTAGAAATGACACTGCCTTTTTTTCTTTTTTCTTTTTCCATTACATACTCACAACTTGGGCAGAATTTCTGAAGTGTCTATTAAATATACTCTTCTTCCATCTCTCATCCCTTTCTTTATGGTAAAACAACTTCCAGAGTGGGCCTCTGCTCTCCACCAATGTCCAAATAGGATAGTTTTCTCTTATTCGAATATCTCAATCTTCTTATCAAAACTGCATCTTCATAATATTTCGCAAGCAATTCGCGGTGAAAGTAATTTCCAGATTTTTCATTGTCAATGGCCATCAACAATAGGCAAATGACAAGGAGCAATCTAAGTAAGCTCTCACGTCATCTCCAAGCACAACAATCACCGACTAAGTCCACCACGTTTTGGAAGCCAATGAAGCAAGTCGATCCTCGAGAGCCAATTCAGCATCTTGGAATTGTAATTAAGCTTGCCTACATCTCTCAATTCATTGCTCTCGATTTCTTTGTCGATGCCGTTTCTTTGTCGATGCCGACTCTGATGAAGATGTGTCAGGGGACATGGAGGAAGTTGGTTAGAGGCTGGTAGTCGGCCAATGTGCGCAGGAAGACGAAATCAAAGAAATGGCTCTAGATCAAAATACCCCCGCAATGCCACGAAAAGTCGTAAGTGCTTGCCTACAAAGATTTAGTTGATGAGTGAGTTCATGGCCTCATTTGAAATTAAGTTGGCTACTTCGAGGTTATAATTTGAGACAAGTTCCACTTTTAGTTATCTTTTAAAAAATGGGGACACCTTGAAATTTTTCAAAATTTAAAATGGTTAATATTCACATAATTTTTATAACTTTTAGATTTAGTCGAGGTTTCTTTTGAACTAATTATTGGTAAATAGTAATATGCACAGGAAGATTCACTTCCTCTTAAGAGAATGAAGTGCATCTTATATGTTCTTATTAGAAGCAATCCTAACTCCAGTAATTGTAAAGAATCCATATTTTGACTCTCCATTCGACTTTGGCTCGAATCTTGTCTAATACATGAGATTAGGTGAGTATATAATGGATCCAACAAATTTGCCTATTTCAAGCGGATTTCTTGTTATAAAAATGAGAACCGGTACATGCCATATTCTAATACAAAACATAAAGAAATACTTGCTTCATGGTCCACCCCCCCCCCCCCCAACTAGAACCACAAGTCATCGTTATATCGAAAGACCACGTGAAGATCAAAAGTAGCAGCAAATCTTTCAAAATCAGATTAGTTATGGTGCACATGGTAACGCTTCTTGGCTAGGGAACAATTTTTTTTTTTTTTTTTTTTTAGAGAACCAAAACAAGTTGTAAGTATAACATCCTTTCCCGTTTCCTCACCTTGTCATTATTCTATGTGGTCAAATATAAATGACGTAAGCGAAAGACCAAGAAAGAACCCTCAACAAAAGAGAGAGAATCGAGCCAAGATTCCAAGCAGCAGATGCGATGCCTTGCACCGCTGTCAATCCTTGGTTCTTCAACGGGTCAAGATGGCACGCAGGCTTCTTCAACTGTAAAAGTTGAAGTGCGCTAGAACTTAATCTTTGGCATGATTTGGACAAGACAATGTCGTCGCTGTCTCTTTTTCATGTTAGGCACATTCTTATAGAGTAAATTATTGCAAAAACCTATCACGCCGTGTACAATCATTGTTAATTTTTATATAGATGAATTAGACGTATTATCTTTCTTATATTATTGGCTAACACTGGACACGAACTCCAAAGGTACTGTAGATACCGGTGGGCTAAGTAAGCTTTGACCCACGGTGTAGAGAATTTGAAAAGTGACAGGTCACCTCTTCCACTATTTCAAACCATTGTTGCCAAACATTATGCTGTTTTCGCGAACTCTATTGATGTATTGGGAGTTGTTCCATTCCCTAGTAGGTCTTCAACATGTTAGTAGATGAAGCCAAAGGCCTAGTGAATGCTTTGGGGTGTTTTTCTTGCCCAGTAGAGACCGCACCATGAGGGCAAGTTCTCCGTTCGTGGTTTGAAATTCATTGCATCAAATTGACAAGCTTATGCAGCATGCATAGAAGAGCCAATTCATTACCTCTATAATTATATTTTGCCCTTAGATCTCCTCACCCACTACCAAATTTTCATTTTATGGATCAATGAGAGTTTTGAGGCTCTCCAACTTGAACCTTGAATTCAAGACAGTGGCTACAAAAGGAATAAGCACAATGTACTTGTAACATTTGAGGAATTTCACAGTTATGGCTACTAATTGAAGAAGGGACTGCCTCCTTGTTTGCCAGTTCAGCTGAAATGAGGTGTAGAAATGGAAGGACACAATTACTTGATAGATAATCGTTGATACTCAAAATATCCATCATATCACTGAAAAACCTGCAAGAAATTCCTAAAAACTTTGGCCTAATACCATAAAAAAAAAAAAAAAATCGGTTCAATCCCAATTTTATCATAATATCCTTTGTCCCCTTAAAAAATCTCTAACTTGAAATTCTCTCAATTCTACCTTAAATTTTCTTTTGTCCCATGAAAAACAACTTTAAATCTAGTCTGAATCTACATTAAAATTTTCTTTTTGTCTCATAAAAAAATCACAAACTTTTACTTGAGTCTCAAATTTGCACTCGTTAACTTTCCATGCAAAATTTCTTTTGACAATTGAAAGATGAAAAACTCTCAAGCATGAGTATTCAAGCATCCTGAGTGTGAGCTCTCCAACCATAAGAGATAAAAGACTCCCGAGCACGAGAGATTGAATATTGAGCACAAAATTGAAGACTCCCAAGCAAGATGAAAGGAAGACTTTCCTAATAGTAAAAGCAATTGAAGATGGCCAACCCCTATTTGCTCTAGTTTTTACTCAAATGTAATATCCAAGAAGATATCATTTGGGCGGACATTATTTATCTCCAACTGATGTCTTTTTTTATCGAAAATTTAGGGAAAAACTAGAGTAATGACATGGAAATGCCACATCACTAAGGGCAATTTTGGAGTGTTAACAAGGGTACATATGTGATTCAGTAAAAGTTGGTGATTTTTTAAAAGATAAAAAGTAAAAATAGGATAGATTTGGAATTGTCACGCCCCGAACCTCGAGCGCGCCAACATCCCAACATGGTCATGCAAATGCGACATTCCCAGGTAGTGTCACATGAATTGTACCCAAAGTTGGTAGTTTATTATGAGACAAAACCAAAGTTCAGGGTAAGAATGAGACTAAACCAAAAGTTGATGACCTTTTTTATAAGATAAGGTAGCATTGGGACTGAAGCTACAATTGATAGTTTTTTGGGATAAGTGCTGCACAAGTCTTAAAACTTATCACAAAAATGCAATTGAGTCCTAAAACTTGCAAAAAGTGCAATCAAGGCCTAAAACTTGTCATATTGTTACAATCAAGTCCTAAAGTTAACAACATCAGCCTTTTTAACAAAAATTGCTAACGTGACATTTTAAATAATTTTTTATCTTCCATGTGGTTTTTTAAAATTATTTTTATTCAATTTTTTTGAAAATAGATTTACAAACTAAAAAGAAAAAGTTAAAGTTTATTTTTAAAAATTTGTTAAAAGAAGAAGAAGATAAAGTAACTCCTCCCCTATTACCGCCGCCCCTGCTGCCGCCGCCGATTGCTAGAGGGGCCGACGACGGTCGCCAGCCTTGGGTGTTGGTGGTCGGCCCTCGCCAAGCTTGGGCGAGGGAGCCTAGGGCACGCCAACTGTCACCAGGGGCCAGCGGTTGTCGCCTACCTTGGGTGAGTCATCACCGGCCCTCACGAGGGGCGGGGACCATCGCTCGCCCTAGACAAGGCCTTGTCAGCCCTCGCTCGGGGCCAATGAGGCTCGCTAGATATGGGCGAGCACGGGGGGCTGGCGACGACTTGCCCAGGGCAAGCGACAGCCATCGGCCCCTCGCAAGAGCCGACGTGCCTTGGGCTCCCTTGCCCGAGCTTGGCGAGGGTTGTCAGCCCTTACCTGGGGTCGGCGAGGGTTGGCCACCCCCGTTAGCCCTCTCGGCAATGGGCGGCGGCGGGGAGGAGCTGCTAATTTTATTTTATTTTTTAAACAATTTTTTATAATAAATTTTAACTTTTCTTTTTTGTTTTGAAATCTATTTTTTTAAAAATTGAATAAAAAATAATTTAAAAAGCCATTTGAAAAAAAATCTTGCAACCCTCCAATCTTGTTAGGCAATGGCTAGAGACCGGCACTTCTGATATGAGTGGTAGAGTAGAGCATTAACATACCCATCTCCTCAAATGTCTAATTGAACATCCTGTATGGTCCACCACATTCTCATGGCCAAGAAATTTTTTTCCTGTCTTGTGTCATGTATAGAACCTCAAAATGTTGATTGCTCGGTAGGGTAGATATAATGCATTGAACCCTCCCATATATGTTATAGACGGAATCATAACTGGTAGAGGCCATCTTGCGTGCACAAGTTATATAATGACAAACACACATCATATGGAATAAAATCTTAGACTTGGTTGTTGGACTAGAGGACAAATTAGGGAGGTGCTCACATTGGCATTATCTAGTAGTATATGCTCAAGATTTTATTGGAGATGTCAAACTCATATCGGCCCTCATTATTTTGGTGGCCTTTTTTAAGGAGTTATGCAAGAAGATTACTTCTTAAATGTAAGAGATTTGTAACGTAACCCCCATTCACTTCAAATATTGTTTGTTTTGACCAGTTTCATATTGAGCCTCGTGGTTTTATCATTGGACGTACAGGTAGGCATTTTTTCATAAAAGTCACCTATCTCATTAGTACCATCACTTAAGCATGTTAAATATGGAACTTCCAATGATCACAGTTTTTTGACTGGATGTATAGGTAGGCACTTTCTCATAAGATCACTTATCTTATTTGTACCATCACTTGAGCATGCTAAATATCAAATTTCCAATGATTGCAGTTTTTTGATTGGATGTAAGGTACCACTTTCTCATAAGAAAGATCACTTATCTTATTTGCACTATCACTTGAGCATGCTAAATATCAAATTTCCAATGGTAGACATTGTCATTAAGCAAAATATGCCTCTTATGAGTTAATTCCAACTTCCCACATATATAATTCAAGAATGATCTCCTAGTGATCGATGTGCAATTTATTTTGTTCTCCCCTTTGCTATCGAGTTGCCTGTCGAGATCAATTCCTTCTTTATGCCCTCTTGCCCTAGTGATACTCCGGCCCTCGTCATATCGGGTTGCTACAATAGATTGAAAAAGAAGTATACAATCTCACCTAATTTCATTAGATGTCTCCCAAATGACTTGAAACCAACTTAAAACAAGCATCACAAGAGTCTAAAAAAAGCCATTTTAGTGTCATGGTGCAGCATGTCACTGCATAGTCATGTCGAAGTTGTTTCTACCAAATAAGCTTGGTTTAGTCAAGTATTAGTTAAGGTAGTTTTGTGACCACGTGAAGATCAAAAGCAGCAAATCTTTCAAAATCAGATTACTTATTGCCTCAAAATATATAAAATATCAAACTACACACCAAACGAGATTGCAACACAACATGGAACTATTTATTCCAGCAGGCGACATCGTCCAAGAGCAAAGAAACATATAAATGCAGCGCTTGTTGCTTCGGCACGCATGACGCGTCGATGTTGAATCTCAACCCCGGAGTACTGGTGGTGGCGGTGGCGACGAGCTACTGCGATCACTGGGTCCAGAAGGTGGAACAATTGACCCTTTGGGCAATAACCTAATTTTTGTGGGACTCGCGATATTTCTTGTGGCGAAGATTCCTCGCCTCAATAGGAGGAGAGAAAGTTAAGCCTAAAGCTAATGCCATGAACAAAATCATCCATAAGCATTTTCTGCTACCACTATCCATTGTTTATTCTCTCCTTCTAACTCGGATGTATATTAGCTACCCTTGGGTTTGTCTATTGATATATATACAAATTAATATCTCTTGAAAGGGAAACAATCTTCAAGGGTGGATTGTAGTTGCCATATAGAAACAAAATCGAATTTGTTCCTATATATGTGCACTATTGCCGTTATGGCAATTTTTTCTGGAGTATAACAAGAAATTGCCAAAAAGATAATTGCAAATTGAGCAATTCTAGAGTTTTGCAACTCTCTCTTTTTTTTTTGGTGGTGCTGTTTCTACACCTTACATAACTAAATCTAAATCCACCCTATCTTCATTAATAAAACAAAGTTGCCCTTACTTATTCAATTACAATTTAAAGTGGAGCCCCCAATTTATTTACTTTCCTTTTTGATTTTTTACTATTCCTATGTAGGATCTAGTTGCCATAAATAAAAATATCCCATGTCTATTAAATACATTATGTTTTCTCTTTATTTTAAAATTTTTCTTCTATAAAAATTAGGATTGTCGACAGGAGAAATTTCAATAAATCTGAGTGAAACCAAATTATTTTCTAAATTTTCAAGCAAATTTATGGATTAATTGTCCAATAAAATCTAGAAAAATGTAACATAGGAAACTTTTAAAACAGTCATGGGTTTATTAATATTTTTACATTTTTATTGTGCATACACCAGCAAAAAGTTCAAATATGATGAAAAACCATAAACAAAAACAAGCATGTGAAGTTATTTGTTATGACAATTACATTATTCAGTGATGGATTTCGTTACATGTAGGTAAAGTGAGATATTTGAATACGAGAGAGATAGAAGGTGGCGAATGCTTGATTTTTTTTTTTTTTTTTTTTTTTAGTTTATGATTTATTTACTATTCAGAGGGTGAATAATTTGGTCAATCAACTTTAAAATTGGTTTGTTTTAGCCAAAAAAGGGGCGAAAAAATCTCCTTCATTTTTTTTTTGGACATAATATGAAGAAATTGTAAATATTTATATGAAAGTTATTTTATTTCTAGATTTCAAGTTATTTTGGTGAGGATGTTCATCAAACACAAAAGATTCAAGTTTCTAAAGTGAAATATATGAAAGATAGAATAAAATAGGACCTTTACGCCTCTGATGATGGGCGAGTCTCACAGTTTACTGCATCTGGGTATATTTGAGAAGTCAAATGACTTGGCATCTGGGTGTATTTGAGCAGTCAAATGACTTGGCATCTGGGTGTATTTGAGCAGTCAAATGACTTGGCATGGTTACCAAACCTTCCGTGCTGATTTTTTATATCGAAACTTTGGCCAAAGATGAATCCAACTTCTAGGTCCTGACGTGTGTTAGAAGAGCAATGTTTGTGTGAAAGCGATGTACCAAGGATCCTGAGGGCAAGTGAATATGCATTGCTTTGATTTTCGTATAAAGAAAATCTCGCGGAACGTTTTCTTGGTTGTTTGAACCCTTTTTCTATTGTAATTTCAAGAACTCTATCACGGTAAAGTCCCATGGATCTTCATTTTGCACCAGTTCACCAATATGATGATCAATGCCTGAAGATCATGGAGGACCAAGTCACCTCCAGCTCAACCTGAATTTGTACTAAACGATATATTGTCCAGTAGCCACCCTTTCGGTTGAGAGAAAAGGGAAATTACCATTCCAATTTGATTGAATTGAAATGAAACCAGAAGATTCTCTTTTTCTTGTACACTGCAAAATTGGTAGAATCCTTCTGATTCTGCAACACATGTTGGGAGAGTCGGAACATGGGGCAAAGACAAATTGACATTTTGAAATTCAAGATGTGGAATGATAAGGATTAAAAACACACGTTGGAGAGGAAAAAAGGCAGTACATGTTCCAGTTGTAATTATGGTAGGTTTTTTTTTTTTTGGTTGGTCTACTCTATTCCTATTCTAATACTAATTCTTAGACTTTTGCCCTGCCTCCTTGCAAGGCATGGGAGTCGAAACCCTCTCCAGAAACTAAATTGTCCCCACCCCAACCCTCTCTAAGAAGGTGGTAGGTTAATGATCAACAAAAGTAAGTAAAACGAAATACGTTATTTCCGTTTATGTATCTCATTAATTCTTGTATCTATTTAATTCATGGTTCATCTACTGCTTATGTACATGAATTCTAAAACTCTATAAATAAATTTAAATTCTTCATTCCAATGAGAAGTGACCTACATCTCCTCTTTTCAAGTTTCTCTAAGTGTGTTAGTTTTAAGAAGTGTTTGATAGAGTCCTATTTGTATAGTACTAATACAAACAAGTTCAAGGTGTTGTAAGTTGGGAGGCATAGTTCATAAAGCTACTTAACACCGTTCACTGGAACTAATTGACTTAAGGAGATTCGGTTAGCCGTATCTCACATCCAATTACCATTTCTTTTGTTATCGGTTTCTCGAATTTATTAATTGTTTTGGTTACAACAAACAGTTCCAACTCCAAATGATTCATCCATAATCTAAAATGGTTAGTGTTTTTTCTTTTGCATCAAGTTACATTCTGAGTTGTGACCTGATGAAGGAATTGGATGAAAAGTTCCAAATGGCAGATGAAAATAACTGACCCCTGAAAGAGAAAGAGATTGCATTTGTTCCAACTTTAAATGAACTTGAGCTCAAATTAATTTGTGTAGAATTGGCAAAAGGAATAGTCAACGGGGGGCCAATTCCTGGACGGAAAACATTACTACAAAGAAAAAACAGGATGATTAAAGTGACATTATCTATGAAGGGAATAGGGGGAATATGGGTTCCTATAGAATCAATTCATTCAAAAACCGACTTGAATTTTGGAGCCTACAAAGGGGGAATAGCTTAGTAGAATTGATCAAAGCTAATTTAGTGAAAATCTAATCACTTTGCAAAAGGGAATATTCAATAACATTTTACATATTATATGTAATATCATTTCACTAATAGTAAAAAAAAAAAAAAAAAAAAGACATTATGTTATATGGTATAAAATTGAAAAGTTCTTTTCATCACTAAAATCTTATAACAATGGGAAAATTACCAAAATAGACTTAAATCTTTTGCAAATTTCATAGTTCAGTTTTAAACTTTTTTTTTTGGCTAATTAAGTCATAAACCTTTTATAATTATGCCAATTCAATCTATTTGACTAATTTTGGAAGGTTTGGCACCGGTCTTAAGCTAATGCTAATGTGGCCAATTTTTTAACAATATTTTCTTTTTCTTTTTCCCTCCCTCTCTCTCTCCCCTTCTTTTTTTCTTCCTCTAGCTAGCAGCCGGCTAGAGATGAGCATTGGCAAGTTCAGCCTTGACCGCTACTAGCGAGGGCAAGCCTCACCTAACGATGGCAAGGCTACCCTCGCCATGGCTGGGTGAGGCCTTGCCTAGCCATGGAGAAGCCACAAACTACTTGTGGTTGGTGAGGCTTGCCCAAGCCAAAGGCTGCGCGAGATTGAGCCCTTGACTTCACAACCTTTAGCGAGGCATGACCTCACCGAATCTGGCAAGGTTAAGCATTGCCATGGATAGCAAGTGCAAGCCTCGCCCAACACAAACCATCACCAAAGGCTATGCAAGGTCACAACCTTGAACCTCATGGCTTCCAATGAGGTTAGGCCTCACCAGCCTAGCAAGTAGCCTTGGTGAGGTCACCCGGCCATGGGTAGGCTTCCTTGAGGCCGACGAGGGGACCCCATCAACCTTGCCTCGACCATATGCTGCCAATGACCAGATAGAGAAAGAAGAAGGAAGTGGAGAAAAAAAGAAAAAGAAAAAATTAAAAAATTTGAAAAAGTAAAATATTATTTAAGAATCGTCTACATTAATATCGGTTGATGTCCACGTTAGTGCCGGTCGGCCAAACATGATTGGATGAACTGAATTGGAACAATCATAAAAGGTTTATAATTGAATTGACAAAAAAAAAAAGATTTATGACTGAATTGGAAAAATTGTAATAAGTTTAGGATTATTTTGGTAATTTTTCCTATAACAATTTATCTATTTTTTTGTCCCTCTTATATCGAAATCTCCCTTTGTTGGTTAACATTTTTGGGAAAATTCCAAATATGGACCCAAAGTGAGGGTGTTTTCTTAAAAGAGGACCCAGAGTGGCTCTTGTCTAAAATAAAAGCCTGAAATGACTAATTCAGTTTCAAATAATGACCTAGCTTTCTAGTGGCCAAATATTCATTGGCCGGTGAGCACATTTATCTCACATGCTATTTTTTAAGTCATCCTTAGGGGCATTTTCGTCCAAAAGACTTTTATTCTTCTTTCTTCTTCTTTGTTCATCTTCTTTGCTCTTTGGAGTTCATTTTCTTTTTTTCAAAACGTGGACGACTCTTCATCAATTGCACGAAGTTGGCAACAATTGACAACAATGGCAACCCCAAAACCAAGCCCTAGGGCTTGATTTTAGGGTGGTTGAAAACCAGGTGGTGACAAGCCATCCAACAGTGGTAATGACAATCGGCGATTGATGATAATGGCCTGAGTGGCTATTCTTAGCATTTTGCAGCTCAAATCATGTCCTAGGGCTCGATTCTAGTGATGATTTCCTTGTGGCGTGTTGGTGAAATTTGATGAGCATGACTCATTGATAAATATACTACTTGTGTGTGGTGATTGTGGATGATTTTGGCCTTAGGTGCATGAATAGTGAGTTTCTGAATTGGTATATGTTGATTGGGACTTGTTGGGACTGAGACGAAGATTCGAGGCCACGACATGGAGTCTTGACATTTGCTTCGATTCAAGGTGGTAGTGATCTGAACTGAGGCAAGTCAAGGAATAGATTGGCTTTCTTTTGGTGTGCATAGGGTGCAATTTGGGCCTCTTTCAGGTGATTAAAGCCACCGGGTAGATTCCAGTGAATTCGTCACTGATGAAACATCAACCATTGGAAACCTCTTTGCATTGCAATTTTTGTATATTGCTAGGGCGAGTACGCAGAGAGAGATTGACGGTTTTTGGAAGTATGGGGATGCAGCAACGGCAAGGGAGGATGGTGGTCGGCTAGCTAGATTGTGCTTGGTTAAATTTTCTTAAAGTTGTTGGATTATACTTTGGATTAGTAAATGGGACAATATGGAAGTGGAATAACTTTGTTAATGGAGAGGATTCGGCTACATTTGTTCATTGTTGCCAGTTTCGTTGCCAATACCCTCTATTTGTAAAAATTACCATCAAAGAAAAAGATGAATAGTGGAAGGAAAGAAAAAAGAATACAAAAGAAAAATAAAAGTCTTTTGGACGAAAATGCCCCTAACTTTGACTTAAAAAATGGAATGTGAGATGCATGTGCTCACCGACTGGGACATATTTGGCTAATCGGAAAGCTAGGTTCTTATTTGAAACCAAATTAGCCACTTCAGGCCCTTATTCGAGATAAGAGCCACTCTGGGTCTTTTTTTGAGAAAA
Organism: Eucalyptus cladocalyx; assembly: GCA_017140615.1. NCBI lineage: Eukaryota > Viridiplantae > Streptophyta > Magnoliopsida > Myrtales > Myrtaceae > Eucalyptus > Eucalyptus cladocalyx. Next base: position 21,074,849 of record CM029516.1, read on the forward strand.
CACCTTCACTTTGTGTCATTATTTGGAATTTTCCCACATTTTTTAAATTTCATTAGTCTACTATATATATCAAATCTCTTCCTTTACAATATCAAAGGATTTATCCTTTTTCCTTATTATATTGTCAAAATACTTTTATACAAAGCATGTAAGATGTTAGATGAATATATAGAAAAAATCACTTAAAATATTGTACACAATTAGGTATGTTGATATTTTTTTTGTAAACAATTCATAAATAATATTAATTTTTGTCTATCCAAAATAACAATATTTCACTCGCATTTAAGAAAAAAATGTTCTTAATTTGTGTAGTGTTTTAATTAAATTAAATTAAATTTCATCTGCTTAACAATTTATCTATAAATATAATCGACAATGTGTTTTGGGAAATTTCTCCTTTTGACAAAATAATTTTTTATGGAAGTAATATCTAACAATGAAAAAAAAAAATACATAGTGCCTTCACTATGCATGGAAAATCCATGACAAACAAACCCTAAACATATTAAATTTTTAATCAGGATAAGTAGATCCTATATAATTATAGAAAAACTAAAAAAAAAAAGAAAAAATAAATATATTTAGGACTATCAATTTAAATTGCAATTAAATGATAGACAATAATTTTGTCGTTTTGGTAGAAATTGAATGGATTTACTTATATAGGAGTTAGAAATAGCACTACCTTTTTTGTTTTTTCTTTTTCCGGTATATACTCACAACTTGTGGAGAATTTTTGAAGTGTCTATAGAATATACTCTTCTTCCATCTCTCATCCCAACAACTTCCAAAGTGGGCCTTTGCTCTCCACCAATGTCCAAATAGGACAGCATTCTCTTGTTCGAATATCTCAATCTCCTTATTAAAATTGCCTCTTCATAATATTTCGTAAGCAATTCGCGGTGAAAGTAATTTCTGGATTTTTCATTGTCAGTGGCCATCAACAATAGGCAAATTACAAGGAGCAATCTAAGTAAGCTCTCACGTCATCTCCAAGCACAACAATCACCGACTAAGTCCACCACATTTTGGAAGCCAATGAAGCAAGTCGATCCTCGAGAGCCAATTCAGCATCTTGGAATTGTAATTAAGCTCGCTTACATTTTTCAATTCATTGCTCTCGATTTCTTTGTCGATGCTGACTTTGATGAAGATGTGTCAGGGGACATGGAGGAAGTTGGCTAGATGCTGGTAGTTGGCCAATGTGCAGAGGAAGAAGAAATAAAAAATAAAATGGCTTTAGATCAAAATACCCCTACAATGCCACGAAAAGTCGTAACTGCTTGCCGGTAAAGATTTAGTTGATGAGTGAGTTCATGGCCTCATTTGAAATTAAGTTGGCTACTTCGAGATTATAATTTGAGACAAGCTCCACTTTTAGTTATCTTTTAAAAATCGGGACACCTTGAAATTTTTCAAAATTTAAAGTGGTTAATCGTCACATAATTTTTATAACTTTTAGATTTAGTCGAGGTTTCTTTTGAACTAATTATTGGTAAATAGTAATATGCACAGGAAGATTCACTACCTCTTAAGAAAATGAAGTGCATCTTATATGTTCTTATTAGAAGCAATCCTAACTCCAGTAATTGTAAAGAATCCATATTTTGACTCTCCATTCGACTTTGGCTCGAATCTTGTCTAATATATGAGATTAGTTGAGTATATAATGGATCCAACAAATTTGCCTAATTCATGCGGATTTCTTGTTATAAAAATGAGAACCTATACATGCCATATTCTAATAGAAAACATAAAGAGATACTTGCTTCATGGTTGTCGCACCCGATCTCGCCGCCCCTCGAAATGTATCCAAGTAGGGGAAAGGTCGGGTTTAGGGATACTTGATCTCAAGATCGCGAGCTCTCCCAAGCTCGTACCCCGCGTGACAGCGGATTTATTTATACAATCTAGGTATTTAACAACCTAAAAAAATATACAGGAGTCGCCACTAGCCTCATTCTGGGGGTCAGCTAGAAACCCAATCAAGTGTCGGGAGTGTTCCCTCAATTCCTACGTAACCAGATATCTAGGTTCGGGGACTTGGATTACGCTAATATTGCTATTAGTGCCCTTTCAGTACCTAAACAGTATGTTGTGTTTTTCCTAACATGTTCATGCATTTCTTTTTATATTTTCAGGATCGTCAATTCCAGACTAAGTGATCATGCGTGGTTGATCATTTTCATGCTATTCTATTTCTAAAAAAATAGAAAGGAAAACAATTGACATTGCAAAACATGAAGTAAACAACCAAGAAAAGCAGTTAAACCTAATCATGCAATTCTAAAAATATAAAAGAGAAAACAATTGGGAAAGAAAGGAAACCCGCAACTCGTCGGGTTTTATACAATGCATGGAACCCGAGACATATGTCGGGAAAACAAATAGTACATGACAATGGTCGGAACGGACATCGACCTCCACCATCTTCACGCTTTATCCATGTTCAGGATCCTAATCTAAACCTAATCTAAGACACATGGATTCCTTGCCTCATCTTATATGACTAAGATAACGCATAGAAATCGGTATTATAACGAGTGAACATAGGCATCAGACATGAACATGAATTCAGCAAATTCAAGTCACAAACATCAATTATAACTTGGCGACAGCATATTATGAATATACACAGCATTCATAGCCAAGAAGATAGCATGTTATACATCATCAAAGTTAGTATGCATGATATTCTAAAAGAAAGTTTTAAGAATGCATGTGCATCCATCAACCAAATCATCCATCACAGAAACTGAGTATTCGATGTAGGCTTGATAAAAGCACAATCAATAGCTATCTTATCCTAGAATTTCTATGATGGGTAATCAGCATATGAGGAACAATTTCATGAAAGAATCATCTCAGGATTTCTAATATGTGAATCTCAGATGAAAGCTTAATATGTGCACGTCAAACTTCTAGCTCATCACTTCACGAGACAAAGACATTAAAGAGCTCAAAATAAGCCTAACAGAAACATGCTCAACAATCACAGCAGCCAGTAGATTTCAAATCAAATTTCCATCACAGTACACAAATTTAAATGCAGATCAATTGTCCAGAACACGTCAACTCAAGATTTCGAAGTTTATGACCTCAAATTTGCCATAGCAAAAACTAAGTACTGAGGATCTACAAATTTCCAGAATCAAACATTGATGCGGTAACATTCATTTGACTAGGTAAATGACAACCAAATCATGCACATAATACGTCATTAGAAAGCTTGAGAAGTCTCCTATGAATCCTTAGAAGGTCACGAACACAATTGAAATTATTTTGTAGATCAAACAAAGACATTTAGCAAAGAGGTCAGATCGGTAACAGAAACAACCGCACAGACCAGAACAATTTTCCAGATTCTGGAGTAGACTTTTAAAGAAGATTTCATGTAGCTAATGATATCGGATCAGAGTGTATTATGGCTCGTTAGAAAGCTAATCAAACCATCTTCGAATTTCATGAAGACATCGAGCACCAAAAAGCACATATACCGACTCAATTCCGGGCATACGCACAAAGAGGTCTGTCAGGAATCCGAGGTTGCAGAACAATTGTCATCCAAGTTCAAAAATCATAGAACCAAAAGATCTAACTGTAATCAACTCTAGATCAATCAAGTATTGATTCTAATCAGATTCGCAGTGCATCCTGGCCCCAAACCTTCGTTGTTGAGAATGCATTTCGACAGGAGAAGCTCTCGCCTCATCGGATTCTATTAAAAGTAGTTTCAACGCACTTACCTTGATTGAATCGGCGAAAAACATGCCTTCGAAGATCTCTTCATTTAGCAATGACGAAGCGGCTATTTAACACACACAAAAAAAAAATATATTGAAATCGGCGGAGAGTCGAATTTTATTTTGTTCTGTAATCAAAACAGAAAGAAAAAAAAGGAAATTGAGCGCTTAGCTCTGATTTTGCTTCGAGGACCACGGAACGTGAATAACGCCAAGTCAGATTCTGGTATAAGAGCTGTTCAGCACCAATCTTCAACCTCTGATTTATGACTTTTGCAGATCATGATCGCTCTTCTCTAATCCTTTTTTCTAGATCGACACTCGGAGGTGAACACATCAGTGTGTCATTGCCGCTGGACTTTGTTTGTTTGACGTCGATCTCCGATCTTCGATTTATAAGACTCACCAACGGACGCCTCGGCTTTAAACTTGATGATCACAACCGCTTCTTCATAGTTGTAATCTAGGAGCATTTTCTCAGCTTCATCGTCAACAAAATCAACGAAATCAAATCAACAAAATCTATTGAAAGGAAATTGATCAAGATCAAAGCACTATCTGAGAATAAACTATCACGATAGCCTAAGATCGCTAAGAAAATCAACTAATCGATCGCATCAAAGTCAAAACTAGAGGATAGGGAAGAAGACTTAGCTTCGGTCTTGCTGCTGTGATCAAGTAATGGAGAGTTCGAAGCGATGAATCTTCATCCGATCGAGCTTGATTATGTGCAAGCATGTGTCTACTTTATTCCAGATGTCAAGCTTCGACGATGACTCCATGAAGATGAAAACAAGTCTGTGTGTGTTCGTGAAGATCCATGAATGAGAGAGAATGAGTGGAATTCTCTCTTTTGCTTTCCACAATGGAAGAAAACCCTCGCCTTCGACGAGAGCTCCCGAGAGAAAAGACGGAGAACGAGGAAGAGCAGTGCCAAAGAGAGCGATCGACCCCCGAGAGGGAGAGAGAGAGAAAACGGTTATAGAGAGAGAGTGGATCCTTATCCAATGGCCTCCCCTCCGAGAGCCAGCGTCCCGAGAGTCGAGAGAGAGTTCTTTTTTTCCGAGAAAGAGTCCCCCGGGAAAGAAACCGTCTTGGCCGTTTTGCCGAGATCCCAAAACCGATTCCGCCCACGAGAGCTTCCAGCTCCCAGCGTCCAAAAAACTGATTCCCCTTTGTCTCTTTTTTTATTCCCTGTTTTCTCTGTTTTTTCTTTTTTCTTTTTCATTTTCATCATTTTTTTTTTGCTTTCTTTTTTTTTTCTTGCAAAATGAATGTTTAAAACGTTGACAAAAATTTCGGGTGTCAACAATGGTCCACCCCACCCAACTAGAACCACAAGTCATCATTATATTGAAAGACCATGTGAAGATCAAAAGCAACAAATCTTTCAAAATCATATTACTTAGGGTGCGCATGGTAACGCTTCTTGGCCGAGGAACAGTTTCTTTTCAGAAATAGTTATTTTCTATTTTTACTCAGGGAAACAATTTTTTAGTAAAATAAAGTGTTTAGTAACTACACAAAAATTTCTATTCTTGAAATAGAAAAATAATAGAAAAGCGTTTATTTTTATTTTTTGTATTTATTTATTTTTTATTTTTGCTCATGGACCACCGACCGCTCCTGCCACCGCCCATCACCACCGCCTGCTACCCGTCACCGCCTGTTGTTGCAAGATGGCCGGCAGTCTTGCGGTGGTGGGTGATGGTGACAAGTGGCGGCAACTAGTGACGAGCAGCAGTGGGCGATAGTTAGCGGTGGCCGGCAGCGGCGGTCGGTGGCGGTCATCGGAGATTGGGGGTGGCTAGTGGGCTGTGGGCAGCAATGACGACGATCATATGGTGGCGGTGGCTGTGACATCCCGAAATTTTGGAAAAAGAAATTATCAGATGAAAAATCGGAGATTAGAAGAAAAAGAAAAATGATAACAATATTATTATTATTTTTCTCTCTCTCTCCTCATTCCTTTCCTTCCCCCAACATCCACCCCACTCCCCACTTATCTCTCTCTCACATTTTCTTTCTCCCTCCTTCGCACGCAATTTCCTCCCCCTCTCTTTTCTTCTCTCTCTCCCACTTTTCCACCCCCTCACTCATGCCAACCCCTCTGCAGCAATTTCCCCTCAACTTCCCCCCTTTACTTTATTGTTTCTCTCTACTCTTCCCCCTTTCCTCCCTCTAGACAAGCTCCCTCCCCTCTTCCTTTCCTCTTTCTCTCTTGAGTTTCTTTTCTGCTTTTGCTTCCAAAACAGCACCGTGTGCTGCTGTTTTTGCCCCAAGCCAGCCACCATCTTGTGCCATGGCCATGGACCATCACTATCCGCAAGCCGCCATCCACCGCCGAAGAGCCGCACCACCCATCTGCGAGCCGTCGGCCCGCCGTTCTTACCAAATCAGAAACCACCTCTGCCAAGACCCACTTTTGCTTAGCGCCTTTGTGACATTTTGGATGTAACCATGCGTAGCCCTCGCCACCGCCGTCGCGCTCATGTCGTCGGAATTGTCGTCGGGTGAGTTTAGCTCCTAATCCTTTGATTAGTACCTAAACTTGCTTAAGTGGTTGATTTAGACTAAAATATGGTTTAGGTTAGCTTAAATAGGGATTCGTGATAGTCTATAATAGTTATATTAGTATTAGAATTGATTAATGTTAGTCTAATTAGGGATATTTGCTCCGTTGAGGATGATTTGGTTGAAAACAATGGCTGTTCTTCAGAACTGGTTTCTGGACACTTGCGGTTTGTAATTTTTATATATTGAAATTGGTCGTGAATCTGAAGCCAATTTCTTCTAGAGAAATGTTTTACACATACTAATATACAACATATATTTTTCTCAATATTTTTAGGGACTCAGAAACAGGAGATATTAGCTCCGCCATTTTCAAACAAAACTGCAATTTTCGCTGGAACTGGTGACCTTTTAGGATTCTAGGGGTTTTTATCGACTCTTGGAGTTCGAATTTTAAAATGGTTTCTTCACAAAATTTTTATTTCACCTCTTATAGTTTACCATACTAAAATTTCAAATCAAACGGACGTGTTTAAGAGCTCGAACCAAACTGATTTTGGAAAACTGACTTTTTGAGAACCGACCAAATTTTGGTGCTGGATTGAGTGAATTACTGGGCTGAATCCAGAGGGATCTGGGTCTCGGTGTCTCATGAATTTTTTTTTACTTGTCTTTTGTCACATATTCAAACTTGGGAATTTTCCGAACTCGATTGGTAAGGTTTTTGGATTTAGATTTGGAGACGTGCGAAGGCACAGCTTCTGCCAATTATGACCGATTTTAGTTTAATGATGGTTCTTGATGCTTTGCTTCCTTTAATTAGCATTTTTAATGACTTGTGGATTTAATTAATTAGTTAGTTAATTCTGGAATTTCACTGTTCATGATGCACTGTTCACAAGTTACTGTTCACATGCACTGTTCACCCGAGAATGAAAAGTGGTTTAATTTCATGTGTATTGATTCTATGAAGTGAATGAATGTGTAAATGCATGGGCATCCACATGAATTGGGTGATGTTTTGTGTAATTGTTTGATGATTGAGAACTATTGGCATTTAATAAGAAAATATCGGGTGTTAGGTTTTGGATACTGAAAGTGTTTCTAAATACTATATCAAACTGTGAGATTTTAAAAGAGATGACAAAATTTTTGGTTTTGATCTGACTAGGACCCATGTGATTGATCGATGTGTGCTCTGTGGCGCACTAATGTGCAAGAACGTATGAGAATCATAGCATCTTTAATTCTAGTCATGCTTGAATTGAGCACACTGTTTATGGCACGCACGCATGAATCGATAACATGTTTCACATATGCTTCTATTGTGCTGAGAACAAAGCCTTGAGGGGTAGCCCGACTGGGATGGCGATTCGTCCACGCCAGTGTGGGGCCCAAGGAGGCAATATTGGGCTGGGATGAGGGATGGCAGTGCGTCCGTGCCTTTACCCCAAACAATGCTTTCGTGTGGCAATGGCCAGGTGAGATCGCTTGTAATGTGGTTCGTATGTGATTGATGAACCACATCATCTAATGGCCATGTGCATTGCGTATATCGTGATGAGTTATGATGTGCAGGGTATGGCATATCAAGTAAGGTTGCATGTGAACCAACTATTGATTGTTGATTCTCAATCTTTAGTTTGTTTGTGAGATGGTTCTAAAGAGATACCCTGAGTTGAGTTGGAGTACTAATCGGGAGATTAGGGGAAGAACTTGCTGAGATTTACATCTCAGTGGTTATTGAATAACCATTTTCAAGTCCCCAGTGTGAAGAACCCGGAGCTTGAAGTGGAAGGGTCAAGAGCATAAGTGGCTTAGTAGTCCTTTGTGAGATAGACATTATGTATAAGCTTGAGGTGTTTATGAAAGTGTATTTGATTTGAAACTAGTTGTCCTACTTTTCTATCTCATATTTGTTGTTGTAAGGGGATTAGTTAATTCGCTTCCGCATGTGCAATAAAATGAAAAGGGTCGGCGATGAGTCTTGGGAATGTCACAAAGTTCTATCAACCACCGAGGGATGTGCACGCGTTTGAGGTTTGGGACGTGATAGCGACGGTCGGTGATGGCCGGCAGTCCGCCAACAGTGGCCGCGGTCGGTCGGAGGGTGTTGGCAGTTGGCAAGCAGCCACCTGAGGCCACATCAAGCAAGAAAAACAAAAGAAAAAAGAACAAAAAATTGGCTTATTTCTAGAAATTGTTCCCAAGAACAATAAACTACCTTTTTTTTTTGCTTGTTTCTATTCCAAATTTGTTCCCAAGAACAAAAAAAGGTAGATTTTTTGTTCCCGGAACAAAAAAAAAAAAGGAGATGTTTTGTTCCTGGAACAAAAAAAAAAATAGATATTTTGTTCCCGGAGCAAAAAAAAAAAAAAATTTGTTCTCGGAAGAAAGTTTTACTAAATGGATTTCTGTTCTTTTTTTTTTCCAAGGAACAGAAAAAAAATTAGGAGAAACGGATATGTTACCATGCATGCCTTTATTGCCTAAAAAAATATCAAACTACACACCAAACGAGATTGCAACACAACGTGGAGCTATTTATTCCAGCAGGCGACATCATCCAAGAGCAAAGCAACATAGAAATGCAGCGCTTGTTGCTTCGGCACGCATGACGCATCGATGTTGAATCTCAACCCCAGAGTACTGATGGTGGCAGTGGCAGCGTGTTACCGTGACCACTGGGTCCAGAAGGTGGAACAAGTGACCCTTTGGGCAATAACCTGAAATGAAAAGGAGAGATTTCTTATGGCAAGATTCCTCGCCTCAATAGGAGGAGAGAAAGTTAAGCCCAAAGCTAATGCCATGAACAAAATCATCCATAAGCATTTTCTGCTACCACTATCCATTGTTTATTCTCTCCTCTCTAATTCAGACGTATATTAGCTACCCTTGGGTTTGTCTATTGATTTATCTACGAATTAATATCTCTTGAAAGGAAAACAATCTTCATGGGGGTAGTTGCCATATAGAAACAAAATCGATTTTGTTTCTATATATGCGCACTATTGTCGTTATGGCAATTTTTTCTAGAGTATAACAAGAAATCGCCAAAAAAGTAATTGCAAATTGAGCAATTCTTGAGTTTTGCAACTCTTTTTTTTTTTTTTTTTGTGGTGCTATTTCTACCCCTTACATAACTAAATCCACCCTATCTTCATTAAAAAAAAACAAAGTTTCCCTTACTTATTCAATTACAATTTAAAGTGGAGCTCCCAATTTATTTACTTTCCTTTTTGAATTTTTTCTATTCCTATGTAGGATCTAGTTGCCATAACTAAAAATATCCCATATCTATTAAATACATTATGTTTTCTCTTTATTTTTAAATTTTGCTTCTATAAAATTATATTTGTCCACAGGGGAAATTTCAATAAATTTCAGTGAAATCTAATTATTTTCTACATTGTCAAGTAAATTTATGGATTAATTGTCCAATAAAATCTAGAAAAATGTAACATAGAACTATTAAAATAGTCGTGGGTTTGTTATTTTTTTTACATATTTATTGTGCATACACCAGCAAATCTTTTTTTTTTTTATCAATTATCTTTTATATACATAAACATATTATGGAAAGATTGGATGAAACCACAAATTTGTTTTTTTAATGCTTTTCGAAGACAAAATCACAGTTATGTTACCATTCACGAAACTTCAAAAGATGGAATTTTAAAGCTTTGCGTAAAACAAGAATTTTTTAGTAAAGTGTGATTGAAATTTCATTATTATGAATTGACAAAAATTAATATCATTCCCCGAGTGTTTGCAAACAATATCAAACTATGACATAACATTTTCATGTCAATATTTTAAGTGTTTCTAAACACTCCTATAATATCTTACATGCTTCGTGTTAAAATCATATTGCCAGTATTAATGAAAAAATGCTTTGATATAGTGAATTTAGAGACTTGATCTATATTCTAGACTAACAAATAAAAATTAAAAAATATTCTCCAATAAATTTTTTGATATATTATGGATGAAACATAGGTAAGTTGTTATAAGAGAAAAAGTGACTAGTTTTATTTTCTAAATAGCAAAAAGGTCAAATATGGTGAAAAACCATAAACAAAAACAAGCATGTGAAGTTCTTAGTTATGACAATTAGATTCTACTTAGAAATAAAAAAAAAATTAAAAAGAAAGTAAATAACTTTGAAGACACCACATTAGATTGTAATTAAACTTGAGGGCAATATTGTCTTTTTAGTGAAAAGGGGGGTGGATTTAGTTATATAGAGAGTGGAAATAACGCCGCCCTTTTTTCTCCAATGTAGTTCTTTTGATCAATTTTTGATGAAAATCGCCGATGTGACATCTAATCACACCCCATATCAGTGATTTTTAACAACTATTTTGTCAGAAGGACTACATTTGAATTTCCCACAAATATTTAGGATTAAATGGAGAAATTAAAAAAGTTTAGGACCAAATTTTGATCCATAAAATATCTTTGGAACTAATTGGATAATTTCCCCAACATTAAAGATATTCTCTCATATCACAACAATATATTCTCTCATATCACAGCAATATCTACTAATCACACATCTTCTTTCCCCTATTTCATAGTTCAGTTTTAAACTTTTTTTTTGGCTAATTATGTCATAAACATTTTATAATTATGCCAATTCAATCTATTTGACTAATTTTGGAAGGTTTGGTGCCGGCCTTAAGCTAATGCTAATGTGGCCAATTTTTTAACAATATTTTTTTTTCCTTTTCCCTCCCTCATTCCCTCTCTCTCTCCCCTTCTTTTTTTCTTCCCCTAACTAGATGCCGGCAATGAGGATTGGCAAGTTTAGCCTTGACCGCTACTGATGAGGGCAAGCCTCACCTAACGATGGCAAGGCTGCCCTCACCATGGCTGGGTGAGGCCTTGCCTAACCATGGAGAGGCCACAAACTACTTGTGGTTGGTGAGGCTAGCCCAAGCCAAAGGTCGCGCAAGATCGAGCCCTTCGACTTCGCAACCTTTAGCAAGGCATGACCTCACCGAATCTAGCAAGGTCAAGCATCACCATGGATAGCAAGTGCAAGCCTTGCCCAACATAGCCATTGCTAAAGGCCGTGCGAGGTCACAATCTTCAACCTCGTGGCTTCCAATGAGGTTATACCTCACCAGCCTAGTAAGTAGCCTAGGTGAGGTCACCCGACCATGGGTAGGCTTCCTTGAGGCCAACGAGGGGACCTCGTCGACCTTGCCTCTGGCTATATGCTGCCAACAACTAGATAGAGAAAGAAGAAGGAAGTGGAGAAAAAAAGAAAGAGAAAAAAAAAAAAATTGAAAAAGTAAAATATTATTTAAGAATTGTCTACATCAATATCGGTTGATGTCCATGTTAGTGCTGCCTGGCCAAACATGATTGGATGAACTGAATTGGCACAATTGTTAAAGATTTATAATTGAATTGACAAAAAACAAAAAAATATTTAGGATTGAATTGGAAAAATTGTAATAAATTTAGGATTATTTCGGCAATTTTTCCTATAACAATTTATCTATTTTTTTGTCCCTCTTATCTCAAAATCTCCCTTTCTTGGTTAACATTTTATTAATTTCATTAGTCTACCATGTGTATCAAATCTCTTCCTTTACAATATCAAAGAATTTATCCTTTTTCCTTATTATATTGTCAAAATACTTTTATACAAAGCATGTAAGAAGTTAGATGAATAAATAGAAAAAAAAATTTAAAATATTATACACAATGAGGAATTTTGATATTTTTTTGTACACACTTCATGAATGATATTAATTTTTGTCTATCCAAAATAAAGATAAAAGAAAACGTTCTTACTTTGTGTAGTGTTTTAATTAAATTAAATTTCATCTGCTTAACAATTTATTTATAAATATAATCGACAATGTGAAATGGAAATAGAATTTTGGGAAATTTCTCCTTTCGAAAAAATAATTTTTTTATGGAAGTAATATCTAACAATGAAAAAAAAACATGGCGCCTTCACTATACATGGAAAATCCACGACAAACAAACCCTAAACATATTAAATTTTTAATTATGGTAAGTAGATCCAATATAATTATAGAAAAACTAAAAAAAAAGGAAAGTAAATAAATATGGGACTACCAATTTAAATTGCAATTAAATGATAGACATTAATTTTGTCTTTTTGGTAGAAATTGAATGTATTTAGTTGTATAGGAGTTAGAAATGACACTACCTTTTTTCTTTTTTCTTTTTATATTACATGCTCACAACTTGGGCAAAATTTCTGAAGTGTCTATTAAATGTACTCTTCTTCCATCTTTCATCCCTTTCTTTCTGGTAAAACAACCTCCAGAGTGGGCCTATGCTCTCCACCAATGTCCAAATAGGACAGCATTCTCTTATTCGAATATCTCAATCTCCTTATCAAAACTGCATCTTCATAATATTTCACAAGCAATTCGCGGTGAAAGTAATTTCCAGATTTTTCATTGTCAATGGCCATCAACAATAGGCAAATTACAAGGAGCAATCTAAGTAAGCTCTCACGTCATCTCCAAGCACAACAATCACCGACTAAGTCCACCACGTTTTGGAAGCCAATGAAGCAAGTTGATCCTCGAGAGCCAATTCAGCATCTTGGAATTGTAATTAAGCTTGCCTACATTTCTCAATTCATTGCTCTCGATTTCTTTGTCGATGCCGACTCTGATGAAGATGTGTCAAGGGACATGGAGGAAGTTGGTTAGAGGCTTGTAGTCGGCCAATGTGCGCAGGAAGAAGAAATAAAAGAAATGGCTCTAGATCAAAATACCCCCGCAATGCCACGAAAAGTCGTAAGTGCTTGCCTACAAAGATTTAGTTGATGAGTGAGTTCATGGCCTCATTTGAAATTAAGTTGGCTACTTCGAGGTTATAATTTGAGACAAGTTCCACTTTTAGTTATCTTTTAAAAATCGGGACACCTTGAAATTTTTCAAAATTTAAAGTGGTTAATATTCACATAATTTTTATAATTTTTAGATTTAGTCGAGGTTTCTTTTGAACTAATTATTGGTAAATAGTAATATGCACAGGAAGATTCACTTCCTCTTAAGAGAATGGAGTGCATCTTATATGTTCTTACTAGAAGCAATCCTAACTCCAGTAATTGTAAAGAATCCATATTTTGACTCTCCATTCGACTTTGGCTCGAATCTTGTCTAATACATGAGATTAGTTGAGTATATAATGGATCCAACAAATTTGCCTATTTCAAGCGGGTTTCTTGTTATAAAAAATGAGAACCCGTACATGACATATTCTAATACAAAACATAAAGAAATACATGCTTCATGGTCCACCCCCACCCAACTAGAACCACATGTCATCGTTATATCGAAAGAACACATGAAGATCAAAAGCAGCAGCAAATCTTAAAAATCAGATTACTTAGGGTGCACATTGTAACGCTTCTTGGCCAGGGAACAATTTTTTTTTTTTTTAGAAAAAGTCCTTTTCTATTTTTATTTAATGGAATGATATTTGAGTAAAATAAGGTGTTTAATAACTACACAAAATTTCTATTCTTGAAATTGAAAAGAATAGAAATGTGTTTATTTTTTATTTTTCGTATTTATTTGTTTTTTATTGTTGCTCATGGACTGCTGACCGCTGCTCGCCTCTCGTCAGCCGCAACGGCGGTCGAGGGGCAACGATGATGAGCGAGTGGTGATCCTATGGCGGCGGTTGGTGACAATGGCAGTCGGTGGCGGTTATCGGAGGTTGGGGGTGGCCGATGAGCTATGGGTGGTAGCGACAACAATCAGACGGCGGACGGATGAATCTCTATACCCTTACTACTAACCATAAACCCTAACAACTTCACAAATTTTGCTCCAAAAACGGAGGTTATCTGTGATATCCCGATTTTCCAATTCTATTTTGAATAAATTTAGACAGGCATTTAATTAGCACACATATAGTTCTTTTCCTTGAGTTGACCACTCATGCGAAAACTAGTCTATCAGGTGAAGCCATTAAGAGATTCTAATGCATCAAACTCGAGAATTTGACCAGGAAGCAACCATTCGACCGAGCTAATCTACAAGGGTCATTACGGCATAATTAAAAATCGATTAGAGATCAGAGATATGTTGACTTGATAGAGGCATGTGATCAAGTGTTTGTGATTCCACCAGATCGCACAATTCTTGTCGATCGGCACTAGATTGGCTTTTCTATTGATTGGGTACCTTGTGTCTGTATTTGAAACCATGAGATTATCCCGACAACCGAGAGTCACAAATGTGTCAAAGATGTACATTGTGGCTTGACTTGATCAACCACTGGTCAAATGCATGAAAATTTCTAAAAGCTACCAAGTAGATCATGACGTGCTAGCACCGCCCGAGCTTCCGCTGCCCTTCTTCACCGGTTTCGAGCCCAACTAGCTACCGTTTGGCCCTCCTCCTCCCATGACCAGCAGCTGGAAGTTCTAGTGAAGATCCAGATCTTCAAGGCCCATTTTAGGCACCTTCCGGTCTTCTTTTGATGCCGGCTCGAGGAGGTTTTCCGACCGCCTTACTGTTGTCTTCAATGGAGACTCATCAGAAAGCGATTCTAGTGAGTTTAGCTCCTAAACCTTGATTAGATGGTTAATGATGCTTTAGGTGTGCTTAGTTTATGTTAGGTGTTATTAGGTAGTTAGTTTAATTTATTTAGGAGTAGAATAGATTAAGGTGATATTTAGTTTAAAGTATGTTTAATTAAGGCTAAGTAGGTTTATTATTAGAATAAGCCTTAATTTGATTTTAATTAAGTATTTTTGGATTAAATAAATATTTCGAAATTATTTAATAATTTAATAATATATTATTATTCGAAATTATTAAAATATTATTATTTAATTAATTTTCGGAATAAATTTAATTATTTCAAAAATTTCAAAAATTATTTTGGGACCTTAAATTGTCAAAATTTTGTGCTGATTGTAGTGGTGCTTTCCATTTATTTATTTGAGTGCCGGTTTATGAGAATTGAGTAAATTAGTGGTTATGAGAGAATCATCCTAAAATTTGAGAATGTCGGTGTTTTATGGGAAAATAACTATGAAAGGTTGTGAGTGGACTTAGAAAACCACCGAAGTATGGTTGTGCCAATAGGGGCGAAATTTACCACCGAATTTGGAATCGGTTGTGCTGAGTGGGGCCGTGATCTACCACCTATTAAAGGTCGTGCTGAATGGGGTTGTGATTCCACTACCATGTGATGACCTCGATGACATGTAATCGACTGAGTCAATTTATCTCTGAGCCGATCCGAGTAATTGAATTCTTTGAATTTTATTACTGTATATGCTTGAGTGATATGAACTGTGCTAACCTGCAGGAAAGAACTGAGGCAAAGGTAAGTCTCATTGTTTGTGATGGAGTGGCTAGGCCATCCTCGAGTGTATTTTCTTTCTAATAGGGGTTTAGGGTCCTTAGATGGCGGTCGTGGAGGACTCGAAGCCAAAGAATTGGCGAACGTGTCTGACTAGTTGGTCGTAGGACAGTTCCCTTTTTGGTGTGCCGGTCTATTTTGTAGACAACCTTGTGTTGTATATAAACATGTGTGTTTATAAGAAAGCTTGTTTGGTTTTGATTGATTGCTTGCTTTTCTTTTTCTGGTATTTCATTGTTAGGGGTTTTATAATACGTTCCGCATGCGTATAATAAATGAATGGGGTCGACGACACTACTTGGGAATGTCGTATTTGAATGACCACGGTGGGATGTTGGCATGCTCGAGGTTTGGGGCATGACAATATCCTTGAAGATTTTGAACCACTTCACCTTCTCGCCTAGGCGTTGTAAGGCTTGTTGTGCTTCATGAGCCACGACTTGTAGAGGTGAGAATGGTCGCCGTTGATGGGGCGATGGTAGGTGACGGCCGACGGTCGGCCGACAGTGACCATGGTTGGCCAGAGGTGACCGGTGGTTGGCAAGCGGCCACCCAAGGCCGCGGCAAGCAAGAAAAACAAAAGAAAAAAAGAAGAAGAAAAAATTGGCTTATTTCTAAAACTTGTTCCCTGGAACAATAAACTACTTTTATTTTTTTATTTCTTGTTTCTGTTCCAAATCTATTCCCGCGAACAAAAAAATAGACTTTTTGTTCATAGAACAAAAGTTTTACCATCAGATTTTTGTTCTTTTTTTGTTACGGGGAACAAAATATTAAAAATTGAGAGAAATAGAAACGTTACCATGCATGCCCTTATTCCCTAAAAAATTATCAAACTACACACCAAACGAGATTGCAACATAACATGGAACTATTTATTCTAGCAAGCGACATTGTCCAAGAGCAAAGAAACATAGAAATGCATCGCTTGTTGCTTCAGCACGCATGACGCATCGATGTTGAATCTCAACCTTGGAGTACTAGTGGTGGCGGTGGCAACGAGTTACCGTGACCACTAGGTCCAGAAGGTGGAACAATTAACCCTTTGGACAATAACCTAAAATGAAATGGTGGAGCACCGGGTCCAGAAGGTGGAACAATGGACCCTTTGAGTAATAACTTGAAATGAAAAGGCGCTACTCTAATTTTTGCGGGACTCAAGAGATTTCTCGTGGCGAGATTCCTCGCCTCAATAGGAGGAGAGAAAGTTAAGCCCAAAGCTAATGCCCTGAACAAAATCATCCATAAGCATTTTCTGCTACAACTATCATTGTTTGTTCTCTCCTCTCTAACTTGGACGTATCTTCGCTACCCTTGGGTTTGTCTAAGGATATATATACAAATTAATATGTCTTGAAAGGAAAACAATCTTCAAGGGTGGAATGTAGTTGTCTTGTCATATGCGCTTGATTGCTGTTATGGAAATTTCTTAAAGAGGTTACCAAGAAATCTACGAAACGAAAGTAATTGCAACTTGAGAGAGAATCGAGCCAAGATTCAAGCAACAGATGCCTTGCACCGTTGTCAATCCTTGGTTCGTCAACGGGTCAAGACGGCACGCAGGCTTCTTCAACTGTAAAAGTTGATGTGCGCTAGAACTTAATCTTTGGCACGGCACGCAGGCTTCTTCAACTGTAAAAGTTGATGTGCGCTAGAACTTAATCTTTGGCACGGCACGCAGGCTTCTTCAACTGTAAAAGTTGATGTGCGCTAGAACTTAATCTTTGGCATGATTGGGACAAGACAATGTCGTCGCTGTCTCTTTTTCATGTTAGGCACATTCTTATGGATTAATTATTGCAAAAACCTATCACGCCGTGTACAATCATTGTTAATTTTTATATAGATGAATTAGACGTATTATCCTTCTTATATTATTGGCTAGTACTGGACACGAACTTCAAAGGTACTGTAGATACCGGTGGGCTAAGTAAGCTTTGACCCATGGTGTAGAGAATTTGAAAAGTGACTGGTCACCTCTTCCACTATTTCAAACCATTGTTGCCAAACATTATGCTGTTTTCACGAACTCTATCGATGTATTGGGAGTTGTTCCATTCCCTAGCAGGTCTTCAACATGTTAGTAGATGAAGCCAAAGGCCTAGTGAATGCTTTGGGGTGTTTTTCTTGCCCAGTAGAGACCGCACCAGGAGGGCAAGTTCTCCGTTCGTGGTTTGAAATTCATTGCATCAAATTGACAGGCTTACGCAGCATGCATAGAAGAGCCAATTCATTACCTCTATAATTATATTTTGCCCTTAGACCTCCTCACCCACTACCAAATTTTCATTTTATGGATCAATGAGAGTTTTGAGGTTCTCCAACTTGAACCTTGAATTCAAGACAGTGGCTACAAAAAGAATAAGCACAATGTCCTTGTAACATTTGAGGAATTTCACAGTTATGGCTACTAATTGAAGAAGGGACTGCCTCCTTGTTTGCCAATTCAGATGAAATGAGGTGTAGAAATGGAAGGACACAATTACTTGATAGATAATCGTTGACACTCAAAATATCCATCATATCACTGAAAAACCTGCAAGAAATCCCTAAAAACTTTGGCCTAATACCATAAATATATATATATCCAACTTTAGGTTCAATCCCAATTTTATCATAATATCCTTTGTCCCCTTAAAAAATCTCTAACTTGAAATTCTCTCTCAATTCTACCTTAAATTTTCTTTTGTCCCATGAAAAAGAACTTTAAATCTAGTCTAAATCTGCATTAAACTTTTCTTTTTGTCTCATAAAAAAATGAAAACTTTTACTTGAGTCTCAAATTTGCACTCGTTAACTTTCCATCCAAAATTTCTTCTGACAATTGAAAGATGAAAAACTCTCAAGTATGAGTATTCGAGCATCCTGAGTGTGAGCTCTCCAACCATAAGAGATAAAAGACTCCCGAGCACGAAAGATAGAATATTGAGCACAAAATTGAAGACTCCCGAGCAAGATGAAAGGAAGACTTTCATAATAGTAAAGGCAATTGAAAATGGCCAACCCCTCTAGTTTTTACTCAAATTTTTATCCAACAAGATATTATTTGGACGGACATTATTTATCTCCAGCTGATGTCTTTTTTTATCTAAAATTTAGCGAAAAACTAGAGTAATGACATGGAAATGCCACATCACTAAGGGCAATTTTGGAGCGTTAACAAGGGTACATATGTGATTCAGTAAAAGTTGGTGATTTTTTAAAAGATAAAATATAAAAATAGGATAGATCTGGAATTGTACCTAAAGTTGGTAGTTTATTATGAGACAAAACAAAAGTTCAGGGTAAGAATGAGACTAAACCAAAAGTTGATGACTTTTTTTATAAGATAAGGTAGCATTGGGACTGAAGCTAAAATTGATAGTTTTTTGGGATAAGTGATGCACAAGTCTTAAAACTTATCACAAAAATTCAATTGAGTCCTAAAACTTGCAAAAAGTGCAATCAAGTCCTAAAACTTGTCATATTGTTACAATCAAGTCCTAAAGTTAACAACATCAGCCTTTTTAACAAAAATTGCTAACGTGACATTTTAAATAATTTTTTATCTTCCACGTGGTTTTTTAAATTATTTTTACTCAATTTTTTTGAAAATAGATTTACAAACTAAAAAGAAAAGTTAAAATTTAGTTTTAAAAATTTGTTAAAAAAATAAGAAGATAAAGAACTCCTCCCCTTTTGCCGCCGCCCCCGCCCCCGCCACCGCTAGAGGGGCCGACGATGGTCACCGGCCTTGGGTGTTGGTGGCCGGCCTCGCCAAGCTCGGGCGAGGGAGCCAGGGCACGCCAACCGTCACCAGGGGCGGGCGGTGGTCGCCTACCCTGGGCGAGTCATCACCGGCCCTCACGAGGGGCGGGGTCCATCGCTCCTTTACCCCAGACAATGCTTTCGTGTGGATTTGTCCATGCTAGTGCGAGGCCCAAGGAGGCAATATTGGGCTGGGATGAGGGATGGCAGTGCGTCCGCGCCTTTACCCCAGACAATGCTTTCGTGTGGCAATGGCCAATTGAGATCGCTTGTAATCGATTCTTATGTGATTGATGAACCACATGATCTAATGGCCATGTGCATTGCGTGTATCGTCATAAGTTATGATGTGCAGGGTATGGCATATCAATTAAGGTTACATGTGAACTGACTATTGATTGTTGATTGTCAAGCTTTGGTTTGTTTGTGAGATGGTGTACTAATCGGGGGACTAGGGGAAGAACTCGCTGAGATTTACATCTCACTGGTTATTAAATAACCATTTTCAGGTCCCCAGTGTGAAGAACCCGGAGCTTGAAGTCGAAGGGTCAGGAGCATAAGTTGCTTAGTAGTCCTTTGTGAGATAGACATTATGTATAAGCTTGAGGTGTTTATAAAAGAGTTTTTGATTTGAAATTGGTTGTCCTACTTTTCTATCTCATATTTGTTGTTGTTAGGGGATTAGTTAATTTGGTTCCGCATGTGCAATAAAATGAAAAGGGTTGGTGACGAGTCCTGGGAATGTCGCAAAATTCTATTGACCACCGAGGGATGTGCGCGCGTTTGAGGTTTGGGGCGTGATAGCGATGGTCGGTTATGGCCGGCAGTCGGCCAACAGTGGCCACGGTCGGTCGGAGGGTGTTGGCGGTTGGCAAGCGGCCACCCGAGGCCACATCAAGCAAGAAAACAAAAGAAAAAGAAGAAAAAATTGGCTTATTTCTAGAAATTGTTCCCAAGAACAATAAACTACCTTTTTTTTTTATTGTTTATGTTCCAAATATGTTCCCAAGAACAAAAAAAGATAGATTTTTTGTTCCTAGAACAAAAAAAAAGGAGATGTTTTTGTTGCCGCAACAAAAAAGAAGAAGATGTTTTTGTTCCTAGAGCAAAAAAAAAAACATTTTTGTTCTCCGAACAAAGTTTTACTAAACGGATTTCTGTTCTTTTTTTTTGTCCAAGGAACAGAAAAACAAAAATTGGGAGAAACAGAAATGTTACCATGCATGCCTTTATTGCCTAAAAAATATCAAACTCCACACCAAACGAGATTGCAACACAACATGGAGCCATTTATTCCAGTAGGCGACATCGTCCAAGAGCAAAGAAACATAGAAATGTAGCACTTGTTGCTTCGGCACGCATGATGCATCGACGTTGAATCTCAACCCCAGAGTACTGATGGTGGCACTGGCGGCGCGTTACCGCGACCACTGGGTCCAGAAGGTGGAACAGGTGACCCTTTGGGCAATAACCTAAAATGAAAAGGCAGAGGAGCACTGGGTCCAGAAGGCGGAACAATTGACCCCTTGGGCAATAGCCTGAAATGGAAAGGCAGAGGAGCACTGGGTCCAGAAGGTGGAACAATTGACCCTTTGGGCAATAACCTGAAATGAAAAGGCGCTCCTCTAATTTTTTTGGGACTCACGAGATTTCTTGTGGCGAGATTCCTCGCCTCAATAGGAGGAGAGAAAGTTAAGCCCAAAGCTAATGCCATGAACAAAATCATCCATAAGCATTTTTTGCTACCACTATCCATTGTTTATTCTCTCCTCTCTAACTCGGATGTATATTAGCTACCCTTGGGTTTGTCTATTGATTTATATACGAATTAATATCCCTTGAAAGGAAAACAATCTTCAAGGGTGGATTGTAGTTGCCATATAGAAACAAAATCGATTTTGTTTCTATATATGCGCACTATTGTCGTTATGGCAATTTTTTCTGGAGTATAACAAGAAATCGCCTAAAAAGTAATTGCAAATTGAGCAATTCTAGAGTTTTGAAACTCTTTTTTTTTTTTTTTTTGGTGGTGCTATTTCTACCCCTTACATAACTAAATCCACCCTATCTTCATTAAAACAAACAAAGTTGCCCTTACTTATTCAATTACAATTTAAAGTGGAGCACCCAATTTATTTACTCCAAGAAATTTTTTGGTATATTATGGATGAAACATAGTAGGTTGTTATAAGAGTAGAAGTGACTAGTTTTATTTTCTAAATAGCAAAAAGTTCAAATATGGTGAAAAAACCATAAACAAAAACAATCATGTGAAGTTCTTAGTTATGACAATTAGATTCTACTTAGAAATGAAAAAAAAATTATAAAGAAAGTAAATAACTTTGAAGCCACCACTTTAGATTGTAATTAAACTTGAGGGCAATATTGTCTTTTTAGTGAAAATGGGGGTGGATTTAGTTATATAGAGAGTGGAAATAAGGCCGCCCTTTTTTCTCCAATGTAGTTATTTTGATCAATTTTTGATGAAAATCGCCGACGTGACATCTAATCACACCCCACGTCAGTGATTTTTAACAACTAATTTGTCAGAAGGACTACATTTGAATTTCCCGCAAATATTTAGGATTAAATGGAGAAATTAAAAAGCTTAGGACCAAATTTTGATCCATATAATATCTTTGGAACTAATTGGATAATTTCCCCAGCATTAAAGATATTCTCTCATATCACAACAATATATTCTCTCATATCACAGCAATATCTACTAATCACACATCTTCTTTCCCCTCTTTTCTTTATCTGAGGGTCTATTCGTTTCACGGAAAATATCATACTTCAAGAAAATGTTTTATGAGAAGCCATTTTCCAAGAAAATGACTATATTTTTCAATATTCAACTAAAACTTGAAATTCCACTGTTTGTTATCTGATTCAGTGAGGCTTGAGCTTGTCGGGCTTGGGCTAGCTCGGCTTCGCCACCTTGCCATAGGCTGACGAGGCTTGACCTTCTTGAAATCTTGAGGCTCAAGCCTTGTCGGCCTAGGGCAAGACTCGAGCTAGCTCGTGGCTCATGGCCGATAACTAGCCAAAGCCAAGGAAGAAGATGAAAAGGAAAGAAAGAAAAGGAAAAAAGGTAAAAAACTTGATTTTTTAAAATAAAAAAGAATAAAGAATAAAAAAACATAAAAATAAAATGAAAATCTATTTGGTGAAAGAAGGTAAGGTGGAAGGAGTTATGGAAAATGTTTTCCAGTTTTGAAAGTAGAATAAAAATTTCCCTCACTTTTGACCGTTTGAAAGTGGAAAACATTTTTATTAACTAGTTCATTTTCAGTAAACCGGAAAACGTTTTCTTGGAAGTTATTTTCCATGAAACAAATGGGTAGCATTCTTTAAAGATGGTAGCAAATCAACTCACAAGATCTCAACTGACGGGACGCGTATGCAACAACTCCATCATGTTGTATCAACAAACAACCTAATCTTTTAAACGACGCATCACTGCAGATCTCATAACTTTCAGGACCAGATGGAATGGTCAGCACAAGTGCGGTAGTCGGCTTCTGCTTAAGCTCTTGAAAACTACACTCGCATTTGCTTGTCCAAATGAACTTCTCTTCCTTCCTCAATAGTCTTGTCAACAACGATGCTAACACTGAAAAACCCATATACAAACTATCTGTAATACTTTGCTAAACCCAGAAACTTCTAATCTCTGTCACTGTAGTCGGTCTTGGCCAGTTAATCATTGCTTCCATCTCGGCGGGGTGCACGAAGATTTCTTTGCGTAAAATCACGTGATCTAGGAATGCAACACGAGTCATCCAAAACTCGCATCTGTTAAGCTTATCGTAAAATCCAAAAGTACTCAAGGTCTGAAGTACCATCCTCAAATGTCTCTCTTGCCCCTTGGCACTCTTCGAACACACCAGGATAACTTCAATGAACACAATCACAACTGATTCAAGTACCCTTAAACATTCTACTCATTAGACCCAAACAAACAGCTAAGGTGTCCATCAAATCACATGGCATTATAGTGAACTCAAAATTGCTGTATTGAGTGCTAGATACTAACTTCAGTATGTCTTTCTTCCTGATCCTCAACTAATGATACCCTGACCTTCAGTTGATCTTGAGGAATATCAATGTACAAACATAACGAACTAACTTTCTTCTTCATGAATAGAATAGGTGCTCCTCAAGGTGATGCATTGGAAGATATGAATCCCCTATTCAACAATTCTTGCATTTGCACCTTCAGTTCTTTTAACTTGGATAACACCCATATTGGTTTCGTGTATACAAGAAATTGATATTTGAAAGATAAAGTAAACTCACTATGTTGTGAAATATTTGAATGATCAAATAATGAAATTAACTGTAGATAATGTTATTATACTTGGAAAGATAATATGCAATTGCTGCATAGTTTCTTTATCTTTCTTTATGAAGAGTGTTTTCTCTTATCTCGAGTTTGATTAAGTTGAATTTAGGTGCACAAGAAATAGAGCCAAAAACTGGAGTTCTAATAACGGGAGATACATGGGTGATCCAACTTTGAGAGAGTTCAAGTCCCTTGGAAATGGTTATTTAGTGATGGATTTCGTGACATGTAGGTAAAGTGAGATATTTCAATGCGAGAGAGATAGAAGGTGGCGAATGCTTGATTTATCAATTTTTTTTTTAGTTTATGATTTATTTAGTACTCAGAGGGTGAATAATTTGGTCAATCAACTTTAAAATTGGTTTGTTTTAGCCAAAAAGGGGCGAAAAATTCTCCATCAAAAAATTTCTTAACATAATATGAAGAAATTGTAAATATTTATATGAAAGTTATTTTATTTCTAGATTTCAAGTTATTTTGGTGAGGATGTTCATAAAACACACAAGATTCAAGAATCCAACTTCTAGGTCCTGATGATGGGCGATTCCCACAGTTTACTGCATCTGGGTATATTTGAGCAGTCAAATGACTTGGCATGGTTACCAAACCTTCCGTGCTGATTTTTTATATCGAAACTTTGGCCAAAGATGAATCCAACTTCTAGGTCCTGACGTTTGTTAGAAGAGCAATGTTTGTGTGAAAGCGATGTACCAAGGATCCTGAGGGCAAGTGAATATGCATTGCTTTGATTTTCATATAAAGAAAATCTCGTGGAAGGTTTTCTTTGTTGTTTGAACCCTTTTTCTAGTGTAATTTCAAGAACTCTATCACGGTAAAGTCTGATAGATCTCCATTTTGCACCAGTTCACCAATATGATGATCAATGCCCGAAGATCACGGAGGACCAAGTCACCTCCAGCCCAACCTGAATTTGTACTAAACGATATATTGTCCAGCAGCCACCCTTTCTGTTGAGAGAAAAGGGAAATAACCATTCCAATTTGATCGAATTGAAATGAAACCAGAAGATTCTCTTTTTCTTGTAGACTGCAAAATTGGTAGAATCCTTCTGATTCTGAAACACACATTGTTTCCGTTTATGTATCTCATTAATTCTTGTATTTCTTGATTTCATGCATCTTTTTAATTAATGTGTCTCCTAAATTCTTGTATCTATTTAATTCATGGTTCATCTACTGCTTATGCACATGAATTCTAAAACTCTATAAATAAATTTAAAATTCTTCATTCCAATGAGAACTGACCTACATCTCCTCTTTTCAAGTTTCTCTAAGTGTGTCAGTTTTAAGAAGTGTTCGATAGAGTCCTATTTGTATAGTACTAATACAAACAAGTTCAGGGTGTTGTAACTTGGGAGGCATAGTTCATAAAGCTACTTAACGCCGTTGACTGGAACTAATCGCCTTAAGAAGATTCGGTTAGCCGTATCTCGCATCCAATCACCATTTCTTTTGTTATCGGTTTCTCGAATGTATTAATTTTTTGGTTACAACAAACATTTCCAACTCCAAATTATTCATCCATAATCTAAAATGGTTATTGTGTTTTTTTTATTGCATCAAGTTACGTTCTGAGTTGTGACGTGATGAAGGAATTGGATGAAAAGTTCCAAATGCATATGAAAATAACTGACCCCTGAAAGAGAAAGAGATTGCATATTTCCAACTTTAAATGAACTCGAGCTCAAATTAATTTGTGTAGAATTGGCAAAAGCAATAGTCAACGGGCGCCAATTCCTGGACGGAAAACATTACTACAAAGAAAAAACAGGATGATTGAAGTGACATTATCTATGAAGGGAAGAGGGGGAATATGGGTGCGTATAGAATCAATTCATTCAAAAACCGACTTGGATTTTGGAGCCTACGAAGGGGGAATAGCTTAGTAGAATGGATCAAAGCCAATTTAGTGGAAATTTAATCACTTTGCAAAAGGGAATATTCAATAACATTTTACATATTCTATGTAATATCATTTCACTAATAGTAAAAAAAAAAAAAAAAAAAGACATTATGTTATATGGTATAAAATTGAAAAGTTTCTTTTTCATCACTAAAATCTTATAACAATGGGAAAATTACCAAAATAGTCTTAAGTCTTTTGCAAATTGCATAGTTCAGTTTTAAACTCTTTTTTTGGCTAATTATGTCATAAACATTTTATAATTATGCCAATTCAATCTATTTGACTAATTTTGGAAGGTTTGGTGCCGGCCTTAAGCTAATGCTAATGTGGCCAATTTTTTTAATAATATATTTTTTTTCCTTTTCCCTCCCTCCCTCCCTCTCTCTCTCCCCTTCTTTTTTTCTTCCTCTAGCTAGCAGCCGGCAATGAGCATTGGCAAGTTTAGCCTTGACCGCTACTAATGAGGGCAAGCCTCACCTAACGATGGCAAGGCTGCCCTCACCATGGCTGGGTGAGGCCTTGCCTAGCCATGGAGAGGCCACAAACTACTTGTGGTTGGTGAGGCTAGCCCAAGCCAAAAGTCGCGCGAGATCGAGCCCTTCGACTTCGCAACCTTTAGCAAGGCATGACCTCACCGAATCTAGCAAGGTCAAGCATCACCATGGATAGCAAGTGCAAGCCTTGCCCAACACAGCCATTGCTAAAGGCCGTGCGAGGTCACAACCTTCAACCTCGTGGCTTCCAATGAGGTTAGACCTCACTAGCCTAGTAAGTAGCCTAGGTGAGGTCACCTAACCATGGGTAGGCTTCCTTGAGGCCGACGAGGGGACCTCGTTGACCTTGCCTCTGGCCATATGCTGCCAACAACTAGATAGAGAAAGAAGAAGGAAGTGGAGAAAAAAAGAAAGAGAAAAAAAGTAAAAAAAATAAAAAAAATTGAAAAAGTAAAATATTATTTAAGAATTGTCTACATCAATATCGGTTGATGTCCACGTTAGTGCTGCCTGGCCAAACATGATTGGATGAACTGAATTGGCACAATTGTTAAAGGTTTATAATTGAATTGACAAAAAACAAAAAAATATTAATGATTGAATTGGAAAAAGTGTAATAAATTTAGGATTATTTCGGCAATTTTTCCTATAACAATTTATCTATTTTTTTGTCCCTCTTATCTCAAAATCTCCCTTTCTTGGTTAACATTTTATTAATTTCATTAGTCTACTATATATATCAAATCTCTTCCTTTACAATATCAAAGAATTTATCCTTTTTCCTTATTATATTCTGAAAATACTTTTATACAAAACATGTAAGATGTTAGATGTATAAATAGAAAAAAAAATTTAAAATATTATACACAATGAGGAATCTTGATATTTTTTTGTAAACAATTCATGAATGATATTAATTTTTTTCTATCCAAAATAACGATAAAAAAAAAATGTTCTTACTTTGTGTAGTGTTTTAATTAAATTAAATTTCATCTGCTTAAGAATTTATTTATAAATATAATCGAAAATGTGAAATGGAACTAGAATTTTGGGAAATTTCTCCTTTCAAAAAAATAATTTTTTATGGAAGTAATATCTAACAATGAAAAAAAAAAATGATGGTGCCTTCACTATACATGGAAAATCCACGACAAACAAACCCTAAACATATTAATTTTTTAATTATGGTAAGTAGATCCTATATAATTATAGAAAAACTATAAAAAAGTAAAGTAAATATATCTGGGACTACCGATTTACATTGCAATTAAATGATAGACATTACTTTTGTGTTTTTGGTAGAAATTGAATGTATTTAGTTGTATAGGAGTTAGAAATGACACTGCCTTTTTCTCTTTTTTCTTTTTCCATTACATACTCACAACTTGGACAAAATTTCTGAAGTGTCTATTAAATATACTCTTCTTCCATCTCTCATCCCTTTCTTTCTGGTAAAACAACCTCCAGAGTGGGCCTCTCCTCTCCACCAATGTCCAAATAGGACAGCATTCTCTTATTCGAATATCTCAATCTACTTATCAAAACTGCATCTTCATAATATTTCGCAAGCAATTTGCGGTGAAAGTAATTTCCAGATTTTTCATTGTCAATGGCCATCAACAATAGGCAAATTACAAGGAGCAATCTAAGTAAGCTCTCACCTCATCTCCAAGCACAACAATCACCGACTAAGTCCACCACGTTTTGGAAGCCAATGAAGCAAGTCGATCCTCGAGAGCCAATTCAGCATCTTGGAATTGTAATTAAGCTTGCCTACATTTCTCAATTCATTGCTCTCGATTTCTTTGTCGATGCCGACTCTGATGAGGATGTGTCAGGGGACATGGAGGAAGTTGGTTAGAGGCTGGTAGTCGGCCAATGTGCGCAGGAAGAAGAAATAAAAGAAATGGCTCTAGATCAAAATACCCCCGCAATGCCACGAAAAGTCGTAAGTGCTTGCCTACAAAGATTTAGTTGATGAGTGAGTTCGTGGCCTCATTTGAAATTAAGTTGGCTACTTTGAGGTTATAATTTGAGACAAGTTCCACTTTTAGTTATCTTTTAAAAAATCGGGACACCTTGAAATTTTTCAAAATTTAAAGTGGTTAATATTCACATATTTTTTATAATTTTTAGAGTTAGTCGAGGTTTCTTTTGAACTAATTATTGGTAAATAGTAATATGCACAGGAAGATTCACTTCCTCTTAAGAGAATGAAGTGCATCTTATATGTTCTTATTAGAAGCAATCCTAACTCCAATAATTGTAAAGAATCCATATTTTGACTCTCCATTCGACTTTGGCTCGAATCTTGTCTAATACATGAGATTAGTTGAGTATATAATGGATCCAACAAATATGCCTATTTCAAGCGGGTTTCTTGTTATAAAAATGAGAACCCGTACATGCCATATTCTAATACAAAACATAAAGAAATACTTGCTTCATGGTCCACCCCCACCCAACTAGAACCACAAGTCATCGTTATATCGAAAGACCACGTGAAGATCAAAAGCAGCAGCAAATCTTTCAAAATCAGATTACTTAGGGTGCACATGGTAACGCTTCTTGGCCAGGAAACAAATTTTTTTTATTTTAGAAATAGTCTTTTTCTATTTTTATTCAAGGGAATGATTTTTGAGTAAAATAAGGTGTTTAATAACTACACAAAATTTCTATTCTTGAAATTGAAAAGAATAGAAATGTGTTTATTTTTTATTTTTCGTATTTAATTGTTTTTTATTCTTGCTTGTGGACTGCTGACCGCTGCTCGCCGCTCGTCAGCCGCAATGGCGGTCGAGGGGCAATGACGATGAGCGAGCGGTGATCCTATGGCGGCGGCCGATGACAATGGCGGTCGGTGGTGGTTATTGGAGGTTGGGGGTGGCCGGTGAGCTATGGGCGGTAGCGACAACAATCAGACGGCGGACGGATCAATCTCTATACCCTTACTACTAACCATAAACCCTAACAACTTCCCAGATTTTGCTCCAAAAACGGAGGTTATCTGTGATATCCCGATTTTCCAATTCTATTTTCAATAAATTTAGACAGGCATTTTGTTGGCACACATATAGTTCTTTTCCTTGAGTTGGCCACTCATGCGAAAACTAGTCTATCAAGCGAAGCCCTTAAGAGATTATAATGCATCAAACTTGAGAATTTGACCAGGAAGCAACCTTTCGACCGAGCTAATCTGCAAGGGTCATTACGGCATAATTAAAAATCGATTAGAGATCAGAGATATGTTGACTTGATAAAGGCATGTGATCAAGTGTGGGTGATTCCACCAGATCGCACAATTGTTGTCGATCGACACTAGATTGGCTTTTCTGTTGATTTGGTACCTTGTGTCCGTATTTGAAACCTTGAGATTACCCCGATAACCGAGAGTCACCAATGTCTCAAAGATGTACATTGTGGCTTGACTTGATCAACCACCGGTCAAATGCATGAAAATTTCTAAAAGCTACCAAGTAGATCATGACGTTCTAGTATCATGCCAGAGTGCAATTAACCGTGAAATTGAAATCAAATTCAAAAATTGAGAAGTCCTAGTGTGTCACGAATCATTTTAAGAACATTGACTCATCTTCGGAAGATTTTTCATGCAAGCTAAATTTTCAGCGAAGAATCAGCATATGGTTAATTTGGTTCGGGAAATTGGTAGGCCCGCTTTTCATCATGCTTTTGGGACTCAAGATGATTCTATGGTTAGGTAAAATTATGAATTGAAGTGTGGTGACATTGGATAAATTTTATGGACTTCAATTTGGCTTAATTGAAATTGGATTGAATAAAATGTGTTGTACAAGATTTTGGAGAATTCATGCCACTGCGGAAAAAGAAATTGCACCAATTAGAATAAGATTGTGGGAAGTTGGAGATAGTGGAGTGTGACATCATCAAGTGATGTAATGGTGGGGCTTGAGTGTCTAGGATTTTGACAAGTGGAGGGTGTACAATTGCCCCCAAAAAGGTGGGATTTCTCTTCAACCCATCTCCATCATCTTCAAGCTTGGCTTCTTGGAATTTGGAAAGAGGAGAGAGAGAGAAAGGATTCGATCGGAAGCCAGCCCTAATGCCCCCATCGTGCGCCTCCTTTGCCGCTCGCCGTTCATCGCCATCGCGATCGTCGTTCCTCCGCGTGCGCACCTCGCCAGACAACCTTCGCATGATCTCCGCTTGAGCTCCAGCCACTGTCTCTCCTCCATCTGGTCGCTGCTCCTCGTCACCAGCTACCACCGTTCAGTTCCCTGAGCAATCGAGGTTGCCGTCGCTCGCCACCGGTGCTGCTTCTCCTTCGGCCGCTCACCGGCCAGCTCCCCGCTCGTTAACTATTGCTCCACCTTCGTCCGCCATCCAGCATCGTCATCTGTCACCCAACAGCAGTTTGCCGTCGCCTTGGGTCGCCGGAATACCCACTGGAGCCGCCGTCTGCACCACCCGGGCTGCCGCCGCCCTTCTCCACCGGTTTGGTGCCCAACTAGCCGCCGTTTGGCCCTCCTCCTCCCATGACCAGCAGCTAGAAGTTCCAGTGAAGATCCGAATCTTCTAGGCCCATTTTAGGCACCTTCCGGTCTTCTTTTGGTGCCGGCCCAAGGAGGTTTTCCGATCGCCTCGCCGTTGTCTTCGCCCGAGACTCATCAGAAAGCGATTTCAATGAGTTTAGCTCCTAAACCTTGATTAGATGGTTAATGATGCTTTAGGTGTGCTTAGTTTATGTTAAGTGTTATTAGGTAGTTAGTTTAATTTTTTTAGGAGTAGACTAGATTAAGGTGATATTTAGTTTAAAGTATGTTTAATTAAGGCTAAGTAGGTTTATTGTTAGAATAAGCCTTGATTTGACTTTAATGAAGTATTTTTGGATTAACTAAATATTTCGAAATTATTTAATAATTTAATAATATATTATTATTCGAAATTATTAAAATATTATTATTTAATTAATTTTCGGAATAAATTTAATTATTTAATAAATTTCAAAAATTATTTTGGGACATTATATTGTCAAAATTTTGTGCTAATTGCAGTGGTGCTTTTCGTTTATTTATTTGAGTGCCAGTTTATGAGAATTGAGTAAATTAGTGGTTATGAGAGAATTATCCTAAAATTTGAGAATGTCGATGTTTTATGGGAAAATAACTGTGAAAGGTTGTGAGTGGACTTAGAAAACCACCGAAGTATGGTTGTGCCAATAGGGGCGAAATTTACCACCGAATTTGGAATCGGTCGTGCCAAGTGGGGCCATGATGCCATTAAATCTAAACTTGCCGAGTCGGGCCGTGATCTACCACCTATTAAAGGTCATGCTGAGTGGGGTTATGATTCCACTACAATGTGATGACCTCGATGACATGTAGTCGACTGAGTTGATTGATCTTTGAGCCGATCCGAGTAATTGAATTGTTTGAATTTTATTACTGTATATGCTTGAGTAATATGAACTGTGCTAACTTGCAGGAAAGAACTGAGGAAAAGGTAAGTCTCACAGTTTGTGATGGAGTGCCTAGGCCATCCTCGAGTGTATTTTCTTTCTAATAGGGGTTTAGGGTCCTTAGATGGCGGTCGTGGAGGACTCGAAGCCAAGGAATTGGCGAACGTGTTTGACTAGTTGGTCGTAGGACAATTCCCTTTTTGTTGAGCCGGTCTATTTTGTAGACAACCTTGTGTTGTATATAAACATGTGTGTTTATAAGAAAGCTTGTTTGGTTGTTATTGATTGCCTGCTTTTCTTTTTTTGGCATTTCATTGTTAGGGGTTTTATAATACGTTCCGCATGCGTATAATAAATGAATGGGGTCGGCGACACTACTTGGGAATGTCGTATTTGAATGACCATGGTGGGATGTTGGCGCGCTCAAGGTTTGAGGCATGACAATATCCTTGAAGATTTTGAACCGCTTCACCTTCTCGCCTAGGCATTGTAAGGCTTGTTGTGCTTCATGAGACACGACTTGTAGAGGTGAGAATGGTCGCCGTTGATGGGGCGACGGTAGGTGACGGCCGACGGTCGGCCGATAGTGTCCATGCTTGGCCGGAGGTGGCCGGTGGTTGGCAAGCGGCCACCCAAGGCTGCGGCAAGCAAGAAAAACAAAAGAAAAAAAAAAGAAAAAATTAACTTATTTCTAAAACTTGGTCTCGGGAACAATAGACTACTTTTTTTTTTTTTAAATTTCTTGTTTCTATTCCAAATCTATTCCCGCGAACAAGAAAAGACTTTTTGTTCCTAGAACAAAAGTTTTACCATCGGATTTTGTTCTTTTTTTATTCCGGGGAACAAAATAATAAAAATTGAGAGAAATAGAAACGTTACCATGCATGCCCTTATTGCCTAAAAAATTATCAAACTACACACCAAACGAGATTTTAACACAACATGGAACTATTTATTCCAGCAAGCGACATTGTCCAAGAGCAAAGAAACATAGAAATGCATCGCTTGTTGCTTCAGCACACATGACGCATCGATGTTGAATCTCAACCCCGAAGTACTAGTGGTGGCGGTGGCAACGAGTTACCGCGACCACTAGGTCCAGAAGGTGGAACAATTGACCCTTTGGACAATAACCTAAAATGAAATGGTGGAGCACTGGGTCCAGAAGGTGGAACAATTGACCCTTTGGACAATAACCTAAAATGAAATGGTGGAGCACTAGGTCCGGAAGGTGGAACAATTGACCCTTTGAGCAATAACCTGAAATGAAAAGGCGCTCCTCTAATTTTTGCGGGACTCGCGAGATTTCTCGTGGCGAGATTCCTCGCCTCAATAGGAGGAGAGAAAGTTAAGCCCAAAGCTAATGCCATGAACAAAATCATCCATAAGCATTTTCTGCTACCACTATCCATTGTTCGTTCTCTCCTCTCTAACCTGGACGTGTCTTCGCTACCCTTGGGTTTGTCTAATGATATATATACAAATTAATATGTCTTGAAAGGAAAACAATCTTCAAGGGTGGAATGTAGTTGTCTTGTCATATGCGCTTGATTGCTGTTATGGAAATTTCTTAAAGAGGTTACCAAGAAATCTACGAAACAAAAGTAATTGCAACTTGAGCAATTCTAGAGTTTTGGCAATTTTTTTTTTCCATTTTACTTAGCAACAACAAATGGGAAATTTATCTAATCGGTCCTAAACTTATTATATGAATGCTAATTCAATCTTAAACTTTTCAATTTAGAAAATGAAGTCATTTTCTTTACCTAAACTTTTAATATAATCATTATGATCAATTGTCAATAGAAATCGTTGATGTGCCACTTCAATCATGTTTGGTCGTTTGATGTGACACTCCTCCACAGTAACGATTTCCAGCAACTAAAGGTACACATGATAACCATTTTGTGCCTAACTAGAATTATCTTTTTTGTTCCCAAGAATAGGTTTGAACAAAAATCTATTTGATAACACAATTTCAATTGTCTATTTTTAGAACAAATTTTTAGTCTAGAAATATGTTTGAAATAAAAATAATTCAGGAACGATCTCCTAATGATCGATGTGCAATTTATTTTGTTCTCCCCTTTGCTATCGAGGAGCCTGTCGAGATCAATTCCTTGTTTATGCCCTCTTGCCCTAATGATACTCCAGCCCTCGTCATATCGGGTTGCTACAATAGATTGAAAAAGAAGTATACGATCTCACCTAATTTTTAGATGTGTCCCAAATGACTTCAAACCAACTTGAAAACAAGCATCACAAGAACATATAAAAAGCCATTTTAGTTTCGTGGTGCAGCATGTCACTGCATAGTCATGTCGAAGTTGTTTCTACTAAATAAGCTTGGTTTAGTCGAGTATTAGTTGAGGTAGTTCTGTGATATTTATCGGAAAGAAAAAGTCATGTTTAGAATATATTCAGTGCAGAAAACTGAATTGGGCATTAAGTATCTTTTCAGGTCATTTGAAATTACCTAATCAAGGTTTTTCGAAAAAACCTATCAGCTAATCATTTGTAAAATGATTGGAGAATTGATGCACAATATGTATCTCACCCAATGGAAGGTGAGAGATAATACGTACACCAAAGGATAAAATGGCAAGGCCGAGATGGGTTGAAACCGACAACGTTTCTGAACTCAGTTAATTTTTTTTTTTTTAATTTTTTAGCTCAGTTAATTAAGCCGGAAGCAAAGCACCCCAAGGTCTCTTATCCAAGATTATCCAGGCCCCCGCAGCCACACGGGTCGAATCACCGTACCCACGGGGGAGCCACGTGGACAGTCCTCTCCCCCGGGATGAGCCCTCGCGCCACTGCCGCCCAATGCGTAGATTTCGAACCGTCTCAAATCCTTTCTCTCTCCCCTTTCTCTCTCTACATCTCTGAGTTGGCTCGCCGAGCACGGCCTCCCATCCCGGTCCAAAGGCTCGCGCGCGCCATGTGAGTCCCTGCCTTCTACCGGTGGCTCGCCGATCGGTGCCAACTCAATTGCATTACGCGATAATTCAAAGAACCAAAACAAGTTGTAAGTATAACATCCTTTCCCATTTCCTCACCTTGTCATTACTCTATGTGGTCAAATATAAATGACGTAAGCGAAAGACCGAGAAAGAACCCTCAACAAAAGAGAGAGAATCGTGCCAAGATTCCAAGCAGCAGATGCCTTGCACCGCTGTCAATCCTTGGTTCTTCAACGGGTCAAGACGGCACGCAGGCTTCTTCAACTGTAAAAGTTGATGTGCGCTAGAACTTAATCTTTGGCATGATTCGGACAAGACAATGTCGTCGCTGTCTCTTTTTCATGTTAGGCACATTCTTATGGAGTAAATTATTGCAAAAACCTATCACGCCGTGTACAATCATTGTTAATTTTTATATAGATGAATTAGACGTATTATCTTTCTTATATTATTGGCTAGTACTGGACACGAACTCCAAAGGTACTGTAGATACCGGTGGGCTAAGTAAGCTTTGACCCATGGTGTAGAGAATTTGAAAAGTGACGGGTCACCTCTTCCACTATTTCAAACCATTGTTGCCAAACATTATGCTGTTTTCACGAACTCTATCGATGTATTGGGAGTTGTTCCATTCCCTAGCAGGTCTTCAACATGTTAGTAGATGAAGCCAAAGGCCTAGTGAATGCTTTGGGGTGTTTTTCTTGCCCAGTAGAGACCGCACCAGGAGGGCAAGTTCTCCCATTCGTGGATTGAAATTCATTGCATCAAATTGACAGGCTTATGCAGTAGGCATAGAAGAGCCAATTCATTACCTCTATAATTATATTTTGCCCTTAGACCTCCTCACCCACTACCAAATTTTCATTTTATGGATCAATGAGAGTTTTGAGGCTCTCCAACTTGAACCTTGAATTCAAGACAATGGCTATAAAAAGAATAAGCACAATGTCCTTGTAACATTTGAGGAATTTCACAGTTATGGCTACTAATTGAAGAAGGGACTGCCTCCTTGTTTGCCAGTTCAGCTAAAATGAGGTGTAGAAATGGAAGGACACAATTACTTGATAGATAATCGTTGACACTCAAAATATCCATCATATCACTGAAAAACCTGCAAGAAATCCCTAAAAACTTTGGCCTAATACCATATATATATCCAACTTTAGGTTCAACCCAATTTTATCATAATATCCTATGTCCCCTTAAAAAATCTCTAACTTGAAATTCTCTCTCAATTCTACCTTAAATTTTCTTTTGTCTCATAAAAAAATGAAAACTTTTACTTGAGTCTCAAATTTGCACTCGTTAACTTTCCATCCAAAATTTCTTCTGACAATTGAAAGATGAAAAACTCTCAAGTATGAGTATTCGAGCATCCTGAGTGTGAGCTCTCCAACCATAAGAGATAAAAGACTCCCGAGCACAAAAGATAGAATATTGAGCACAAAATTGAAGACTCCTGAGCAAGATGAAAGGAAGACTTTCCTAATAGTAAAAGCAATTGAAAATGGCCAACCCCTATTTGCTCTAGTTTTTACTCAAATGTAATATCCAAGAAGATATTATTTGGACGGACATTATTTATCTCCAATTGATGTCTTTTTTTATTGAAAACTTAGGGAAAAACTAGAGTAATGACATGGAAATGCCACATAACTAAGGGCAATTTTGGAGCGTTAACAAGGGTACATATGTGATTCAGTAAAAGTTGGTAATTTTCTAAAAGATAAAATATAAAAAGAGGATAGATCTGGAATTGTACCTAAAGTTGGTAGTTTATTATGAGACAAAACAAAAGTTCAGGGTAAGAATGAGACTAAACCAAAAGTTGATGACTTTTTTTATAAGATAAGGTAGCATTGGGACTGAAGCTAAAATTGATAGTTTTTTGGGATAAGTGATGCACAAGTCTTAAAACTTATCACAAAAATTCAATTGAGTCCTAAAACTTGCAAAAAGTGCAATCAAGTCCTAAAACTTGTCATATTGTTACAATCAAGTCCTAAAGTTAACAACATCAGCCTTTTTAACAAAAATTGCGAACGTGACATTTTAAATAATTTCTTATCTTCCACATGGTTTTTTAAATTATTTTTACTCAATTTTTTTTTAAAATAGATTTACAAACTAAAAAGAAAAGTTAAAATTTAGTTTTAAAAATTTGTTAAAAAAAGAAGAAGATAAAGCAACTCCTCCCCTTTTGCCGCCGCCCCTGCCCCCGCCGCCGATTGCTAGAGGGGCCGACGACGGTCACCGGCCTTGGGTGTTGGTGGCCGGGCCTCGCCAAGCTCGGGCGAGGGAGCCAGGGCACGCCAACCGTCACCAAGGGCGGGCGGTGGTCGCCTACCCTAGGAAGTCATCACCGGCCCTCACGAGGGTCGGGGTCCATCGCTCCTTTACCCCAGACAATGCTTTCGTGTGGATTCGTCCACGCTACTGCGAGGCCCAAGGAGGCAATATTGGGCTGGGATGAGGGATGGCAGTGCGTCCGCACCTTTACCCCAGACAATGCTTTCGTGTGGCAATGGCCAATTGAGATCGCTTGTAATCCGATTCGTATGTGATTGATGAACCACATCATCTAATGGCCATGTGCATTGCGTGTATCGTGATGAGTTATGATGTGCAGGGTATGGCATACTAGTTAAGGTTACATGTGAACCGACTATTGATTGTTGATTGTCAAGCTTTGGTTTGTTTGTGAGATGGTTCTAAAGAGATACCCGAGTTGAGTTGGTGTACTAATCGGGGGACTAGGGGAAGAACTCGCTGAGATTTACATCTCACTGGTTATTGAATAACCATTTTCAGGTCCCCAGTGTGAAGAACCCGGAGCTTGAAGTGGAAGGGTCAAGAGCATAAATGGCTTAGTAGTCCTTTGTGAGATAGACATTATGTATAAGCTTGAGGTGTTTATGAAAGTGTATTTGATTTGAAACTGGTTCTCCTACTTTTCTATCTCATATTTGTTGTTGTTAGGGGATTAGTTAATTTGTTTCCGCATGTGCAATAAAATGAAAAGGGTTGGCAACGAGTCCTGGGAATGTCGCAAAATTCTATTGACCACCGAGGGATGTGCGCGCGTTTGAGGTTTAGGGCGTGATAGCGATGGTCGGTGATGGCCGACAGTCGGCCAACAGTGGCCGCGGTTGGTCGGACGGTGTTGGCGGTTGGCAAGCGGCCACCCAAGGCCACATCAAGCAAGAAAAACAAAAGAAAAAAGAAGAAAAAATTGGCTTATTTCTAGAAATTGTTCCCGAGAACAATAAACTGCCTTTTTTTTTTTTGCTTCTTTATGTTCCAAATATGTTCCCAAGAACAAAAAAAGATAGATTTTTTGTTCCCGCAACAAAAAAAATTTTTTGGTCTCGAAACAAAAAAATAGATGTTTTTGTTCCTAGAGCAAAAAAAAATATTTTTTTGTTCTCGGAACAAAGTTTTAATAAACGGATTTCTGTTCTTTTTTTTGTCCAAGGAACAAAAAAACAAAAATTTGGAGAAACGGAAATGTTACCATGCATGCCTTTATTGCCTAAAAAATATCAAACTCCACACCAAACGAGATTGCAACACAACATGGAGCCATTTATTCCAGGAGGCAACATCGTCCAAGAGCAAAGAAACATAGAAATGTAGCGCTTGTTGCTTCGGCACGCGTGATGCATCGATCTTGAATCTCAACCCCAGAGTACTGATGGTGGCACTGGCGGCGCGTTACCGCGACCACTGGGTCCAGAAGGTGGAACAGGTGACCCTTTGGGCAATAACCTAAAATGAAAAGGCGGAGGAGCACTGGGTCCAGAAGGCGGAACAATTGACCCCTTGGGCAATAGCCTGAAATGGAAAGGCGAGGAGCACCTAGGTCCGAAGGTGGAACAATTGACCCTTTGGGCAATAACCTGAAATGAAAAGGCGCTCCTCTAATTTTTTTGGGACTCACGAGATTTCTTGTGGCGAGATTCCTCGCCTCAATAGGAGGAGAGAAAGTTATGCCCAAAGCTAATGCCATGAACAAAATCATCCATAAGCATATTTTGCTACCACTATCCATTGTTTATTCTCTCCTCTCTAACTCGGACGTATATTAGCTACCTTGGGTTTGTCTATTGATTTATATACGAATTAATATCTCTTGAAAGGAAAACAATCTTCAAGGGTGGATTGTAGTTGCCATATAGAAACAAAATCGATTTTGTTTCTATATATGCGCACTATTATCGTTATGGCAATTTTTTCTGGAGTATAACAAGAAATCACCAAAAAAGTAATTGCAAATTGAGCAATTCTAGAGTTTTCAAACTCTTTTTTTTTTTTTTTTTTTTTTTTTTTTTTTTTTGGTGGTGCTATTTCTACCCCTTACATAACTAAATCCACCCTATCTTCATTAAAACAAACAAAGTTGCCCTTACTTATTCAATTACAATTTAAAGTGGAGCACCCAATTTATTTACTCCAAGAAATTTTTTGATATATTATGGATGAAACATAGTAGGTTGTTATAAGAGTAGAAGTGACTAGTTTTATTTTCTAAATAGCAAAAAGTTCAAATATGGTGAAAAAAGCATAAACAAAAACAAGCATGTGAAGTTCTTAGTTATGACAATTAGATTCTACTTAGAAATGAAAAAAAAATTATAAAGTAAATAACTTTGAAGCCACCACTTTAGATTGTAATTAAACTTGAGGGCAAAATTGTCTTTTTAGTTAAAATGGGGGTGGATTTAGTTATATAGAGAGTGGAAATAACACCGCCCTTTTTTCTCCAATGTAGTTATTTTGATCAATTTTCGATGAAAATCGCCGACGTGACATCTAATCACACCCCACGTCAGTGATTTTTAACAACTAATTTGTCAGAAGGACTACATTTGAATTTCCCGCAAATATTTAGGATTAAATGGAGAAATTAAAAAGCTTAAGACCAAATTTTGATCCATATAATATCTTTGGAACTAATTGGATAATTTCCCCAGCATTAAAGATATTCTCTCATATGACAGCAATATCTACTAATCACACATCTTCTTTCCCCTCTTTTCTTTATCTGAGGGTCTATTCGTTTCACGGAAAATATCATACTTCAAGAAAATGTTTTCAGAGAAGCCATTTTCCAAGAAAATGACTATATTTTTCAATATTCAACTAAAACTTGAAATTCCACTGTTTGTTATCTTATTATTATTTTTAAAATCGATTCGGTGAGGCTTGAGCTTGTCGGGCTTGGGCTAGCTCGGCTTCACCACCTTGCCAT
The DNA here is from genome assembly GCA_017140615.1 of Eucalyptus cladocalyx. Classification (NCBI taxonomy): domain Eukaryota; kingdom Viridiplantae; phylum Streptophyta; class Magnoliopsida; order Myrtales; family Myrtaceae; genus Eucalyptus; species Eucalyptus cladocalyx. The sequence continues at coordinate 21,114,656 of CM029516.1, forward strand.
AGGCTGACGAGGCTTGACCTTATTGAAACTTGAGGCTCAAGCCTTGTCGACCTAGGGCAAGGCTCGAGCTAGCTCGTGGCTCGTGGCCGATAACTAGCCAAAGCCAAGGAAGAAGATGAAAAGGAAAGAAGGTAAAAAAACTTGATTTTTTTTAAAATAAAAAAGACTAAAGAATAAAAAAAACATAAAAATAAAATGAAAATCTATTTGGTGAAAGAAGGTAAGCTGGAAGGAGTTATGGAAAATGTTTTCCAGTTTTGAAAGTAGAATAAAAATTTCCCTCACTTTTGACTCTGTTTTTTTCCAGTAATGGGAAACATTTTTATTAACTAGTTCATTTTCAGTAAACCGGAAAACGTTTTCTTGGAAGTTATTTTCCATGAAACAAACGGATAGCATATTTACATTTTCTTTAAAGATGGTAGCAAATGTGTAGACCCATATTGGTTTGGTGTATACAAGAAATTGATATTTGAAAGATAAAGTAAACTCACTATGTTGTGAAATATTTGAATGATCAAATAATGAAATTAACTGTAGATAATGTTATTATACTTGGAAAGATAATATGCAATTGCTGCATAGTTTCTTTATCTTTCTTTACGAAGAGTGTTTTCTCTTATCTCGAGTTTGATTAAGTTGAATTTAGGTGCACAAGAAATAGAGCCAAAAACCGGAGTTCTAATAACAGGAGATACATGGGTGATCCAACTTCGAGAGAGTTCAAGTCCCTTGGAAATGGTTATTCAATGATGGATTTCGTGACCTGTAGGTAAAGTGAGATATTTGAATGCGAGAGAGATAGAAGGTGGCGAATGCTGGATTTATCAAAAAAAAATTTAGTTTATGATTTATTTAGTACTCATAGGGTGAATAATTTGGTCAATCAACTTTAAAATTGGTTTGTTTTAGCCAAAAAGGGGTGAAAAAATCTCCATCAAAAAATTTCTTGATATAATATGAAGAAATTGTAAATATTTATATGAAAGTTATTTTATTTCTATATTTCAAGTTATTTTGGTGAGGATGTTCATAAAACACAAAAGATTCAAGTTTCTAAAGTGAAATATATGAAAGATAGAATAAAATAGGACCTTTACGCCTCTGATGATGGGCGATTCCCACAGTTTACTGCATCTGGGTATATTTGAGCAGTCAAATGACTTGGCATCTGGGTGTATTTGAGCAGTCAAATGTAGGGGTGTGCATGGTCCGGGCGGGCGGTTCCCGACCTAGAACCGGGAACGGCCCGCTAAGGACCGGTTCCGAAAAATCGAAACCGAGATCCACCCGTTTGTTGCGTGGATCCCCCCGGGAACCGGACCGCTGGTCCAGTCCGGTTCCCGGGTGGATCCATGAAACCGATTTTGACGCCAAAAATTCTAGTTTTCAACAGCGAAACAATTTTGGTTTCCAAGACTTGGAATCATCACTCCAGCCCATTCCTTTCCCCGTCATTTCCCGATTCCATTCCATTCCACCGTGCCAAACTGAACATAATAGTTGACCAAAAAGCCTCTCGTGATCAGTGGCCACAGGCTCAAAACCCCCCAAAATCTTCTAGAGTTGGAACTCAAAACTAAACAGAGACCAAGCCAAAGCGATGCGATAAAACTAAAGAACGGACCTTGATGTGAAGCGTGCCTCCGCCTAACTTCCTCCTGATGTTGCTGTGGAACTCCAACCAAGCGGTGTTTTCATTGAAGCAAAGCTCCTTTCGACGCTAGAGAGCCGCTAGAGGGAGAAGCAAATCAACAGGGTACTACAATTGCAAGTGTTTCATTACTATACAAGGCCGTAAACAATTAAATCACCTGCACAAATGCGAAGGGGCGGACAGGAGTGGCAGAGGAGCAACAGTGGCGGTGCCGGCGTCGAGGCTCAAGGAGGAATCAAAGACGAAGGGAGTTGGGACTAAGCGTCGGCGAGGGGGGCGGACAGCAGAGGCGGAGGAGCAGCGGTTGTGGTGAGTGGCAACCGGCGCGAGGGGGCGAATTGTGGCGGAGGAGGAGCAGCAGTGGCAACGTGGATGCTTGGTGACGAATCGAACTCGAGCTCAAATTAATTTGTGTAGAATTGGCAAAAGCAATAGTCAACGGGCGCCAATTCCTGGACGGAAAACATTACTACAAAGAAAAAACAGGATGATTGAAGTGACATTATCTATGAAGGGAAGAGGCGGAATATGGGTGCGTATAGAATCAATTCATTCAAAAACCGACTTGGATTTTGGAGCCTACGAAGGGGAATAGCTTAGTAGAATGGATCAAAGCCAATTTAGTGAAAATTTAATCACTTTGCAAAAGGGAATATTCAATAACATTTTACATATTCTATGTAATATCATTTCACTAATAGTAAAAAAAGAAAAAGAAAAAAGACATTATGTTATATGGTATAAAATTGAAAAGTTTCTTTTTCATCACTAAAATCTTATAACAATGGGAAAATTACCAAAATAGTCTTCAATCTTTTGCAAATTTCATAGTTCAGTTTTAAACTATTTTTTTGGCTAATTATGTCATAAACATTTTATAATTATGCCAATTCAATCTATTTGACTAATTTTGGAAGGTTTGGTGCCGGCCTTAAGCTAATGCTAATGTGGCCAATTTTTTTAATAATATTTTTTTTTTTCCGTTTCCCTCCCTCCTCCCTCTCTCTCTCCCCTTCTTTTTTCTTCCTCTAGCTAGCAGCCGACAATGAGCATTGGCAAGTTTAGCCTTGACCGCTACTAATGAGGGCAAGCCTCACCTAACGATGGCAAGGCTGCCCTCACCATGGCTGGGTGAGGCCTTGCCTAGCCATGGAGAGGCCACAAACTACTTGTGGTTGGTAAGGCTAGCCCAAGCCAAAAGTCGCACGAGATCGAGCCCTTCGACTTCGAGACCTTTAGCAAGGCATGACCTCACCGAATCTAGCAAGGTCAAGCATCACCATGGATAGCAAGTGCAAGCCTTGCCTAACACAGCCATTGCTAAAGGCCGTGCGAGGTCACAACCTTCAACCTCGTGGCTTCCAATGAGGTTAGACCTCACCAGCCTAGTAAGTAGCCTGGGTGAGGTCACCCGACCATGGGTAGGCTTCCTTGAGGCCGACGAGGGGACCTCGTCGACCTTACCACTTGCCATATGCTGCCAACAACTAGATAGAGAAAGAAGAAGGAAGTGGAGAAAAAAAGAAAGAGAAAAAAATAAAAATAAACAAAATTGAAAAAGTAAAATATTATTTAAGAATTGTCTACATCAATATCGATTGATGTCCACGTTAGTGCTGCCCGGCCAAACATGATTGGATGAACTAAATTGGCATAATTGTTAAAGGTTTATAATTGAATTGACAAAAAAACAAAAAAATATTTATGATTGAAGTGGAAAAATTGTAATAAATTTAGGTTTATTTCAGCAATTTTTCCTATAACAATTTATCTATTTTTTTGTCCCTCTTATCTAAAAATCTCCCTTTCTTGGTTAACATTTTATTAATTTCATTAGTCTACTATATATATCAAATCTCTTCCTTTACAATATCAAAGAATTTATCCTTTTTCCTAATTATCTTGTCAAATACTTTTATACAAAGCATGTAAGATGTTAGATGAATAAATAGAATTTTTTTTTTTTAAAATATTATACACAATGAGGAATCTTGATATTTTTTTGTAAACAATTCATGAATGATATTAATTTTTTTCTATCCAAAATAACGATAAAAAAAATGTTCTTACTTTGTGTAGTGTTTTAATTAAATTAAATTTCATCTGCTTAACAATTTATTTATAAATATAATCGAAAATGTGAAATGGAACTAGAATTTTGGGAAATTTCTCCTTTCGAAAACATAATTTTTTATGGAAGTAATATCTAACAATGAAAAAAAAAACATGGTGCCTTCACTATACATGGAAAATCCACGACAAACAAACCCTAAACCTATTAATTTTTTAATTATGGTACGTAGATCCTATATAATTATAGAAAAACTAAAAAAAAGGAAAGTAAATATATTTGGGATTACCAATTTAAATTGCAACTAAATGATACACATTACTTTTGTGTTTTTGCTAGAAATTGAATGTATTTAGTTGTATAGGAGTTAGAAATGACACTGCCTTTTTTTCTTTTTTCTTTTTCCATTACATACTCACAGCTTGGGCAGAATTTCTGAAGTGTCTATTAAATATACTCTTCTTCCATCTCTCATCCCTTTCTTTCTAGTAAAACAACTTCCAGAGTGAGCCTCTGCTCTCCACCAATGTCCAAATAAGACAGCATTCTCTTATTCGAATATCTCAATCTCCTTCTCAAAACTGCATCTTCATAATATTTCGCAAGCAATTCGCGGTGAAAGTAATTTCCAGATTTTTCATTGTCAATGGCCATCAACAATAGGCAAATTACAAGGAGCAATCTAAGTAAGCTCTCACGTCATCTCCAAGCACAACAATCACGACTAAGTCCACCACATTTTGGAAGCCAATGAAGCAAGTCGATCCTCAAGAGCCAATTTAGCATCTTGGAATTGTAGTTAAGCTTTCCTACATTTCTCAATTCATTGCTCTCGATTTCTTTGTCGATGCCGACTCTGATGAAGATGTGTCAGGGGACATGGAGGAAGTTGGTTAGAGGCTGGTAGTCGGCCAATGTGCGCAGGAAGAAGAAATAAAAGAAATGGCTCTAGATCAAAATACCCCCCCAATGCCATGAAAAGTCAATCTCTATACCCTTACTACTAACCATAAACCCTAACAACTTCCCAGATTTTGCTCCAAAAACGGAGGTTATCTGTGATATCCTAATTTTCCAATTCTATTTTCAATAAATTTTGATAGGCATTTCGTTGGCGCACATATAGTTCTTTTCCTTGAGTTGGCCACTCATGCAAAAACTAGTCTATCAGGTGAAGCCCTTAAGAGATTCTAATGCATCAAACTCGAGAATTTGACCAGGAAGCAACCTTTCGACCAAGCTAATCTGCAAGGGTCATTACGGCATAATTAAAAATCGATTAGAGATTAGAGATATGTTGACTTGTAATGGCAAGTGATCAAGTGTGGGTGATTCCACCAGATCGCACAATTCTTGTCGATTGGCACTAGATTGGCTTTTTTGTTGATTGGGTATCTTGTGTCCGTATTTGAAACCTTGAGATTACCCGGATAACCGAGAGTCACCAATGTGTCAAAGATTACATTGTGGCTTGACTTGATCAACCACCGGTCAAATGCATGAAAATTTCTAAAAGCTACCAAGTAGATCATGACGTTCTAGTATCGTGCCAGAGTGAAATTAATCGTGAAATTGAAATCGAATTCAAAAATTGAGAAGTCCTAGTGTGTCACGAATCATTTTAAGAACATTGACTCATCTTTGGAAGATTTTTCATGCAAGCTAAATTTTCAGCGAAGAATCAGCATATGGTTAATTTGGTTCGGGAAATTGGTAGACCCGCTTTTGATCATGCTTTTGGGACTCAAGATGATTCTATGCTTAAGTAAAATTGTGAATTGAAGTGTGGTGACATTGGATTAATTTTATGGACTTCAATTTGGCTTAATTGAAATTGGATTGAACGAAATGTGTTGTACAAGATTTTGGAGAATTCATGCCACGGCGGAAAAAGAAATTGCACCAATTGGAATAAGATTATGGGAAGTTGGAGATAGTGGAGTGTGACATCATCAAGTGATGTAATGGTGGGGCTTGAGTGTCTAGGATTTTGACAAGTGGAGGGTGTACAATTGCCCCCAAAAAGGTGGGATTTCTCTTCAACCCATCTCCAGCATCTTCAAGCTTGGCTTCTTGGAATTTGGAAAGAGGAGAGAGAGAGAGAGAGAGGATCCAACCGGAAGCCAGCCCTGACGCCCCTTTCGTGCGCCTCTTTTGCCGCTCGCCGATCGTCGCCATCGCGGTCGTCGTTCGTCCGCGTGCACGCCTCGCCAGCCAACCGTCGCATCATCTCCGCTTGAGCTCCAGCCACTGTCTCTCCTCCATCTAGCCACTACTCCTCGTCACCAGCTACCACCGTTCGGTTCCCGGAGCAGCTAAGGTTGCCGTCACTCGCCGCCGGTGCTGCTTCTCCTTCGCCCGCTCGCTTGCTATTGCTCCACCTTCGTCCGCCATCCAGCATCGTCATCTATCACCCAACAGCACCTTGCCGTCGCTTTGGGTCGCCGGAATACCCGCCGGAGCCGCCTTCTGCATCGCCCGGGCTGCCACCGCCCTTCTCCGCCGGTTTCGTGCCCAACTAGCTGCCGTTTGGCCCTCCTCCTCCCATGACCAGCAGCTGGAAGTTCCAGTGAAGATTCGGATCTTCAAGGCGCATTTTAGGCACCTTCCGGTCTTCTTTTGCTGCCGGCCCAAGGAGGTTTTCCGACCGCCTCGCTGTTGTCTTCACCGGAGACTCATCAGAAGGCAATTCCAGTGAGTTTAGCTCCTAAACCTTGATTAGTTGGTTTATGATGCTTTAGGTGTGCTTAGTTTATGTTAAGTGTTATTAGGTAGTTAGTTTAATTCTTTTAGGAGTAGATTAGATTAAGGTCATATTTAGTTTAAAGTATGTTTAATTCAAGCTAAATAGGTTTATTATTAGAATAAGCCTTGATTTGACTTTAATGAAGTATTTTTGGATTACCTAAACATTTCGAAATTATTTCATAATTTAATAATATATTATTATTCGAAATTATTAAAATATTATTATTTAATTAATTTTCGGAATAAATTTAATTATTTAATAAATTTCAAAAATTATTTTGGGACATTATATTGTCAAAATTTTGTGTTGATTGTAGTGGTGCTTTCCGTTTATTTATTTGAGTGCCGGTTTATGAGAATTGAGTAAATTAGTGGTTATGAGAGAATTAACCTAAAATTTGAGAATGTCGGTGTTTTATGGGAAAATAACTGTGAAAGGTTGTGAGTGGACTTAGAAAACCATGCATGCCTTATCGCCTAAAAAATTATCAAACTACACACCAAACGAGATTGCAACACAACATGGAACTATTTATTCCAGCAAGCGACATTGTCCAAGAGCAAAGAAACATAGAAATGCATCGCTTGTTGCTTCAGCACGCATGACGCATCGATGTTGAATCTCAACCCCGGAGTACTGGTGGTGGCGGTGGCAACGAGTTACCGCAACCACTAGGTCCAAAAGGTGGAACAATTGAGCCTTTGGACAATAACCTAAAATGAAATGGTGGAGCACTGGGTCCAGAAGGTGGAACAATTGACCCTTTTTGCAATAACCTGAAATGAAAAGGCGCTCCTCTAATTTTTGCGGGACTCGCGAGATTTCTCGTGGCGAGATTCCTCGCCTCAATAGGAGGAGAGAAAGTTAAGCCCAAAGCTAATGCCATGAACAAAATCATCCATAAGCATTTTCTGCTACCACTATCCATTGTTCGTTCTCTCCTCTCTAACCTGGACGTGTCTTCGCTACCCTTGGGTTTGTCTAATGATATATATACAATCATTGTTAATTTTTATATAGATGAATTAGACGTATTATCCTCTTATATTATTGGCTAGTACTGGACATGAACTCCAAAGGTACTGTAGATACCGGTGGGCTAACTAAGCTTTGACCCATGGTGTAGAGAATTTGAAAAGTGACGGGTAACCTCTTCCACTACTTCACACCATTGTTGCCAAACATTTTGCCGTTTTCACGAACTCTATCGATGTATTGGGAGTTGTTCCATTCCCTAGCAGGTCTTCAACATGTTAGTAGATGAAGCCAAAGGCCTAGTGAATGCTTTGGGGTGTTTTTCTTGCCCAAGAGAGACCGCACCCGGGAGGGCAAGTTCTCCGTTCGTGGTTTGAAATTCATTGCATCAAATCGACAGGCTTATGCAACATGCATAGAAGAGCCAATTCATTACCTCTATAATTATATTTTGCCCTTAGACCTCCTCACTCACTACCAAATTTTCATTTTATGGATCAATGAGAGTTTTGAGGCTCTCCAACTTGAACCTTCAATTCAAGACAGTGGCTACAAAAAGAATAAGCACAATGTCCTTGTAACATTTGAGGAATTTCACAGTTATGGCTACTAAGGGCCTGTTTGGTAACCATCCAAACAGTGCCAAATCTGATTCTTTGTTCCCGAATCGCCCGGCCTAGAATCGCGTTTGGTAAAATTTTTGTTCCGGGAACAAATTTGTTCCGGAACAGATTGGGAAATCGGAATCAAGAATCAAAAAATAGTTGATTCTTGTTCCGAGAATCAATTTGAGAATCAAAATTTTCTTCTTCCCTTCGGCCATCTCACGACCACCGTCTATCGCCGCCCGCCACCGTCCGCCATCCGCCACCGCCGTCCGCCGCCGCCGCGCCGCCGCCGCCGCCGGCCGCCGCCGCCCGGGTCCGGAGCTCGCCGGGGCAAGCCCAGCCACCGGCGAGCTCGCCGGAGGCTTGCCCGGCCCACCGGCGAGGCTCGGCCTCCCCGGATCTGGCGAGGCCGAGCCTCGCCGGTGGGCCGGCCTCGCCGGGGCCGGGCGAGGCCTCGCCGGGCCGGCGAGGCCCGCGGGCCACCGGCGAGGCTCGGCCTCGCCGGATCTGGCGAGGCCGAGCCTCGCCGGATCGGGCGAGGGCCGGGCGAGCCTCGCGACGCCCGGCCCCCACCGGGCCGGGCGAGGCTCGCTGGCCACCGGCGAGGCTCGCCCGGCCCGCCGGTGGCTCGGGCCTCGCCCAACCCGACGAGGTCGGCCTCGCCCAGACCGCTCGGCCGAGCCTCGGCGGGGCTAGGGCGAGCCTCGCCCGTCGGCCGCGAGGGGCTGCCGGCGAGGCTCGGCCGACGAGGGCCGGCCTCGCCGAGGGCCGGCGACGCTCGTGAGGTCGCCGGCCTCGCCGAGGGCCGGCGACGCTCCGGTGAGGTCGCCGGCCCTCGTCTGGCCGGCCGCCGTCCCGGCGGCCGGCCGAAGAAGAAGAAGAAGAAGGTGAGAAAAAGAAAAGAAAAAAAGGAAAAAATGAAAAAGAAAAGAAAAAATGAAAAAATGAAAAGAAAAAAAGGAAAATGAAAAGAAAAAAATTAAAAATTAAAAAATGAAAAGAAAACAAAGGAAAAAAAGTAAAAAAATTTATTTAAAAATTAAAAGAAATTGATTTGGAACAGAATTAATAAATACGGTACCAAACGCAATTCTATTCCAGAATCAGAAATTTTGGACAGCTACCAAACGGCTTAAAATGCTAGAATCAGTTCCCGGGAACAGAATCAAAAAGAATCGGTTCGCTCGGGAATCGCTCCGAACGGAAATCGTTACCAAACGCGCCTAATTGAAGAAGGGACTGCCTCCTTGTTTGCCAGTTCAGCTGAAATGAGGTGTAGAAATGGAAGGACACAATTACTAGATAGATAATCGTTGACACTCAAAATATCCATCATATCACTAAAAAACCTGCAAGCAATCCCTAAAAACTTTGGCCTAATACCATATATATATATATATCCAACTTTAGGTTCAATCACAATTTTATCATAATATCCTTTGTCCCCTTAAAAAATCTCTAACTTGAAATTCTCTCTCAATTCTACCTTAAATTTTATTTTGTCCCATGAAAAAGAACTTTAAATCTAGTCTGAATTTGCATTAAACTTTTCTTTTTGTCTCATAAAAAAATCACAAACTTTTACTTGATTCTCAAATTTGCACTCGTTAACTTTCCATCCTAAATTTCTTCTGACAATTGAAAGATGAAAAACTCTCAAGCATGAGTATTCGAGCATCCTGAGTGTGAGCTCTCCACCATAAGAGATAAAAGACTCCCGAGCACGAGAGATTGAATATTGAGCACAAAATTGAAGACTCCCGAAAAAGATGAAAGGAAGACTTTCCTAATAGTAAAAGCAATTGAAAATGGCCAACCCCTATTTGCTCTAGTTTTTACTCAAATGTAATATCCAAATTATGTCTTTTTTTATCGAAAATTTAGGGGAAAACTAGAGTAATGACATGGAAATGCCACATCACTAAGGGCAATTTTGGAGTGTTAACAAGGGTACATATGTGATTAAGTAAAAGTTGGTGATTTTTTAAACGATAAAATATAAAAATAGGATAGATCTGGAATTGTACCTAAAGTTGGTAGTTTATTATGAGACAAAACAAAAGTTCAGGGTAAGAATGAGTCTAAACCAAAAGTTGATGACTTTTTTTATAAGATAAGGTAGCATTGGGATTGAAGCTAAAATTGATAGTTTTTTGGGATAAGTGATGCACAAGTCTTAAAACTTATCACAAAAATGCAATTGAGTCTTAAAACTTGCAAAAAGTGCAATCAAGTCCTAAAACTTGTCACAGTGTTACAATCAAGTCCTAAAGTTAACAACATCAGCCTTTTTAACAAAAATTGCTATCATGACATTTTAAATAATTTTTTATCATCCACGTGGTTTTTTTAATTATTTTTATTCAATTTTTTTCAAAATAGATTTACAAACAAAAAAGAAAAGTTAAAATTTATTTTTAAAATTTTGTTAAAAAAAAGAAGAAGATAACGCAACTCCTCCCCTATTGCCGCCGCCCCTGTCGCCACCGCCGATTACTAGAGGGGCCGACGACGGTCACCGGCCTTGGGTGTTGGTGGCCGGCCCTCGCCAAGCTCGGGCGAGGGAGCTCAAGCCAACCCTCACTAGGGGCGGGCGGTTGTCGCCTACCCAGAGCGAGTCGTCACCGGCCCTCACGAGGGGTGGGGACCATCGCTCCTTTACCCCAGACAATGCTTTCGTGTGGATTCGTCCACGCCAGTGCGGGGCCCAAGGAGGCAATATTAGGCTGGGATGAGGGATGGCAGTGCGTCCGCGCCTTTACCCCAGACAATGCTTTCGTGTGGCAATGGCCAATTGAGATCGCTTGTAATCCGATTCGTATGTGATTGATGAACAACATCATCTAATGGCCATGTGCATTGCGTGTATCGTGATGAGTTATGATGTGCAGGGTATGGCATATCAGTTAAGGTTACATGTGAACCGACTATTGATTGTTGATTGTTGAATCTTTGGTTTGTTTGTGAGATGGTTCTAAAGAGATACCCAAGTTGAGTTGGTGTACTAATCGGGGGACTAGGGGAAGAACTCGCTGAGATTTACATCTCACTGATTATTGAATAACCATTTTCAGGTCCCCAGTGTGAAGAACCTGGAGCTTGAAGTGGAAGGGTCAAGAGCATAAGTGGCTTAGTAGTCCTTTGAGAGATAGACATTATGTATAAGCTTGAGGTGTTTATGAAAGTGTATTTGATTTGAAACTGGTTCTCCTACTTTTCTATCTAATATTTGTTGTTGTCAGGGGATTAGTTAATTTGCTTCCGCATGTGCAATAAAATGAAAAGGGTCGGTGATGAGTCCTGGGAATGTCGCAAAATTCTATTGAACAACAAGGGATGTGCGCGCGTTTGAGGTTTGGGGCGTGGTAGCGATGGTCGGTGATGGCCGGCAGTCGGCCAACAGTGGCCGCGGTCGGTCGGAGGGTGTTGGCGGTTGGCAAGCGGCCACCCGAGGCCACATCAAGCAAGAAAAACAAAAGAAAAAAGAAGAAAAAATAGGCTTATTTCTAGAAAATGTTCCCGAGAACAATAAACTACCTTTTTTTTTTTTTTTGCTTGTTTATGTTCCAAATCCGTTCCCAAGAACAAAAAAAGATAGATTTTTTGTTCCCGGAACAAAAAAAAAAAGGATATGTTTTTGTTCCAAGAAAAAAAAATCGATGTTTTTGTTCCCGAAGGAAAAAAAAAGATTTTTTTGTTCTCGGAACAAAGTTTTACTAAACGGATTTATGTTCTTTTTTTTGTCCAAGGAACAGAAAAACAAAAATTAGGAGAAACGGAAATGTTACCATGCATGCCTTTATTGCCTAAAAAATATCAAACTCCACACCAAACGAGATTGCAACACAACATGGAGCCATTTATTCCAGGAGGCAACATCGTCCAAGAGCAAAGAAACATAGAAATGTAGCGCTTGTTGCTTCGGCATGCGTGATGCATCGATGTTGAATCTCAACCCCAGAGTACTGATGGTGGCACTGGCGGCGCGTTACCACGACCACTGGGTCCGAAGGTGGAACAGTGACCCTTTGGGCAATAACCTAAAATGAAAAGGCGGAGGAGCACTGGGTCCAGAAGGCGGAACAATTGACCCCTTGGGCAATAGCCTGAAATGGAAAGGCGGAGGAGCACTAGGTCCAGAAGGTGGAACAATTGACCCTTTGGGCAATAACCTGAAATGAAAAGGCGCTCCTCTGATTTTTTTGGGACTCACAGGATTTCTTGTGGCGAGATTCCTCGCCTCAATAGGAGGAGAGAAAGTTAAGCCCAAAGCTAATGCCATGAACAAAATCATCCATAAGCATTTTTTGCTACCACTATCCATTGTTTATTCTCTCCTCTCTAACTCGGATGTATATTAGCTACCCTTGGGTTTGTCTATTGATTTATATACGAATTAATATCTCTTGAAAGGAAAACAATCTTCAAGGGTGGATTGTAGTTGCCATATAGAAACAAAATCGATTTTGTTTCTATATATGCGCACTATTGTCGTTATGGCAATTTTTTCTGGAGTATAACAAGAAATCGCCAAAAAAGTAATTGCAAATTGAGCAATTCTAGAGTTTTGAAACTCTCCTTTTTTTTTTTTTTGGTGGTGCTATTTCTACCCCTTACATAATTAAATCCACCCTATCTTCATTAAAACAAACAAAGTTGCCCTTACTTATTCAATTACAATTTAAAGTGGAGCTCCCAATTTATTTACTCCAAGAAATTTTTGATATATTATGGATGAAACATAGGTAGGTTGTTATAAGAGTAGAAGTGACTAGTTTTATTTTCTAAATAGCAAAAAGTTCAAATATGGTGAAAAAAACCATAAACAAAAACAAGCATGTGAAGTTCTTAGTTATGACAATTAGATTCCACTTAGAAATGAAAAAAAAAATTATAAAGAAAGTAAATAACTTTGAAGCCACCACTATAGATTGTAATTAAACTTGAGGGCAATATTGTCTTTTTAGTGAAAATGGGGGTGGATTTAGTTATATAGAGAGTGGAAATAACGCCGCCCTTTTTTCTCCAATGTAGTTATTTTGATCAATTTTTGATGGAAAATCGCCGACGTGACATCTAATCACACCCCACGTCAGTGATTTTTAACAACTAATTTGTTAGAAGGACTACATTTGAATTTCCCGTAAATATTTAGGATTAAATGGAGAAATTAAAAAGCTTAGGACCAAATTTTGATCCATATAATATCTTTGGACCTAATTGGATAATTTCCCCAGCATTAAAGATATTCTCTCATATCACAACAATATATTCTCTCATATCACAGCAATATCTACTAATCACACATCTTCTTTCCCCTCTTTTCTTTATCTGAGGGTCTATTCGTTTCACGGAGAATATCATACTTCAAGAAAATATTTTCTGAGAAGCCATTTTCCAAGAAAATGACTATATTTTCAATATTCAACTAAAACTTGAAATTCCATTGTTTGTTATTTGATTTATTTTTTGGGAAAAATACTACAAAATTTAATTTAAATTTTTATATATTTTTAAAATAAAATTTTAAATTATTATTATTACTTTTAAAATCGATTTTTTATTATTTTAATTTTTTTCCTTTTTTTCTTGATTTTTGTTTTCCTTCCTTCTTCTTCCTTCTCCTTCCTCTGCCGCCGCATGCCTGATGATGGTCAGCTGCCTGGCGGTCGACCAAGACGTAGATTACTAGATCCGGGGAGCTCGAATTCCGCCAAGATCAGGAAGCTTGGAGATTAGCTGATCCAGGCGAGCCGCGAGCCTTGCCGACCTTGGTGGAGCTCAGGTGAGCTTGGATTGAGCTGCGGCTCACCCGATTCAAGCTCAATCAAGCTCCGCTGAGGTTGGTGAGGCTTGCAACTCACCAGAGCTTGGCAAACCATTGGCAAGCTCGGGCAAGGCCCGAGACCCACCTAGCTCGTCAAATTCAAAGAGGATTGAGCTTGTCGGGCTTGGGCTAGCTCGGCTTTGCCACCTTGCCATAGGCTAACGAGGCTTGACCTTCTTCAAATCTTGAGGCTCAAGCCTTGTCGGCCTAGGCAAGGCTCGAGCTAGCTCGTGGCTCGTGGCCGATAACTAGCCAAAGCCAAGGAAGAAGATGAAAAGGAAAGAAAGAAAAGGAAAAAAGGTAAAAAAAAAACTTGATTTTTTTAAAATAAAAAAGAATAAAGAATAAAAAAACATAAAAATAAAATGAAAATCTATTTGGTGAAAGAAGGTAAGGTGGAAGGAGTTATGGAAAATGTTTTCCAGTTTTGAAAGTAGAAAAAAAAATTTCCCTCGTTTTTGACTCTGTTTTTTTCTAATAGTGGAAAACATTTTTATTAACTAGTTCATTTTCAGTAAACCGGAAAACGTTTTCTTGGAAGTTATTTTCCATGAAACGAACGGATAGCATATTTAAAAGATGGTAGCAAATGTGTAGACCCATATTGGTTTGGTGTATACAAGAAATTGATATTTGAAAGATAAAGTAAACTCACTATGTTGTGAAATATTTGAATGATCAAATAATGAAATTAACCGTAGATAATGTTATTATACTTGGAAAGATAATATGCAATTGCTGCATAGTTTCTTTATCTTTCTTTATGAAGAGTGTTTTCTCTTATCTCGAGTTTGATTAAGTTGAATTTAGGTGCACAAGAAATAGAGCCAAAAACCGGAGTTCTAATAACGGGAGATACATGGGTGATCCAACTTCGAGAGATTTCAAGTCCCTTGGAAATGGTTATTTAGTGATGGATTTCGTGACATGTAGGTAAAGTGAGATATTTCAATGCGAGAGAGATAGAAGGTGGCGAATGCTTGATTTATCAAAAAAAAAAAAAAAATTAGTTTATGATTTATTTAGTACTCAGAGGGTGAATAATTTGGTCAATCAACTTTAAAATTGGTTTGTTTTAGACAAAAAGGGGCGAAAAAATCTCCATCAAAAAATTTCTTGACATAATATGAAGAAATTGTAAATATTTATATAAAAGTTATTTTATTTCTAGATTTCAAGTTATTTTGGTGAGGATGTTCATAAAACACAAAAGATTCAAGTTTCTAAAGTGAAATATATGAAAGATAGAATAAAATAGGGTGTATTTGAGCAGTCAAATGACTTGGCATCTGGGTGTATTTGAGCAGTCAAATGACTTGGCATGGTTACCAAACCTTCCGTGCTGATTTTTTATATCGAACTTTTGGCCAAAGATGAATCCAACTTCTAGGTCCTGACGTGTGTTAGAAGAGCAATGTTTGTGTGAAAGCGATGTACCAAGGATCCTGAGGGCAAGTGAATAGTCAACGGGCGCCAATTCCTGGACGGAAAACATTACTACAAAGAGAAAACAGGATGATTGAAGTGACATTATCTATGAAGGGAAGAGGGGGAATATGGGTGCGTATAGAATCAATTCATTCAAAAACCGACTTTGTAGAATGGATCAAAGCCAATTTAGTGAAAATTTAATCACTTTGCTAAAGGGAATATTCAATAACATTTTACATATTCTATGTAATATCATTTCACTAATAGTAAAAAAAGAAAAAGAAAAAAGACATTATGTTATATGGTATAAAATTGAAAAGTTTCTTTTTCATCACTAAAATCTTATAACAATGGGAAAATTACCAAAATAGTCTTAAATCTTTTGCAAATTTCATAGTTCAGTTTTAAACTCTTTTTTTGGCTAATTATGTCATAAAAATTTTATAATTATGCCAATTCAATCTATTTGACTAATTTTGGAAGGTTTGGTGCCGGCCTTAAGCTAATGCTAATGTGGCCAATTTTTTTAATAATATGTTTTTTTTTCCTTTTCCCTCCTCCCTCCCTCTCTCTCTCCCCTTCGTTTTTTCTTCCTCTAGCTAGCAGCCGGCAATGAGCATTGGCAAGTTTAGCCTTGACCGCTACTAATGAGGGCAAGCCTCACCTAATGATGGCAAGGCTGCCCTCACCATGGCTGGGTGAAGCCTTGCCTAGCCATGGAGAGGCCACAAACTACTTCTGGTTGGTGAGGCTAGCCCAAGCCAAAAGTCGCGCGAGATCGAGCCCTTCGACTTCGCAACCTTTAGCAAGGCATGACCTCACCGAATCTAGCAAGGTCAAGCATCACCATGGATAGCAAGTGCAAGCCTTGCCCAACACAGCCATTGCTAAAGGCCGTGCGAGGTCACAACCTTCAACCTCGTGGCTTCCAATGAGGTTAGACCTCACCAGCCTAGTAAGTAGCCTAGGTGAGGTCACCCGACCATGGGTAGGCTTCCTTGAGGCCGACGAGGGGACCTCGTCGACCTTGCCTCTGGCCATATGCTGCCAACAACTAGATAGAGAAAGAAGAAGGAAGTGGAGAAAAAAAGAAAGAGAAAAAAAATAAAAAATAAAAAAATTTGAAAAAGTAAAATATTATTTAAGAATTGTCTACCTCAATATTGGTTGATGTCCATGTTAGTGCTGCCCAGCCAAACATGATTGGATGAATTGAATTGGCACAATTGTTAAAGGTTTATAATTCAATTGACAAAAAACAAAAAAATATTTATGATTGAATTGGAAAATTTGTAATAAATTTAGGATTATTTCGGCAATTTTTCCTATAACAATTTATCAATTTTTTTGTCCCTCTTATCTCAAAATCTCCCTTCTTGGCTAACATTTTATTAATTTCATTAGTCTACTATATATCTCAAATCTCTTCCTTTACAATATCAAAGAATTTATCCTTTTTCCTTATTTTATTGTCAAAATACTTTTATACAAAGCATGTAAGATGTTAGATGAATAAATAGAAAAAAAAATTAAAATATTATACACAATGAGGAATCTTGATATATTTTTGTAAACAATTCATGAATGATATTATTTTTTTTTCTATCCAAAATAACGATAAAAA
Source organism: Eucalyptus cladocalyx (assembly GCA_017140615.1). Classification (NCBI taxonomy): domain Eukaryota; kingdom Viridiplantae; phylum Streptophyta; class Magnoliopsida; order Myrtales; family Myrtaceae; genus Eucalyptus; species Eucalyptus cladocalyx. Next base: position 21,131,598 of record CM029516.1, read on the forward strand.
AACATGTTCTTACTTTGTGTAGTGTTTTAATTAAATTAAATTTCATCTGCTTAACAATTTATTTATAAATATAATCAACAATGTGAAATGGAACTAGAATTTTGGGAAATTTATCCTTTCGAAAAAATAATTTTTTATGGAAGTAATATCTAACAATGAAAAAAAAAAAACATGGTGCCTTCACTATACATGGAAAATCCACGACAAACAAACCCTAAACATATTAATTTTTTCAATATGGTAAGTAGATCCTATATAATTATAGAAAAACTAAAAAAAAGGAAAGTAAATATATCTGGGACTACCAATTTAAATTGCAATTAAATGATAGACATTACTTTTGTCTTTTTTGTAGAAATTGAATGTATTTAGTTGTATAGGAGTTAGAAATGACATTGCCTTTTTTCTTTTTTCTTTTTCCATTACATACTCACAACTTGAGCAGAATTTCTGAAGTGTCTATTAAATATACTCTTCTTCCATCTCTCATCCCTTTCTTTCTGGTAAAACAACTTCCAGAGTGGGCCTCTACTCTCCACCAATGTCCAAATAGGACATCATTCTCTTATTCGAATATCTCAATCTCCTTATCAAAACTGCATCTTCATAATATTTCGCAAGCAATTCGCGGTGAAAGTAATTTCCAGATTTTTCATTGTCAATGGCCATCAACAATAGGCAAATTACAAGGAGCAATCTAAGTAAGCTCTCACATCATCTCCAAGCACAACAATCACCGACTAAGTCCACCACGTTTTGGAAGCCAATGAAGCAAGTCGATCCTCGAGAGCCAATTCAGCATCTTGGAATTATAATTAAGCTTGCCTACATTTCTCAATTCATTGCTCTCGATTTCTTTGTCAATGCCGAGTCTGATGAAGATGTGTCAGGGGACATGGAGGAAGTTGGTTAGAGGCTTGTAGTCGGCCAATGTGTGCAGGAAGAAGAAATAAAAGAAATGGCTCTAGATCAAAATACCCCCGCAATGCCACAAAAAGTCGTAAGTGCTTGCTTACAAAGATTTAGTTGATGAGTGAGTTCATGGCCTCATTTGAAATTAAGTTGGCTACTTCGAGGTTATAATTTGAGACAAGTTCCACTTTTAGTTATCTTTTAAAAAATCGGGACACCTTGAAATTTTTCAAAATTTAAAGTTGTTAATATTCACATAATTTTTATAACTTTTTGATTTAGTCGAGGTTTCTTTTGAACTAATTATTGGTAAATAGTAATATGCACAAGAAGATTCACTTCCTCTTAAGAGAATGAAGTGCATCTTATATGTTCTTATTAGAAGCAATCCTAACTCCAGTAATTGTAAAGAATCCATATTTTGCTCTCCATTCGACTTTGGCTCGAATCTTGTCTAATACATGAGATTAGTTGAGTATATAATGGATCCAACAAATTTGCCTATTTCAAGCGGGTTTCTTGTTATAAAAATGAGAACCCGTACATGCCATATTCTAATACGAAACATAAAATTGAGAACCCGTACGTGCCGAGTGGGGCCGTGATGCCACTAAATCTAAACTTGCCGAGTCGGGCCGTGATCTACCACCTATTAAAGGTCGTGCTGAGTGGGGCTGTGATTCCACTACCATGTGATGACCTCGATGACATGTAATCGACTGAGTCGATCGATCTTTGAGTCGATCCAAGTAATTGAATTGTTTGAATTTTATTACTGTATATGCTTGAGTAATATGAACTATGCTAACCTGCAGGAAAGAACTGAGGCAAAGGTAAGTCTCATTGTTTGTGATGGAGTGGCTAGGCCATCCTCGAGTGTATTTTCTTTCTAATAGGGGTTTAGGGTCCTTAGATGGCAGTTGTGGAGGACTCAAAGCCAAAGAATTGGCGAACGTGACTGTTTAGTTGGTCGTAGGACAGTTCCCTTTTTGTTGAGCCGGTCAATTTTGTAGACAACCTTGTGTTGTATATAAACATGTGTGTTTATAAGAAAGCTTGTTTGGTTGTGATTGATTGCCTGCTTTTCTTTTTCTGGTATTTCATTGTTAGGGGTTTTATAATACGTTCCGCATGTGTATAATAAATGAATGGGGTCGGCGACACTACTTAGGAATGTCGTATTTGAATGACCATGGTGGGATGTTGGCGCACTCAAGGTTTGGGTCGTGACAATATACTTGAAGATTTTGAACCGCTTCACCTTCTCGCCTAGGCATTGTAAGGCTTGTTGTGCTTCATGAGCCACGACTTGTAGAGGTGACAATGGTTGCCGTTGATGGGGCGACGGTAGGCGACGGCCGACGGTCGGCCGACAGTGGCTATGGTTGGCTGGAGGTGGCCGGCAGTTGGCAAGCGGCCACCCAAGGCCGCAGCAAGAAAGAAAAACAAAAGAAAAAATGAAGAAGAAAAAATTGGCTTATTTCTAAAACTTGTTCCCGGGAACAATAAACTACTTTTTTTATTTTTTTCTTGTTTATGTTCAAAATCTGTTCCCGCGAACAAAAAAATAGACTTTTTGTTCCTTGAACAAAAGTTTTACCAACGGATTTTTGTTCTTTTTTTGCTCCGGGGAACAAAATAATAAAAATTGAGAGAAATAGAAACGTTACCATGCATGCCCTTATTGCCTAAAAAATTATCAAACTACACACCAAACGAGATTGCAACACAACATGGAACTATTTATTCCAGCAAGCGACATTGTCCAAGAGCAAAGAAACATAGAAATGCATCGCTTGTTGCTTCAGCACGCATGACGCATCGATGTTGAATCTCAACCCCGGAGTATACCGTGGCGGTGGCAATGAGTTACCGTGACCACTTGGTCCAGAAGGTGGAACAATTGATCCTTTGGACAATAACCTAAAATGAAATGGCGGAGCACTGGGTCTAGAAGGTGGAACAATTGACCTTTTGAGCAATAACCTGAAATGAAAAGGCGCTCCTCTAATTTTTGCGGGATCGCGAGATTCCTCGCCTCAATAGGAGGAGAGAAAGTTAAGCCCAAAGCTAATGCCATGAACAAAATCATCCATAAGCATTTTCTGCTACCACTATCCATTGTTTGTTCTCTCCTCTCTAACCTGGACATATCTTCGCTTTCCTTGGGTTTGTCTAATGATATATATACAAATTAATATCTCTTGAAAGGAAAACAATCTTCAAGGGTGGAATGTAGTTGTCTTGTCATATGCGCTTGATTGCTGTTATGGAAATTTCTTAAAGAGGTTACCAAGAAATCTACGAAACGAAAGTAATTGCAACTTGAGCAATTCTAGAGTTTTGGCAATTTTTTTTTCCATTTTACTTAGCAACATCAAATGGGAAATTTATCTAATCAGTCCTAAACTTATTATATGAATGCTAATTCAATCTTAAACTTTTCAATTTAGAAAATTAGGTCATTTTCTTTACGTAAAATTTTAATATAATCATTATGATCAATTGTCGATAGAAATCGTTGATGTGCCACTTCAATGATGTTTGGTCGTTTGAAGTGACACTCCTCCACACAACGATTTCTAGCAACTAAAGGTACACATGATAACCATTTTGTGCCTAACTAGAATTATTTTTTTTGTTCCCAAGAATAGGTTTGAACAAAAATCTATTTGATAACACAATTTCAATTTTCTATTTTTAGAACAAATTTTTAGTCTAGAAATATGTTTGAAATAAAAATAATTCAGGAATGATCTCCTAGTGATCGATGTGCAATTTATTTTGTTCTCCCCTTTGCTATCGAGGAGCCTATTGAGATTAATTCCTTGTTTATGCCCTCTTGCCCTAGTGATACTCCAGCCCTCATCATATCGGGTTGCTACAATAGATTGAAAAAGAAGTAAAAGATCTTACCTAATTTATTAGATGTCTCCCAAATGACTTCAAACCAACTTGAAAACAAGCATCACAAGAACATGTAAAAAGCCATTTTAGTTTTGTGGTGCAGCATGTCACTGCATAGTCATGTCGAAGTTGTTTCTACCAAATAAGCTTGGTTTAGTCGAGTATTAGTTAAGGTAGTTTTGTGATATTTATCGGAAAGAGAAAGTCATGTTTAGAATATATTCAGTGCAAAAAACTGAATTGGGCATTAAGTATCTTCTCAGGTCATTTGAAATTACCTAATCAAGGTTTTTCGAAAATACCTATCATCTAATCATTTGTAAAATGATTGGAGAATTGATGCACAATATGTATCTCACCCGACGGAAGGTGAGAGATAATATGTACACCAAAGGATAAAATGGCGAGGCCGAGATGGGTTGAAACCGACAACGTTTCTAAAATCAGTTAATTTTTTTTTTTTAATTTTTTTAGCTCAGTTAATTAAGCCGGAAGCAAAGCACCCCAAGGTCTCTTATCCAATATTATCCAGGCCCCCGCAGCCACATGGGCCGAATCACCGTCCCCACGGGAGAGCCATGTGGACAATCCTCTCCCCCGGGACGTGCCCTCGCACCACCGCCGCCCAACGTGCAGATTTCGAACCGTCTCAAATCCTCTCTCTCTCTCTCTCTCTCTCTCTCTCTCTCCCCCCCTTTCTCTCTCTACATCTCTGAGTTGGATCGCCGGAGCACATCCGCCCGTCCCGGTCCGAAGGCTCGCGCGCGCCATGGGAGTCCCCGCCTTCTACCGATGGCTCGCCGATCGGTGCCAGCTCGATTGCCGACATCGTCGAGGACGAGTCGGTCTTCGGCGCGCTTGTGTGTTCGCTCAGGTTCTATTGAATTTCGGTGGTCTCGAGCTGAAATTGTGAGAGGTTTTTGTCTGAGGGGGCAGCTATGAATAGTTTGGTTGATATTGGAAGAGGGTAGGAGGCGAATGTGGGAAATTTGAGTTTTTGTGCTGTGGGTAATGTTTAATTCAGTTAGTCTTCCGCATATACGTGAGCTTGGTGTGCGAGTGCGAGTTTATTTGAGGAATATAGCCGGAGAGATTGGCTTCTCATAGATATAGTGCTTTGGGATGCCTTATGATTTTGGGCGAGACGTCGGGGGATGTTTGGTTTGTGCTTGCAGATAGATGCTTCTACGTGGTCATCACCATATGTTCTTCGCAAGTTCCCTGTTCGCAAGAAACCCCCTTTTGATTCTTCACCCAAATTCTGACCGACTCCTCCATCTCCATTTCCATCTTCATATCTCTCTCTCTCTCTGTTTGTCCCACGCAGAGTGGCTACTGAATCGGCGAGTGAGTTTGACCAATGTAAAAGCAAAGGCCTGGGCCATAAGCAAATCACTTACCTGGACAGGATCAATGGGTTATCAAGAAGGCTCAAGGCCTGGGCCTAGTGACCTCCATTGCACTTCGGGAGGGGTGCTAGCCCAAGGTCAGTCCAAGTGGCCGAGCCTACTTCATAATTTGTGGCAGTGGGGGCCTGCGTTCGCGCGGCCCCTACCCAATTCTTTAGTCTAAACATAACCTATTTCCTTAGTATGGAATTCCTGTGCAGGTAACCTGAGCGGTGAAAATGGCGCTGTACCAGGTGTTCGGGGATTTCCCTGATGTCTTGAGGGTTCAAGCCTTCGTTGGAGTGGACGATAGGACTGGCCAGAGAGTGTAGGAGAAGGCCGGGTACGTTAGAGATGGGTTGCTGAGAAAGTATGCCTATTTGAAGGAGCCTTTGCAGGATTTGCACTTGTACGGTTTCTTGTCCACCTACGTTGTCCCCGCAGGGTGATAAGCACCAATCCTCTGGCCTTTCTCGTGGAGCCTTCGAAGGCATATTGCAATCCGAAAATTTTCACCTTGCTGCCAAAAGCTAACGCGCTGATCTATATTTTCCAACTCACTAAGTTGTCATGTTCAAGAATTAGCTCTCCTATAGTCATGTTCATCGTGATCTAAATGTTACTTCTTCGTGTAAGTATGAAAGGGAACTGCTATCAGCTTTATGCATATGGCTAATTTGATTACAGAACACATGGCAAGTGGAGGAAGTAAAAAGAGTAAATCCGAAGTGTTAATTGTCACCTTTCCCCTTCACCGAATGCAGAAGGTTATACTTACAAGATGATTATGAAAGCTAACACGAAAGTTTACATGGTTGGAAGCAAGGAAAAGAAAAACTGTTAAGGGGGGAAACAAAAAGAAACATACATGTCATGTCCCCGCAGCGCATTATTAAATACTTGTCACGGCGGACAATTCTTCATCAGAATGGGCCGGCTGGAATTTCTTCTTCATGAGTCTATTAAACCAAATCAAATTATGTCAACACGTTGAGGAAATTAGTTAAGGTTTATAAAGCATATTCTCTGCCTCCTGCTTCACTGATTGGAACAACTCAGAAGACTCTAGAGCTCGGGAAGACCACCTGAGTAGGGTTAATATTTTAGGGCCAAATTCATAAAAAAGCATCAACTTTAGGTGTTGTCTCAAATCTGGCCGAACTTTATTTTGTCTCAGAAAAAAACACGAACTTTAGGTGTTGTCCCAAATTTGACTTGAACTTTATTGTCTTAAAAAAAAAAAGCACAAACTTTCACTCGTATCGCAAATCTAGCCCTCCATTGACCCTCATTTCACAGGCATCCAATATAGCATTTCCATGTCAGCAATAATATCCAACACATCACCACTGCCTGGCCCAGTTGGATAAGGCTCCCATGATCCTTTGGAGGAGAAGAGGAGTTCAAATCCCGTTGGTTGCATGGGATCTTAAGTGTGACGTCGGGGTGGTGGGTCATCTGCTAGCATCACCCCGGGTTTATCTTGTCGGCTGCCGGCTGTACGGGGTTCCCAGGTCATAAAAAATAATAATAATAATATCCAACACAGCAAGCTGACATGGATATAAAGGCAAAATTGTTCCTAGGCTTTCTCTTCTTCTCTAACGCACGACTCATGTGATTGGGGAGAATTCTTTCTAGGGTTTCCTTTCCTTAGCGAGTTCGCACACGGGACTCTTCAATTCGTTGGAAGTTCTCATGCACTAGCTTGCTCGCTCATTCTCTTACACAGAGACACTCGCTCTTGCACATACACAAGCTCGATCACTTTGAGATGTCGTTTCCATCGGAAATTTTGGCGCCATGAAAGTTGTGAAGTTAATGTGCATCGAGTCTAATTGTTTTTTGAATGTTGTAAATAACTTTGATATCTACTCTTTTGATACATAATGGTACCATGGAGATGCTTTTGGACTTGATGTTGAGAAGATGCATAAACTTATGGGATCTAGGTGTTGCCATAAACGTGCTCCTCCTATCTGCCCTATGGGTCGACTATGAAGAGGTCCAAATTTGTTGAGGTGCAAAATTATGCTACATTTGAGTGTTTGGAGGAAGTGTTAAATTTAAGTCTGCCTTCCAATGAGGTGAACTTTACAGATGATTCTCATGGGAAAAATAATTCAATAGCTTCAGTTCCAGGGGACGAGGTACATAGCTAGGGCCATTAGATCAATTAACAATTGGCAAGTTGTTTTCAATGTCAGAAGCTGGGTTGGAAGTAGAATATTACATTGCCTTAAAGCGAGATATAAAAATGTGTGCATCTTGTAGTTAAATAGTGATGTGAAGCTTATTTGTAATAGACTTACTTCATTCATCTTCAAATAGACTTTGAGTGGAAATGCCATGTCGGATGTCTGTGGAAGGAGGGTTAACAGAGATTTGGATCTAGATTTGGATCACAAGTGAAAGTTGGTGTTTTTTTTTTTTAAAAAAAAAATAAATAAAGTTGGGGCCAGATTTGGGACAACACCTAAAGTTCGTGTTTTTTTATGGAATTGACCCTAATATTTTTGCATGAGTATGATCGAACGGCTGCTTGCTGTTGAAGAAGAGTGTGAACAAGCTAGAAATGGTTTTTCATCATTTTGAGAAGGAAAATAGGAGTAGTTTCATTCAACTGAAGCTTGACATCAAGCTGAAGAAAACTTAAGTAAGCCGAACTCACCGAACAAGAAGATAAGCGCTTGCTTACACGGCTATGTTATTGCGAAGTCACTTGTAAAATACATGATATTCTGCTAACGACGTCCAATAAAAGCAAATTTACTGACCACAATGAGCTTTCCAGAATTTTCTGGCCTCTTTGCAATATTAATTGCGGCTGCAGCAGCTGCACCCGACGATATTCCGACCTGCCAGTGAAAAAGATAAAATCACAAAGAAGCCACTTAAAAAGCACGCAACAGAGAACTCTGAAGTGCCACAATCATGTAATGTTTCTAGAAATAAGTTAAAAATGGATATTAGCCAGTGTGTGCATCGTTTCCTGGGGTGGGGTTCTGAAGTCTCAATGCCTAATGATAGACAAGTCTATTTACCAGCAAAGCCTCCTTCACTGAAAGAGCTTGGCAGTTTCAATAGCTTCTTCACTTGATACCTCCAAAGTCAGAAAGAGAATCCTATAATAGCCAATGTGAATTACTTGATAGGAACCACATTTACAATGCAAAGATCATTGGCTAACGGTATGCAAATCGTAAAAAGCATGTGCAATTGAAGATTTGTTGTCATTTTGTTGAATACAAATGATGATCTATCAGGTAGTAGGATGGATATCAACAAGAGAGCAGACTTTCTGTTTGCATGTTTAGTCCTTTTTCCCTTGTGCAACAGCATGGATGTTATGAAATTTAGGAATGAGGATAATTGAACATGATGGCAGGACCAGAAAACGGAAAGAAAATAGCACAAATTTTTTTTTTTTGGTAAATGGTAATAAATATAAAGGGGAAAGGCCAAATGTACAAAAAAATCACGGCATCGAAAGCATATACTCAAGATGAGAAGACATAATAAGTGGACGGATGCCGAGATGTAAAAGAAAAAATATAGCACAAATTTGTCCCCTTGTATGGATAAAAACTTACTTGAATAACTTCATCGAATAAATTCACATCTAGCACTCCAGGGATGAAGCCAGCACCAATGCCTTGTATTTTATGCGGACCTTCGGCAATTCATTTTGTAGTGTATATGAAATTATCATAGAACCATGCTGAACATCACCAAAACATATGAAAGCACAGAAAGTTTAAGAAACTATTTTTTCCCCACACAAATGTAGTATATTCATAAGTTCTAGTGACTAAACAGAAGGCTGTCTGGGCAGAACCAGGGTATGTAGTAGCTGAACCGTCATGAGAGGAAAAGGAAATGGATGACCCATTTCTGCGGTTCATTGATCATATCAATCATACAATGAAGTTAATTTCCAGGCAAGTAGTTACTACTCTAGCCGTATCCTCGAAAAATCAGGACAGCCATTCCTAAGTTCTTCACTCAGTATATTAATCATGCATCAGAGAGGGAGATAAATAAGAGAAGGCACAGCCAAAACCCAAACACAAAGTATGTTTCCTCATCCAAGTCCTTCAATTGGTGCAGAAGGAAAAGGAAAAGTACACAATGAAAAGTTAAGCCAGTGTAATATCACTACCAGTTACAAAGGGATCCAACAGTGTGTTGAAGATCATGACTTACCAGGTTTGCCACCGGATAATACTGCACATTCCCCAGGTTCTACAGCATAGAGCTAAATACACAGAAGTATTAAATGAAAAACATGAGAAACGGTAAAGTTGCCTAGAAATATAACTAGGCGATAGAAATGCACACCTTGATCTTAGGGTTCTGCTCCTTGAGATATTTTCCTGCTCCTGTTATTGTACCTCCAGTTCCTATCCCAGAAACGAGGGCATCAACTTTGCCTCCTGAACCTTTCCAGATCTCTGGTCCAATCATTTCATAATGGATCTATGAAAGCAGGAAGAACTTAAGCTTCTCCAACCAGCTAGCTATAGAAGCATTACTAAGTGTGTGAACTGTATACCTTGGGATTGGCAGGGTTCTCAAATTGATGAAGCAGGTATGCATTGGGTATTAGTTTCCACTATCTCTTCAGCCTTTTTAACAGAGCCTTTCATGCACCTGGCTGGATCCGTGAGGACAAGATCAGCTCCAAAAGCACGGCGAATGGTTCTTGTTTCAAGACTCATTGAAGCAGGCATGGTAATTATAAGCTTATAACCCTTGGCAGCAGCCATAAATGCCAGCCCTATTCCGGTGCTACCACTAGTAGGCTCAGTCATAACACTCTTGAACACATCAAAACAGAAGAAGTTTCGTCAGTTCCATAGTTTCACTTGGCACATATATAAACTTTTTCTTGTTACACTGAGTTTATCAGGCACAGACTCAAACCTTTGCAGTTTTTTAGTGGAGTTGATGTACTAGACAAATGAGGATTTAAAGCACATTCATGCCTTATTTGATTGTCAAATCCATGATCAATTTATTCAACCAACTTGGATCACACCAAAAGTTACATCGCCCAAGAGGCACCAAGCGATATAGGGAATCAGAGGCTTTCCAACATGAATGTAACAGACTTGCCATTTTGAACAGCTTTTACAGATGGATAGCCTACATGAAGAAACTTGACCAACCAAAACTAACCTCTCCCGGCTTAATCAGACCCTTTTCCTCAGCATCTGCAATCATTCTATACGCAATCCTACAATCAAGGACAAAAGGATTTGCTGTGACTGCAATTCATCAGAACAAATCACATCGCTAAAGAAAATGTTTCATTTATGCTATAATATATAGACCAGAGGTGGCAATTAAATTCATGCTTCTTTTGACAAGTGCCAACCTCCTGGCATCGTGAGGAATCTGTAATTTGACTGGAAATGGACACCACAGTATTCAAATTCCAATTACAAACCTGTCTTTGACACCTGAGCAGGGCTCCATCATTTTGAGCTTCGCAGCGATTCGGGCAACACAACCCTCCACCACACGGTTGAGGTACACCAGGGGCATCTTGCCAATTATCTGCACCGAAACAGCACTCGATCAGAGTACAGCGCCTTAGCAGCTATATCTACGCAAGTGGTGCTGAAGGAGATGCAACACTGCTTGCCTCAGTAACATCTTTCGCAATAAGGGACTCCCCTTCCACCATGTTTCGTCGCCGCACAATCTGAATCAGCCGCTTCTCTCTGCACACAAAGCAGATTCTTATAAACAAGTTGGTGGGCTATAATTTCTAGAAGGAAGCAAAGTAGCTCCAAGCCATTTCGCAGGAATTGCATCAGAATTGCGCCTCCGGCGAAATCAGCATCTCGAGCGAACACAGTACGAAGTGATTTGACACCAGTGAGAACCTGGACTCGGGCTTGCGTGGAGTGCGCGCGAGGAAAGAGCACGCATACAGAGCGCGGTACTGGGTCCCTCACAAAACTCAGTGCGCGCACAGTATCATAAGCAAGAGCAGAGTACAGAGAGAAAAGAATATGCATGCGACGCTTTTCTTCAGCAGCAGAAGAGAACAGGAGCAAGCTCGAAGACGAGAACGGACGCATTGCATGCACTCCAGTTCCGAAACAAAAGAAGAAGAAAGACATGCGAGCTCTTACCTTCTCCGAGAAGAAACGACGAAGAGAGAGAGAAGCTTGGAACGCGAGCTCCAGATGATCTTGCTTGCGAACTGCCATCTGTCTGGTTTTTGTATGTATGAAAAGCCGGACCGTTTTCATTCGGCTTCTGGGTAAAGTAGCACGCGCGAAGGTGACGACATGAACACGTTGACTTTTTTAGTCATTGTATTACTATCATCTTTTCCAGTTTGGGCAAACGAGTCCTCCAATATTATAAATTTTTCAATTAAGTGCCCGGTCGACGACAATATTGACCGGACCGGCGTATCGGCATCGACGAAAGTCACAAGTCGGACAAAGGCCGTCTTCGAATGAAGATAGTTACGAAAGATTTGCTGAACTCTAATTGCAAATTATTTGTCCCAGCAATTCAGTCGGAACAAATTGATTACGTAGAATCGTTGTACTTTAATATTTTATATTTAGTCAAGAAAATTTAGAGATGTTAGTATTTTCACGGAAATGCAGAGGGATTTCACTGTAATCTCTCTATTTTCTTTCATTAATAGCCACGACGAAAAAAAGAAACAGAGAGCATTGCATTACTTGCGGACCGGGCAAGGAGACTCCGGGGAGGGTGGCCGGTTTGATGTCTACATTTATCTTGGTGTCATGGGACTATGGGAGATGGTCTTGTAATTTAATTTCCGGAATTAAGATTCGCAAGATAAATAATTGCAAATCTAGACTTAAAATTTAACATAAAGATTCAGATCTTGTCTATTTCACTAGAAATGAATAGCTTAGAAAATATTTTATTATAAAAATAATCAGCTATATCACTCAAAATAATTCGTTAATGGAAAATATTTGCATTATCAAAAACAATTCATACTATTTTCATGGACAATGAAAACATTTTACATTCATTTATTTTTGTGAGGAATACAAACGGTCATTTATAGAAGTATTATACATTTTTTTGCAAAATAAACGCACTCTACAATCACATCTCTTAAACCCCACCCAATTTAGGCTCACAGATCATGCATGCAACGAATGACCATTGTCCTCGCTCACACGCAATGCCCAATAAAAGTTCGAAAAGTTTCAGACATCTTTATCACGGTATCCAAAGAACATTAATTAAAATAGGAGGCGCACTGAGGCCATGAGAAGAAGAAGAAATTCTCTACAAAAAAATTAAGATCTTTTGATTGAGTTTGATTTTGAAACACAATTAGAGATACACTCACTTATGATTGGCTACAAATTAAATTATCTTTTCCCATTATTATAGCTAACTGGTATTCTCAAATATTATAATGTTAATTTAGAACTTAATCAAATTGGAATTCAATTAACCTGGGTCAATTTTTGGCTTCCATTGAAAAATTGTTTAGTACTTCATATATTTACAAACTATATGGAACCAATGGACACACATTAATTTAGTTTCATATTTACGTGAAAATAGGAAATATGGTCACCCATAGTGCAGTAACTTCTAAAATTAGGCAATCATTTATATAATTTTTCAATAAATTTATAGTGACAAAGCACTACGCGATAATTGAGAGAACCAAAACAAGTTGTAAGTATAACATCCTTTCCCGTTTCCTCACCTTGTCATTACTCTATGTGGTCAAATATAAATGACATAAGCGAAAGACTGAGAAAGAACCCTCAACAAAAAAGAGAGAATCGGGCCAAGATTCCAAGCAGCATGCCTTGCACCGCTGTCAATCCTTGGTTCTTCAACGGGCAAGATGGCACGCAAGCTTCTTCAACTATAAAAGTTGAAGTGCGCTAGAACTTAATCTTTGGCATCATTCGGACAAGACAATGTCGTCGCTGTCTCTTTTTCATGTTAGGCACATTCTTATGGAGTAAATTATTGCAAAAACCTATCACACCGTGTACAATCATTGTTAATTTTTATATAGATGAATTAGATGTATTATCTTTCTTATATTATTGGCTAGTACTGGACACGAACTCCAAAGGTACTGTAGATACTGGTGGGCTAAGTAAGCTTTGACCCATGGTGTAGAGAATTTGAAAAGTGACGGGTCACCTCTTCCACTATTTCAAACCATTGTTGCCAGACATTATGCTATTTTCACGAACTCTATCGATGTATTGGGAGTTGTTCCATTCCCTAGTAGGTCTTCAACATGTTAGTAGATGAAGCCAAAGACCTAGTGAATGCTTTGGGGTGTTTTTCTTGCCCAGTAGAGACCGCACTAGGAGGGCAAGTTCTCTGTTCTTGGTTTGAAATTCATTGCATCAAATTGACAGGCTTATGCAGCATGCATAGAAGAGCCAATTCATTACCTCTATAATTATATTTTTCCCTTAGACCTCCTCACCCACTACCAAATTTTCATTTTATGGATCAATGAGAGTTTTGAGGCTCTCCAACTTGAACCTTGAATTCAAGACAGTGGCTACAAAAAGAATAAGCACAATGTCCTTGTAACATTTGAGGAATTTCACAGTTATGGCTACTAATTGAAGAAGGGACTGCCTCCTTGTTTGCCAATTCAGCTGAAATGAGGTGTAGAAATGGAAGGACACAATTACTTGATAGATAATCGTTGACACTCAAAATATCCATCATATCACTGAAAAACCTGCAAGAAATCCCTAAAAACTTTGGCCTAATACCATAAAAAATATATATCCAACTTTAGGTTCAATCCCAATTTTATCATAATATCCTTTGTCCCCTTAAAAAATCTCTAACTTGAAATTCTCTCTCAATTCTACCTTAAATTTTCTTTTGTCCCATGAAAAACAACTTTAAATCTAGTCTCAATCTGCATTTAACTTTTCTTTTTGTCTCATAAAAAAATCACAAACTTTTACTTGAGTCTCAAATTTGCACTCGTTAACTTTCCATCCAAAATTTCTTTTGACAATTGAAAGATGAAAAACTCTCAAGCATGAGTATTCGAGCATCCTGAGTGTGAGCTCTCCAACCATAAGAGATAAAAGACTCCCAAGCACGAGAGATTGAATATTGAGCACAAAATTGAAGACTCCCAAGCAAGATGAAAGGAAGACTTTCCTAATAGTAAAAGCAATTGAAGATGGCCAACCCCTATTTGCTCTAGTTTTTACTCAAATGTAATATCCAAGAAGATATCATTTGGGCAGACATTGTTTATCTCCAATTGATGTCTTTTTTTATCGAAACTTTAGGGAAAAACTAGAGTAATGACATGGAAATGCCACATCACTAAGGGCAATTTTGGAGTGTTAACAAGGGTACATATGTGATTCAGTAAAAGTTGGTGATTTTTTAAAAGATATAAAATAAAAATAGGATAGATCTGGAATTGTACCTAAAGTTGGTAGTTTATTATGAGACAAAACAAAAGTTCACGGTAAGAATGAGACTAAACCAAAAGTTGATGACTTTTTTTATAAGATAAGGTAGAATTGGGACTGAAGCTAAAATTGATAGTTTTTTGGGATAAGTGCTGCACAAGTCTTAAAACTTATCACAAAAAAGCAATTGACTCCTAAAACTTGCAAAAAGTGCAATTAAGTCCTAAAACTTGTCAAATTGTTACAATCAAGTCCTAAAGTTAACACCATCAGCCTTTTTAACAAAAATTGCTAACGTGGCATTTTAAATAATATTTAATTTTCCACGTGGATTTTTTAATTATTTTTATTCAATTTTTTTAAAAATAGATTTACAAGCTAAAAAGAAAAGTTAAAATTTATTTTTAAAAATTTGTTAAAAAAAGAAGAAGATAAAGCAACTCCTCCCCTATTGCCGCCGCCCTGCCGCGCCGCCGATTGCTAGAGGGGCCGACGACGGTCGCCGGCCTTGGGTGTTGGTGGCCGGCCCTTGCCAAGCTCGGGCGAGGGAGCCTAGGGCACGCCAACCGTCACCAGGGGCCAGCGGTTATCGCCTACCCTGGGCAAGTCATCACCGGCCCTCACGAGGGGTGGGCACCATTGCTCGCCCTAAACAAGGCCTCGTTAGCCCTCGCTCGGGGCCAGTGAGGCTCGCTAGATGTCGGCGAGCACGGGGGGCCAATGACGACTCGCCCAGGGCAGGCGACAGTCATCAACCCCTCGTAAGAGACGGCGTGCCCTGGGCTCCCTTGCCCGAGCTTGGCGAGGGTCGTCGGCCCTTGCCTAGGGTCAACGAGGGTGGCCACCCCCGCTAGCCCTCTAGCAATGGGTGGCGGCGAGGAAGGAGCAGCTAATTTTATTTTATTTTAAAAAAAAAAATTAATCAATTTTAACTTTTCTTTTTAGTTTTTAAAACTATTTTAAAAAAATTGAAAAAAAATCATTTAAAAAGCCATTTGAAAAAAAAATCTTGCAACCCTCCAATCTTGTTAGGCAATGGCTAGAGACCGGCACTTCTGATATGAGTGGTAGAGTAGAGCACTAACATGCCCATCTCCTCAAATGTCTAATTGAACATCTTGTATGTTGAAGTCCACCGCGTTCTCATGTCCAAGAAATTTTTTGCCTTTGTTAGAGACGGAATCATAACTGGTAGAGGCCATCTTGCGTGCACAAGTTATATAATGACAAACACACATCATATGGAATAAAATCTTAGACTTGGTTGTTGGACTAGAGGACAAATTAGGGAGGTGCTCACATTGGCATTATCTAGTATATGCTCAAGATTTTATTGGAGATGTCAAACTCATATCGGCTCTCATTATTTTGGTGGCCTTTTTTCAGGAGTTATGCAAGAAGATTACTTCTTTAATGTAAGAGATTCATAACGTAACCCTCATTCACTTCAAATATTGTTTGTTTTGACCAGTTTCATATTGAGCCTCATGGTTTTATCATTGGATGCAATTATTTTGTTCTCCCCTTTGCTATCAAGTTGCCTGTCAAGATCAATTCCTTGTTTATGCCCTCTTGCCCTAGTGATACTCCGGCCCTCGTCATATCGGGTTGCTACAATAGATTGAAAAAAAGTATACGATCTCACCTAATTTCATTTGATGTCTCCCAAATGACTTGAAACCAACTTAAACAAGCATCACAAGAGTCTAAAAAAAGCCATTTTAGTGTCGTGGTGTAGCATGTCACTACATAGTCATGTCGAAGTTGTTTCTATCAAATAAGCTTGGTTTAGTCAAGTATGTTAAGGTAGTTTTGTGATATCAAAGGACCACGTGAAGATCAAAACCAACAAATCTTTCAAAATCAGATTACTTATTGCCTCAAAATATATCAAATATCAATTCACACCAAACGAGATTGCAACACAACATATAACTATTTATTCCAGCAGGTGACATCGTCCAAGAGCAAAGAAACATATAAATGCAGCGCTTGTTACTTCGGCACGCATGATGCATTGATGTTGAATCTCAACCCCAAAGTACTGGTGGTGGCGGTGGCGACGAGCTACTGCGATCACTGGGTCCAGAAGGTGGAACAATTGACCCTTTGGGCAATAACCTGATTTTTGCGGGACTCGCGATATTTCTTGTGGCAAGATTCCTCGCCTCAATAGGAGGAGAGAAAGTTAAGCCTAAAGCTAATGCCATGAACAAAATCATCCATAAGAATTTTCTGCTACCACTATCGATTGTTTATTCTCTCCTTCTAACTCGGATGTATATTAGCTACCCTTGGGTTTGTCTATTGATATATATACAAATTAATATCTCTTGAAAGGGAAACAATCTTCAAGGGTGGATTGTAGTTGCCATATAGAAACAAAATCGAATTTGTTCCTATATATGCGCACTATTGACGTTATGGCAATTTTTTCTGGAGTATAACAAGAAATTGCCAAAAAAGTAATTGCAAATTGAGCAATTCTAGAGTTTTGCAACTCTTTTTTTTTTTTTTTTTTTTTTTTTTATTGTGGTGCTGTTTCTACACCTTACATAACTAAATCTAAATCCACCCTATAATATCTTACATGCTTCGTGTTAAAATCATCTTGCCAGTATTAATGAAAAAATGCTTTGATATAGTGAATTTAGCGACTTGATCTATATTCTAGACTAACAAAATAAAAATTAAAAAATATTCTCCAAGAAATTTTTTGATATATTATGGATGAAACATAGATGAGTTGTTATAAGAGCAATAATGCAGAAGTGACTAGTTTTATTTTCTAAATAGCAAAAAGTTCAAATATGATGAAAAACCATAAACAAAAACAAGCATGTGAAGTTATTTGTTATGACAATTACGTTATTCAGTGATGGATTTTGTGAAATGTAGGTAAAGTGAGATATTTGAATGCGAGAGAGATAGAAGGTGGCGAATGATTGATTTATCATTTTTTTTTTTAGTTTATGATTTATTTAGTACTCAGAGGGTGAATAATTTGGTCAATCAACTTTAAAATTGGTTTGTTTAAGCCAAAAAGAAGCGAAAAAATCTCCTTCAATTTTTTTTTTGACATAATATGAAGAAATTGTAAATATTTATATGAAAGTTATTTTATTTCTAGATTTCAAGTTATTTTGGTGAGGATGTTCATTAAACACAAAAAAGATTCAAGTTTCTAAAGTGAAATATATGAAAGATAGAATAAACTAGGACCTTTACGCCTCTAATGATGGGCAAGTCTCACAGTTTACTGCATCTGGGTATATTTGAGCAGTCAAATGACTTGGCATGGTTACCAAACCTTCCAAGCTGATTTTTTATATCGAAACTTTGGCCAAAGATGAATCCAACTTCTAGGTCCTGACGTGTGTTAGAAGAGCAATGTTTGTGTGAAAGCGATGTACCAAGGATCCTGAGGGCAAGTGAATATGCATTGCTTTGATTTTCGTATAAAGAAAATCTCGCGGAAGGTTTTCTTGGTTGTTTGAACCCTTTTTCTATTGTAATTTCAAGAACTCTATCACGGTAAAGTCCCATGGATCTTCATTTTGCACCAGTTCACCAATATGATGATCAATGCCTGAAGATCATGGAGGACCAAGTCACCTCCAGCCCAACCTGAATTTGTACTAAACGATATATTGTCCAGCAGCCACCTTTTCAGTTGAGAGAAAAGGGAAATAACCATTCTAATTTGATCGAATTGAAATGAAACCAGAAGATTCTCTTTTTCTTGTAGACTGCAAAATTGGTAGAATCCTTCTGATTCTGCAACACATGTTGGGAGAGTTGGAACATGGGGCAAAGACAAATTGGCATTTTGAAATTCAAGATGTGGAATGATAAGGATTAAAAACACACGTTGGAGAGGAAAAAAGGCAGTACATGTTTCTGTTGTAATTATGGTAGGTTTTTTTTTTTTTGGTCGGTCCTACTATATTCATATTCTAATACTCATTCTCAGACTTTTGCTCTGCCTCCTTGCATGGCGTGGGACTCGAAACCCTCTCCATAAACTAAATTGTCCCCACCCCAACCCTCTCTAAGAAGGTGGTAGGTTAATGATCAACAAAAGTAAGTAAAACGAAATACGTTATTTCCGTTTATGTATCTCATTAATTCTTTTATTTCTTGAGTTCATGTATCTATTTAATTCTTGTATCTATTTAATCCATGGTTCATCTACCACTTATGTACATGAATTCTAAAACTCTATAAATAAATTTAAATTCTTTATTCCAATGAGAAGTGACCTACATCTCCTATTTTCAAGTTTCTCTAAGTGTGTTAGTTTTAAGAAGTGTTTGATAGAGTCCTATTTGTATAGTACTAATACAAACAAGTTCAAGGTGTTGTAAGTTGGGAGGCATAGTTCATAAAGCTACTTAACACCCTTCACTGGAACTAATTGCCTTAAGGAGATTCGGTTAGCCGTATCTCACATCCAATTACCATTTCTTTTGTTATCAGTTTCTCGAATTTATTAATTGTTTTGGTTACAACAAACAATTCCAACTCCAAATGATTCATCCATAATCTAAAATGGTTAGTTTTTTTTCTTTTGCATCAAGTTACATTCTGAGTTGTGACCTGATGAAGGAATTGGATGAAAAGTTCCAAATGGCAGATGAAAATAACTGACCCCTGAAAGAGAAAGAGATTGCATTTGTTCCAACTTTAAATGAACTCGAGCTCAAATTAATTTGTGTAGAATTGGCAAAAGCAATAGTCAACGGGGGCCAATTCCTGGACGGAAAACATTACTACAAAGAAAAAACAGGATGATTAAAGTGACATTATCTATGAAGGGAATAGGGGGAATATGGGTTCCTATAGAATCAATTCATTCAAAAACTGACTTGAATTTTGGAACTTACGAAGGGGGAATAGCTTAGTAGAATTGATCAAAGCTAATTTAGTGAAAATTTAATCACTTTGCAAAAGGGAATATTCAATAACATTTTACATATTATATGTAATATCATTTCACTAATAGTTAAAAAAAAAAAAAAAAAAGACATTATGTTATATGGTATAAAATTGAAAAGTTTCTTTTTCATCACTAAAATCTCATAACAATGGGAAATTACCAAAATAGACTTAAATCTTTTGCAAATTTCATAGTTCAGTTTTAAACTTTTTTTTTTTGGCTAATTAAGTCATAAACCTTTTATAATTATGCCAATTCAATCTATTTGACTAATTTTGGAAGGTTTGGCACCGGCCTTAAGCTAATGCTAATGTGGCCAATTTTTTTTTTTTTTTTAAATTTTCCTTTTCCCTCCCTCTCTCTCTCTCTCTCTCTCTCTCTCCCCTTCTTTTTTTCTTCCTCTAGCTAGCAGCCGGCTAGAGACAAGCATTGGCAAGGTCAACCTTGACCGGTACTAGCGAGGGCAAGCCTCACCTAACGATGGCAAGGCTACCCTTGCCATGGCTGGGTGAGGCCTTGCCTAGCCATGGAGAAGCCACAAACTACTTGTGGTTGGCGAGGCTTGCCCAAGCCAAAGGCTACGCAAGATTGAGCCCTTGACTTCACAACCTTTAGCGAGGCATGACCTCGCCGAATCTGGCAAGGTTAA
This sequence comes from Eucalyptus cladocalyx, assembly GCA_017140615.1. Taxonomy (NCBI): domain Eukaryota; kingdom Viridiplantae; phylum Streptophyta; class Magnoliopsida; order Myrtales; family Myrtaceae; genus Eucalyptus; species Eucalyptus cladocalyx. The sequence continues at coordinate 21,151,836 of CM029516.1, forward strand.
GCATCGCCATGGATAGCAAGTGCAAGCCTCGCCCAACACAGCCATCACCAAAGGCTATGCAAGGTCATGACCTTGAACCTCATGGCTTCCAATGAGGTTAGGCCTCACCAGCCTAGCAAGTAGCCTTGGTGAGGTCACCCGGCCATGGGTAGGCTTCCTTGAGGCCGACGAGGGGACCCCGTCAACCTTGCCTCTGACCATATGCTGCCAATGACCAGATAGAGAAAGAAGAAGGAAGTGGAGAAAAAAAGAAAAAGAAAAAATTTAAAAAAATTGAAAAAGTAAAATATTATTTAAGAATTGTCTACATCAATATCGGTTGATGTCCACGTTAGTGCCGTCCGGCCAAACATGATTGAAAAAGTGAGGGTGTTTCCTCAAAAGAGGACCCAGAGTGGCTCTTGTCTAAAATAAAAGCCTGAAATGACTAATTCAGTTTCAAATAATGACCTAGCTTTCTAGTGGCCAAATATTCATTGGCCGGTGAGCACATTTATCTCACATGCTATTTTTTAAGTCATCCTTAGGGGCATTTTCATCCAAAAGACTTTTATTCTTCTTTCTTCTTCTTTGTTCATCTTCTTTGCTCTTTGGAGTTCATCTTCTTTTTTTCAGAACGTGGACGACTCTTCATCAATTGCATGAAGTTGGCAACAATTGACAACAATGGCTAGAGGACATGGGGACAATGGCAACCCCAAAACCAAGCCCTAGAGCTTGATTTTAGGGTGGTTGAAAACCAGGTGGTGACAAGCCGTCCAACAGTGGTAATGACAATCGACGATTGATGATAATGGCCTGAGTGGCTATTCTCAGCATTATGCAGCTCAAATCATGTCCTAGGGCTCGATTCTAGTGGTGATTTCCTTGTGGCGTCTTGGTGAAATTTGATGAGCGTGACTCATTGATAAATATACTACTTATGTGTGGTGATTGTGGACGATTTTGGCCTTAGGTGCATGAATAGTGAGTTTCTGAATTGGTATATGTTGTTTGGGACTTGTTGGGACTGAGACGAAGATTCGAGGCCATGACATGGAGTCCTGACATTTGCTTCGATTCAAGGTGGCAGTGATCTGAACTGAGGCAAGTCAAGGAATAGATTGGCTTTCTTTTGGTGTGCATAGGGTGCAATTCGGGCCTCTTTCAGGTGATTAAAGCCACCGGGTAGATTCCAGTGAATTCGTCACTGATGAAACATCAACCATTGGAAAACTCTTTGCATTGCGAGTTCTGTATATTGCTAGGGCGAGTACGCAAAGAGAGACTGACGGTTTTTGGAAGTATGGGGATGCGGCGACGGCAAGGGAGGATGGTGGTCGGCCAGCTAGATTGTGCTTGGTTAAATTTTCTTAAAGTTGTTGGATTATACTTTGGATTAATAAATGGGATAATATGGAAGTGGAATAACTTTGTTAATGGAGAGGATTCTGCTACATTTGTTCATTGTTGCCAGTTTCGTTGCCAATACCCTCTATTTGTAAAAATGACCATCAAAGAAAAAGATGAATAGTGGAAGGAAAGAAAAAAGACTACAAAAGAAAAATAAAAGTCTTTTGGACGAAAATGCCCCTAAGGTTGACTTAAAAAATGGAATGTGAGATGCATGTGCTCACCGACTGGCAAATATTTGGCTAATCGGAAAGCTAGGTTCTTATTTGAAACCAAATTAACCACTTCAAGTCCTTATTCGAGATAAGAGCCACTCTGGGTCTTTTTTTGAGAAAACACCTTCACTTTGTGTCATTATTTGGAATTTTCCCACATTTTTTTAAATTTCATTAGTCTACTATATATATCAAATCTCTTCCTTTACAATATCAAATGATTTATCCTTTTTCCTTATTATATTGTCAAAATACTTTTATACAAAGCATGTAAGATGTTAGATGAATATATAGAAAAAATAACTTAAAATATTATACACAATGAGGAATGTTGATTTGATTTTTTTTTAAACAATTCATAAATGATATTAATTTTTGTCTATCCAAAATAACAATATTTCACTCGCATTTAAGAAAAAAAAATGTTCTTAATTTGTGTAGTGTTTTAATTAAATTAAATTTCATATGCTTAACAAATTATCTATAAATATAGTCGACAATGTGAAAAGGAACTAGAATTCTGGGAAATTTCTCCTTTTGACAAAATAATTTTTTATGGAAGTAATATCTAACAACGAAAAAAAAAAAAAAAAAAACATAGTGCCTTCACTATACATGGAAAATCCACGACAAACAAACCCTAAACATATTAAATTTTTAATCAAGGTAAGTAGATCCTATATAATTATAGAAAAACTAAAAAAAAAAAAGAAGAAAACAAATATATTTAGGACTACCAATTTAAATTGCAATTAAATGATAGACAGTAATTTTGTCGTTTTAGTAGAAATTGAATGGATTTACTTATATAGGAGTTAGAAATAGCACTACCTTTTTTTCTTTTTTCTTTTTCCGGTATATACTCACAACTTCTGGAGAATTTTGAAGTGTCTATAGAATATACTCTTCTTCCATCTCTCATCCCTTTCTTTCTGGTAAAACAACTTCCAAAGTGGGCCTCTGCTCTCCACCAATGTCCAAATAGGACAGCATTCTCTTGTTTGAATATCTCAATCTCCTTATTAAAATTGCCTCTTCATAATATTTCGAAAGCAATTCACGGTGAAAGTAATTTCCAGATTTTTCATTGTCAATGGCCATAACCAATAGGCAAATTACAAGGAGCAATCTAAGTAAGCTCTCACGTCATCTCCAAGCACAACAATCACCGACTAAGTCCACCACGTTTTGGAAGCCAATGAAGCAAGTCGATCCTCAAGAGCCAATTCAACATCTTGGAATTGTAATTAAGCTCGCCTACATTTCTCAATTCATTGCTCTCGATTTCTTTGTCGATGCCGACTTTGATGAAGATGTGTCAGGGGACATGGAGGAAGTTGGCTAGATGCTGGTAGTCGGCCAATGTGCAGAGGAAGAAGAAATTAAAAAAAAAAATGGCTCTAGATCAAAATACCCCAACAATGCCACGAAAAGTCGTAAGTGCTTGCCTGCAAAGATTTAGTTGATGAGTGAGTTCATGGCCTCATTTGAAATTAAGTTGGCTACTTCGAGATTATAATTTGAGACAAGTTCCACTTTTAGTTATCTTTTAAAAAATCGGGACACTTTGAAATTTTTCAAAATTTAAAGTGGTTAATCGTCACATAATTTTTATAACTTTTAGATTTAGTCAGGTTTCTTTTGAACAAATATTGGTAAATAGTAATATGCACAAGAAGATTCACTACCTCTTAAGAAAATGAAGTGCATCTTATATGTTCTTATTAGAAGCAATCCTAACTCCAATAATTGTAAAGAATCCATAGTTTGACTCTCCATTTGACTTTGGCTCGAATCTTGTCTAATATATGAGATTAGTTGAGTATATAATGGATCCAACAAATTTGCCTATTTCAAGTGGATTTCTTCTTATAGAAATGAGAACCCGTACATGCCATATTCTAATACAAAACATAAAGAGATACTTGCTTCATGGTCCACCCCACCCAACTAGAACTACAAGTCATCATTATATCGAAAGACCATGTGAAGATCAAAAGTAGCAAATCTTTCAAAATCAAATTACTTAGGGTGAGCATGGTAACGCTTCTTGGCGGGGAACAGTTTCTTTTCAGAAATAGTTCTTTTCTATTTTTACTTAGGGAACAATTTGTGAGTAAAATAAAGTGTTTAGTAACTACACAAAATTTCTATTCTTGAAATAGAAAAATAATAGAAATGCATTTATTTTTTATTTTTTGTATTTATTTATTTTTTATTCTTGCTCATGGACCACCGACCGCTCCACCACCGCCCATCACCACCGCCGCTACACTGCGCCACCTATTGCTACAAGATGGCTGGTAGTCTTGCGGTGGAAGGTGATGGTGACAAGCGGCGGCAACCGGTGATGGGCAACAATGGGCGGCGGCTAGCGGTGGGCAGCAACGGCGGTCGGTGGCGTCATCGGAGATCGGGGGTGGCCGGTGGGCTGTGGGCGGCAACGATGACGATCATACGGTGGTGGCGACTATGACATCCCGAAATTTTGGAAAAAGAAATTATCGGATGAAAAATCGGAGATTGGAAGAAAAAGAAAAATGATAACAATATTATTATTATTTTTCTCTCTCTCTCCTCATTCCTTTCCTTCTCCCAACATCCACCCCACTCCCCACGTATCTCTCTCTCACATTTTCTTTCCCCCTCCTTCGCACGCAATTTCCTCCCCCTCTCTTTTCTTCTATCTCTCCCACTTTTCCACCCCCTCACTCATGCCAACCCCTCTATAGCAATTTCCCCTCAACTTCCCCCCTTTACTTTATTGTTTCTCTCTCCTCTTCCCCCTTTCCTCCCTCTCGACAAGCCCACTCCCCTCTTCCTTTCCTCTTTCTCTCTTGAGTTTCTTTTCTGCTTTTGCTTCCAAAACAGCACCGTGTGCTGCTGTTTTTGCCCCAAGCCAGCCACCATCTTGCGCCATGGTCGTGGGCCATCACTATCCACGAGCCACCATCCACCGCCGAAGAGCTGCACGACCCATCTGCGAGTCGTCAGCCCGCCGTTCTTGCCAAATCATAAACCACCTCTGCCAAGACCCACTTTTGCTTAGCACCTTCGTGACATTTTGGATGTAACCACGCATAGCCCTTGCCACCACCGTCATGCTCATGTCATCGGAATTTTCGTCGGGTGAGTTTAGCTCCTAATCCTTTGATTAGTACCTAAACTTGCTTAAGAGGCTGATTTAGACTAAAAGATGGTTTAGGTTAGCTTAAATAGGGATTCGTGATAGTCTATAATAGTTATATTAGTATTAGAATGGATTAATGTTAGTCTAATTAGGGAGATTTGCTCCGTTGAGGATGATTTGGTTGAAAATAGTGGCTATTCTTCAGAACTGGTTTTTCGACACTTGCGGTTTGTAATTTTTATATATTAAATTGGTCGCGAATCTGAAGCCGATGTCTTCTAGAGAAATGTTTTTCACATCCTAAGATACAACATATATTTTTATCAATATTTTTAGTGACTCAGAAACAGGAGATATTAGCTCCGCCATTTTCGAACAGAACTGCAATTTTCGCTAGAACTGGTGACCTTTTAGGATTCTAGGGGTTTTTATCGACTCTTGGAGTTCGAATTTTAAAATGGTTTCTTCAAAAAAAATTTATTTCACCTCTTATAGTTTAACATACTAAAATTTCAAATCAAACGAACGTGCTTAAGAGCTCGAACCAAACTGATTTTGGAAAACTGACTTTTTGAGAACCAACCAAATTTTGGTGCTGGATTAAGTGAATTACTGGGCTGAATCCAAAGGGATCTGGGTCTCGGTGTCTCATGAAATTTTATTTTTTTACGTGTCTTTTGTCACATATTCAAACTTGGGAATTTTCCAAACTCTATTGGTTAGGTTTTTGGATTTAAATTTGGAGACGTGCAAAGGCACAGTTTCTGCCAATTATGACCGATTTTAGTTTAATGATGGTTCTTGATGCTTTGCTTCCATTAATTAGTGTTTTTAATGACTTGTGGATTTAATTAATTAGTTAGTTAATTCTTGAATTTCACTGTTCATGACGCTGTTCACAAGTTACTGTTCACGCGCACTATTCACCCGAGAATGAAAAGTGGTTTAATTTCATGCGTATTGATTCTATGAAGTGAATGAATGTGTAAATGCATGGGCATCCGCATGAATTGAGTGATTTTTTGTGTAATTGTATGATGATTGGGAACTATTGGCATTTAATAAGAAAATACCAGGTGTCAGGTTTTAGACGCCAAAAGTGTTTTTAAATACTATATCAAACTGTGAGATTTTAAAAGAGATGACAAAATTTTTGGTTTCAATCTGACCGGGATCCATGTGATTGATCGACGTGTGCTGTGTGGCGCACTAATGTGCAAGAACGCATGAGAATCATGGCATCTTTAATTCTAGTCATGCTTGAGTTGAGCACATTATTTATGACACGCACACATGAATCGATAACGTGTTTCACATATGCTTCCATTGTGCTGAGAACAAAGCCTTGAGAGGTGGCCCGACTGGGATGGCGATTCGTCCACGCCAGTGCGGGGCCCAAGGAGGCAATATTGGGTTGGGATGAGGGATGGCAATGCGTCCGCGTCTTTACCCCAGACAATGCTTTCGTGTGGCAATGGCCAGGTGAGATCGCTTGTAATACGATTTGTATGTGATTGATGAACCACATCATCTAATGGCCATGTGCATTGTGTGTATCGTGATGAGTTATGATGTGCAGGGTATGGCATATCAGATAAGGTTGCATGTGAACCGACTATTGATTGTTGATTGTCAATCTTTGGTTTGTTTGTGAGATGGTTCTAAAGAGATACCCCGAGTTGAGTTGGTGTACTAATCGGGGGACTAGGGGAAGAACTCGTTGAGATTTACATCTCACTGGTTATTGAATAACCATTTTCAGGTCCCCAGTGTGAAGAACCCGGAGCTTGAAGTGGAAAGGTCAAGAGCATAAGTGGCTTAGTAGTCCTTTGTGAGATAGACATTATGTATGAGCTTGAGCTGTTTATGAAAGTGTATTTGATTTGAAACTGGTTGTCCTACTTTTCTATCTCATATTTGTTGTTGTCAGGGGATTAGTTAATTCACTTTCGCATGTGCAATAAAATGAAAAGGGTCGGCGACAAGTCCTGGGAATGTCGCAAAATTCTATTGACCACCAAGGGATATGCGCGCGTTTGAGGTTTAGGGCATGATAGCGATAGCCGGTGATGGCTGCGATCGGCCAATAGTGGCCGCGGTCGGTCGGAGGGTGTTGGCGGTTGGCAAGCGGCCACCCGAGGCCACATCAAGCAAGAAAATCAAAAGAAAAGACAAGAAAAAATTGGCTTATTTCTAGAAATTGTTCCCGCGAACAATAAACTACCTTTTTTTTTGCTTGTTTCTGTTCCAAATCTGTTCCCAAGAACAAAAAAAGATAGATTTTTTGTTCCCGGAACAAAAAAAAAAAAAGGAGATGTTTTGTTCCCGGAATAAAAAAACAAATAGATGTTTTCGTTCCCACAACAAAAAAAAAAAATGATGTTTTTGTTCCCGGAGCAAAAAAAAGATTTTTTTGTTCTCGAACAAAGTTTTACCAAACAGATTTCTGTTCTTCTTTTTTTCCAAGGAACAAAAAAACAAAAATTAGGAGAAACGGAAATGTTACCATGCATGCCTTTATTGCCTAAAAAAATATCAAACTACACACCAAACGAGATTGCTACACAACATGGAGCTATTTATTACCGCAAGCGACATCGTCCAAGAGCAAAGAATTATAGAAATGCAGCGCTTGTTGCTTCGGCACGCATGACGCATCGATGTTGAATCTCAACCCCAGAGTACTGATGGTGGCAATGGCAGCGTGTTACCACGACCACTGGGTCCAGAAGGTGGAACAGTTGACCCTTTGGGCAATAACCTGAAATGAAAAGGCAGAGGAGCACTGGGTCCAGAAGGCGGAACAATTGACCCCTTGGGCAATAGCCTGAAATGGAAAGGTGAAGGAGCACTGGGTCCAGAAGGTGGAACAATTGACCCTTTGGGCAATAACCTGAAATGAAAAGGCGCTCCTCTGATTTTTTTAGGACTCACGAGATTTCTTGTGGCGAGATTCCTCGCCTCAATAGGAGGAGAGAAAGTTAAGCCCAAAGCCAATGCCATGAACAAAATCATCCATAAGCATTTTCTGCTACCACTATCCATTGTTTATTCTCTCCTCTCTAACTTGGACGTATATTAGCTACCCTTGGGTTTGTCTATTGATTTATATACGAATTAATATCTCTTGAAAGGAAAACAATCTTCATGGGGGTAGTTGCCATATAGAAACAAAATCAATTTTGTTTCCATATATGCGCACTATTGTCATTATGGCAATTTTTTCTGGAGTATAACAAGAAATCGCCAAAAAAGTAATTGCAAATTGAGCAATTCTAGAGTTTTGCAACTCTTTTTTTTTTTTTTTTGGTGGTGCTATTTCTACCCCTTACATAACTAAATCCACCCTATCTTCGTTAAAAAAAACAAAGTTGCCCTTACTTATTCAATTACAATTTAAAGTGGAGCTCCCAATTTATTTACTTTCCTTTTTGATTTTTTTCTATTCCTATGTAGGATCTAGTTACCATAACTAAAAATATCCCATGTCTATTAAATACATTATGTTTTCTCTTTATTTTTAAATTTTGCTTCTATAAAAATTATATTTGTCCACAAGAGAAATTTCAATAAATTTCAGTGAAATGTAATTATTTTCTACATTGTCAAGCAAATTTATGGATTAATTGTCCAATAAAATCTAGAAAAATGTTACATAGAACTTTTAAAACAGTCATGGGATTGTTATTTTTTTTACATATTTATTGTGCATACACCAGCAAATCTTTTTTTTTTTTATCAATTATCTTCTATATACATAAACATATTATGGAAAGATTGGATGAAACCACAAAAAAAAAAAAAAAAAAAAAAAAAAAAAAATCAGGCTTTTCGAAGACAAAATCACAGTTACGTTACCATTCACGAAACTTCAAAAGATGGAATTTTAAAGCTTTGCATAAAACAATAATTTTTTAGTAAAGTGTGATTGAAATTTCATTATTATGAATTGACAAAAAATAATATCATTCCCCGAGTGTTTGCAAACAATATCAAAATATGACATAAATTTTTCATGTCAATACTTTAAGTGTTTCTAAACACTCCTATAATATCATCTTGCCAGTGTTAACGAAAAAATGCTTTGATATGGTGATTTTAGAGACTTGATCTATATTCTAGACTAACAAAATAAAAATTAAAAAATATTCTCCAAGAAATTTTTTGATATATTATGGATGAAACATAGGTAGGTTGTTATAAGAGCAGAAGTGACTAGTTTTATTTTCTAAATAGCAAAAAGTTCAAATATGGTGAAAAAAACCATAAACAAAAACAAGCATGTGAAGTTCTTAGTTATGACAATTAGATTCTACTTAGAAATGAAAAAGAAAATTATAAATAAAGTAAATAACTTTGAAGCCACCACTTTAGATTGTAATTAAACTTGAGGGCAATATTGTCTTTTTATTGAAAATGGGGGTGGATTTAGTTATATAGAGAGTGGAAATAACGCCGCCCTTTTTTTCTCCAATGTAGTTATTTTGATCAATTTTTGATGAAAATCGCTGACATGACATCTAATCACACCCCACACATCAATGATTTTTAACAACTAATTTGTCAGAAGGACTACATTTGAATTTCCCGCAAATATTTAGGATTAAATGGAGAAATTAAAAAGCTTAGGACCAAATTTTGATCCATATAATATCTTTGGAACTAATTGGATAATTTCCCCAACATTAAAGATATTCTCTCATATCACAACAATATATTCTCTCATATCACATCAATATCTACTAATCACACATCTTCTTTCCCCTCTTTTCTTTATCTCGAGGTCTATTCGTTTCATGGAAAATATCATACTTCAAGAAAATGTTTTTAAGAAGCCATTTTCCAAGAAAATGACTATATTTTTCGATATTCAACTAAAACTTGAAATTCCATTGTTTGTTATCTAATTTATTTTTTGGGAAAAATACTAAAAAAATTGAATTTTAATATTTTTAATTGACTAAAAATTTAATTTAAATTTTTATATATTTTTTAAATGAATTTTAAATTAATATTATTTTGTAAATCGAATTTTTATTATTTAAAAAAATTCTTTTTTTTTTTTTTTTTCATTTTTGTTTTCCTTCCTTCTTCTTCCTTCTCCTTCCTCTGCCGCCGCATGCCTGATGATGGTCGGCTGCCTGGCGGTCGACCAAGACGCAGATTACTAGATCTAGGGAGCTCGAACTCCGCCAAGATCAGGAAGCTTGAAGCTCAGCTGATCCAGGCGAATCGCGAGCCTTGCCGACCTTGGTGGAGCTCAGGTGAGTTTGGATTGAGCTGCGGCTCACCCGATTCAAGCTCAATCAAGCTCCGCTAAGGTCGGTGAGGCTTGCAACTTGCCAGAGCTTGGCAAACCTTTGGAAAGCTCGGGCAAGGCCCGAGACCCGCCTAGCTCGTCAGATTCAATGAGGCTTGAGCTTGTTGGGCTTGGGCTAGCTCGGCTTCGCCACCTTGCCATAAGCTGACGAGGCTTGACCTTCTTGAAATCTTGAGGCTCAAGCCTTGTCGGCCTAGGGCAAGGCTCGAGCTAGCTCGTGGCTCGTGGCCGACAACTAGCCAAAGCCAAGGAAGAAGATGAAAAGGAAAGAAAGAAAAGGAAAAAAGATTAAAAAAAAAAAACTTGATTTTTTTTAAAATAAAAAAGAATAAAGAATAAAAAAACATAAAAATAAAATGAAAATCTATTTGGTGAAACAAGGTAAGCTAGAAGGAGTTATGGAAAATGTTTTCCAGTTTTGAAAGTAGAAAACATTTTCCTCACTTTTGACTATGTTTTTTCTAATAGTAGAAAACATTTTTATTAACTAGTTCATTTTCGTAAACCGGAAAACGTTTTCTTGGAAGTTATTTTCCATTAAACGAACGGATAGTATGTTTACATTTTCTTTAAAGATGGTAGCAAATGTGTAGACCCATATTGGTTTCCTGTATACAAGAAATTGATATTCGAAAGATAAAGTAAACTCACTATGTTGTGAAATATTTGAATGATCAAATAATGAAATTAACTGTAGATAATGTTATTATACTTGGAAAGATAATAAGCAATTGCTCCATAGTTTCTTTATCTTTCTTTATGAAGAGTGTTTTCTCTTATCTCGAGTTTGATTAAGTTGAATTTAGGTGCACAAGAAATAGAACCAAAAACCGGAGTTCTAATAACGGGAGATACATGGGTGATCCAATTTCGAGAGAGTTCAAGTCCCTTGGAAATGGTTATTCAGTGATGGATTTCGTGACATGTAGGTAAAGTGAGATATTTGAATGGGAGAGAGATAGAAGGTGGCGAATGCTTGATTTATCATTATTTTTTTTTAGTTTATGATTTATTTAGTACTCAGAGGGTGAATAATTTGGTCAATCAACTTTAAAATTGGTTTGTTTTAGAAAAAAGGGGTGAAAAAATCTCAATCAAAAAATTTCTTGACATAATATGAAGAAATTGTAAATATTTATATGAAAATTATTTTATTTATAGATTTCAAGTTATTTTGGTGAGGATGTTCATAAAACACAAAAGATTCAAGTTTCTAAAAGTGAAATATATGAAAGATAGAATAAAATAGGACCTTTACGCCTCTGATGATGGGCGAGTCTCACAGTTTACTGCATCTAGGTATATTTGAGCAGTCAAATGACTTGGCATCTGTGTGTATTTGAGAAATCAAATGACTTGGCATGGTTACCACACCTTCTAGGTCCTGACTTGTGTTAGAAGAGCAATGTTGATGTGAAAGCGATGTACCAAGGATCCTGAGGGCAAGTGAATATGCATTGCTTTGATTTTCGTATAAAGAAAATCTCGCGGAAGGTTTTCTTTGTTGTTTGAACCCTTTTTCTAGTGTAATTTCAAGAACTCTATCACGGTAAAGTCCCATAGATCTCCATTTTGCACCAGTTCACCAATATGATGATCAATGCCAGAAGATCATGGAGGACCAAGTCACCTCCAGCCCAACCTGAATTTGTACTAAATGATATATTGTCCAGCAGCCACCTTTTTGGTTGAGAGAAAAGGGAAATAACCATTCCAATTTGATCGAATTGAAATGAAACCAAAAGATTCTCTTTTTCTTGTAGACTGCAAAATTGGTAGAATCCTTCTGATTCTGAAACACATGTTGGGAGAGTCGGAACATGGGGCAAAGCCAAGTTGACATTTTGAAATTTAAGATGTGGAATGATAAGGATTAAAAACACACATTGGAGAGGAAAAAAGGCACTACATGTTCCTGTTGTAATTATGGTAGGTTTTTTCTTTTTCTTTTTTTGGTCGGTCCTACTCTATTCCTATTCTAATACTCACTCTCAGACTTTTGTCCTACCTCCTTACAGGACATGAGAGTCGAAACCCACTCCGAAAACTAAATCGTCCCCACCCCAACCCTATCTGAGAAGGTGGTAGGTTAATGATCAACAAAAGTAAGTAAAACGAAATACGTTGTTTCCGTTTATGTATCTCATTAATTCTTGTATTTCTTGAGTTCATGCATCTATTTAATTCATGTATCTCCTAAATTCTTGTATCTATTTAATTCATGGTTCATCTACTACTTATGCACATGAATTCTAAAACTCTATAAATAAATTTAAAATTCTTCATTCCAATGAGAACTGACCTACATCTCCTCTTTTCAAGTTTCTCTAAGTGTGTCAGTTTTAAGAAGTGTTCGATAGAGTCCTATTTGTATAGTACTAATACAAACAAGTTTAGGGTGTTGTAACTTGGGAGTCATAGTTCATAAAGCTACTTAACACCGTTGACTGGAACTAATCACCTTAAGAAGATTCGGTTAGCCGTATCTCGCATCCAATCACCATTTCTTTTCTTATCGGTTTCTCAAATTTATTAATTTTTTGGTTACAACAATCAGTTCCAACTCCAAATGATTCATCCATAATATAAAATGGTTATTGTGTTTTTTCTATCGCATCAAGTTACGTTCTGAGTTGTGACCTGATGAAGGAATTGAATGAAAAGTTCCAAATGGCAGATGAAAATAAATGACCTCTGAAAGAGAAAGAGATTGCATTTGTTCCAACTTTAAATGAACGAGCTCAAATTAATTTGTGTAGAATTGGCAAAAGCAATAGTCAACGGGGGCCAATTCCTGGACGGAAAACATTACTACAAAGAAAAAACAGGATGATTAAAGTGACATTATCTATGAAGGGAAGAGGGGGAATATGGGTTCCTATAGAATCAATTCATTCGAAAACCGACTTGGATTTTGGAGCCTACGAAGGGGGAATTGCTTAGTAGAATGGATCAAAGCCAATTTAGTGAAAATTTAATCACTTTGCAAAAGGGAATATTCAATAACATTTTACATATTCTATGTAATATCATTTCACTAATAGTAAAAAAAGAAAAAGAAAAAGAAAAAAGACATTATGTTATATGGTATAAAATTGAAAAGTTTCTTTTTCATCACTAAAATCTTATAACAATGGGAAAATTACCAAAATAGTCTTAAATCTTTTGGAAATTTCATAGTTCAGTTTTAAATTTTTTTTTGGCTAATTAAGTCGGAAACATTTTATAATTATGCCAATTCAATCTATTTGACTAATTTTGGAAGGTTTGGTGCCGGCCTTAAGCTAATGCTAATGTGGCCAATTTTTTTAACAATATTTTTTTTTTCCTTTTACCTCCCTCCCTCCCTCTCTCTCTCCCCTTCTTTTTTTCTTCCTCTAGCTAGCAGCCGGCAATGAGCATTGGCAAGTTCATCCTTGACCGCTACTAATGAGGGCAAGCCTCACCTAATGATGGCGAGGCTGCCCTCGCCATGGCTGGGTGAGGCCTTGCCTAGCCATGGAGAGGCCACGAACTACTTGTGGTTGGCGAGGCTTGCCCAAGACAAAAGTCGCGCAGATCGAGCCCTTTGACTTCACAACCTTTAGCAAGGAATGACCTCACCAAATCTAGCAAGGTCAAGCATCACCATGGATAGCAAGTGCAAGCCTCACCCAACACAGCCATCGCCAAAGGCTATGCGAGGTCACGACCTTCAACCTCGTGGCTTCCAATGAGGTTAGACCTCACCGGCCTAGTAAGTAGCCTAGGTGAGGTCACCCGACCATGGGTAGGCTTCCTTAAGGTCGACGTCGACCTTGCCTTTGGCCATATGCTGCCAACAACTAGATAGAGAAAGAAGAAGGAAGTAGAGAAAAAAAAAAAAGAGAAAAAATTAAAAAAAAATTGAAAAAGTAAAATATTATTTAAGAATTGTCTACATCAATATCGATTGATGTCCACGTTAGTCCGCCCGGCCAAACATGATTGGATAAATTGAATTGGCACAATTGTTAAAGGTTTATAATTGAATTGACAAAAAACAAAAACAAAAAAAAAAAAAGATTTATGACTGAATTGGAAAAATTGTAATAAATTTAGGATTATTTTGGTAATGTTTCCTATAACAATTTATCTATTTTTTTGTCCCTCTTATCTCAAAATCTCCCTTTCTTGGTTAACATTTTATTAATTTCATTAGTCTACTATATATATCAAATCTCTTCCTTTACAATATCAAAGAATTTATCCTTTTTTCCCTATTATATTGTCAAAATACTTTTATACAAAGCATGTAAGATGTTAGATGAATATATAGAAAAAAAAATTAAAATATTATACACAATGAGGAATCTTGATATTTTTTTGTAAACAATTCATGAATGATATTAATTTTTGTCTATCCAAAATAACGATAAAAAAAAAATGTTCTTACTTTGTGGAGTGTTTTAATTAAATTAAATTTCATATGCTTAACAATTTATTTATAAATATAATCAACAATGTGAAATGGAACTAGAATTTTGGGAAATTTCTCCTTTCGACAAAATAATTTTTTATGGAAGTAATATCTAACAATGAAAAAAAAAACATGGTGCCTTCACTATACATGGAAAATCCACGACAAACAAACCCTAAACATATTAATTTTTTAATTATGGTAAGTAGATCCTATATAATTATAGAAAAAAAAAAAAGGAAAGTAAATATATCTGGGACTACCAATTTAAATTGCAATTAAATGATAGACATTAATTTTGTCTTTTTGGTAGAAATTGAAAGTATTTAGTTGTATAGGAGTTAGAAATAGCATTGCCTTTTTTCTTTTTTCTTTTTCCATTATATACTCACAACTTGTGCAGAATTTCTGAAGTGTCTATTAAAATATACTCTTCTTCCATCTCTCATCCCTTTCTTTCTGGTAAAACAACTTCCAGAGTGAGCCTCTGCTCTCTCCACCAATGTCCAAATAGGACAGCATTCTCTTATTTGAATATCTCAATCTCCTTATCAAAACTGCCTCTTCATAATATTTCGCAAGCAATTCGTGGTGAAAGTAATTTCCAGATTTTTCATTGTCAATGACCATCAACAATAGGCAAATTACAAGGAGCAATCTAAGTAAGCTCTCACGTCATCTCCAACCACAACAACCACCGACTAAGTCCACCACGTTTTGGAAGCCAATGAAGCAAGTCATCCTCGAGAGCCAATTCAACATCTTGGAATTGTAATTAAGCTCGCCTACATTTCTCAATTCATTGCTCTCGATTTCTTTGTCGATGCCGACTCTGATGAAGATGTATTAGGGGACACGGAGGAAGTTAGCTAGAGGCTGGTAGTTGGGCAATGTGTGGAGGAAGAAGAAAGAAAAAAATGGCTCTAGATCAAAATACCCCTACAATGCCACAAAAAGTTGTAAGTACTTGCCTGCAAGGATTTAGTCAATGAGCAAGTTCATGGCCTCATTGAAAATTAAGTTGGCTACTTTGAGGTTATAATTTGAGACAACTTCCACTTTTAGTTATCTTTAAGGATAAGTACACTAATGGTACCATAAGTTGTGTACGGTGCTTACTTTGGTGCCAAAAGTTTCGTCGGATCATTTAAGTGCCAAAAAATTTGAAAAACGCTCACTTTGGTGCCAACATAGATCTAATCGGCCAGAAAACCGACGTGGCCTTTTATTATTAATTTTTTAAGTTGACGTGGCTCGCCGAAGAGTATTGTCAGCATTTAAACAACAAAACGACACCATTTTGTGTCTTTCCCCCAAATTGAAAACCCTAAATCCCCAAACGACGTTGTTTTGTGTCTTCTTATTCCCCGAATAGATCCAGCAACACCAACAGCACCGAACCAGCAACATCAGCAGCGCAGAACTAGCAATACTAGTAATTTTCCAGAAAAGAAACCACACATTCGCCTCCGCCCTCCCCTAGTAGTTTTCCCCCATTTTCAATCACCTTATCAACCTTTCAAATCCCCAAATCTCGGCCCCACCACCTCCTTTTCCCAAGGAATATCGTTGGCTGCAGAGGAAACGCAAGCTCGAAGAATCTCCTGAAGCACGAGCGATCCGGCCAATGGTAGCCGCGAAGATCTAGAATGCCACGGAGGTTGTCGATGAAGCCAGCTGCGACGAAGGCGGTGGCCATGGCCCCACCATCCCCTCCTCCGCCCTCATTGTCAACACCTCCCTCTCTCTCGAGATTTTCTATTCGTTTTTTTTTTCTTTTGTTTTTCTTTTGTCTTGCTATGGCAAGCAACTACAATGGAGGTCGAGGGATGTAAGCCGAGCGACGTTGGCCAAGGGACAATGGCCGAGCGATGGTGGATGAGCAATGGCGGACAAAAAAAACCCTAATTTCAATCTCTAAATAAAATTTTTAAAAAAAAAAACGGCGTCGTTTTTGTGAGGCTATCCATGTAAAAACGGCGTCGTTTTTGTGAGGCTATCCATGTAGGATGACAAAACGACATCGTTTTCTTAACGAAGATGGAAAACGACATTATTTAAAAAGGCGTCTCGATTTTTTTTTAAAATATAAAAGCCACGTAATCATTTTGGCCGGAACCTGTCGTAGATGGCACCAAAGTGATCGTTTTTCCTTCGATTTGGCACTTAAGTGATCCGGCGGAAACTTTTGGCACCAAAGTGAGCGCCATACACAATTTATGGTACCATTAGTGTACTTATCCCTTATCTTTAAAAAAAATCGCAACACCTTGAAATTTTTCAAAATTTAAAGTGGTTAATTGTCACATAATTTTTTTTATAACTTTCAAATTTAGTCGAGGTTTCTTTTGAACTAATTATAGGTAAATAGTAATATGCACAGGAAGATTCACTTCCTCTTATGAAAATGAAGTGCATCTTATATGCAACCCTCACCCCAGTAATTGTAAAGAATCCATATTTTGACTCTCCATTCGACTTTGGCTCAAATTTTGTCTAATACATGAGATTAGTTGAGTATTCAATGGATCCAACAAATTTGCCTATTTCAAGCGGGTTTCTTTTTATAAAAATAGGAACCCTTACATGCCATATTCTAATGCAAAACATAAAGAAATACTTGCTTCATGGCCCACCCCACCCAACCAGAACCAAAAGCCAAACGCTAAAGCACCACAAGTTATTGTTATATCAAAAGACCACGTGAAGATCAAAAGCAGAACATCTTTCAAAATCAAATTACTTATTGCCTCAAAAATATCAAACCACACACCAAACGAGATTGCAACACAACATGGAACCATTTGTTCCAACAGGCGACATCGTCCAAGAGCAAAGAAACATAGAAATGCGGTGCTTGTTGCTTCAGTACGCATGACGCATCGATGTTGAATCTCAACCCTGGAGTACCGGTGGTGGTGGTGGTGACGAGCTACTGCGACCACTGGGTCCGGAAGGTGGAACAATTGATCCCTTGGGCAATAGCCTAAAATGGAAAGGCGGAGCACTTGGTCCAGAAGGTGGGGCAATTGGCCCTTTAGGCAATAGCCTAAAATGGAAAGGCGGACCACTTGGTCCAGAAGGTGGAGCAATTGGCCCTTTGGGCAATAGCCTGAAATGAAAAGGCGGAGCACTGGGTCCAGAAGGTGGAACAATTGACCCTTTGGGCAATAACCTGAAATGAAAAGGTGCTCCTCTTATTTTTGAGGGACTCGCAAGATTTCTTGTGGCAAGATTCCTCGCCTCAATAGGAGAGAAAGTTAAGCCCAAAGCTAATGCCACCAACAAAATCATCCATAAGCATTTTCTGCTACCACTATCCATTGTTTGTTCTCTCCTCTCTAACCCGGACATATCTTAGCTACCCTTGGGTTTGTCTAATGATATATATGCAAATTAATATCTCTTGAAAGGGAAACAATCTTCAAAGGTGGAATGTAGTTGTCATATAGAAACAAAATCAGATTTGTTCCTATATATGCGCTTGATTGTCGTTATGGAAATTTCTTAAAGAGGTTACCAAGAAATCTACAAAACCAAAGTAATTGCAACTTGAGCAATTCTAGAGTTTTGGCAATTTTTTTTTTTTTCCATTTTACTTAGCAACATCAAATGGGAAATTTATCTAATCATTCCTAAACTTATTTTATGAATGCTAATTCAATCTTAAACTTTTCAATTTAGCAAATTGAGTCATTATCTTTATACAAACTTCTAATATAGTCATTTCGATCAATTTTTGATAGAAATCATTGATGTGCCACTTCAATCATGTTTGGTCGTTTGACATGACACTCCTCCACAACAACGGTTTCTAGCAACTAAAGGCGCATATGATAACCATTTTATACCTAACTAGAATTATTTTTTATTCCCAAGAATAGGTTTAAACAAAAATCTATTTGATAACACAATTTCAATTTTCTATTCTAGAACAAATTTTTAGCCTAGAAATATGTTTGAAATAGAAATAAGAAATAAAAATTTTATAATTCTCAACTTTTGGAATTAGAATAAGAAATAAAAATTCATTTCATCACTCGCTCTGGCTACAAGCTAGTCGCCCACCCATTGCTACTCGGCATCTACTGGTCACCGGCCGCCTTTCGTTGATTGCAGTCCGCCACTACTACCCAACAAGGAGAACTTTTGTACCATTATCAAACAAACTTCTATTCCAAGAGTAGAAATTTTTTGTTGTCAAGTATTTTTGCTTAAAAATCATCCAAGGAGTGATCTATTTATGGAACTAATGGTTATCATTGGTGCCCTAATTCACCAAAATGACTACATTTGAATTTCGTGCAAATGTTTCAAACTAAATTGGAAAAAAAAAATGGAAAGTTTATGATTGAATTAACATCCATGCAATATCTTTAAGATTGATCAAATAATTTCCCTAGCATAAAAGCTATTCTCTCACACCACAGCAATGCCTACTAATGGCACATCTTCTTTCCCCTCTTTATTTTATAACACTTTGATATCTAGAAAGTATGTTTGCCTTTGCTTGAAAGATAGTAGCAATTGTGCACACCCATACTAGTTGTATGTAGATAAGAAATTGATATTCGAAAATTAAGTAAACTCACTTGAATGTGCAAATATTTGAAATGTCAAATAATGAAAATAAATTATAGATAACGTTATCATATTTGGAAAGATAATAAGCAATTGCTCCATATTTCTTTATCTACCTGTATTAAGAGTGTTTTCTCTTATTTTGAATTTGATTTTGGTTAAATTTACGTGCACAAGAAAAAGAGCCAAATAACCGGAATTCGAATAACGTGAGGAGACGTGGGTGGTCTGATTTGGAGAGAGGTCAAGTCCCTTGGAAATGGTTATTCAGTATTGGATTTCATGACATGTAGATAAAGTGAATATTTATCTCATTCAAACTTAAGATGAAACAATGAAATCGAGGTAAATTGGTGAGGTGAGAACACCTGGAGTGCCATAACTTGGAACGCCGGGACACTTAAGTGCCATAACTTGGAACGCCGGGACACTTAAGTGCCATAACTTTAAAATGGTACACTTAAGTGCCATCATCGGAGTAAAATGGGACACTTAAGTGCCACTCCAAATAAAATCCGGCCAAATGGCTGACGTGGCAATTTTCCGGTGAGTTCGATCCAAAACGGCATCGTTTTGCACGCCGACGTGATGGAGAAAACGCAAAAACGACGCCATTTTGTGTCTACTTGTAAATAATAATATAAAAATTAATTAAACTATAAAGTATTCAAATTTTAAAAAAAATTAAAAAATTAAGAAAAATTAAAAAAATTTCAAAAATTAAGAAAAATTTAAAAGTTTTAAAAAATTAAGAAATTTAAAAAAAAAAAGGGGGGGGGGGGGGAGGTCGAACGGGTGGCTGAGGGCTAAGCCCTCGCCGCCGCCGCCGCCTCCTCGCCGTCGTCCGGGAAGGACCGGCGACGGAGGGGGCGGGTCGCCGGTCGCCGGCCCCCCCCCGATCGGACGGAGGGCTCGCAGCCCTCGCCGGATCGTGGCGAGGGCCGCGACCCTCCCCACTCCGGGCGAGGGCCCTTCCGGGCCCTCGCGGCGGCGGGGAGGCGGGGGCCCGCGACCCTCGCCCTCCCCAGATCCGGGCATGGGCCGCGACCCTTACGCCCTAGATCCGGCGGGGAGCGGCCCTCGCCGCGACCCCGCCCTAGATCGGGCAAGGGCCGCGACCCTCGCCCTAGATCCGGGGGAGGGTCGGGGCCCTCGCCGCCTCCCCGCCGCCGTCGGGAAGGGCCGGCGGAGCGAGGGCTCGTGAGCCCTCGCCCAAATCTGGGGCAGGGTCGCGGCCCTCGCCGCGATCCGACGAGGGCTCACAACCCACCCCGCCCGACCCTCCCCCTCCGTCGCGGCCCTTCCCGACGACGGCGGGGAGGCGGTGGCGGCGGGGCTCGCCCTCGGCGCCCGTTCAAACCCCCCCCCCACCTCGCCCTTTTTTTTTTTTTGAAATTTTAAATTTTTTTAAATTTTCTTATTTTTTTTAAAATTTTTAAATTTTCTTCTTTTTTTAAATTTTTTAAATTTTTTAAATTTTCTTTTTTTAATTTTTTTTAATTTTTATGCTGATTTATAGCTCCGGCGAGCCACGTAGGCAAAAAATAATAATAAAATATTGCCACGTAGGATTTCTGGCAAGGGTCGCCGGAGGTGGCACTTAAGTGTCCCACTCGAAAAAAAAAATGGCACTTAAGTGTACCGTTTTGAAGTTATGGCACTTAAGTGTCCCGGCGTGCCAAGTTATGGCACTTATGCTGGACTTCTGCCTAAATTGGTCCTTTCATTTGGATGGAATTGCTCTACAATAAGGGGGCCTAGTTCAATATTAGGTCGGAGGATTGCTATCCTCCTACTTATTAAAGGAATAGTTTTATTCTTTTCAGAGAAACTCACAACTACTCATGGAAAGAGTGGAGACACATCCAAATCTGATCCACGTTGACTAGTAGAAATAGACTATTTACCATACAATGTCAAGACATGTTGTTGTCATTCCTATGTCATGAAAAGTGCAAGTGTCGGATCTTCCTTTCAAAACTAAGTGCTCTTCTCACTATCCCAAGCATAAGTATAATAACAATGGAAATGTATGGTTTGGGGCGTAATGAGTGTCGGCAAGTCCAATAGTGTCAATTAGTATTGCAAAGCAAAGTTCATTGCACATTAATGCTGGATCGATGATATCAGAATAAAAAAGACAAATCATATGTTGCATACTATCCTCGTAATTCTATGAGAGTTAAGACATCACGTTAATAAACATGCATCTTGGATGAAGATTCCCTTTGAAACGTATGTCCAAATGATGAAAGGCGCCTATTTCTATTTTTTAAACTCAACCCTTAACCCTTTATAACCCTTTTGTGCCTTAGATATGGAAGAGATTTCTCAAAATAACCCTATCAAGAACTACTTCATACTAGGAGCAAAATGGATGGCTATCATGATCCTTTTGAGGTGAAACCCCAAGGGAGTTCGACGGATTGCCAAGTATGTGTGAATGGTCCCTCTTGTAAGGTGGCACTTATGCTCAACACTGATAGGGCTAGTAAGAACACCTAGAGGGGGTGAATAGGTATTAAAGAAGTTTTTGTAAGACTTAACAACTTGATTCGTCTTTTGAGAATAATAGACTGAAGATGTAAAAGATTGTAGACAGAGTTATATAAGACTACGTTTTAAAGTAAAGAGTTTAGGCAAAGAGAATTGAAACACAAAGTTTATAGTTGTTCGGCTTAGACTAAGCCTATGTCCATTCTCCCAAATTGACAGCCCATTGGCTGGATTCCACTAAGAACCAAAATAAATTTTACAGTCTCACATCCTCGATTCCACAGTATAGAGACTCTACTACACTTTCTCAATGTCTCACAAGTATTTAATCTCTTTTTTGAATACAACTTAAGCTCAGCGATTGAATTAGCAAAGAACTAGGAGCTTCAAACTTTGGAATTTTTCTTTCACGCACACACTCAAATAACTTGAGTGTCTTCCTTATATACTCCTCATGCCATTATAACCGTTGGCACCTTCCAAAGGAGTTCTTCCAATCTACCCATTGGACAAAATCAATTAGAGAAATCTCGAGTTATTTAAGGAATGTGATGATAACCCACCAATCATGCTCGTCCATACAATCAAGATCTAGGTTTCCATAAGAAAAACATTCCAAGCATACTTCGCCAATCAACAAATCTAATTATTTGAATTGATTTCAATAAGAATATTTAATCACGAGGTGCTATCTCCGGCCGTGAGATCTTCTTCAACCATACAAACCAAAACCTTAAAGATATACTCTCATCTAGTGGATAAGTCTTCTTCATTGGATAAATCTTTTCTTCATCGGTCTAGAAGCTATCAATGAGGGTAGACTTTGAATCTTAAGTTTGGAGGTCTTCAGACTTTGACGATAGAGTTTACAAGTCTTCAGACTAAATTGATAGAAATATTTCGTCAACTTCAAAACAAATAAGGAAGTTTTCTCCAACAATCTCCCCCTTTTTATGGTGACAAAACTTTCGTGCAAATTTGAACACATTTGTCCTGCAAAACAATACTTAAGCAAAACAAGATATCTCATAAAAGATAAGTATATTAGGATATAGATAGCAACAATTCTACAACCACAGAAAACATGTTAGTCCTACAAAACAACTATCATTTCCATAATCATCATGACCTAACTTACTACAAGCATCAAAAGATCAAATCAAACAGTCCAAATCACAACCAAACAAAAGATAAGTCCAAAAGTCCAAAAATCCAAACCAAAGGTCAAATGCATCAAACTTCTCCCCATTTTTATCAACAGCAAAAAGTGGAGAACAAATAAAAAGAGTTGTATGAAAATAGAGTCAGAATCATGGCTGTTTTGGAAGGCGAACAAGCTTGAACTCTCTCATAGAATTCCCTGTATTCTCAAGCCTTGCAAAACTTTGCTTCAGTGACTGGAAATCTTCACCCTGCACAGTAGATTTCACTTGATTCTTTAGGGCGTTTAACTAATCATGCAAAGACACTGAAGTGGCCATGAAAGCGTTCTTGAGATCTTGCATCTCATACCCCATAGCATACTGCTGTTTCCTTACATCCAATAGAATCTCTAGAAATTTCAAAAAGTATGATGTTTGTGCTGCCACAGCACTAGATCTAGCCAAGTCAATTCCAAGAGTTTTGAGAATGGAGGAATTTTCAGCAGATTGTCCACCATGACTATGAGTGGATGCTTTTGGATAATGAGAGGCATACACATCCTCTGGATCTGCACGGAGCGACTCACATCACTAGTAAAGATAGTGAAGAAGTACCTTTTTGTTCAACAGCTCCCCCTGTTTATTTACTTTTAGGAGGAGTAGACAAATCTGAGATAGCTAGTATATGCACCTAGAGGGGGGGTGAATAGGAGTATACAAATTTTCGAGATACGGAAGCGATACTAGGCAAACGATAGAAGAGGAGTTCTCTTTTGATTAACAAAATGAAATACGATCAAAGTAAAGCAATGAGTAGGGAAGAGAAAATTGAACACAAGGTTTATAGTGGTTCGGCTTATTCCAAGCCTACGTCCACTCTTCAGCACTGACAGCCCACTGGCTGGATTTCACTATGAACAAAAGAGATGTTATAACACAGCTTTTCCTTGATTCCACAGTGTAGATATTCTACCACACTTCCTCAAGGATTCTCACGAATATAGACTCTCTTTTGTGTACAAGATTTCGCTCAACAAATGAATTGACTAAGAACAAGGAGCTTCAAACTTTGGAATTCTTCTATCGTGCACTCTCTCTAAAAACTAGAACAACTTCCTTATATACTCCTTTATACCATCATACCCGTTGGCACTTACCAAAGGAATTCCTCCAATCTACCCGTTGGACGGAATCAATTAGAAAGATCATTCGAGCTATTAAAGGAACATGTCGATAACCCATCAATCTTGTTCGCCCATACAATCAAGATCTCGGTTTCCATAAGTAGAACCTTCCATCTATACTTTGTCAATCATCGGATCCTTAATCTTAGAATCAATCATGATCAAATAAAGGATTCTATTACGTCATATCCAGCCAAGAGATCTTCTACAGTCGATAAGGTCACATCCTTAATGAAACATCCAGTTCTGGATAGCCTTTCTTCAACGGATTAGAAACTGTCAATGAGGATAGACTTTGAGTCTTGAGTCTGGCTGTCCGGATGTCTTCAGACTTTAAATATCAGAGTCTGCAATCCTTCATACTAGACTGATGGAAACGTTTTGTCAGCTTCAAAAGACTTCACAAAGATTTCTCCAACAATCTCCCCATTTTTTATGATGACAAAACTTTCCTGCAGATTTGGATAACTTTGACCTGCAAAATATTACTCAAACAAATATGGATATCTTATAAAGATATAAGCTTAATGAATGATAACGCTAGAATCTGCAACCACAGAAAATAGGTTAGTGTAGCATGTGATAAAGCCATCCATAAGATATCAATAGTAGTTAATATAAGCAATCAAGTCCAAATCCAAAAAATCCAAATTCAGTCCACATCCAAACACAAAAGTCAAACATCAAAACAATCTTAGTCAAACAATTCAAACGATTAAAAAGTCAAAGTTTCAAATCTTGCATCTCTCCCCCTTTTTGTAAGCATAAAAAAGGTTGAGATAAAAATGGAATAGAGTCAAGAATGCTTGGGAACACGGACAAGTTGGAAATCTCCCATTGACTAAACTATGCCTTCCAGCCTTTTCAAATCTTCCTTCAGTTGTGCAATATTCTCACCCTTAGCATTAGCTTGAATCTGAAGAGAAAGGGCTTGGATCTGATCATTCAAGGAAACCGAAGAAGCTTGACTTGCATTCTGCAAATTCTGAACTTCGCATCCCAGAGCATATATCTGACCTCGCATTTCCAAGAGAACATCCAGAATTCTCCAAAAATCTGTTGAATTATCGGTCTATGTACTGGCTTCGACACAATCTAATGGAGTAAAGGCAGACGATGGCAAATCAGCATAATCACGTAGATTTGGCGATGAAACATCATGTCCTTCCTCAGGAAATTGAGAGACATAAATGTCCTCTGGATTTGCTGGAGAGCAACTAACTCCCTCACTGGTAGCAGGATATGAGGACATTCCTCTTCTCTCTTGGTCTCCCCCTGTTTCCATGCCTTCCGGTGGAGAAGAGTGTTCCTCATGTTCTCCTTCCTCTTCATCTCTTTTCTCTTTCTTTTTCTTTTTCAACTCTTTCCTTCTCAGCATCTCTTTCTTCAGTTTCTCTCTCTTATGTTTCTTTCTCCTCTGCTTCTTTCTCTTCTCCTTCTCGAGTCCTCTGTTCTGAGTCTTTCTCTGGAGCAAAACGGCTCAGGTTCTTCAACGCCATTGCAAAAATGGTGATGTCGTCCTCATCATCTTCATCCTTAAGGATGAGAACTCTTCTTTTCTTGTATGGAGCAACCATAGGCTCCTTCCCTTTTCTTTTTGCTGCAAAAGAGACTTGATGAGTTTTGACAGGAGTCTTCTTCTTAAATTTCTCCAATGCCTTGCTTAATTCCTTTAGATGCATTTTAGTCACCATTTTCAGTCCTACCACCATATGATCACACGATCAAGCACAGAGAATTTGTGGAGGCTGAATATTCAGATGTCTGAATAATTTCGTCATAAGACTTGGATAAGGAAGTTGACCTCTGTCCTTTACGACTGCTCTATACATGTGGAACATAACAGTGTGAGGAAGAGAAAACATTTTCCCAGTGATAATGGCATACATCAGCTTTGCCTTTCAACTTGAAACATCAGTCTTGGAAGTTGATTTCGGTCTGAGGTAATTAATCACAATCTTGTGAAGCAGAATGTTAAACGCACTCATCCTCAAGTAGGAAATTTTTTCCTCTGTTCTCCTATCCTTAACAAGTTCCAATATAGCACGAGCAATAGAAACATTGATCGGTTGATATCTTCCTCTCTCAACCCCTATCACATCCGCTAGCATATTCATATCCACCACAAAGTCTTGATCTCGGACACTGAAAGAGAATCTAGTCGCATCTAGGAAACTAAGATTCGAATAGAAATAAGCAGTTAATTCAACATGGGCTTCTGTGGTATCAAAACTGAACTTTTCCCTCAAATTGACATTTACAGTATCAAGGAAATCAAAATCCACACTCCTAGGGTTTATCACCCCACGCTTCAGCAATTTTGAGTATAGAGCCTTCTATTCCTTCGATCTAAACAAATCTCCCATTTTTGCTCGAATTTTCGCCGCAACATCCGTTCTTGGTTGAAATTGGCTGTACAATTTGTCATCATCATTCCCATCTATCGGATTAAATCCCCCAACACATGAATCACTTGGATATTTGCAAGGATTTCTTCTGCCACACATTTACGAGCAATTCCCAAACTTTCCATTTTTCGCAAAAAGATGTACTCATTCCCATATCCTTTGTCTTTAAGAAAATCGTCAATGTAGTTCAATGGAGTACCAGTCCTCTTTAAAGCACGGTAAAGTTTATAAAGAAAAGAGGGCCTTTGAATTCTTACAGGATCTGCGTCTTCAACGATTTCTTCCTCTTGTTGATGACCAACACCCTGTAGACTAGTTGGTGGAGAATGACACTGCTGAGAATGTTGTGGGCTCTGCTGCTGATTTGGAGATTCTTCTTCCTCGGTGAGATCGAAGTGCGTAGGCCCCTCACTCATTTGCCGTGGTCCCCTACTTGCGATCCTCGAAGACTTTCTTGAAGACATCTTTCTCAGTCTTTAAAAGATTCCTTGCTTGACTTTCCCAAGAAAAATGACAACTTTTTCGAAGATTAAACAAGGGAAGAGAACATGAATGGAAGATCGGTGCTTTTTAGGGTTTTGGAGTTAAGCGAAAGAGAAACTGACTGTATATAGCTTAGTTGAAAGGAGGGAATACTAAACGTTGTTATGGAAAGTGAAAAGATGCCTTTTCAAAAAATAACTGCATTTTTCGGAAAATAGTCTTTTCCTAACTTTGACTGGTATAAGCTGTTGCATGAGTTCGGTGCTATCAGAACTTAGAAAGCTAGAGACGTATAGATCATGCAGTTGATGAAGTGGGAGGACTTGCAAAGTGAGCACGTCCGTGGGGAGACCGAGCATGGCGAAGCCTCTTCTCTTCAGAAAGTAGCTTTGCAAACCTCTTGAGAGCTTCTTCGTTAGTCTCTTGATTCAGTGGCTCAAAGATTCCGGTGTCCAGATTAACCCCAGACACCGGCTTCTTCAATAGTCCTTCCCCTACTTTGACCAGATCATTCATGTTCTTCTTTGTGGCTACGTCCACGGAAGATGTGAGCCCACTCAACTTATCATCCTGCAAAAATGATCGAATTTTATACAACATCATATGTAAATAGGCAAAAGAACAATAAGCGGACATATATATGCACACATAAGCGTTTCTGCATACGTATTCCTTATGTATTCTAGTGTTGATAGACACCTGGATGCGGAGATAACTCTTTCCAGAATGAAGAGCCTGGAAAACAACAGAGAGATGGAGATCAACCATATCTGCAGTTGCTTGGTTGACAACATTAACTAGAGGCGTGGATCCTCCGCTTGTTAACCAACCGATGATCCCCCACTTTGCTGCTTCATGTCCATCATACCGCTCTTCGGATTTTGCTGAACCCGTTCCCAAGGATATCACCAGAAAACGCCCGTAGTCCATCGGCTTTATGGGGAAAAAGTCTGGGCTTCCCTTGATTATCTCTTTCGTCACTTCACTGATAGCAACTAAAGTCTGCATATCATCCATTGCAATAACAATAAGTTTTAGTTGGAGCACATATTAGCCTGCAAGCTGCTGCCCGCACGATTTATTTATCATCATAGTGGAGTTTCTTTCTTTTTTTGTACTGACCGGATTATTTGCAGCCACCCCACCATCTATCAGATTGAACTCTCTCACTGCTCCTGAGTGATCTTCAGTTTTGAAATAGTGGGCAGGGAAATAAGTCGGTGCAGCCGAAGTTGCAATACATATATCAGAGAGCAACGCATCTATGGATGGTTTGTTCTTCACCTGTCCAAAACAAACAATACGCGACTTGCATATGTTAGATGATACCAAAAAATCGAATAGACAAAAAGGCAATCAAGTATATATAATTGGTGAGGGAGTGTCATAATGCGGGGCCAGGATGCACACCTGGTAGGTGGAAAACATGGGTTAAACGCTTGATGTCAAACGCTGGGATCACAACATGGGTTAACGTCTGGTGCAACCTTATGTCCCCTAGCTTTTCCCTTACGAGGCTATGAAGGTAGTTACCATCATACTTTGGTCCTGTTAGAGTCTTCATCATCTTTGCAACGGGAGCAAGGGGACAACTGCAGCACATTTGTATTAAGCATTGATGGGACAAGTTAGAATCTCAAGCACATGAGGAAATACTAATCATTCATTGAAGCTTCTGACATGATGATGAGGAAAAGTCAAGAAACTGAATTTAAACCTGTCCTGAGGAAAGATTTTAGGGCCGTTTTGAAGGTAGAAGTCCTTGATGTCTTTGGCAGCGAACATGGGTCGATTCTTTTCATTAGGGCTGGTCAACATGGCAGTCAGAAGACCCCCTGTGCTTGTTCCTGCTATCACGTCGAAATAATCCGCAAGTCTTGCATCTTTACCATCCAGCTTCTACGAAATAGATTCAGGCATATCGGAAATTGAATTATATGCAAAACAGATGCCAACCATGCATTCAGCATTAGCATTAGTTCAGTACCTGAAGTTCAGACTCTACGAAACTTAGAATAGTAGCTGGAACAATCCCTCTTATTCCTCCACCATCAATGATGAGAATCGTGATAAAGTTTCCATAAGCTGGAGGTTGAAGCTGTACGCTGGTTTCTTCCATTACACTAAATGAGGCTATCTAGTCGAAGAAGCGCAGAGCTAGCAATGGGAGAGAGACACACGAAAAGCGGCAGAAGTCCAGCACAAGTGCCATAACTTGGCATGCCGGGACACTTAAGTGCCATAACTTCAAAACTATACACTTAAGTGCCACTTTTTTTTTTCGAGTGGGACATTAAGTGCCACCTCCGGCGACCCTTGCCGGAAATCCTACGTGACAATATTTTATTATTATTTTTTACCTACGTGGCTCGCCGGAGCTTCAAATCAGCATAAAATTAAAAAATTTAAAAAAAAAAAGAGAAAAAATCAAAAAATTTAATTTTAAAAAATTTAAAAAAAAAAATAAGAAAAAATTTAAAAATTTAAAAAAATAAGAAAATTAAAAAATTAAAAAAAAAAAGGGGTGGAGGTCAAACGGGCGATTGAGGGCTGAGCCCTCGCCGCTGCGCCTCCCCGCCGCCGTCGTCGGGAAGGGCCGACGACGGAGTAGGGATGGTCGGCCGGGGTCGCCGGCCCCGGCCGAGGGGTCGCGGGCCCTCGCCGCCGTCGCCGAGAAGGGCCGCGATGGAGTGGGGAGGGTCGACCGGGGTCGCCGGGCCCTAGCTAGGGCCCGTGAGGCCGGTTGACCACGGTGAGGGCTCGCGAGCCCTTGCCCGCATCTGGGGCGAGGCTCGCGGCCCTCGCCGTCGGCCGGCCGGGGGCCGCCGACCCCGCCAACCCTCCCCCCTCCATCGCGGCCCTTCCCTGCGAAGGCAGGGAGGTGGTGGCGGTGAGGGCTCGCCCTCAGCCGCCCGTTCGACCTCCCCCCCCTCCCCCCCTTTTTTTATTTTCTTAATTTTTTAAAACTTTTAAATTTTTCTTATTTTTTTAAATTTTTTGAATACTTTATAATTTAATTAATTTTTATATTATTATTTACACGTAGGCACAAAACGTCGTTTTTGCGTTTTCTCCGCCACGTTAGCGTGCAAAACGACGTCGTTTTGGACTAAACTCGCATTTGGAAAATTGCCACGTCAGCCATTTGATCGGATTTTCGCCGGAGTGGCACTTAAGTCCCCATTTTACTCCGATGATGGCGACTTAAGTGTACCATTTTAAAGTTATGACTTAAGACAATTTAATTTTGATTTTTCAATTTCTCTATTTCTCTCGTTCCCTAACGTTTGGAACAAACCGCTTTGGTAATGCAAATTGATTTCTCTATTTCTAAAACAATTTACGTTTCAGAAATTATTTTTTGGCGTGAGAAATGAGAAGCTAAAAATTTTAGCTTCTCTGTTTCACGAAGTAGAAATAGAAATTGTTTCTATCCATCCCCTTCTTCCTTCAGCAAATATCGACTCTTCTCTCCTCACTACCGTAGCTTTCCCATTCCTTCTCCTCACCTCAAACCAGAAACCCTAACGACTCCAAAGCTGTTCATCCTCACCGTCGCCGCTCATCTCGCCCTCGCCCTCGCCGCTCATCTCCCCCGACCAATTTGCTCCGGTCGTCCCGTCCGACCCGCCTCGTCCGTCCGTGTCCCCAGTCGCGCTCCAGTCGCCATCGCCCAGTAGCCGTCGTCGCCCAACTCCAGTAGCCGTCGCCGTCGCCCATCTCCGTCGCCGTCGCTCAACTCCAGTCGCCGCGCCCATCTCCAGTCGTCGCCCATCTTCGTCCGCGGATCCAGTCGCCCAACTCCAGTCGCCGCGCCCATCTCCAGTCGTCGCCCATCTTCGTCCGCAGATCCAGTCGCCCAACACAAAGCTAAGACGGCGCGTCGTTTCATTCCCTTCTCCTTCACCTGGCAATCTCCGTACCAGCGTTGAATCCATTCTAGGAGCAGAGGGACTCCCTTTCTTCGCTCAAGGAAGCCCTTGCCTCCGACCCTGCCAACACCGAGATCCTTGCGGTGCGTGCGCTTCTTCTCTCCTCCCTCGTTCGTCTTCTTGGTTTCGGTTTTTTTTTCTGGGCACCGCTTTTGGCCCTTGGAAATTGATGTATTCTGGGTTTTTGAGAGCTTTCTTGATCTGGGTTTGGTTGTTCTTTGGGGAATATGCGCCTTGGGGAGTTGCTTGTTATCTGGGCCTGTTTGTTTTGTGTACTCTATTGCTTTGCTTGTGATGTTTGATTGGTGCTGAGGTCAGTGGAAGCCCCCAAGTTACGATTCTGATCATTTTTTCGATGAGTGCTTGATAAACCTAAGAGCAATCTGGAGAGGTTTCATTACGTTAGAGGTACTGTCGTGTTGGGCATAATTATGATCAGCTTATCTCTAGCTGCGGGTTACGGAGGGAGTATGCATTTTGAGTTATGTCTATATTGGATAAAGATACTCGGTGGCTCTAGTTTCTGTGTGTTGCATCAGTGAATCCTGCGTTAGCAGTCGATGCTTTAAGATGAACTCTATTTGCATGATGAAGTAAATACATGTGTGTAAGGTCCTCATCCATGGAAGGAGGGTGCTGGTGGTATTTATTTATTTATTTTTCCTTTGGGTTCCAATATACTCTACTTCCGCAGGTTCATGAAGAGCTGGTTTCTGCAATAAGAGATGTGGAGGAAGGGCTTTTTCACCTTAAGCGTGCACGTTTGTTACGGGAAGTTGATTCAGTGGTACAGAAGTCAGATTCTGCTGTTGAGGATGTTAAGGTGGAGTCTTTGGATCCAAATGATGTTGAAGCTGAGCCTCTGGAGGAGCAAAGGTACTCCATCGGGTCAAAATGTCGATTTCGCCACAGCGATGGTCACTGGTATAATGGTCAGATAGTTGGATTGGAGGGCTCACAGTTGGCCAAAATCTCTTTCCTCACGCCGACAACTGAAAATATGCTGGTCAGTGCAGCTTTCTTTCTTTTCTCCCCCATTACTATAAGCATAGGCTTATGTATTATGTTCCTTTCAGGACAACTGAAGAAAATACGATAAGTAGTTCATGTCACTATTTAAGTCCTTCATTGAGATCCTGATAGTAATTTTAGTTTGGCCAATCTGCCATTGCCCTAATGTACACTGGTAGGAAGTTAGAACGATATTGTAGGATCTTCCTTTCTGAGATAATTCAAGCTGATTAACTGCTATCGCTGGCCACAGTATGAAAGCAATGGGGATTCTGAACCTAGCCTCTGATTATCTTATGTGGAAAGTTCTTGAGCAAGTGTTCACTGAAATTTTTTTCTTACTTGGATCAAATGAAACCAACTAACTGATTGTGAAGAATAAAGTGAAGCAAACTTCCATATGAGCAAGTATGGATAAATTAGACAGAGAGCTTTAGCCTTAATCGAAGCTCTTGCACAACCTGTATAATCTTTGGGATGCATAATTTATTATTTGTAGATTTTGTTCATTCCTACTATGCATGAAAGTATGCTGCTGTTTTTTTCGATCTTTGTGCAAATGGAATTATCAGCCATTCTAGGTGGTATTTTGCCAGAAAAAAATGAATTCCATCCTATCTCTTCTTTAACACTTATTGTGATGGCGTCCACAATTTGTTGTGCTTTTGTGTCCTGTATTGTCTGGATCAGGTTGTACTTTGAATCAAACTAGTTAGGTAAATGGAATATCATGCCCGCATCACATACTAAACATTAGAAAATATGTTAATTTGAATGAGAATATGGGCCACTTCTTCGTCCTGGTTATATGTCTAAAGTGCTTCTCAACTGTTCATTGCGAAGATTATGATGTTAGGCACTGGGTGTAGATTCTATGAACGCCCATCTTTAAGTTCCCATTGGCCATCTGCATTTGTCTGACAGTTTTTCCACGTTGCTTATTTGGCAAGTTATATAGTTCCTTTATTTATTTTTTCATCTTGTAGCTGTATCTTGTCCCAAATATGATACTGATCTAAATCCTGATATTTTATAGCATCTTTTTTGTTAGCATCTCCTACCTGACATTCATGTATGTCTCAGGAGTAGATGTTCCATTGTCATCCTTAAAGAAATTTGTCCCAACAAGTTGGGAGCAGTCGTTGGTGGGGTCCAGTATATGGGCAATGTCAGATAGTAAAGCTGGTGTATGGAGAGAAGCTGAGCTTGAATCATGGGATGATGAACGTGGTCTTGGACAAGTTGTTTTCGGGGATGATGGAAGCTCTGCAAAGCTTGGCGTTGATTGTATAGCACTATCTGAGTATGCGGAAATCGGTGATGAAGAAGAGAGTGATTTAAGCTCAGAGCAATCTGACTCTAGTGACTATGAAGAAGAGGACCCTCAGGGTCTGGGATTTCTTGAAATCACTGCAAATCAGAGGGGTGTCCAGACGGAAACTGCCATCTTTGCTAAGTGGGGAGCATGTATACATACAGGATACCCCTACTAGCTCGAATTCCTTTCCTAAAGCACCAAATATTCATGCTGATGTTGTTCCAGAAATCTTAATAGTTTCGACACTTCACTTTTTGTAGCTGATGTATAAAGATATCTGGACTAGGACTAAGGACTAGATTGCTTTTGGACAGAGAAGGAAGAGAAAGAGTGTTATGACCTTTTTTGAATTGGGTGTGCCTAAACTGCAACTGACACATAAATTTTTTTCCTCCTGATGTGATCTATTTGTTAGATATAAACATCATAACCTTTAGAGCCATCTTGTTTGGCACTTACTCATTTTATCGTGATTTCGGCGTTTCACATGTTAGGTTCGTGTTATAGACTGTATACAATTTTGTTGTGGTGCTGCTACTTGATAGGTACGGATCATTAAGGAGTTAATTCCTAACTTGCAAGGTGTGCTATTGAGCTTTTGGCTAAAACAAAGGAAGTGTATTACTGAGTTATAGTGTCCTGATTTGCTTTTTGATATGATCCTACTTTGCCAAAAAATTATAATGAAAACAGTAGCACTAGTTACATGCTTTGAGTTTTGTCTAATACATCCTAACACTCTTTAAATTGACCAGAAATGTGGATGTGAAGTAATCAGTCCTACTTTGAAGTAATACATCTTGAACGAGGAGAATAAATAGATTAACTATTTGCATATTAGCATTTGAAACTACCAAATCTTTTATAGTTTGCATATTAGCATTTTTTATACTAATTACTAGATTTTATTTACATTAATTGCTAATGTTTTGAAGTTCTTAACTACTATATCGAATTACCAATATAAATTAAAGTGATTTACCAACTTTTATCAAATTAAATTACCATAACAAGCACCAAGAAAAGTGAGGTAAAAGGATGGGGACAACATGATTCATAGAAATAGAAATTTTTTTCATTATCAAACGGATTTACATTTGAAATAGAAATTTTTAGTCGTTATCAAACGGGTTTTAACTTTCGTTCGAAACTTGTCCTAATAGAAATTGAAAATTGATTTACGGCGTAAATCAATTTCTTGCTTTAAATTTTACCACGCTAATGCTGCGTGTCCTCACCTCCACGAAAAAGCTTTTTAAGGATAAAGCTGATTTTTTTTAGAATGGGGAGATAATGAGAATTTCTAAGGTTGTTGGTTGTGTTTTGTTCAAAAAGGATTGGGTATTTATAGCCCATCCATTCTTCATATTCAAACTTTTAAGCGTGTCTGCTTAAATCAACCTCAAGATTTTGGCCGGACTCTTAATACGGTGGACATTATTTTATTGCTTTGTTGCACGTTCATCAACCTTTATAGAATAATAAATGAGTCTCATTGCAGTTACTATTTTTGCTTCTCCAGGAAAAGGACCATAGAACATACATATATGACTTGTAGGTTGGACTTTCCTCTTGCTGAGACTATTGGTTCCACATGGAAGAATTGTAGGTAAGTATTGCTAGGAAGGACGTCAAAGGCTAAGGCAAAACGTTGAGTCTGCAAGATCAAGGGCTAACATTTGTTTTGGATCAGTCTAATCCCTATCAAGGGGCAGAGATCATTGATTGACTAAATTGAAATGCATCAAGCCGGTGCACAAAGATTGCTGCAAATTGCAGATTTACCTAATACAAGATTTGATCAACTTAGTTTTCATTCACGAAAGGCGGCGCCTCTGATCAGGACAAAACCTATTATGTTCCCATTCAATCAATAATCTCCATTATCTGGTCAAAAGCTCCAGGGCACCAAAAACATTGAACAATTCAAAGCAGATGTCCATCAATTGTAATCCTTCAGAATCATATAAAATAAATGTGGGACCATGCAAAAGAACACAGGCATCAAATAATTTGATGTTGTACTTACAAGCATTATATTTGTAAAGTTTTTGGCAAGTTAAATCGGTGAAGATATTTGAAAATTATCGGTGCATTTTTTTGGCCAGTTAGATACGGATGCACTTTTTTTGGCCCATAAGGTATGGATGCTAATGATGTTATGGTCTAAAAGGTAAGATAATCTCATCTCTGGCTTTTGTCATGATTGTATTATTGTTTGTGTTTTGTACTTATCCTTTTTTCAGCAGCTGATGTGAATAGTAAATGAAGACATACATCAAAGCGTGACACAAAGGGAACAACTTGGCACCAGATGCCATTTACTAAGGAATCGAGTTGCATTATGGCTTAAATGAAAAGTCTTATCTGCAAAAATGCTGCTAAGACATTAAGATATCAAGTTGTGTATGTCAATTTTTTTGGAGAAGGAACAACTGCAGGAGTACATTGTTAAGGATTCGCCTGGAGCAACAGGGACCTAATTCCCTGAGGATAGGCTAAACTAACAGATGTTCACATATCCATTTTCTGAAGAAATGTACCGGAGGGCAACATGATTGGTCTTTTATATGGCATATTAGAGAAATATCGGTTTTTTACTGCTAAAAAGGCTGCTTTTCAGCAGATGTTAAGTTGAATGACTGGAAAAACTTAAACAAATGGAGCATGAAACATGATGATGCATCCTCAAGACACATTAGCTTTAGGGGTTATGGTGATAGTGACAATAAAAATAGAATATGAAAATGAAGATAAAGATTGCAGACGATTTACATCCTTCTGAATATGGTTCATTGACTTCAAATAGCTAAAAATGTCAAGCATAGTAGGATGCAGGCAAAGGGGGCAGGCATCAGCCAAGGTAGAAAATTTAGAGAAGGAAAATTAATATAATCTATGGTGGAAGATTGACCAAACGCGGAAAAATCATCTGCCAGGCAAAGAAACTTGAAAAATGGGCAGAAGAGGAGAATGAGAAGAAACCAGGGAACTTTTACCAAGTCTCTTAGCAATAGTCTAATTTGATATTGCTGCAGCCAGCCCGTAAATTTATCGAAGTTACAAATTGGCTTACACGTATAGAGAAAATACAAGACATCAGATTCCTGAGGACGGATGTTTCTTGTGTGGCAATTGTATCCACAATGGTATTATCCATAATTAGGTTTATAGAGGAACAATAAGTTAAGCAGATGATGAGTAGAAAGATGAAACTCGGGGGACATTATTGAGTATTGGCTCTTTCTATGTAAGTGGAGATGTGCACCATTCTATACTTAATCAGAATTCACACAGGATTTTACTTTTACTGTTTTACCCACCCAAGTCCTTGTGCAATCTACAGCTGAAGATAGTTGCTATATTTCTTTATACAAAAATTGGAGCTGCCTAATCGCTTAGGACATTTTTCATGGTTCTATCCACTGCTGTGGAGAAAATTGTGTTTACTTGGTATTAAATGAACTCCCTGAGGTTTTACCAAAAAAAAAAAATGAACTCCCTGAGGTGTTTCTTATTAGGGGAATTAATACCGAAATGTGGCTGCCCGTGCAGCTTCTAACTAGGCTCGATTAATTTCAGGTGCATTGGTACTGCTCGTTGTTACTCATATATATTAATAAAGTGAACTTGAGATTCAAGACGGGATGAAATCGCCATTTTAAATATTATGCAAACATGACATGATTGACCTCTAGAGAATAAATCCATCCAAACAAAAAATTAAACAAGAAAATGGTTCAACCAAAAGCAAGATGATATCTATTGGAAAAACATTTCCAAGTGATTTTGATGATATCCAAACTATCCTTAGTATAATATTTATTATGATCTATGCAGATGTTTGTTACAAGGGACCAACAAGATTCATGGTAAGATCTAGTGGACAAAAGATTGCATTATGTCCTAATACGGATGTTCCATAAACAGCACCAACGGATTTAAAATATAAGTTGATGTCAATATCCATGTCGATGTTGTACTTACCGGGTCGCTGGTGCTATGGCAATAACATACATTTTGATAATGTTCGTTGAATTAGTTAATATAGCTATTGTGGCTGTGAATTCACTCAACAGTAGAATTCAATAAGAAATAATAATCGAGTAGCTACGTAGTCTGACAGGTTTATTAAAGACTATAGTAAAGGGACAGTGACCAATGCTATTTTTTGATAATCTGCAAAAGTTCAAGACAAGACTATATAGGCAATTATAACTCTGGACTTTTCAACAATAACTCTTATAGCTATTTACTTCTCTAATCCACCTCGAACGAAAAAATTGAAGATGGTTATAATAAAAAAAATCATAAATGTCAAATGTTAGAGAAAGAGTCACATATATCAAGATCTGGAAATTTGCTTTCAAACGGTTTTCATCTTCCTATTGTTTCACTGAGTATCACATTCATGTTGTTTGAGTGATCGTGCTCTAGATTAAGTGTGAAAGAGTAAGAGTAGCAGCAGCTGAGTCCTATTAGTGTGATCTATCTTGTAATAGGATTAGTGCTTGCCGATTGTAACTTTCAGAGCAGATTACTAGTAGAATCCAACCCGACTTATGGCTGTTAGTTTAAAAAGTAGACATAGACTTAGGGATAAGGTCGAAATATTATATACCATTGTGTGCTATTATTTTACTCTATTTACTCTCACAAGCACACATTACCATCACAAGTTTTGAAACATCACCCTAACCTAATCTTTACTTAGCATTGGCTATTTTTTGCAATAGATTGTCAAGTTTTTTAAAACAACCTATTCACTCCCTTCTAAATTGTATTGTTAGCTCATAACAATTGGTATTAGAGCCATGTTGCTCATCATTTGAAGTGTATTTCTTCTAAATATAAAGATCTTCTCTTATGGCTAAATTTTGGCAACTTCTTTACCAATGATGTTCAAGCTCCTAAAAAGCCAATTTATTTTGATGGAAGCAACTATAAATATTGGAAGTAAAGAATGCAAATACATTGAAGCCACAGATCTTGAAATGTGGAGTGTGGTTGAAAGTGGTGTAGACGTACCAACCCCTGCTCTAGCTCCCGCTTAATAGGAAGGTCAAGCTACAGTAGCCGCTATTGATAACATAGAAGAATCATGAAGAAGAGCTGCTCTCAATTCTAAACACTTGTTATATTGTGCATTGTCACCATCTGAGTTTAATAGAGTTTCTTCTTGTGTTACAACCAAGAACATTTGGGATCGGCTCCTACTAACACTCAATGGAACAAACAAGGTGAAGGAAACAAAGATGAACATACTCCTCAGAAATCACGAGCTGTTCAAAATGAAACATGATGAAATGGTGACATAGATATTTACTCGGTTCACTAAAATAGTGAATGGTCTTGTATATCAAGGAAAAATGTTCACTAATGCTAAAAAAAGTGAATAAGCTTTTAAGAGCTTTACCTAAGGAATGGAGCACGATAAAGACATCTCTACAAAAATCTACGAAAAACAATGAGGATTCAACCTTTCATAACGGATGAGCTAATAGGAACATTCATGTTCTATGAAGTTGGACACTTGAACAAGGAAAATAACTCAAAAGATATGAAAGCTATTGCTTTTAAAGCTGACCAGGATGATGCAGTTTAACAAATATCGAATGAGAATATAGTGATGAAAATATGGCGCTCTTGACTAAAAGATTGAAAAGCTTCACGAGGAAAGGAAGAAACCATAAAGGAAAAAGACAAATGAAGTCCTTGGATGACAGAAAGCCTTACAGAAACAAAGAATAATCAAAGGTAAGAACATCGTTTGTCATGAATGCAGGAAATCAGGTCACACAAAGTTAAAATGCCCATCTCTCCAAAAAATATATATATATATATGAAAAGAAGAAGGCATTGAAGTTTGAATTGTGGAGCAACACCGAGTGAGAATCAAATGATGAAGAGGAAGCAAATTCTTGTCTAATAGCCGATTCGAATCATGATGAAGACAATGAGGTAAGTAATTTTGAACTGACTTAAGAACTACAGGATTTTTTTAGGGAAATGTTTGAAGAACACGCAAAGGCTACAAAAAGAATTTCTATTTTGAAAAGGAAGTTTATGATCTCACCACTAAAAATCTTTCTTGCAAAGTTCTTATTGAAGATTTGAAAAAGGAGAGTTTTCAAACATTAGCATCAAATTTTCACTAGGTTCAAAAACCGTGAAGCACATTTTTTCAATTCAAATTTCTAGCTACAATAAATATGGTCTAGGATATGAGGAAAATGAAGATGAGAAGAATCCCTTTCCAAAAACCTAGAAGCACAGTTTTTCAATTCAAATTCTTGGTCTTCCTCCTCTCACAATCCCATTCCCAAACCCTCCTGTAAGTCACTTCCTTCCCCACTCCTTCTTTAACTCCTTGTTGCCCATGTCACGTCGGTACGCTTCCCCTGACTGCTGCATTCCCTAATTTGTCGGCCATCACTTAATCTTGCTTGCTTGCTGGGCACACCCACCATTGCTAATGCTGCTCTTTGAAGAAACCCCTCAGGCCTGGAGTTCCAAAATTGCTTCTCCATAGCTCGTTCTGAAAATCCTGCTTCCTTTCGCTCTCGTAGTGCGAGTAGGGGTGGCAAATGGGTGGGTCGGATTGGGTATGGGTCGGGTCGAAAATGGGTCGACCCATATTTGATCCATTTAACCCGTTTTAACCCATATTCTTGTAATGTAAATCTAGTGACCCATACCTAACCCGACTCATACCCAACCCAACCTGTATTGTTAAAACCTACTTATTGTTAAAAAAAATTTATGCAATACAATTTTTTTAACAATTTTTATGCAATACAAATTTAATGAAAAATTTTTATAATTCTTTTTAAAAAAAATTTTAAAAAATCGAATTTTTAATTTTTAAAATTATTTTTATTCTTTTAAAATATAACTTTTATTTTTTTTAGTTTTTTAAATATCATTTTTAATTTTAATAATTATTTTCTCTTTATCTCTTTTCTCTTTTTTTATTTTCTTCTTTAGCCGGTCATTGACCACAACGACGACCGGTGATCGGCCACAGGCGAGATCGAGCTCGTCAGCGTCAGGCGGGGCTCGATCTCGCCGATTTGGAGAGGCCAAGGCCCCGCCCGACACCGGCGAGCTCGAGCATCACCATATCCGGTGAGTCTCGAGCCTTGCCAATCGTCAGCAAGGTTGAGCCTCGTCGGATCCGGTGAGATCGAGCCTCACTTGACGTTGGCGATCTGGCGAGACTCAAGCTTGCCAACGTCAGGCGAGGCTCGATCTCGCCGATCTGGTGAGGCCGAGGCCCTACCCGACACCGACAAGCTTGAACCTCACTAGTCGTCGACGAGGCTCGATCTCGCCGATCTGGCAAGGCTGAGGCCCCACCCGATGCCGACGAGCTTGAGCCTTGCCAAATCCAGCAAGTCTCGAGCCTCGCCAATCATCAACGAGGCTGGCGAGACTCAAGCTCGCTGGCATCGGGCGAGGCTTGATCTCGCCGATTTGACGAGGCCAAGGCCTCGCCCGACACTTGTGAGCTAGAGCCTCGCCAATTGTCGGCGAGGCCGAGAGATTCTGCGAGGCTCAGTCGTCAGCGACCTTCGAGGGAGCGGCGGAGGCGAGCCTCAAAAGCGGGCGGCAGAGGTGAGCCACGGCGGCGAAGGTGGGTCGAAAATGGGTCACTGAGTCACTAGCGAAGGTGAAGGTCGAAGGGTTGTTGCTCAAGAAGTTCATGTTTTTTAGGTTTTAAAAATGGGTCGAAAATGGGTCAGAACGTGTGACCCATTTTCGACCCATATAAAACTGAGCTTAAGATGGGTCGAATGTGGATTATGGCCCATTACAACTTCATAATCCACATTCAACCCATTTGTGAAAAATATGGGTACAAAATGGGTCCATTTTGCCACCTCTAGTGCATAGGTTCCTTCCCAAGAACCTAGTTTACCAAAAATAAAAAATAAAAAAATACATAAGTACACAGAAACCCAAAAACTCAATTAGGAATCCAATCGAAATGTGGCAACCAATCCACCCCGCGCAAGCACCGAAGCCAAAACCGAAGCCGATTCCACAAAGCCAAAAACTCAATCACGATTCACGAACAACATATTTTTGAGAGCCCGTGCCTTGAGAACCAACCACCCGAGCTCATGGTTGGCCTGGCCGACGTTCTTCACCCGTGCACCCCCTGGATCTCCTTCCTCAAGCCCAGTCTAAACTC
Source organism: Eucalyptus cladocalyx (assembly GCA_017140615.1). Lineage (NCBI taxonomy): Eukaryota > Viridiplantae > Streptophyta > Magnoliopsida > Myrtales > Myrtaceae > Eucalyptus > Eucalyptus cladocalyx. Next base: position 21,193,083 of record CM029516.1, read on the forward strand.
CTAAAGGTCGCGGCAGTACGTCTCGAGCACGAACTCGGACTTGGTCGTGAGGGTCTTCACGAGGCTGCCTGGGCTGGCCCGTCGGGAATTGGACGGGCGGTCTGGTTCTGGAGCGGCTTCTTCCTCTTCTCGCGACGGATCATCTTTGGATGGCAGTTCAGGTTGGGCGGGTTTTGGGGAATCTGGGTCGTCAGAAAAGACGGATTTGAAGGAATTCATTATGAGTTTTGGGAGGCTTTTCCTTCGGTGGAGCAGAGAGATCGTGATTTAAGGAGACCATGATAGAAACATTTTGCTTTTTACTTTTTAGGGCTTCCAGAAGGTTCAATTAACCAAACCGAACCAATAAAAAAAATTAATTTTTTCATTATCCAAACCAAAACCCAAACGAAATCGAAAATGCGCAAAATTTCGGTTCGATTCGATTAGTTTATATTTCAATTCGGTTCTGACACCCGTACTCATATCCTATTTGGCAATAGGATGTAGATTTCATCCGGTGATGATGGAGCTTTGCACAACTTGAGCATTTGAAAATCTTTATACGCATATTGTTTAGTAATTGATATGATCGGCTGGAGGGATTGTTTCTTTGTTTATGTTCCGTACTGGAGAAAATTGTAAAATTCTTGGACACCATGGGATACGTTGCTTTTAGTTCTTGGTGGCTTAGTTTTTAGGGACGTCTTGAGGAGTTCTTGTGTTTGTTCTTTTAGGGGCATTATGGTCGTTCACTGTGACATTTGGGGATGTTTTGTGATCTTGTACGGGAAAGAGTTATTGACATTTCATCAGTTTTCCGTGAATATGACAAGCGACATATGAAAAGAAAAAGATTTGGGTGACAGTAAGGTACCCGTAAGTAATTTTCTCAAATTTCCATCCATTTAAGTAATCCACTTTTGTAAGTGATCGTGTCCTTTCCAACATATCCTCCTTATCAAAATGCTTCTTGCTTGAGAGGAAGGCCTTCCCAAAATTTCTTTTTAGATTCCACACATCCCATAAAAAATGGGTAATACTGTGTGTGTGTGTCATGCTCTTCTTGCAGTCCATGATATGAATGAGCTTGGAGAGGCACCATTTGGTCGACCATAATTTTAGGAATGATGGGATCAAAATCTTAGATAGTATGATGGCATAGAGAAGCTGTGAACCAAGTTCCCCGCTGAATGGGATACTATTATCGTCCCTGAACATGAAATCGGTACAGTCCCAGCATTGACCAACCTGCTATAGAGGTAGTTGATGAACCCCTGGCGGGTATCCAAGCCTTTAGTGCTCAAGAATATGTTGTAATGACCGCTACCTACTCCTCTGGATATCGGAAAGATGAATGACGGATATAGGCTCGCTTAGTGCTGCCTTTCTCTACACTCTTTTTCTTCTTCTTGAGAAGATTGAATGCAAGTATATAGAGAAGAATTGTCATGAGAGAACCGCCAAAAAAAAAAAAAAAATAATTGATTGACTAGGAGCAGTTGTAGATGCTTTTAGCTTTGCCCTGTATTCTTTTGGACCTCACCGCTCTGAAACGAAACAGTGCATCCCTTTGTTTGCTTTGGTATGACTCCGCACTTTGTCCATGGTAACGTAAGGGGGAAAGTTGAAACCAAAGAAGCTTTTCTGTGGGGCAATTGATAACCGGTCTCTATGAACAAGTATGAACATCTAATCGTTTACCAAGCAAGATTAAATTGACTTGAAATTGTAATTGATTATAATTGATTGACTAGGAGCAGTTGTAGATGCTTTTAGCTTTGCCCTGTATTCTTTTGGACCTCACCCTCTAGTGAAGGCAAACTTGTTGGCCTGGTCCACTCATGACGAGTATGCCACTTTCTTAATTGGGCTATAAAAAACTAGCTGTCTAAAGCATCTTGAGTTCATTTAAAAATGAAAGAATTTCACATGAGAATCTGAAATGAGACTAATTTCTTAAAAGAGTTCAAAGAAAAAATTGTCTCAAATAAGGGAATGGGATAACCAAATTAGTCTCAAATGATGGCTTAAGCTTACCAGCCGGCCAAATCTTCGCTAGGCAACTTGCATGGCTTATTTCAGCGGCTAGAGCTCAGTAATTTTGTCCAAAAAATTCCTCAAATGAAAGTTAGGTACGTACTTAACCAAAAAGCCTCCTATGATTAAGGGAAACTTTGAACTTCATTGGCGTTTTCTTTGCAAGTCAGGAAGCTAAAGATATTAATACTGTATACATCCCTGGCTAGAGAAGTCTGCTCACACGTAGTGGATGGCGTTGCTCGTCCGTACACTGGATCATATGCTTGTAGAAATTCATCATAGTAGTTGCACCTATGCTTCTATATTCATAGCATTAATCACCGATTTTGTTCAGTTATGCGCCTTTAAATTTTTCGGAACAACTCATCTTAACATTTGAAGGAACGACCTTGTGACTATGCTCATCGCCGGCCATGAAACTCATCTTAACATAAGAACAGCTGCTGTTCTTACCCGGGCTATTCTCTTACTAGCTCAAGTATGTTTCCAGTCACCAACTTCTTTTTGGAGCAATTCAATTGTTACTTGACGTTATTTGCTATTCTCCCTCTAAGGGCAATAATTCTTTCTTGAAGACAATGAGGCTTTTTGGTTAAGCACAAAGCTGTCAAAATGGGTGAGAGACTCGTATTTTAACCCACATTTATGAAAGTGAGTCATATATGACTCATCTTAAAATTGAGATATGGGTCAAAGATGGGTTTAAAAAAGAGAAGCCCAAACAAAATGGGTCTTATTTGGGTCAGATATGGGTCACCGATATCAACACTCTTTCTCTTTCTTCCCCCATACCTGGATGAACGCCTCCTCGACAATACTGCTTATAGCATCAACCTCTTCCCCTCGACCACCACCTCCACGTCTTCGCCTGGCTCCACTGCCATCCGCCCCGCCCCATGGTTTACATATCCTTCAGTAACATGGCCAACCTTGACCCCTCCTAGTTTTCCAAGCTCGCCCTTAGACGTCTAGGTGCTTGGGTGCGTGGTGGTGGAGATGGCAATGGGGAGGTTGGTGACTACCATAAGCAAGCTTTAGCTCACCAAGATCAAGTGAGCAATGAGCTCGTCAATCTCGACGGAGTTGGAGCTCGTCGACCTTGGCGATGCTAGAGCTCACCTAGATCTGGTGAGTTGCAAGCTTGCCAGTCACGACGAAGCTCGAGTTTACCTGGATCTGGTGAGCCACAAGCTCACTAGCCTTAACTAAGCTAGGGCTTGCTTAGATCTGACGAGCCGCGAGCTCGGGGCTCAGGCCGATGAGCTTGGGTTGGTCACTGCCTATAGAGGAACAAGGGGGAAGAAGAAGGAAGAATAAGAAAGAAAAGAGAAAAGAAAATTAAGGGAAAAAAAAGAAAATAAATAAATAATAAATTCAAAATTTTAGAAATAATTAAAATTTTGATTTTTTTTTTTATAAATATTTTTGGTAGATGGATATCCATATACTTATTGGAGAAGTACTTTTAGAGGAAGCTTGATGTTGTCTAGATCGAAACTCAATCGATATCGAAATATAAATTCTAACATTATAATGTAATTTTTAATATGGTAAATCACAATTAAGAAGTTATGCATTCTTGTATCCAAGAAGATTTATTATAAACAAAACTTATTTTCTGTCAATCGTTAACTATTCAAACTTTTTCTTATCAAGAAATTTCCAAAAGTATTTCAATTTAAGGTTTTTCACTTTTTATTTTATTTACTAATTCTTTTATTTTTTATTTAACTTTTTTAATTTGATGTGAAGTTTCTATTCAACTAATGTGTGAAGAGGTTAAAGTGAATTAAATGGGTGGAGTGGATTTTTCAGGATTGAGTTAAATATTAACATATCACAATAATATGAGTCAAATCATATATGGATTGGGTTGGGTATGGGTCATCAAATTTACATTTCATGAAAATGAGTCAAAACAGACTAAATATGTCAATATGGGTGGGATTGTTTTCAATCCGACCCAAATCTGACCTAATCCACCCATTTGATGGCCCTCTAGCTTCAATTTTGGGCTTTTTCAATTTTGGGGCTTCTTCAAATTTAGTCAAAACAAACAATTTTGGACAAAATTTCCTTTATTTCAGCTATTGAAATAAGCATGAGAGTCACATTGCAATTTGACCAATGAAGATTTGGCTAGCTGGTAAGCTTGGGCGATTATTTGAGATTAATTTGATCACTTTAGGGCATTATTTCAAACATGTCAATTCATGTCCTCTCTTGAAAAAAATGGCCCCACTTCATGCTCTTATTTTAAAAAAATTCCTTTCAGTATAGGAAAAAAAGCCACAAAAAACCCCAAACTTAACTCAAAGTGACACATTTACATTAAACTATTTTTTGTGATGCCAAAAACCCTAAACTTTGCTTACTATGACATATTTATCCCAAACTTTTTCCTATGACACCAAAAAACCCTAAACTTCTACATATAAGACACATTTACCCCAAATTCTTTACAAATTTTTCTCTATGACACAATTTTTTGGGGTAAATGTATGACAGAAGTAAAAGTTTGGGGTTTTTTTATAATCACCAAAAAAAAATTTAGAGTTTTTGATGTCACAAAAAATAAGTTTATGATAAATATGTCATATATTTGGGATAAGTGTGTCACATGAGTATAAGTTTTGGGTTTTTTGTATCACAAAAAAAAAAATGGAATAAATATATTATGGTGAGCGAAGTTTAAGGTTTTTGGTGGCTTTTACCCTAAAGTATAAGCATAGTTTTGTTTTTTATTTGGCTACTGAAAATCAAAATTTTATAAGTTAGTAAAAAATTGATAATTGATTTGAGACGGAGTTGGAAATTTGTGGAAGATATGAAGGAAGAACCTAGCTAGTGATTATGAATGTGATTTCATATTTTATTTTATTTTTGTGATTTAAATGAACTAAAATGGTTGGTTGAACTAATTAAAAGGGCTGGCCTCACATGCCAATAACTTCATGTAAAACGAATCAAGTTTAAATTGATATAATATGATCGGGCTATTCTTCGAACTTTCAAATTTAAAGAATTGATTGATATCTTATCTATTAAATAGAGTTAAAATTTATTAGATGGCATGCTAGAAAAGATTCAATGATGACAAAGGGTTAGAAATTGCCTACCTTCTTCGCCCCACATCTCCATTTCTCAATTTAAGGACGCTGGTCTCATTGGATGTGCCAAAATGATGTTTCATTCAAATTTCTCGCAAAACAAAATATCTTTTATCAAAAGTCGTTATTTGATTTTTTAATTGAATGAGATAAGTTTTGCGGCAACTCCCAATAAGAAATATCATAGATGAAAAGGAAATCAACAACTTGAATTCAAATGGGACTGTACAAACACAAATTATGCCGGAATTAATTGACAACAAGGCCTAGAAAATAAAGACTATGAGTGTAAACAAATTATGTCAGAATTTAATTAATAACAAAGCCTAATCACGTAGAGATGGTATACTAGAATTTAATCAACAATATAACACCCAAGATAAAGATATACACTAGAATTTAATCGACGAAGTGAGTCTAGAAAATAAAAGCACAATGCTGGAAAGTAAAGACAACTGCAGGATGGTAAGTTCGTTTGATTTGTGTGGGCTTTCCAGTAGATGATTGATGGTATTTGTATTGGTTGTGTCATAACTAATTGTAAGTGGTTTTCTAGCGGTTGTATCTATGTTCCTTCATCTCCAAAAGTTCTATGTCTATACTCTCACGATGCCATGTTCTTTTCCTTGGATGGTTGTTCCTTTGAAAACATTTGCCCATTGCTCCACGACCTCAATCACTTTGTTTTTCAAATAACTTCCCTCCTATAATCGCAACGTAATACTTTATGCGTTTAACTTTCTCTTAATGCCCTAACAGCTTGCCAATCTCATTCATTAATATCTATGTCAACTATCGTTAACCATACATTGTCGTATATCAATAACTAGTCAACAATCATTTTTTTTTTTTGATACCCAGGGAACCCCGTACAGTCAGCAGCCGGCGGGTAAACCCTGGAGCAACGCTAGCGGAGGACCCACCACCCCGACGTCGCGCTTAAGATATTGGTCAAGAATCATTGATATGCATCAATATCAATATCTCCTTATGGTTGTCAATAATGAGTCACGCGCTTGATAACATTTACACTCTAGTCACTTGCTTATCCATATAAAAAATTTGGACATTTTTTGGTGCAAACATCATACAATTAATGTTTCAAATGATATCAATACACATGTTCTATAGGCCCTTGCTTCTATAAGCGTAGTGGAACTGGTCGAAAATTCTCTTTCTTTAAATGCTCCATGGCCTTGAGCCAATAATTAAAGCTAATTCTTGCAACTTCCCAAAGTAAAATCACACATAGGGAATATTAGACATTGAGCTGATTACGGAAAGATCATTATCGGGAAGAACAAAGGCGTGGCTATGTAAATTGTAGCCCAACCATACCTGGTCATCTGGAAGAACGGGCTTGAAGTTCACTTTTCCAGGCAGGAAAATCATTATTTAACAGCATGTTCCTTTTCTCATGAATAAAAAAAAAAAAAAATGACAACAAATAGCATCCGAGAATATAGCCGAAAAAAGAATCAAAACACTCCCATCTTCCAAAGCAATAGAGATTCCCAAAACACACACAAAAAAAAGAAATTTCCTGAACTGCTCAACCCCATTATTTTCTTCAACCAAAAAAAAAAAGTTAAAGAAATTAAAACAAAACAAAGCAGAAATTTAAAAACAAAAAATTATCCATTTGATAGCTACTCCTAAGAGACTAAGACCACAACATATTACGAGGACACAAAAGATTTTTCATGGCAAGCTTTGCGAAAGATCAGTGAAAATTAGATGCTATTCCGTTGATGATGTCCAAAATTGAGCATTCTTCACTTTTGCGACGCTGGTCAGAACACCGGCCGGCGTTACGTCTCCCACAACGGTCACCTTCTTAGCTGCAAAGTCTATGTTGAATGACGTCACGCCTGCAATTTAAATCTCTAGGGTTTTGTTAGCCACGAGACTAATTGAACTGTGAAAACACGTCATGCAGAACCGATTATAGATATTGTGTAAAGTCATCACTAATCATATAATAGTTGAGCCCACCGTGAGTAAAAACACATGTTGAGTTGTGCATTCTAAGTAAAATTTTGCGTGAATTTTGCCATTTCATGAAACATATTCATTTGATTTATATAGCCTTAAAATAAGCTAGATATTATACAGTAAGCTTTATAAATGAGAGATTAATTTTGGCTGCTCGGGAATTTTGGGTTGTAGTGAAACTGCTACAATTATAAAAATTGTACCAGAAAAATAAAATGAAATACAATAGAAAAAAAAAAAACTGGCCTGGCCAAGTAATGGTAATGCATACCTTCCATTCTTGATAAGTGTTTTCTCACTTTCCCTTCGCAGCCTTTGCAGTGCAGTGACACCCTCAAGACGACCACCTGCGCGACGGCCGCCACCTTCACTCCGACGTCTTTAAATAACAAGAACGATGTAGTTTTCTTTACAATTTTTTTTATTTTTTTATCTTTAGTCGATGTAGCCCATAAAAGAAATCTCCTAGAGCTAATTGTATATATAATTAAAATTAGCAATGTTATGACGTGGATTTGAGCAGACTCAAAAAGTACGTGAATTGAAAGTTAATCAGTTTTTAATTAGCATGTTAAATGACAGGACTTTCCAAAGAGTGCTCCAACGACTGTTTAAGTGAACAATTAAAAAAAAAAATTAAAGCTATCAATGCCCTTCTAATTTTTTATTGTCACGTCTAATAACTCTTTTGAAAATTGAAGTATTCATAATCGGGCATGATATATAGTGGGCTGCGATGAAACCAACTAACACGAATTTATAAACCGAATTAGACATTTGAACATATATTTTCTATCCTGGTTCAAATATATTTATAAAATTAGAGCATCTGAATTTGCACGTAGATAATTTTCTTAAAAAAATTTCCACCGGCGGACGTAAAAATTGCTCTTACTAAAGTGATGTAAATGTAATTACTGGCCAAAGCCTATCGATTTGTAGAAGCTTACTCACAAGCAAGTGAACCAACAGAAAAAAGACTCTTACCTGGTTCGAATCAGACACAGAGCGAGATGACAAAGAAGACGAAGTGCGCTTGGAAGCAACAATTTGTTGATGATGATCTTGACTATCGTTAGTCCAATTGTGAGCCGAAGCAGGTGCCAAGGCCGGGTCGTGATCTGGAAGCCCGTCAACAGAACCGGTACCACCCAAGAGATACCGGGTCGACCCAGCAGGAGTTGTTCTCGCATCCCCGAGCTCGGGCTTGTGGCTGACGCTCTTCCGCACGGTCGACGCAGTCTCCGTCTTGCTAGAGAAGCTCCTGGTCAAAATGCTATGCACACCCCTCTTCTTCTTCTTGCTCTTGTTCTTCGTTTGGTCAGTTCTTGACTGGTTCTTGTTCGGGTCGTCGACGCTTGATTTTGGAGGGGAGAGAGAGTTTGGTTTGGCTTTCTGGTGAAGTAGGCGGTACGGGATGGGGTCGATGGGAGGGCAGTGAGAAGAGCTGCAAGGGGGAGTGATGGGGAGGGACGACCGGACGGACCGCCTCGCGTCTCTGATGATGGGATTGTGGCGGTCGATGGCTCGGTCGCCCAGATGACGGTCGGAGTTTAATGAGGATGAAGGGTTGGCCCTGTTCTCCATGCTCGAGCATACGGCCGTCGAGGCTTGGGATGCACACGAGATGTCTATTCGTCTCATGCTGGATAGGATGCGGTGATGATTGAGGTGGCTGGTGTCTAGATACAGAAGGTGAGGTTGTCTGCTTCTGCATTTAAAGCTTGGCCAGGTAAAGTGTGTTCCCCCGCTTGCGCAGGAGATAAACTTGCGTGCTCCGAGCGCAGTGAGCCCAACGGCACATCTACCGTTATATTAGGTGCGAATCATGAGAATCTCATCTCATCCAACAGTACATATTTTAAGTCCACATGCATCTCGAGCATGCAAGATTTATTCCTTGCATATGGAAAGAATTTTTAGGGGACCATGGTCCATCCAACTGGACTCCGACCGCATTTATGTTAACATAACTCGTGTACTTAAACCTGCTGGGACTAAGATAGTTTATGCTCTCTCTCTCTCTCTCTCTCTCTCTCTCTCTCTCTCTCTCTCTCTCTCTCTCTCAAGTACCTAAACAAGTTGAGTCTAAGCTTGATAATACTGTTAAAATAATTATATATTATAGCTTAAACTTTCAAAATAGTTGGCAATGTCCCACAAATTCTCACATGATATTAGAGTTGTATATCCTAAGTTCAAATTGTTCTAGCCCCTATTTGCCTCTCCAATTATGTATTTCCACACTTAATACTCGACAAAATGATCATATTAAGCATGAGAAAGAGTGTTAGAATGATTAATTATTAAATCACGCATTCATCTAATAGCTTAAATTTTTAGAACAATTAGCATTAATCTCACAAAATCTCACATAGTATTAGAGTTCGAGATCCTGAGTTCAAATCATTGCAAGCCCGTATTTACATATTTACATGCTTAGTATTAGACAAAATGACTAAATTAAGTGAGAGGAGGAATGTTGGACTAATCAAATATTAAACCACGCATCCATCTAATAGCTTGAACTCTTAAAATAGCTGATAGTGAGCCCATAAAATCTCACGCGATATCAGAACATGAGATCCTAAGTTCAAATCATTCAAGACCCCAATTTGCCTTTCCAATTACATATTTACACACTTAGTAGGCAAAAGGAGCAGATTAAGCTTGTGGGGAAGTGTTGGAATAATTAAATATTAAACTCTATCTTTATCTAACAATTTAAATTTTAAAAATAGTTGACAGTAGTCTCAATGGTTCCACAAAACTTCACAAATACTTTTAACTTGAGTAATTCACAAACCTAATCAAATATCTGATTTTATTTATTTTTTAATATTTCCAAGTTCTCTTTTTAGAATTTGAGCTCATATTGGCTTTAGTTTGAGCTTAATTCCTAATTAGAATTTGATTTATTAATTTATTATGTTGAACTCAAGCTTGAGCTTGTTGAAATGTCAAATCAAGTTCCCAAACTCAAGAAAGTCGAGCTAGAGTCGTGTATAATGTATGAGTATTAAATTGCATCAACTTGACTCGATTGCAACTCACGATATTCTTTTTATTTCCCTTCACTAGTCCATGGCAACCTCCATCAGCCAAAAGTCTGATGAAGAGAAAAGAGAAAAGGAAAAGAAAAGAAAAAAAAATTGAGAAAAATTCACAAAAAATAGTAAAAATCGTCCATGTTAATGTCAATCATGCCACGAAAGATAACTGATGGTAACTAAATCGCTATGTCAGCGATTATTGGCCAAAATTGGCTAGAATTACTTCATCAACAAATCATCAAAAATTTCTAGACTAAATTAGATGTCGTACAATAGGTTTAGGATTATTCGAATAATTTTCCCAATAAACCTTGAAACTTGGGGTCATAAGTTCGGGGATGGATGGATGGATGGATGGAATATGATGCATCTCTCACACTAATAACTTTACTTTAGTAAACCTTTGTTCTGCACCAAATAATATTTACTTCCCAGTTAGATTAAATATTGACTACGTTGGGACTAGGTGATCGAGTATCTAGTACTTAATATGTAAAGATGGAACTTTCTATCCCACGCAGCATCTATCGACGAGCAATGCTAGACTTACTGAAATTTGTTCACTCTGGCATACTAAAATGGGTGGCTGCTTAAGTGGCCATATGAGCTCCCATTCATAATTTATAAGTTAGAAAGAGAAAAAAAGAGAAAAATATAATTAAAAACCCTGCTAAAATAAAATGAAAACCCTAGCCAGCACTTTTAACTTCCTTTGCAAGGATTTATTCTCCAATAACAACTATTCAATGTGATTAATTTCCAAAGAAAGCTAAATCTGATTTAATATACAAAAGACCTATCATTTCATTTGCTGATCCTGCTCGGTAAAGGAAATGGCCGTACTTTGCCTGTCTCTGAATTTATGTTTATCTTAATTCTCCTCAAGGGCCGATCATAAACTATTTAATTTCGCTTCAAATCGCTGTGATTAAGAAGTACAATGTGTACAAGTTATACAACGCATGCTTTCCCTCGTGGGACTTAAATTAGAAAGCCTTATGTTAAGTTTTAGAGAAAAAATTCTTGTATGGTCATCTGACCCATGGTCGATCTCGCCGACCTTACTTTTTATCATGAATATTAAAGTAGACTCATTTTACATAAATAAATAAATGAATAAATAAATAACGAGTCGCATTTTCTGCTTATAAGTACATATCAGTGAAGTCCCTATTCTCATCATAATGATGTAAGTACCCAAGATTTTCTGGAGCATTCTTGTTGTCATGCCAATATTGACATATTTCCTGTCTACCAACTTGTGGGTTATGAATGTAGCAACTAGTTATACTTCGCACGTAATATTGAATTGCTTTTTCTTTTTTCCCTTTCTTTTGATATGTGCACTAGAAGTCCTAAAATTTATAATGAAAGAAGATTGAATCCTAAAACTTATAATAAGTGTAATCAACTCCCAAAATTTGTCAAATTAGTTCAATCAGGTCCTTCCGCTAACTCCGTCCATTTTAACTAACAAAAAATGCTAACATATCTTATTTTATTACTTTCTTAAGACACATGGCAATGATGTGACACCTGCCAAGCGCCATGTCAGAAAAATATTAAAAAATGCAAATAAAATTAGATTAAAAATAAAAAAGCTAAAAGTTAAAACACACACACGCAAACTCACCCATAGCTTGGCTAAGCCCTCATTGGTGGCCATCGTCATAGCCGTCGGGATGGGCTGGCAAAGGTTGCCTAGGCCTTTTTGAAGCCTAACAACTCCCGTCAACCCTATGCCCTCCCCTAGATTCAGGCTGAGAAGGGTTGCTGAGCTTTAGGAAGACCCAAGTGACCTCCACAAGCCCTTCTTGATAACTGTGGCAGCGGCCACTAGCAAGGGCTTTGTAACGACCTAACGGGGGGGTCATTGTTGTGACATCTTAGGCGCATTGCCAACCCGTTTCTTTCTTTTTTATTTTATCTTGTTCTTATGAGCATGTAGAAGCATGTACAACAACCATCTTCCAGACAACACAGTAATCAAGCAACCAGGAAAACACAGCATGAAACACACTACTTCTAATCAACGTCAGTATATTTACAAGCCCTTTTCTATGAACACTTTCTTATTTAAATTAATCTTCTATCGGCTGTAGGCTAAGGGATTCCTACCTCCTCTAGCACGGCCTCAGCTTCAAAGGGCTGAGACTTTCATATCTACAAATCTGAGGAAAAACAACGAGGTGAGTTGAAATCTCAATAAGTAAAATTATTAATGCTCAAGTAGAAGGATGACTCATCATCGAACCTAACATGTGAACATCATTCATTCTAATGCATCAATGGCTGATCAGTAGAAAATCTAACTCACAATCAAAGTATGCCCTACCTTTGGCTTATTAACAAACATAGAACACAATTCATATCAACATGCACAAAAGGTTCATTAATGGTCTCAAATGGTTCTTCACATACTTTCAAAAGCTTCCTAGCATTAGCCAAGGCATCCAGCCTCAAGCCAAGTATTGCCCAACTCCTAGCAACATCACGAAAACTCTCCTCGAGGCATCACATTGATGTGAGGACATCTTGTTCTCATGAACAAGACAATGTCATGCGTCATTTGGGTTAGAGGCATGCTCTTGAACCATCCCTCATCTTAAACCAATATTGTCCTCTTTAGGACGTGCTCTTAGACCATCCCCCTCAAGGATTTTTCCTTGGCGTAGCCAAAGCTACTACCAAGACACGTCGATGACTTTTTTATCTTTCATTTATGTGACTACACATCATGTATCACACAATATGGTTCATTATATTTCATCTTAACTAATGCAAATAAGGCCCGAAGGCATACTCATGTAAGTGTGGGTATGCCATGACCTATAACATCATAACTATATTAATATGCTGAGCACAACTCATGACTCATGGCTTGAATCGACATGCCTAGACGGCAATCCAAAGCCAAGCGAGAGTCAAATTGACTCACCTCAATGTTGATCCAAGACCAAGTAAGGTTAAAATCCGTCACACCTTAACGTCGATCCAAAACCAAGCGTGACTTATCCATGACTCGAGACATGAACATACTTATACATGCAAAGACATGGGCAAACCATACAAAAATAATTATCAACATGTACATAACTAAGCCTGAATGAGAACACAACCAAGCCACCCAAGGCTCAAACCAACACACCTCAATGTCAATCCAAGGCAGCACGAGACCCGTTCATGACTCTGGGCATGTTCATACTTATGCATGCAAAAATATGAGCAAATCATACAAAACACTTGTCATCATGCACACAACTAAGCACGGGTGAGGACACATCTAAATTCAACAATGCAACACCTCGCTCTAGTTGAAGGTTAAGAATTCTATTTACAGTCGACGAAGCGGCGGCAATTGGTAATGAATGGCTGAGTAGTGAGGGCGAGTGGCAAGTAAGGCCAAGAGAAAGAGAGAAGGCACAAGAGAAAAGGAAGTGAAGAGGTGAGCTAGAGATGTTCGGAATAAAGGGGGTGGTACTCTATTTATAGGTCAAACCTCATTAAATGATCCTCATAAGCCTAATGAGCTCCTTTGGAGTGGCAAGCCTATCTTGATGGAATGGCACCCTAAGTTCTAGAGGAAATAATGAAGAACACTTATCAAGCTCATTATTGGTCCACTTAAGCTCATGAGCTATTACATAATCAAGACTTGGCCTACTTGTTCTCCAAGCCAAATCTTTTTTAATCATTTCCAAATCTTCCCCTTGCCACATAAGGTAGTGAAGATTCTAGAGAGACATATGGCATTCTCCTCATTGGTCCCTTTATACTTATGACTCATCCTATAATCATGATTTGGCTTTTCTTGTTCTCCAAGCCAAATTTTCTAGCAATCATTGCCAAATCTCCTCCTTGCCACCTAGGATGATGAATCCTTCCTACATGAGTTACCTAAGATTTGATCATCATTGGCTTTGGATTTTGGTCACATATTTCTTACTACTTAACTAGCTTGCTACTTAAGTTGTCACATGTAATCATGATCAAATCATCATCCTTGCCACCTAAGTTCTTTGCTACCTAAGTTGATAAGTCATTTTCTTCATTTATGGACTACTTTCCAAAGAACATTTTGCAAATGTGAGAAGGAAGCCGATGGAAGTGCGAACATTATTGACAAGAGCTTTTCATGTTCATCCATAGTTGACTACACCATTCGGGCTAAGGTTTGTGGCCAATTCACAACCGGGCGAGACTACTCATAGCCAAGCCTAACCAATGTGGCTAGGTCAAAGGCCTATCTTGGCTGACACATGGCTAGGATTGGCTAGGTGTAGGGCTGAGCTGCTCGAGCTCAGGGTTGACTCATAGCCTGGCACAAGGCCAAGCTTATGGCCTGGCGCATGACTAGACTAATTGGTGCATGGCCGAGCTCATGGCCTAGCGCATGGCCAAGCGGCAGGGTTGCTGAGCTAATTCACGATCGATCTGTGACCAATCCATGATCCATCACAAGTGATCCATGACCAATTCATGACTAATCCATGGTCAAGCATAATCAACCCATGATCAACTCTCGTTGTCATGTGATTGCATGGAATCGATTGATTCATGATCGACACACAGTCGCATGTGATCGATTCATCATCCCCCGAGGTCAATGCATGACCAAGCAAAAACACCCACAATTAGTGCATGACTACGAGGGATCAATCCATGATTATCCATCGATCCATGACGGTACATGATTGCCCCACAACCAACCCTTATGGTCAAGCGGTCATTCCATGGCCAAATAGCTTGGGTCAACTTGCGTGATCAAAGGACCAATTCACTACCAATCCCATGATCGATCCACGGCCGATCCTTTGATTGGACCATGGTTGATCCCTCGGTCGTCCTTCTAATCGGGCCAATCAATCCATGACTAATTCTTAGATGGATCCTTCTAATCGGGCCAATTGATCCATGACTAATTCTTAGATAGATCCATGGCCGATCTCCATTATTTGCACACCAATTACATGGCCATTTCTCATGACCCAGAACCATGGATGTCACAAGCTTGGCCAAGCTATGGATGAGACTCTGCTTTTTAAAATAAATTTTAGCCTTTTATTTTTTAATCTAATATTGATTGTATTTTTTATTTTTTAAATATTTTTTGACATGGCGCTTGATGGGCGCCAGTTATCTCCACATGTCTTAAGAAAGTAAAAAAATAAGACACATCAATATTTTTCATTAGCTAAATTGGATGGAGTTACGAATAATTTGATTAAATCAAGTTGACAAGTTTATGACTTAATTGCACTTGTTACAAATTTTGAACTCAATTTTACTTTTATAATAAATTTTAGGAGTCTAATCAACTTACCCTTTTTTATTATTGAGACGCCAGGCATGGGCATGAATAAATGCGTTTCCTATTTGTCCTCGCACAGACTGAGAGGATGCTGTCGAAGACTCAACCAAAAAACAAGATTGTCAGCAGAAATATTGTTAAATCTGGGACAGAGAGCAACGTTAAAAGAAAATTTTCAAAGGAAAGAAAAGAGATGACAGCGGCAAGCAGCTCAGAGAGGTCACGTTTAACGATACCCGAGACATGGAATAATGCTAGAGTTGTTCACCATCACGTTCGACTTGGGTAGAGGGAAAAATATTACATCGACTCGGTCTATGCGAGGCTCACGTTCGATGGCTACAATGGTGTCGGTCTACGATGGCTAAGGATGACTTGCTGCTTCATCTTTCCTAAGAACCTGAACATGAGATGAGAACCCAGCTAGCGGAAGAGGTGGTTGTAGAGATGTTAACCTGAGCCCGAGGGCATTGGGACCACTGTTGTCTGAATTCCCCATTCAGTGTCACACTTTATGAACGTTACACAGAAGTAAATTAGCAGAGTCACAGACCCCACCTCTACATGAACGTACAGAGAAGATGACACAGGCTGCATGTGCATGCAGTTGCAGAGCCCTGCTCTTTAAAGTCTGGCAAGGGGACACCCATGATTTGAGATTTTCAGGACAATTATTTTTGACTCCTTGCGGAACATACACTGGCCACCCAAAAATTTGTACTGCCGATGCTTTTGATGAGACACATTAGCCTTTTTTATTTATTTATTTAGATAATCTAGAGGCACGAGAGAAAGCCGACTACTCGAAGGCACATAAAAGATCATTTAAGGATCGTCAACTAAGTAAATCCAAGCTTTTGACCTGTACAGATCACCTTGACCTGTGCAGGTGGCCTTAACCTGCACGTAATTAGTGCGACTATTTTTGTCAAAAAAAAATTATTATCATTGCTTAAAAGAATATATGAGAAATACATAGGTTTCAAAGCAAAATAAATCGAAATAGAGCACAACTCATAATATTACAAAAACAAAGCAAAATCCAGAAAATAAAGAGGATTGATAAAGCACTAACAGGATTAAACACACTCATTCCATAATAATAACTCTGTCAAGCAAATAATTGAACCAATTACTAAATTTCGTATCATTGTCAGAAACAAGCACATGCTAGAAATTCCTTCTTCAATAACTATGGTGTTGTCAGCTAGCAGTCCTCACCTAGATTCAACGTCTTCTACACCATCGTCTTACAAAAACAATCATAATAGTTTAACAAACACACATCTAGTATTTGGAAGAGCAAATTTTTGTGGTTCGATGAAATGCCATATCTCATGCAATCACCACTGAAGCTATTGGCAGAGGACTTGTACATTGATAGAGCACTAGGTATCAAATCCATTAAACTTCCAAATCTAAATGGTAAGAGGATAGCTCCTAAATCCATAATTAGATTGTGAGAGTTTAATTTTTTCAAATCTAGAACTAGACTGGGAGAAGAAAGCTCTCATATCTAAATCGGAGGAGAAGAAAAAAACAAGAAAACAAAAATAAAATCGATAAAAGAGGGAGGAGAGGGTAAAACTAACTCAAACTCTACCCATAGTTGAAGGTTGAAAAGGACGATGAACAGTGAAAAAAGAGAGGGAGAATGCCAGCCAAAAGTTCGCTAGTTTGGGAAAAACAGCGTGGCAATGTTAATTAATTTTCAGTTTGTGGGACTTTAATAAGTGATCTCCAGTTTCCTAATTAGAAATCTCCATCTTTGCTAATCGAATCATATGATTTTATAGCTTTCTTCATCTTTCTCCATTTTTCTCTAAGATAATACATTAAAAATTCCAAAATTTATTACGAAAATACGGTCAAATCATAAAACTTTTAAATAATATAATTATATCCTAAAACTTGTCAAATTGATAAAATCAAATACATCCATTAATCCTGTAAAGATAACCAATGAAAAATGTTGATTTGATACTTTTTGTCATCTTTTGGAGAAAGAGGCGCCGATGCGGCATCCGCAACTCAAGCATCTTCCTCTTCTTGGCCCATTGTCACGCCAATCTGTCCACTACCGTCGTCGCTCGATTTCGCCCTACTCTACCAACCACTGCATCCCCCAACTCCGCTACGCCCGCCGTTGCGAGTGTGAAGATGGCTATGCTATGCTTCGACTTTCCCCAGCTCCGATTCGCCCAACACTGCATCCTCCTTGTTGCCATCCTCAAGGGTGACGTCCATGAATTCGAAAACTCGAGTATGTCTGAGCTCGATGAAGCTCAAGTGGCTATGGCTGCGGGCTTGAAGAAGCCTAAAAGCTGGAGCTGCCATAATCGGATTTGACAAAACTCGAGCAGCCATGACCACAACCTTGAAGAAACTCGAATGGCCATGGCGAAGCTTGACAAAGCAGAAAGCTCGAGCAGCCATGACCGAGAAGCTGAAACACCTAACCATTCACATGAAGCTTCCTTCTTTTTCGTCTTTAAATTTCGGAGTATTTTCTTGACATGGCAATTGGTTAACGCCGTGTGTTTTAAGAAAGTAATTAAATAAAAATCACAATATTTTTTTAATTAATCAAATTAGATGGAATTAATTATGGAACTTAATTGAAAAAAATTGACAACTTTAAAACTTAATTATATTATTTGAAAGACTTTACAATAAATTTTAAGGCTTTTTACGCACTTGTCCCTTTTTTCAATATTTCTCTTCCTATCTTTTCACATTGCATACATAAACTCTATTTTTTTTTGGATTTTTTGTCCTCCTTATCGAATCCTTTAGCAATACCAACTCCATTTGATTCGCATCATACAGCCCCAGCGCATATTCAATACTTCCCAATTTAAATTCTTGGTCAGATAATATGTACATAGATGAAATCATGAAAGTACCTGGAAGAGGTGCCCCTTTACTTATTTTGTTAATGGCGAACCCAGTTGGGACCAGAGCATCAAAGTAGATCAAGTCTTCTCTTTTTCATCATATGTACCCCAAGGCTAATGATCACATTAACTTCGTTTATTTCATAGAAAATAAATAATTTAAAAAAAAAATACTTCTTTTCAAAATAATCACTTATATTATTTAAAATAATTAGTCAATTAAAAATATTTTCATTATCGATAACGATTTATACCTCAGCATTTTTATAAATGATAAAAACACTTTTTATTCTTTCAGATTTGTAAGCGATCCAAGCAATCATTTTTAGAAAAATATTTTTCAAATCATTCGTTGACTGCAAAACAAACAAAGTCATTCAAATAAAAAATGGGTGATGACTGGCATGATAAAACTTGTAGAAGGCATGTGCCACGGTTCTTTAGCCATTCGAGAGAGGGCTCTACTTTCTTTGGCAACTGGACATCAGATGAACTCCCATCCTAAGGAGAGGACCGGGAGCTAAGGCAACCCTCATGAAATGTAAGAATGTTAAGAGATAGAAAGAAAACAGTATTACAACCTCGGATAAAAACCACAGCCTCTCAAGAACATAAGGGAAGCATTCGTAAAAAGCAACAATCGCCTAAGCATCCACGGAAATTAGGCAGAGAAACAAAAGGAATGCATATAGGCTAAGCTAAACAAAATGCCAATTTACTATTTGTCTCGGACATTGTATACCCCCCAAAAAGAATGGAACATTTAATTAGTAATTGTAACAGGGAATTCTGAGTAAGGATGTGCATAATAGAGCACGTCTAGGCACACCGCAGATACAAAAATAAAAATAAAAAAATGGCTACAAAATTGGCAAATGACAAGCATGATTCGATATAAAAAATCATCAAGATACAAAAATGCTCTTAACGCTATACAAGCTTGTTCGGTGATCCATGTTGATTAGAAACCTTTCCCTTCATCCTCGTTCAAGATGCGATTCCGGAAATCAGACACCATGCGAGGCAGTCCATCTCTCAGCGATACCTTTGGTTCCCAGTTGAGAAGCTCTTTTGCCCTGCCGATATCTGGTTTCCTCTTGTGCGGATCATCAGCAGTATTTGGTTTGAATTCTATTGTGGCACTAGGGTCAATCGTTTCTTTGACAACCTGTGCCCAAAGTGTGGTAGAAGACATAAGCATGATTGAAAGAACTGTTCATGCACACGCATGCTTGTGCCCACAAGGTGATTCGACAACAAGGAGAGACAAGGAAAGAACACCAAAAAGGCTTGCTGGAGAAACAGAAATTCAACGTTGAGCTTTTTCCAAGCTATGAGGATTGAAACATATAGATGAAAACTTGAAGAAATCAAACCTCAGCAAGTTCAAGCATGGTGAACTCCCCAGGGTTGCCAAGATTGAAGGGCCCCACATGCTCACCCTCCATTAATGCCACCAGTCCATCAACCTGACATCAGGACTCCGTAAATCACCATAAACAGCCAAAACATGGAAGGTTATTCTACAATGGAGATCTTATAACAATCCACTTTCGCCCATCTATGAAGTAATCTCTCAAAACTTCACAAATCTAGCTTCTAGACCATGAGTTCATCAGAGTATGCATACTTGCTCATGATAACATTTTGAAGACACTGTATAGTGTCCAAAGTATTGCGAATGTGAAGTGTGCATACCCAAGCATAAATAAGCGCAAAATTAAGTCACCATACCAAATCAGAGCGCAAAATTAAGTCACCATACCAAATCAGAGACATATTGGAAGCTCCGTGTTTGCTTTCCATCCCCATAAACTGTCAATGGTTGTTTGCGGATTGCCTAAGAACCATAGTTACATGGTATAATAAATGAGAAAACTCAGAACATCCCAAATATAATCCTCTAATCATCAGAAACATTTTTTATGAGAAAAACAGAAAACCAGATACCTGAGCAACAAAATTGCTGACAACACGCCCATCATCCAAACACATACGGGGGCCATATGTGTTAAAAATTCGAGCAATGCGCACCTGCAAGAAAGAATCTAATAAATTGCAGAACATTGCATGTGACAGTCAAGAGATAAGAAAGACTAAATATACCCGCTCTATGATTATTACAAAAAAGCAAATGCACCACACTCAATGTGGAAATTGACATAGAGTTGAGCTTGGAACACAAACGGTCTGTCAATCTTAAATCACAGTCAGTCTATTTTAATCCATTTGTTTAACAATCTGCAGTAAAAACGGGTCTCAAGATGTTGGCCTCAGTTCTAGTGATTTAAGAATCAATATAACCTAGGCTTAACAAGGTCAAAGCATTGTCATTTGTTTGGATAGCTCATCTCTAAAGGGCATCTGCACTTATTATTGTATCACATCTTCATCGATAGATCTCAGAAAATGAGGAAAATTGAAGAAAAATAGTGATCTGGAGGCGGTGAGCAGCAATTTGAACGCAGCTTGTCCTCCTAAACATAGGAACTCTATCAAAAAGAAAGCAAAACCAAGAATGCAGGTCTCACTGTGGAATCAAACCAAATCAATCCTGCTAAGGTTGAAGAAGCTGAATCTCATTTACACAGTCCATAGCACCATGGAATCAGCTTTTAAAGTGGCTTATCCAAGTTTTCTTCCATCATTGCTACAACATTTCATCTTGGCTCCAACCACTAGAAGACTTGGACCTTCCATCACATGCCTTTCCTCTTTTATGGAACATCAAATTTACTTCAATCACGTGACTACTTCCAGTGAAACACAGCCATCAAAGCATAAAATTGTTCCTATTTGTTACAACACTCCAATCAAAGTTGCAAAAGCTAACGCATTGATCCTCTAGAATCTGCATGTCACTCCCATTCCATATCTTTTGCCAACAAATACACAACTTATGGTGACATTAAGAATTTGTGATCACTTACGGGATAAGAGCCATCCTTGATTATAGGATCAACTGCTCCATTTGCAATCAAGGTAGCACTAAAGATTTGTCTCATTTCTATAAAAGCAAAGTGAAAAGGCCCAATTAGCCCCTACATTGCACCCTTTAGTGATGTAGGACCTGATCAGATGCTAATCAAGTCTCCAAATACTGTTCTAGGAACAATGCTCATGAACAGTCTTGGGAACAGTAAATATGAACAGTGGATTGGGGTTAGGCTGAAATTTGACATTAGTACTGGAGGATCAATATTTGTAGGAAAAAGGTTTGATTGGAAGTATTGAGATTGAATTAGGTATTATCCGATGAACCCACCAAAGCATTACATCTGCAATTAAAATCACACCATACAACTGAATAGCAAACACTTGCTGAAAACTGAAATTTCATTAATTCAATCATTATTAAACAGTCCATAGGATGCGCATTTTATTCAAGGACTCCACTAAACCCTATTCCAAATAGAATGGAAAACTCATGATTAGGTTGTCCTAATTTAAAAATAAATAAATAGGAAACATAGTATTCACTTCGTAATTGACACATAGTATTCACTTCATAAGTGACACGTAATTTGAGATTCTTAATCTAATAAGGAAAATAATTGTAACTGTCATCTATCAGTAGATCTTTATTTGGCACCTTTTATAAGTCCTCAAAGATTGTTGACATGATTCTCCATAATTAATTCTTCTGGCCAACACCTGAGCTAAAACTCTGTGGATGACTCCCCGTAGAGTAATCAGCCTTAAGTCTCTAAGGTGTAGAACAGAACACCCAAAAGATCCAAACCTCTTATTTCCTTTACAGTAGCATATTATGTCCACCATTATTCTTCTAACTAGATAATTAAGCAAACTTTGAGCAAAAAAAAAATTCCACCAGAGGGAACAAAGAGGATTCTAGATATTGAAAGAGCTCAAGATCCATTAGTTAGTGTTAGTGTTAGTGTGTGTGTGTGTGTGTGTGTGTGTGTGTGTGTGTGTGTAACCTAGAATCTTTTGACATCTACCAACCGATTTTCACGAAAATAAATTTCATTCTAGACATATCAATCTTGAATACCCAATGGTATTTAAGGTAATCTCTTCCCTTCGAAAGATATCTTTCTTACCATGATAACCAAATGTTGTAGAGGGACACAGCCAAGAGAGATTAAATCCTTCTTATGAAAGGCAACTCATAACTGTGAAAAGCCCAAGTGGCATTGAGGTACAACTGCTCTACATATTTGACCTTGAAGACATACATTGAATGCACAATGGTCTGCCTATTTATCATGAAAAACCAATGTGGTTGAAATATAAGCATGAACCTCCCAGCTACAATATTTGCTAGAAAAGTCCTAAACTGGTCTATTTGCATCCAGTCACCAAAGCATGCACATTAGCCCTTTAGCCTAATTATATGTATAAGATGAAGATCTCCCCATTGGCACATGTGACATAGAAAGGCAAACTGATGAAATACATGATTAGAGCCACTTATGAGAATAAAAAAAAAATTTAATGCTTTCTTTACCAAAAAAAAAATAATAATAACGCTTTTAACTATGCTGAAGATATCATGAATCTGGATCATAGATTCAATTTCAACTTCTCACACTCTCTACTTGAATGTTCGGACCATTCTGTTTCTCCTATTGATGACATGTATAGTATAATCCTCATTCAAAATGAGTTATATTTCTAAGAAAGTCCAAAAACTTATCACATTAATAAATATAACATTGGATATGCACTCACATGGTTGTTCCATGTGGTTAGTCAAGTATTATCTTCTCCTGCCTTGGCTTTACCTTTTGCATTAATTTATTGTCTTTGAGACTTTGCAAAATTTCTTTGGCATGTTGCTTCTGTGTATCTCAATTGCACCGCACAAGTTGACATGACATGTCTTTCTTATTATAGGTGTGAGCGATCAAGTGGAATTTAGTTAAAACTTTCTTGCATGTAGTTGACAAGTTTAAGGATTTCTCCATTATTTGCTTATACTCTGTGTATCTGCAAGATGAAGGAAAGTGAAATTATTCAGGCTTGACCACGAGAGGGTTATACCCTCTCGCTTCTTTGGCTAGTCACGTTAACTTCTCCCACTAGTTATTGAATGTTCATGCATTTTTACATTCAACTATCCTTGTCATGTATTTATTTATTGCCGCTATGCACGTCAGTAAGAAAAATTAACTACATTAAATATTACTAATAATCACCATACAAACACAAATAATCTATGAGAGAGGAACTTTTTCATTATTCTTTATTAAGTAGTGGATATCGGGACTTGGGTAAGACAACATGGAGATCCAGGTGGAATACGCTGCCACCGATCAGATATGCAGAAAATCTACAGAGTTCTGAAATTACTCTAAACTCCAGTACAGCTATAATGATATGCACCTGAGTATAATACAGTAACAGCCTGAATGGGTCTGCACTCAGTTGGTACTTAGTCTGATAAATTGAAGAAACTATCTTCATGTGTTCATGCGAGATAGGTAACTATACTTATGACAATGACCGGGAAAAGCAACCTACTAATTCAGGACATTCCCAGAAAGTTCACAGGGAAGTGTAACTTGAACTTGAAGCAGCTCGGAACAAGAGATCGCCTTGTTTGAATTACAATGATATTTGATCGGTTTATAAAAAAAGCATGTAAAGGTTAAATTAGCTAAATCCATATGGGGCTTTGTATGGGAACAAATATTCTTGCCTGTACTAGAGAAAGTCAACAGCAACTTCATGCCCAATAAATTTGAACCTAAAGAAAGTAATAGCATCTTTAACGTAAGATTCAGAGTTAGAATCAGTCACCTCCACTTCAGCACCTCGATGATAATCCATTGCCAATGTTTCAGCAGTTCTTTTTCCTTCATCATAGCAGCTCCGAACACCTAAAAATGGTTTGCAGATAAGATAGACATGGAAGGGCAGTCCACCAGAACAATAAGAAGGAAAATACAAACTAGTACAGTACCGATTGGATTGACATTTCCCCAGTAGGTTTCCTTCTGAGGATGCTCGAGAGGATCACCATAGACCTCACTTGTACTAGTCAGCAAGAACCTCGCTCCAATTCTCTTTGCCAAACCCAACATATTGAGAGTTCCCATCACATTCGTCTTGTATGATCTCAGTTAAGGATATCAAACTCTATAAATCTTGCCAATTTAGCAAACTAATCACAAGCTGCAGGGTCAAACTAAGAGAATGACAATTAAAAAGAATGCAGAGGAATGAAAGTTCAAGATAAAAGGAAAGCACATAAGTAACAGAGCCCCAAATGCGAAAACAAGAAGTCGGTAAGGATATGATAGTCTTGATGGGATTATACTTGTAATGAACGGGAGAGGCAGGGCAAGCCAAGTGGTAGATCTGATCGACCTCCAGCAGAATCGGCTCCACAACATCGTGCCGAATGAGCTCAAACCTCGGGTTCGCGAAATGATGGACGACGTTCTCCTTCCTCCCCGTGAAGAAGTTATCGATCACGATCACGTCATCGCCCCTGGCGATGAGCTTATCCACGAGGTGGCTCCCCACGAATCCCGCCCCGCCCGTCACGACGATCCTCAGGCGCCGCCGCGCCGCGACCGAGGCCGGGACGCGGCCGTACCCGTGCACGAGCCTGGGGACGGCGGCGGCGGTCGAGACCTGATCTCGCTCCGGCAAGCCCGGGGCGACCCGGAACAGCCGGGGGATCGAGGCGCGGGCCTCCCCGGGGCCGAGGCGGGAGAGCGTGGGCTGGAGGATGAAGAAGGTGGAGCCGATGAGGATGCCGACGAGGACGAAGAGGAGGCGCTGCTCCCGGAGGAGGTAGTGGATGGATCGCGGGAGGGAGCGGGGGTGCTTGAGGGCCTTGGGGGAGTACGAGGACGGCTTGGGGGCGGCGATCTCCTCGTCGCGGCGGACGTTCATGCTCGATTGCTTGTGCAGCTGCTTCATGGTGGTCGGGATCGATCGGAGCTCCGGCGGAAAGAGGACGTCGGGATGGATCGCAGAGGCAGTTAAGGGGGGCGTGTGGAGGGTTGAATTGCGTGGAATTGAATTGGGTGAGAATGGGATGGCTTGATTGAATTCGTAGTGAAGAAAACGAAGAAGTAGGTGAAGCTGTTTTGCCTGGGATGGAAGCAGAGGGAGGGGGAGGAGGAGGTGGAGGTTGGTGAGTGAAGATGCATTTTTTTTCTTTTTCTCATCAGCTTCATTTTTACGAAGAGCCAGATTTTTACGGTTGTTGTATTTTTGTTCAATCCTTTCAATCTAGTCCCTAAAAAGAATTCATTTACAAGTTAATACCACAAAAAACTTCAAATCAATAAATTTATGATAAATTTGTCCAAAACTAGTATATATATATATATATATGAAGTTTGCTCTCTATTAGTTTCAATTGAATTATTGAATTGGATGACAAGTAGCCATTAATAAATATACAAGTTTGAAATTTTATCTTCCATTTATCATAAGTATATTAATTTGTGATTTTTCGTGGTATTAATTCAAATTAAAAAAAAAAAACTACCATATGATGTATTCATATGTATAATAACTCCATTCGATGCAATTTCTAATTACTATACTATAATTAAGGGATGTACGGAATATCTATTTTATATAATAGTTTATTAGGAGCCATTCTAGTTACGACAGAAATCATGATCTTTATATGCAACATCTTGAACATCATTACCCCTCAAGCAGAACTTCAAACATACTTAAATGATAAATGAAATGCACTTACAATGTAACTATTAATACCCTAGAGGAACCACGAAATTATTGGAAGGAAAATTATACACATTTGATAACTAGTACAAGAGTTTCCAGAAGGAAACATAAAAAGAGAACTTCAATAGTGTTGCTAAGTGTAACGTGGCTTCCGAGGGTTGCTTTTGATTCTATGGGCAGAGAATGCTTGAATTCTTTCCTTGTGCTCTATACTGAGTGTTTCTCCATTATCTATGGACGTGTCTGAATTTTTATTGCTTTGTGTATATCATCATTCAACGCACCCAATCACCAATCTACATTTATCCTGGGAAACAGTTCCCGATTTTGTTCTATTTTGCCAACGCCTGTGGTGAAAATGTTACTATTTTCCTTGGATACTCTTGAGGAATTCTCTTTGTTAAAGACGTTTTTTTTTTCTTGTTCTTGCATGTCATCCTTCATGTGTTCAGTGTTCGTCACGTTGCTGGCCTTACCCGATAATCAAACTTCCCCGAGGATTCTCCCTGTAGCTCTACTTTTGGATTTTCCTTGCTCATGGTGCCACAATTGGAAATAAGTTTTTGTATTTATGGAGTTTCAAGTATCTTACATTATTATCGCTATAGTCTGGAAACGTTGTATGAAATTAAATTCAAGGGATTGACTGAAGGGTTATATGTTTAATTGGGATGCACAGTAGATTCTCTATCTAAATACATTATCTCATGTTCTAAGCAATAATTAGACTATGCTGCTTTATGAGTAAAGCCTTATTCAATACATGTGAATAAGGCAATTTGTTTATATTTATAAAAATTATTTAGGTACAGAGTTTTGGATATCTGTATTATAAGAAAACGGCACTAACATAACATATTTGCATAACATATTACTTGATCTCAAAAGCACTCCTGGTCACTTTCCCTCTTTAGGAACAGGAGTGAAATGTAGATCAAGTGATTCACAATTACTGACGCAGTTGGAATTAGCCCATCACCATGGCGGGCCAGGCCAGCTCGGCATGGTTGCCTTGATGTGCTAATCGAGGCCCAAGCCCATAGAGCTACAGAGCAACCACCAGCCAACAGCACCCATCAAGCTTAAGACTCGAGGGCATCAAAGCCGAAACGTAAAGGCTAAAAAGCTCAGAACAGTAAAATTAGAACATAAACTAAACAGATCCGCTACATTAGAGAATCCCAAAGCCGACTAAGCTCACACATACATTATCGTTTATATATTTTCCTCAGATTTATTGTATGTTAATACCAACTATGTGCACTGTTGGTAATATAATATTCTAAATGTTTTCTTAAATCGAGCGAACACTTACCTTTAATATTTATATAGAGAAAAATATGTAATTTTGTAAATGTTTACTTTAATTTAGATAATGGACCAATGTGTAATCCATTCATGTTTCGATTGGCACGTTAAAAAAAGAGAGGCTAATCTGGACATATAATTAAAAATGAAAAAGAAAAAACACAACAGGCAAATATGAAAAAGCTAAAACAACCGACCACAGTGGGAGTCGAACCCACGACCTTTTGATCCGAAGTCAAACGCGCTAATCCACTGCGCTATGCGGTCAGGGTTGAACATATCCGGTTTCATTTTATATTTAAACTATATTTTTAAGCCTATGTGGTCCATCCTTTCATTGCTGCCCGTACAATTAGACATCCGACTTGTGTTTTTTCATGTGTGGTGTTCTGTCTTTTTTTTTTTTATTGGGGACCTACTCTGATGCTTACTGGAGATAGACTCCTATCTACGCTAACTATCTTTGTTTGGTTTGATTCATTACATTTGCATATGTGAGAAAAACCCTCGTATAAAATGTTTGTTACGGATATTAATATAATTATTATATTACGCTCAAAGATGAAAAAGTCTTCAATGCCTTTTCTTTTGGCATAGCAGATGATTTTCCATTATTTGATTAACATTTTATTGCTAGTTCAATATTTTGATTGCGTTGTGCTATTGAATTTCATTATTTTATTCCGATTGTATCTACATATCTTTCTTACTCGTGTTGTCCACAATTTTGCTTCCCAGCGGAACTTACACAAATATAAACATTTTTCTTTTGGTCTGTACACAAGTATGAACATTACATGCACTGAAAATGGAGGAAAGAAAGAGTATATAAAGCCAAGACTGGTGTATTTCTCTTAATTACAAAGATGGCCTACCTCAGATAGGATCGACATGACGGATTTAATCCGATGGGCCAAAGCTGATTTAGATAGCACCTAACTGCTATACAAAAGGGAGAATCAAAATTTTGTGAGTAAAAATTTAAATAATTTTGATGGGAATTACAGCTGTCCTCAGCATTTTCAATCATCCAGATTCATAGAATAATTGGGAAAAAGAAAAACCGACGACAGAGAGATGGGCGCAAAATAAGAGGATCATAAACTGGGCCTAGTCGCAAATTCATCAATTGGTCAATCTGTTTAATAGTTTAGGCCCATAAGCCTAGAATGAGTGACCCAATTGAATAATTTTGCTCCTGTCCAAACATGAACTCCTTAAGTCTTGCCTATTATGTGTGGCCGACTGCCCAGCTCGAGTCCAAACGAAGAAACGTCTCCCACGGAATTGGCTTTCTTACCCGCCTCAAGCCCTATGGGCTCTACTTTGTAATGATGCCCCTCTTATGGGCTATTTTGGTTTTGAGTAGTAAGTGAATACAAAAAAAGTTTATGACCAAAAAAAAAAAATTCTTGCCCATTATGTGATTCGACTTATAAACAGGAAATAATAAGTGCACTATATATCCTAAAACTTATTTCAAAAGTGCGATTGAGTTATGAAACTTTCAAAAATTATAATCAAATCTTAAAATTTATCAAATTAATAGAATGGAAAATTAAGAGGCTAAAATGCCTTTATTTTCTTAGAAAGAGCTCAAAGTAGACACTATTTTAAATAAAAGCTTGAAATGGTTATGTTAGTCACAAATACGGATCTAACCTCGCCCGATCAAATATTTCTATTGATCAAGGGCATTTTCAACCAATTTTTTTTTAAATTATATTTCTCTCTTTTCTTCTCTATTCATCTTTATCTTGATTCTCAACGGAGGAAACTTGAACATGGATAAAGAGAAAGGGATCGATTTGGGTAAACGTCCCCTACCTCCTATAGAGGAAATAGCTTCTAAATCACTGGCCGATATTTCCACTAACAAAGCCCCCAAGCCGCATAACTCAGTTACAAGTTCTTGCCATGAATTTGTGAATCAGTGATGACCTATTCCTGTGCCTTCTCCTCCTCGCCCTCCGGCTCTGGCTTGAGGAGGGGCTGGGGGGTGGGGAGGGGCAATGGGTGAGAGGTCTTTGAGCTCACTTTCCATGGTGAAGGGGGAGATTTTGTTGATGTCATGGTTTTGCGTTTGGGTTTATTTGTTCCTTGGCGTGATAGTTCCTTTTTTTTTTTTTTTTTTTTTTTTTTTTTTTTTTTTTGGCTTTTGTAAAATGTGTCCCCAAGTGAAGTGGTCCAATTTGATGCTGGTATTTGGGCACTCTCCCCTATTCATCTTATTAGACAAAGAAGAAGATGAGCAGGAAAGACGAGAAAGGAAAAAAAAAAGTTTTTCAATGAAAATTTCCTTGACTAGTAATGATATTTAGCCGACTATCGAGATCAGACCTTTATTTGAAATTGTCATGATCACTCGAAGCCCTTATTTAAAATGATGTTCACTTTGAGTCATCTTTTTAAAAAGCGAAGATACTTCAAGTCCTTAATTAGAATTTTCCCTAGATACAATTAAGTTCTTTCATTAATATGACTAATGAAAAATGATGACATTGCATTTTCTATTATTTTCTTTTTCCTACGTGCATTTTTTTTTTTTAAAGTTTCCTAAAAAACTTACTTATCCCAAAAAAGAGAAAGAAAAGTATATAGGGATAAAATTCATAAATAAGGGATGCGTATAGGCGATGAATGAATCCATATGCTAATGTAGAATTTAATTCGGTGGCCATTTTTTCCTCCGTTGCCATATGACAGATCTGGATATATTAATCTATGTCCAATTGGATTTCCTCACAGGACTACTGTTTCTGTCATATATGAGCTGATTTTAAGCATATTAAGAAGTCCCGCAACTAAAATAAGTATTTTGTTAAAGAGTACGTGCAAAAAGTTTTTATGCAATCAAATAAAGAAACTGACTTTTCTCGATTATAACCAATCCTTTGAATATCAAACTTGTTTAGTGAAATATACAAGGAAATTGTTTATAAGATCTAAATAAGAATGCGCGTTGTCATTCGTTAGGATAAAATCTCCAATTAATCTAGCCACTGAAATTGAGATTTAAATTAAGGTTCTAGGCCTTTCAACACTATCCCTGAAGACGAAACAATATTTATCTTGTTTTTGAAACAGTCTAAAATTCAAGTATGGCCACAACCTATGTAGCACCGGCACGGACACGTGACACGTGACACGACACGACACGACACGTCGACACGTCATTTCTTAAAAATAGAGAATTTCGACACGTTATATATTATATATATTTTTATATATAAATATATAAATAAATAATTAAAAAAATAGCCTAGAATTAATTTACACAAAAAATATTAAATAATATCATTCATATTTTAATTTGTTACAATAATACACAAAACTTAGAGGAAAAAAACATTGTTTAAAGAAAAATGCTGAAATGATATTTTTAAATTTATTTATTTATCATATATAGCATTTTTTATTACTTCTTTCAGAGTAAAAGACTTCTAAAAAAAATAAAACAATTCTAAAAAAATAAAACTGAAAAAAAAAAAATTGACCCCATGTGTGTATATTTATAGCAATTTTATTACTTCTTTTATTACTTCTTTTGTGTATATTTATATTTTGACCCCTCAAGTATTATAAATTTTTAAAATTGACCCCGTGCGTGTCGGAATCGCGTGTCGGAATTTTAGACTTGCGTGTCGGAAACGGAAAAAGTTAATTGACCACGTATCGGATTTTTCGACACTCGTTGGCCGCGTGTCGGACGATGTATCGGGACGTGTCGGAGCGTGTCGGACACGTGTCGGAGTGTCGGACACGACACGAAAGCTTCCGGAGAGTGTCCGTGCTACATAAGTCACAACTATTCAACTAAGAAATGTCATCACATCATTGATCACTAATGTTAGTCACGTCACAACTTTTTTATTTGTGATGGTACAAGCGAATCGACTAGTGTAACTAACTGGGTCTCTCTAAGTGAAACTTTGAATTGAGCTTTGTGGTCCTAAGTACTTAGACATTTAGGTCCTAGAAAAGGTCGATGTCTTTATTATTTGGACAGGGTCAACATTTGCATGAACAAGCAATTGCTAACAGACGTAGATGGAGATTAGAGTATCTTTGTCACCTTCAATATCGTTGTCATGTCACATGACATGACATTTCAATTGCAATAGTCCAAGTTCATCAACTAGTGTAAATAGCGTGGTCCCTCCAAGTGGAACTTTGAATTAAGCTTATGTGGTCCTAAGCAGTTGGACATCGATGTCCTAACAAAGGTCATTATCTACATTATTAGGACAAAATCAAGACTTGCATGATTCCGTGTACGAAGATGGAGATCAAATTCCTTTGTCACCTTCAGTATTTATGATCAGTGGACACAAAGAGAGGAAGTCGATAGAGACACTCTAAACTTAGGGGTTTATTTTTTATGGTAAAGATGTTTGGACACATCCACTACTAGGCAAACATTGATTAAAAAATTTAAGTAGAATCTAATTAGACAAACTAAAGTACAAGGACTTGATAACAAGAATTCTGGACAAATATTTTAAACTATAATTTAGAATTCTGGACCTAGGGGGCAGAAGCCACTGTTGACTTTCTAGGTTCGTAATTTTTTTTCCTCGAGTTAGGAATTTTTACCATATAAAAGTAGATTCCTCATATAAAACTCTATGCATACATAGAATTATTTGTACATTGACCTACTTTCTTAATTATATCGTGGGAGCGACTGTACCATGACATCGTCACATGTTTGAATTCTGATATGCGTAGCATCATTCGCTTGGTTTGTGTTTCCAATTCGCATGTTCAAATTCTGCACCAGATGTTTCTCTTGCTTTGCCTCTTCAACTCGTGTGTGTTGGTTCGTAATTGCATGGCATCCTTTGATTGCTTTTGCGTTTTCTACACCCATGTTTGACTTCCTACTCTCACCGTATCATTCGCTTACTTTGCGTCTTCAGCTCGCTTGCTCGAATTCATATTTGCATAACATCGCTTCCCTACTTTGCATTTTCAGCTCGCGTGTTTGAATTCTTATTTGCATGGCATCATCATTCCCTTGATTTGCGTTTTCAAACTCTCATGTTTGAATACTAATCTGCATGACATCATATATTGCAAGTAATTCGTGAAACATAATAAAATATAATCGATAAAAGAGGCAATCGCTGTGAAAGGTGACGACGCATAGTCGCATTGATATTGTTATTAACCCGTTACACCTCATTCTAATAGATAAAATACGCGATCAATCTAAAATGATTTTGATGAAAATCTAAGAATAATTGTGGAGGGAGTTTAGTTAATTGTTGGCATCTGGGACTCTTGACATGATTAAACTCATATTATGCCGATAATGACATGTCGCCTTACCATGCATAATATACCTTTTGAAATAATTACCTAATAAGTACGAATTTATTATATAGATATCAATTTGGTTCTAAATTTTTCAATTTTGCTAATTTAGTCCTAAATATTTGCATGGAATTATAATGTAGTCATTGCAATCAATCTTCATTGGAAAATGTTGATGTGGGGATTTAGTCATTGTTGGCTATCCTTTATAGCACACTGCTACATCAATGACCTCTAAAGAAAATTGGCCAAAAGAACTACATTAGAATTTCGCATAAAAGTTAACACGATTAAATTGGAAAAAGTGTACCCCAAGTGTTAAAACTTGATACGAATGGACATTTAAGTGAAAGTGGCACTTAAGTGCCACTTTAAAAAAAAAATACTTAGATGATCCCGGTGATACTTAAATGCCATCCCGGTTTTTTATTATTTTTCTCTCATCTTGCCGGAAAACTCTTAAAGAAACACAAAAATAACGTTGTTTTGCAATTTTTTATTAATTAAATTTTTTTATTATAAATTTTATTAAAAAAAAGAGGAGGCGAGGGCTTAGCCCTCAGCCGCATGCCTCCTCCCTCCCCCTTTTTTTTTTTTAAAATTTTAAATGTTTTAAATAAATTTAATTTTAAATTTAATTAATTAATTTGTATATTAATTGTTTACCACGTCGAGAAGCAAAACAACATTATTTTTTCATTTATCTAACCATGTCGACATACAAAACGATGTCGTTTTGTACTTACCTCATCGGAAAATCGCCACGTCAGCATTTTGACCAGATTTTCTTGCCGTTGGCACTTAAGTGATCTATTTTGCTCCAAGTTTGGTACTTAAGTGTCACTTTTTTAACTTTTGACATTTAAGTATGCCAATTTTTGGCATTCCAGGTGTCTGGCACTCCAATTAAATTGACAAAATTGAAAAATTTATGATTAAGTTAACATATGTACAATAGATTCGGAACTAATTAGATAATTTCACCTCTATCTTTTCGTTATTTAGAGTCTTCGACGTGCTGGGATCTATGAATTACATCACACGTTATACAGAAAAAAGGAATGCTTCAAGATTTTGGAAAATGTGACGCACGTGCTTTAACGTTCTGGATCTTAGTAGTCCTCAATAATCCTTGGCGTGTTTTGTAACAGAGACAAGCATGTCGTGTGCACACCAAAACCTACAAAACCTTACCGTTAGTCGGTTGAACAAGTTATGTCTTCTAGTCAAATAATTACTAAATTATGACGAATCTAAAGAAAACCAAATCAACAAACAAAGTAAGAAAATGTGGGTTTTGATGTTAGAAACATAGAATATATTTCTAGCATTCATCTTGAATGGAAGCAGTTTCGTGAATACTTAGGGCCTGCATGGAAACGTTTCTCGTTTCTGTTTCTGAACAATTTTTTTGTTTTTTTGTTCCTGGAAACAAAAAAAGAACAGAAACGTGTTTGGTTGCGTTTATGTTCTTTTTTTGTTTTTTTTGTTCCCGGAACAAAATTGGAGCAAAAAAAAGAAACACAAAAAAGTTACTTCTGGAATCCAGAAACACTTCTTCAAAACCAAAAAAGAACAAAAATGAAAAGAACAAAAAACAAAACCGGAACACACCGGCTGAAGCTTCGTTCGTGCGTGCTCTCCCTTCTCCTTCGTTCGTTCGTGCTCTCCCTTTTCCGGCGTCTCTCCCTTCTCTCTGGCGCCTCCCACTCGGCTAACTCTCCGGCGACTCCTCACTCCGCCGACTCACTAGCTGAAGCTTCCGAATCCAGGTACGTTTCTGGTGCTCCTCCTTCTCCGGTCGACGAGGGCTTCAACGAGAGCCACCCCTCCCAAATCTGACCCACCTTCGCCGACGGCAGATCTGGGACGGCTCGCTCGCTCGAGCGTTGCTCGCCCAGATCTACGGCAGATCTGGGACGCGGGGCTGCCGAGCTGTTCTCGAGCGGAGTTGCCAGCTCCAGCGACGGCTCGCTCGAGCGAGCTGCTCGAGCAGAGCGAAGCGAGCTGCTCGAGCTGGCAAAGCTGCGAGCTGCTTGATCGGCAGAGCAGCTCTGCCAGCTCGCTCGAGGAGCACGGACCGACGCTCGATCGATCCATTCAATAGGTGGATCCTTCGATTCCGCAAGGGCTTCGAGTGATGTTGTGTTGTTACTTGATTCAGTTTTGGAAGGGGAGGGGGGGGGGGGGAATTTCAGTTCATCGATTGGATTGGGGTTTCCTTTGATTGTTGTTTTGTTGCTCATGGTGATGTGGAATGGACAGGCTGGTGAAGCACGTGGCGAGGGCGTTCAACGACGATTTCACCACCAAACGTGTTTCTGTTCTTTTTTTATTCTAAGAACAGTTTTTTTTTTTACACTTACCAAACACGTTCTTTTGTTCAAAAACTGTTCCCTGGAACATAAACACTTTTTTTTATTTATTTCTGTTCTCTGGAACAAAAAAAAAACATAAGTGTTTCCATGTGCGTCCTTAGTCATTGGTCCGTGCCTTTGACAAGACGGGAAAAGTTCTTGGCTTATAAATTTATTTGTACCAATATAATTTTTCAACAAGGGCGAAGAGGAGCTATAGGATTTCAGAGTTCCTATCCATACCCTTTTTCCACCTAGGCACTGAAATAGTGTTTCCTAAAACCAAGGATGCAAACTTACTCAACATAAAAGGAAGATCCGTTTTATTATTATCAAATGGAATATTAGACATAACAAGAATCCACATTTTAAGATCAATTTAATGCCTTCCCATGAAATATGGGTAGACTTGCAAAATCAATGTTAAATATATTATTCGGATTTAGATTCAATTATAAACATTTTAATTGAACCAATATAGTCACGAATTCTTGAATAGAAGTGCGATCAAATCCTTCCGCCACCTTTGGACTCCACGACAACCCCATCGTAGTCACTTAGCATTGAATTCAAGTCCGACCTTGGAAATCTTATGCCGACGAAGGTTCATAACCTCGGATTCTAGGTTGCAGACCTCAAAATCGGCAAAAATGAGGTTCGTGACCTCAGATCCAAGGTTGTGTACCTCCTTCAGGGTCGATCTGAAAAATAGATCTCAGGGAGAGAGATGGAGATCGAGAACTATTTAACTCTGTGCAATCGATTTAGCATTGATATTGCAATTCTCCATGAAAACAGAAAGTATCACGTACGTTAACAAACATGCATGGGGTTAAATTAACATAAATAGAGTATGATATGAATGCACAATTCATATATTACGTAATATGTATTCAAAAGAGATCTTAGCTGGACACAGTCAATTCAGAATATACAAGTTAAATTTGAACATTATCATTTTCCCGTTATACGATGATTTTCCCAGTGGAGTCAATTTCGTGGTGAAACTGACTATATATCTATTACTATGATGGGAATTTCCACATCCACATGCCTGCATTTTAACTTTAGAACATAGTAATACATTTTTTTAACGTGGATGCAATTAAAATTTGTTTATTTTAGCCTTCCAAAAGTTAAAATCTCTATTTGATTGAATTATAAAGGAACAAAATTGGACTGGTTAGATCATTGGACTGGAATTGATAAAATGGATTACTTCAAATCATTATAGGATGATTGAAAGGTTACTCTCTTTATCGCGTTCTTCTGAAAGTCAACGTTCATGCATTCTTACACACTTACGTTTTTTACACGTTTAATATTTCTTTCTTCTTTGGTCAGGTCAAGTTTTTCCCTATACTTATTGCTTTTACACATCGAATTACATATACTTTTGTCAACTCAACATCACGTGAATTAAAAGACATTCACATTGAGACTAAAAGATTGTGATGTGTTTTTTGTAACCAAACCTAATACTAATCAAAACTAAGATTGTCATACCGTTAATCCTTTCGTTATCACGCCAATCTTACGTAACTCTTTTAGATGTTAGCCTTTCTTCATGGGAGCCATGTCAAATTTTGGTGTCAATAGGACCTTTGTACAATTTTAGCACCGAGTCTGAGAAAGGGTGTTTCTTATTGACTTTATTAACTTGGTTAAAAAAAAAAAAAAAAAAAAAAAACTAACATCTGACTTTACTAGCTAACTTGTCATCCTTACATATTGATTCATATATTTTTGCCGTTCAATTCCTCGATCAATGTAAACAGTCCAATAGGAAATTATTGAGAAAAGTAAAAGTAGAATGTCTTGTGAGGCAATTAATGACAACTAGCCTTACGACATAATAGTCTGATCAAACTTTACATGCGTAAATGGAAGTTAAATTGGGAAAAAAAAATCGTATATCAAACCAGCGCATGTGAGTCTAACTGCGAAAATTATCTAATTAATATTAAATTTATTATATGAATGTTAATTCAATTTTTTTTTCGATTTTACCAATTTAGTGATAAACCTTTGCGCAACAATTTCAATGTAGTTATTCTCGTCAATTTTCTTCATACAATGGTTTTATGATAAAATTAGAAATTTTAAAATTAAGTTGATATATGTATGATAAATTTAATGATTGATTGGATAATTTACCTCAATCTTATTAATGTGGGGCACTAAATAATATAAGTTATATATTAGATTCACCTAACTTAACGATATATGTGAATTGGGTTTATATCCGATAAATACAGGTACACTTTTTGTTAACGTGAGGCATGCCAAGTCCAATAGTCAATTCAATTGGTAGGCCACACGACACAATCAAGCAAAAATGACTCGTTGCACAATTGGGGACTTCCGAAGTTTCTTTTGTTGAGTTGGCAAACCACAAGCTGGTGCACGTGGTATTGGTACGACAAGTTAGACTGCCCACTTCGCCCCACTCGTCAATCGAGTTTGAAACCTGGGTTTTTCTCGCGGGTTAATTTGACGAAAAATTTCACATTCGTTTACTCATAACAGATTTACCTTGAATTAATTTTTTAATAATAAAAAATCATAAATTGTACATCTATGAAAAATTTAGCATCTGTTAATTCTTGCTAAATTTTATTATCAAATTGCTGATTAGATGATATTTGATAGTTGATGAGTATATCAGTTTGGAGTTCCACAGAGTATATTAATTTGTGATTTTTCGTGATATTAATCAAATAATATAGAAACTGAAGTAAATTTATCACAAATGTACTAGTTTGAGGTTTTTGGTAGTGAAAAAATTAGTTTGGGATAAATTTTTTACAAATATACTAATTTGGAGTTTTTCGTGATATTAATTATTTTCTCAACAAAAGAGACTACAAAGAAATTGGGAATTTTCTCATGTTATAAGCTATGGGGATTTTCTTTATTTGATCTGGTGAGAGCTTTTTCGTGCCCTTAGCTACAAGTTGTCGACGGTCCTTGGTAGCACACTTAAAAGAAAAAAGCAAGGAAGAATAAAAAAAAAAATTGAAAAAAAAAAAATACTATCTATGCCAGTGCCGGCTATGTCACGTAACACATCCCGTTAGCAATTTCTAACACATATACTGATTTAAGGGTTTTTTTGATAGTTTCCCTCACCCAACCTGTCCAGCTACTTTTTATAAAACCTCCATTTTCAAAATAAGGTCATCTTATTTTTGTGAAGAAAGTTGCACAGACCAGACGACCTAGGGGGGGGGGGTCCATTAGCCATTATTAAACAGAAGCCTTCGTGATCGGATATGTTATTGAACGCTTACTAATATGCATGTCTTTCGCTGCAAGAGGAAGAGGATAAGCCTCGACGGATATATCTGCTAAGAGTCTCGTTATGGTCCAAATGTGTAAGTCCTCGTTGTGATGCTCGTCAGTCGGCCTTAAGGTGTTCTACGAAAGGCAACCAAGACATGCCCATGTCCACATTGTGAAAACGAAGATTTGCCCCCAAGATGCAAAGTCACCTCGAGAGAGCGATCTCCGACATTTTGATTGGTCTTAGTGATATGTTTTGTTCTGTGCATCCTCACCGACTTCTTCTTAAAGGATTTTTGGACCGTCTCAATTTTATGAGAGAACCTATATAATAGGTAAATTAGTGAAGAATGTCTTATCATCTCTAGAAGATGTGAAAACCCATTTGGGCTAGGTTACAAGTTACTGTTGGGGAATTTTGATTGGTGAAGAAAATCGAGAAGTAATAGTTGATGCTTTGATGCATGATGACGATTACTGTCCTTAAGGTATTATTTGCCCCAATTATTATTATTATTGGGTTTAGAACAAATATGCCTCCAGGATATACACCAAAGTCACAGAGAAATGAGTTAAGCAATTATTCAATTCTCTCTTGGAATTTTACCTTGAATGTGTTAAAGTTGTGTGTATGAAAAGAGAAGAAGAGAGAGTCTTGAAGAAAAGTATATATGAACAGTTGTAGTTATTAAAAATAATATGTGAATTTGTCTCTATTCACAGACAACTAATCAACACATTTATTGGGAATAAGTACTTT
This sequence comes from Eucalyptus cladocalyx, assembly GCA_017140615.1. Lineage (NCBI taxonomy): Eukaryota > Viridiplantae > Streptophyta > Magnoliopsida > Myrtales > Myrtaceae > Eucalyptus > Eucalyptus cladocalyx. The sequence goes on from CM029516.1 coordinate 21,232,180, forward strand.
ATCCCCAACTCTCACCACTTTTCATGTTAAGAGTAATTTCCTTTCATAACTATTGATAATCTCTTTTTAGGACAAAGAGTTATCACTTTTCATAACCAGGAGTGGCATATTCTCTTAACCTAAAGTCATGTTTTCTCTTAATCAAGAGATACTTCTTTTGTGATAACAAACTATTTCAACAGTTAAGACACGGACAAGTGTGTGTGAGGAGTTAGGTGTTCGGCATAAATTAGATTGTTCACACCATAAGTGCAAAAAATTTCCATATTTTCTCATGCTTTCAATCTTTGACTTAATTTTTACTTGATGACCTATGAGATTGGTTCAGTTTTTAAAAAAGAGGTATTTCTTTTTATGCAAGACGAGACGAATAGATATTATGCATCCACGATGCTAAGAAAATAACTAATATTAACCACTTAAAGTTGAATTTTTCTTTTTTTTTCTTTTTTTTTTAACATAAGCAGTCATGTGGTGTTTGAACTAGCTTTCGTGCACGTTGATTAGTGGCACTCCACATCGACTGATACATTGAGCGATTCCACTCCGGAATTGCTTCCAATAAGGTTTCGCACCAAATCACGAGGACGGAGAAAACTGCTTCACCATTTACGCACCAATCTTTCTAAAGCGATCGAACGACTTCCCATGGGCCAATATGATCAAATCACCGGTCAAATTCCTGCAGCAAGTTACTATCTAATTAAAGAGTGTCCAACTATTTCAACAATACGTAAATCTCGTCCATTTAGGACTCTTAATCAATTCTTTTTCTTAAAGTCAAAATGCAATCAATATGTCGCATCAAAATTACCTAAGTATAACGCAAGAGGAGCCTCTCTTCAGACCGGCGAGGCGTGGTGAGAGTGTGCGCCGTGCACTCAAAGGTAATAACTGACCAGTTGATGATGTATCGGAGACCTGACCATTGCGGTATTTTCGGTAAGACGACGTTCTTCGAGTAAGCTGTCACAGCTTGTGGATTAAGCCGTCGAATAGGACCCATGACAAGTTGAAGTGAATAGAATATTGTAAAGCTTGACCCGTTGATTAACCACATGTCTTATAGCAAAGAAATGCGATCGTGGACTGAATTTAAAATTTGTAAGCCCTCTTGCGATTCCATATTCTAATACTTCTACGTCAAATATCAGTTTTAGATGTGCAATTCTTATGACATTACGCTCTTAGTGGTTTAGTAGTTACAAGAACGTAGCATCCTCTCAGGTCTTTTCATCCACATTGGAAGTCACGGGCTCACAGCGGCAAACGGTCAGTTTAGAGACTCCAGATACATTGGCTTTGGTTGAAGGTTAATTAGAAGGTTCCATGTTGATTTGGAATTGTGGCCGGCACGCGGATAACTTGCTAGGAAAGGTGTCATGATGCATAATTTGATCCTTTCATATTTATATAATGTAATTTACTTTTCCTTTATATAATTTCTTGAATTTATCAACAAATGTGATTATTGAGGACTTGTTACGGGTTTACTTGAACATCACTCTACAGAAGAATTACTGATGATAGGTGGCTGGATGTTGGGTTATTAATATTCGATTGTCAAGTTTTAGAATTTTTCTGCTGGGTTTGAAGGGGGATTCATTAGGGATGACTCGATATATTGCCCAACTCTTTCTAATGTGCTTGACACCAGTCCTTCCCCTCTTGACACGCAACAATTTATGATCAGCCCTTGCCCCTCTTGGCACGTGAAGACCTATCTACTGTTGGTTCCCTACACCAAAATTGCCACATGGCATGATCTTGTTAGCCAATGACTACCGCTGCCCTCTACTATAAACACCGCAATCAATTCACTCATTTTGGAGACTTTTGGACAACTCTAAACCTCAAGACTTCAAACTTTTTCATGTTTCCTTGTGTTTCTTGTTGATGTAATCACATCCACAATCTATCTTTCAAGTGTAAGGGTCAATTCATGCAAGATGAAAAGTAGTAAGAAATATGTTTTTTTTTTTTTTTTTTTTTTGCTAGAGGAACTAGCTTGCAGCCGACAGCCGCGCCGTAAACCCCCATGTGACACTTAAGCAGAAAAACACACCACCCATGAGTCACACTTAATACACCTAGTGCCTCCCCTGAGTTTTGAACCCTTCACCTCTTCGTTGAGGATTGGCAGAATCTTAACTAGTGGAGCCACCGCGGCCGGTGGTAGTAAGAAATATGTTATTGTCAAAGCATCTATTGACAATCTATAGTCAATAACTTACCTTGACGCGCACAATTAAAAAACTATCCTAACGGCTGCTCTCTAAACCATGATACGGAGAATACTATTGAAAGCACATTGCGTTGGCAAGTAATTTCTTCTCTAATCGGCTATGCTTATTCAGGTCAAACGAGGAAGATTAAACGCGCAAAAGCAAACAGTTTCGTCATCGCTGATTTTGCAGTCCGAGCGCTTTGTCGCTTAGCTGCTAATTAACCATTATTTCTTGATTCTCGTGATCTATTCGCTGACGTCTTTTCCTTGTAAAGAATGTAAAGGTAAAAGAAGACTTGAGATCCGTCAACGCAGAGATCTATATGGGCAAAATCACTATTAATCTCTCATGTCAAACATTTTGCGTTCAAAGCGAGAGGCCAGGACCTTACCGTTCACTCATCTTTTTCCTCTAATGGAAATTATATGGACGTCACTCTTTGGACCGACCGAGGGAAAGGCGTCTCTCTCTCATATATCTTCCGTCTCATACAACACTTCACCAACAAGGGTTGCATGAGATCCGCACATTCGAGCATATATATTGCTAGATGCCGATGCTTCATTCCAGAGACAAACGTTGCCATTGATAGAGATTTGATTAATCCCACACGTACGTGTCATGTGCATCCTATCTTTTTATGTTCTATAAACTTGTATGTAACCATTGGGGGGAAAGTGCCAAAAAAGTCATAAACCTTTTACAATTGTACCAATTTAGTCTTAAACCTTTTTTTTTTGTGCCAATTAATTCATAAACATTTTTACGTTGTACCAATTTAGTCATTTCCGACCAATTTTAGCCAGATTTTGCTGACTGGACGCCGGCCGGCTGACGTGGCCTCATCGATGTTGACGTTGACAACTTTTAATAATATTTTAATATTTTTGAATTTTTTTTTAATTTAAACAAAAAATTAACCTTTTTTTTTTCTCCTCTTCTTCCTCCAGCCGGTCACCGGACCTCGATGATTGGCCGAAGGCGATGGCCAGCGAGGTCAAGGTCAACCTTGTCGGCCACCTTGCCAGTGGCCGCAAGGGCGGCCTCTCGCTAGGCGGCGAGGCTGCCCTCAAGGCTTGGGCAGCAAGGCTCGCCCTCGTCGGATCTGGCGAGGGTCGAGCCTCACCCATGGCCAGCGAGGGCGAGTCTCGCCCATGGCTCGGGGTTTGGCGAGGACAGTAAGGCGATGGTGTCAGGGGGGTGGAGGTGACTGCAAGGAGCAATGGTCGCAACAGGGCAACAACGATGGGTCCTTAGCTTCTCAGATCTGGTCCTCCGTCCTCCAGATTTGACCCTTTCCCTACTCTCCCTAGGTTCGCTCGCCCTCGCTGCCTAGGCCTCGAGGGCAGCCTTGTTGACCATGGGCAAGCCTCACTAGCCATTGCCTCTAGCCAGTCGCTGAGGTCCAGCGACCAGCTGGAGGAAGAAGAGGAAAATAACAAAAGAAAAAAGAAAAAAATTCAAAAATATTAAAATATTATTAAAAATTGTCTATGTTAGCACTAATGAGGCCATGTCGCTAGCCGACATCTAATTAGCAAAATCTAGCCAAAATTGGTCGGAAATGACTGAATTGGCACAACATAAAAAGGTTTAGGACTTAATTGGCAAAAAAAAAGGTTTATGACTAAATTGGCACAAATACAAAATGTTTATGACTTTTTTGGCACTTTTCCCAACCACTAGGAGTGAAGATATATTATATAATAGGGATACTCCAATAAAAAAAATCCATTTTGGGCAACAATTGGTAATTACTAGAAAATAAAACAAGTGAATGAAAAGAAATTATCAAGTTATAAACACAGATCTCTCATTCTGATCCGCTCTCCTCATTTTATTTGTCTAAATTATTCTTTAGACCAATGAACAATTTAAAAGTTAAAAAAAAAAAAAACTAAATGGTGACTAGTAACACAATTGTAGAAATTTAGGTCGACGAAGCATTTTAAGACTTGCTTCTTGCCCTAAATGAATTCTTTTGGACTAAATAAGTGTAGAGAAAGTGGAAAAAAATCTAAAAGTTATCGAATACTTTGGCTCTATTTTTTTTTTCACGGAAAGTGAATGATTTGGAAAATATTTTCCTGAAAATGATGGCTTATATCCCTTATAAAAATGATTGAATGAAAAATAATTTCATCATCAATGAAAACGTTTTGACATAAATTGTTGTCAATGATGAAAACATATTTCATTATTTAATTATTACAAGTGATACAAATGATCATTTTTATTATTTTATTTTTTCAAATCATCAATTTCCCATGATACAAATGAGGCCTTTATAGAAAAATTAATTCACATCGAATATGTGAGATTTGGTAGGATCACTGCCAATTATTTTGAAAGCTTAAGCTATTAGATGAATGTATGATTTATCATTTAAATATTCTAACACTCCCTTTCATGCTTAATTTGATTTTTGATCTAGTAATAAATGTGCATATTTAATTGTGAAGGCAAATGGAACCTGAAAAAATTCAAATTCAGGATTTTCAACTCTAATTGTTGGTGTTTATTTTAATGAATAAGAATATGTGTATAAGTAAATTAAGATCAAAGTCTGATCGCAACGGAAGTAAAAAATGCTTATACATGTATTTCCAAAGCATTTTCGTGCATTTTAATAAAAACACGTAGAATTGAGAAGTAGGCTAATCACATTATCCTTAGTCCTTACTCAAAATTTGGTTATGACATTTTTTAGATTCTGAGCACAAATGTATGATGTCCTCACAGCAGTGGTTCTGAAATTCTTCAGTTTCTAAGCACAAACATTTGATCTTATGGTAATACCGATTTTGACATTCTTAGAATTTTTACCATAAATGTCTGATGTCTTCTGGTAATGCTGGTTCTAACGTTCTTCATATGTAGAACATCTAATCTCTTCATAACGTAGGTTCTCACATTCTCAGACCCACAAGTATCAGGCCTCTAGTTCAGACACACGACCAATCTTATATTGAACAGAAGAGAGAACTACAGTTGTACTAGCAATTGCTCTCATGTGAATGACTTGGTTGATCACTATCAATACTCTCAATTGTCGATTGTCGATCATTCTATGATTTGCTCTCACAATAGCCTTTTTTTATAACTAGTCTAGATCACATGTAAATCGGCTCATTAACTCTAAAACCATTTCATAATTAATCCGGCCATAACATCTTATAGACGTAAGTTCTGATACTCTTTTAAACACTAATTCGGGCATTAACTCTGTAACTGTTACAGAGGATTATTCCAAGCATTAATTTGCAACCGTTACAAATATTAATGTAACTGTTACATCTTAAATCGTTTCAGAACATTAATTGGACATTTTAATCTAAAATTGTTTTAGATCATTAAACTGCCCATTGGTTCTGAAACTGTTTCAGATCATTAATCTGACTATTACATTTGAAACCGTTTCAAATCATTGATATGGCCGTCAAGTTTGAAATCACTTCAGAACATTAATGTGACTGTTAAATCTAAAACTATTTTTAGATTTTTAAGCTGTTAAGTCTGAAACTGTTTCACATCATTAATTTTGCTATTAACTCTGATTATACACCTTCCGATTGCCATAATCAAACTCAAAATTTGGTGATGGTTTCATGTAGATGTCTTCTTCAAGAAATCCATTTAGGAAAGCTATTTTGACATACATTTGGAATATCTCATAATTCAAGTGTACGGCTATAGCCAACATAATTTGAATAGATGTTAGCATAGCTATGGATTAAAAAGTCTTGTCATACTCAATCTATTCTATTTGATGATATCCTTTTGTCATCATCAACCGTGCCTTGTATGTTTCAACTTGACCATCGGTGTTTATCTTTCTCTTAAAGATCTATTTATAGCGAATTAGTATAATACCATCCCGTAGGTCAACTAAAGTCCAAATGTTATTGGAATACATAGAATTCATTTCGGATTTTATGACTTCCAACCATTTATCAGAATCAATGTCAAACAGTGCTTCTTCATAGGTTTTCGAATCACTTGATTGATCACTTTCATTCACAATGAACAATGACTTAGTACTTTCAATCAAGTGTCTATAACAAATAGGGGGACACGACATTCTCGTACTTCTCCTCAGAAGTTGTGTATCAGAAACTCCCACTGAATTTTAGGTCTGCATTGGAACCATATCAAATTTTGCATTAGAACCTCCCACTGAATTTGAGATCTGCACTTGAACCTGATCATTTGCTACTTCATTGGTTTCTTCTTATAAGTATATTTTCCGCACAACTCCATTTTCTTAGATGAACTAATTTTCTAAAAATGAAGCATGTCCACTAATCGAAACTCTTTAGTCATAATGAAAATAGAAATAGTATCCAAGACTTTCTTTTAGATACCTAATGAAGTAACCCCGTTCAATTTTTGCATCCAATTTATCTGTCTTCAGCTTTGTGACATAAGCTGGACAACTCCAAATCTCAATATGATTCAGACTTGGTTTCCTACCGTGTTATATCTCATAAAGTGTAGCTGGAATGGACTTAGTCAGAACTCTATTAAGTAAATATGTGGTTGTCTTAAGGGCATATCCCTAAAGGAATATGGGTAAATCGGTATAACCGATCATAGATCGCACTATATTCATTAAAGTGCTATTCCTTCTCTCAGACACATCATTGTATTATATAGTTCATGGAGGTGTCCATTGCGATAAAATGTCATTGTCTCTCAAATGATTTAGAAACTCAGTACTAACGTATTCACCTCCTCGATTAGAATGAAGAGCCTTAATACTTTTTCCTATTTGTTTCTCAATTTCAGCCTTGAATTCCTTAAATTTTTTCAAAAGATTCAGATTTACACTTCATTAAGTATAAATAACCATATTGTGACAAATCATCAATAAAGGTACTGGTGATCCAATTTTCTAATAATCATCCTTTGAGTCATGACTGATGATTTGGCATAGACGAAACAAAATCATTTTCATTTTTTATATCTTTTTCTTCTTTTCTTTCATACTTTTTTCATGGATGTCTTCAACCTCTCGATTGTTCTACCACTAATTATCTGACCCTTCAGATCATCCGTCACCTCGTCACCTTTTCGCGCTGTTGAAGCCACCCTCAAACTCTATAACTATTGAGTTTTGTTTCGATAAACAAGAACATATGGATAAGTAAATTGAATAAAAAATCATTTGCAACAAAAGCAAAAACACCCATACACATATTTCCAAAACAATGTTCGTGCATTTTAACAAAATCACATAGAAATGAGAAAGAGGCTAATCATATTACCCTTGATTTTTGCTTAAAAATTTTGGTTCTAACATTCTTCATATTCTAATCACGAATGTCTAATAACCTCATAGCCTTGATTTTGACGTTCTTCAGATTCTAACTACTAACGTTTGGTCTTCTTGTAATGTTGGTTTTGACGTTTTTCTAATGTGTTTGAATGCAAACCGCAAACATTTGGTATCTTTGTAGCATTGGTTCTGCATTCTTCAAACCCTGACTACTAACATTTGATCTCCTCATAGCATAAGTTTTGACGTACTCCAGTTATGATGATCTTCAGTTTCGACCCCACAAATGTCGAGCCTCTAGTTCAAACATACCACCAACTTGTGTTGAACGATCAAGAGAAACTTGAGAGAGCTCATCACAATAATTGTGCTAGCAATTGCTCTCATGTTTGACTATTTGATCGATCACTATCATCACTCAATTATATTCGATTGTTCTTTGATCTTTTCTCTTAATCACTTTTATAACTAATCCTATATCACATTTAATTTGGCTCATTAATTCTAAAACCATTTCAGAGAATTAATTTGGCCGTAATGTCTTATTTGGACTTGAATCTGGACATAAGTTATGAAACTGTTTTAGACACTAATTCGGGTATTAATTCTATAACCATTATGGAGCATTATTCAAGCATTAATGTGTAACCGTTACAAGTTTTTATTTTGGGCATTAACTTTGTAACCATTACAAAACTTTAATTTGACCATTATATCTAAAACCGTTTTAGAACATTAATTGGTCATTTGAATTTGAAACCATTTCAGATTATTAATTTGCCCATTGATTCTGATACAATTTTACATTATTAATGTGTTCGTTAAATCTGAAGCCGTTTCAAATCTTCAATTTAGTTGTTCAGTCCGAAACCACTTCAGATTATTAATTTGTTTATTGCTTCTGAATTCACTTCAGATCATTAATAAAATCATTGATTTTGAACTCCCTTTAGATTATTAATATTGCTATTAATTCTGAACTCACTTCAAATTATTCATTCAGTCGTTGCATATAAACTCACTTCAGATCTTTGATTCAATTGTAAAGTCTGAAACCTCTTTCGATTTTTTTTTTCAGCTTGACTCAATCTAATTAACTCAATTGCAAACACATTTGCCATAGTATCTCTCCCATTCAAATGTAATTCTAATTGGTTATGGTGTATAACATCCCTAGATTTATCATGGGATAAGTGCATTGGAAGTCCTAAAATTTGTCATGAAAATGCAATTAAGTCCTAAAACTTTCAAAAAGTGCAATTAAGTCTTAAAACTTGTCACGAAGTGCAATTAAGTCCTAAAACTTTCAAAAAGTACAATCAAGTCCTAAAACTTGTCAAAGTGGTTCAATTTAAGTCCTTCCATTGATTGCACTTTTTGAAAGTTTTAAAACTTGGTTGCACTTTCAAGACAAGTTTTAGGACTTTATTGAACCTTTTGAAAGTTTTAGGACTTGATTGAACTTTCGTGACAAGTTTTAAAACTTAATTACACTTTTTAAAAGTTTTAGGACTTAATTACATTTCCATGATAAGTTTTAGGACTTTTAATACACTTATCTCATTTATCATTAAGCTGACAGTAGAAATTCGTACTAACACATTAGCACAACCAAGAGAGCTGATTGTCTCAATCAATCTGCAGTTCCTACAAATCATGAGTGACATCTAGTAATATGTCATGGAATTAATATTTTAAGAACGTATGAACCTATTAGTTTTGGTGACCATGTAACTCATCTTTCTGTCTCATTATGTCTCAATCAATCAAAGGTCATGGAATTATTTTTCAAGCCACCTATTCGATTATATGCCAACATCTAATTGATAAGTATTCTACGAGATATGAACCATTCATTCTTTGTTACACTTTCGACTGAGGATTTCAATACAATGTCATGATTAGATCGCATAGGACATCAATTTTCTATCTTGTATATCTTTATGTATATAACAAGAAGACGGATTCCATATTGCGCACGCATGTGCCTTTGTATGTGAATAAACTGTGACCATCAAGTACAAAAATGGTTCCATGAAGTGACAATATGTGCACTTGTGAACCACAACCATTCAACGTACAAGTCAGTATCATGCCTCAGATCTAAGGATTTTACACAAGACTAAAGCACGAACGATTAGTCATTAATCTTGCTTAAAGCTTTCATGTTGCTAATCGTTCTATGCATGTCATGTTTAGTGAACTTGTCTAGGACAAGCACCTGTGTTCTAACTCAAGTATTACAATACCCAATGACTTGTTACTCATCACCCTCTTAGGTATCCAATACTTAATGATGAAGCTTGAGAACACATGAGTTTTAACAAGATCATTAATATCCTCTAAATGATCCATCGGCCGGAAATTGTTTAAAGATTCGGTATTACTGTAACTCTGTCACACATATTTTCAATACCTTAAGAATATGTTCAGTTGCAACTAATCTTATGAACTCATTCATATAAATGGGATGATGAATGAATATTTCTTTGCCATTAAATAAATAATGCAACTTAAATCCCTAACATGTAATTATTATATGATTGCTTTAAAGCATATGGCTAACAACAACGACCCCATTATAGTCACTAGCATTGGATTCAAGTTCTATGACCTCACAGATCTGATGCCAATGAAGGTCCATAACCTTCGATTCTAGATCGCAGACCCACAATTGGCAAAAATGGAGGTTCGTGACCTCAGATCCATGGTCATGTACCTCCATGAGCGTAGATTTGGAGGACCGTGACCTTGAATCCGAGGTCAATTGCATGGCGAAGAAAGGTGGGGAAGCTCCTGAAGCTTAGATTCACCCATATTGCAGTCACCGACAAGCTATCCGGCTGAGCTCAAGCCGATATGGAGCCAAGTTGAGCTTGCTTTTGCTCTGTGCTTGCCATCAATTTCGCGACGGATCCTGCTTAAATCAAGAAACAAAGTGATCAGTAATCAGAAAAGATTTTGAACAGTATCCTACGCAAAATAAAGAAAGAAATTAGAAATAGAAAAAAAAATAGAAACTGAATATTATTTTTTCCAAAATATTGTCCACATCAATTGCCGGCCATAAGATATAGAATGGTCGGCGATGACTAGACCGCTATGTTAGAAATTTCGGGCGACATTTGGTTAAGAGGACTTAGTCACACTTTCACTCAAATTATTAAGACTACTATTGGTTCAATTGAAAGTTTAACAACTATTTAACTCTACGTAATCAATTTAGCATTGATTGTGCAACTCTCCATGAAATCTAAAAGTATCACATACGTTAACAAACATAGATGGGGCTAACTTAGCATAGATAGAGCATAATATGAATGCACAATTCATATATTACGTAATATGTATTCAAAAGAAATTTTAGCTGGACATAGTTAATTCGGAATATACAGGTTGAATTTTAACATTATCATTTTCCCATTATACAATGACTTTCCCGGCGAACCCAATTTCGTGGTGAAACTGACTATTTATCTAGTACTGTGATGGGAATTTCTGTATCTACATGCCTGCATTTTAAAGAAGTTAACTTAATTACATATTAATACAATCTTTAACGCGGATGAAATTAATAATTGTTTATTGTAGCCTTCCAAAAGTTAAAATCTATATTTGATTGATTTATAAAGGAAAAAATTGGACTGGTTAGATCATTGGACTGGAATTGATAAAATGGATTACTTGAAATCATGACAGCATGATTGAAAGGTTACTCTCTTTATCGTGTAGTCTTCTGAAAGTCAAAGTTTATGCATTCTTACAGCCTTCTGTTTTTAACATGTTTGATATTTCCTTCTTCTTTTTTGGGGTCAGGTCCAGTGTTTCCCTATACCATACTTAATACTTTTAAACATCAAATTATATATATACTTTTGTCAACTCAACATTGCGTGAGTGACTAACAGAATGTAATACGTTTTTGTAACCAAACCTAATACTAATCAAACCTAAGACTGTCAAACCACTAATCCTTTCGTCATCACTCCAATCTCACATATCTCCTTTCGATGTTGGCTTCTTTTCATAGGAGCCATGTCAAATTTTGGTGTCAATAGGACCTTTGTGCAATTTTAACACCGAGTATGAAAAAGGGTGTTTCTTATTGACTTTATTGTTTTTTTTTCTTTGGTCGGTTCTTATTGACTTTATTAACTTGGCAAAGAAAACTAACATTTGACTTTACTAGCTTGCTGATCATCCTTACATATTGACTTATATATTTTTCCGTTCAATTCCGTGATCAATGTAAACAGTCCAATGGGAAATTTATTGAGAAAAGTAAAAGCACACTGTCTTGTGACGCATTCAATGACAACTAGCCTTACGACACAATAGTCTGATTAACATTGCGTAAATGGAAGTTAAATTGGGAAAATAAATTCCTATGTCAAGCCAGAGCATGTGAATCTAATTGGTGAAATTATCCAATTAGTCTTAAATCTATTGTATACCAATTTTATTTTAATTTATTTTAATTTTACCAATTTAGTCATAGATTTTTGCATGACAGTTTCAATGTTGCTATTCTTGTCAATTTTTGCCGTATAATGGATTTAGGAAAAAGTTAAAAAGTTAAAAATCTAAGTATATATCCTTACGCTAAGTTTATGATTGATTGGGTAATTTTACTCAATCTTGTTCATGTGGGGCACTAAATAATATAAGTTATATATTCGATTCACTTAATTTATCGACACACGTGAATTGGGTTTGTATGAAATACGTGTAGGCCATACTTGTTTTTTTTAAGGTGACGCATACCCAAGTCGGTCCCCATCAGAGTCCAACGTGAGACCGCGAATAGTCAATTCAATTACTAGCCCACACGACGCAATCAAGCAAATATAACTCGTTGCACAAGTGGGGACTTCCGAAGTTTCTTTTGTTGATTTGGCAAACTACGAGCTGGTCCACGTGGTATTGGTATGACAAGTTAGACTGCCCACTTCACCCCATTCGTCAATCAAGTTTGAAAGATGAGTTTTTCTCAAGGCTTAATTTGATGAAAAATTTCAAATTATTGTTTTTGTCACAAATTTACCATAAACGGTATATTTGTGATAAATTTACCTCTTTTTATTTTTTATTGAATTTTACTGTTAAATTGTTGAATTAGATATACATGACAATTGACAAGTGTGTTAGTCTGGGATTCTACCATCCATTTGTCATAAGTGTACCGGTTTAAGGCTCTACCATCCATTGTCATAAGTGTAACCTCCTTAATTTTTTTTTGATCTGGTGAGAGCCTTTTCACACCCCTGCCCGTAGTTAGTGAGAGTCGTCAATGGCCCTTGCTAGCACAATTAAAAAAAAAAAAAAGCAAAGAAAAAAAAGAATAAATAAAAATAAAAATTCTAAAATTCTAAAAAAATATACGTTGTTCATATTAGTGCCAACTATGTCGCATAATAAGGCTCACATCTAGTTAGCAATTTCTAATTAAAATTGACCAAAAGAACTCAATTAGCAAATTGTCAAAAATTCTTAGGATTAAATTGATCAAATCAATATTTTGTGACTGAATTAGCATGTATGTAATAAGATTATATATATATGGAAACTTTTTTTTTATAATTAACTGTGTAAGGTATACATAAAACCTCCATTTCAAAATAAGGTCACCTTATTTTTGTGAAGAAAGGTGCATAGACCAGCCGACTTAGGACTGCTAGTCCTACCCACCTTGGACCCGATCACCCCTCCTAAGTTAAGAGGGTCCATTATCCATTATTGAACAAAAGCATGCCCATTTCTTTTCCCTGTTGGCCATCAATTTTTCATGATCGGATATGTTATTGAACGCTTATTAATATGTATGTCTTCCGCTGCAAGAGGAAGAGAATAAGCCTTGACAGATGGATCTGAGAGTCACGTTACGGTCCAATTGTCCGAGTCCTCGTTGTGATGCTCATCAGTTAGCTTTAAGGTGTTCTACGAAAGACAACCATGACATGCCCATGTCCACATTGTGAAAACAAAGATTTGCCCCCAAGATGCAAAGTCACCTTGAGAGAGCGTTATCTTCGACATTTTGATTGGCCTTATTCATATGTTTTGTTCTGTTCATCATCACCGACTTCTTTTTACAAGAGAGCATATATAACAGGTGAATTAATGAAGAGTGTCGTATCATCTCCAAATGATGTGAAGACCCATTTGGGCTAGGTTAGAGGTTAAGACATGGACATGTGTGTATGAGGAGTTAGTTGTTTGGCGTAGATTTGATTGCTCACACCACAAAGTGCAAAAGTTTCCATATATTCCTCACGCTCCCAATTTTTGACTTACTTCTTACTTGATGACCCATGAGATTGGTGTAGTTTTAAGAAAACATGTATTTATCTAAGGCAAGTATTCCTTATTATGCAAGAAACGACAAGTAGATCTTATACATCCACAATGCTAAGAAAATAACTAATGTTGACCACTTAAAGTCGAACTTTATTTCCTTTTTTTTTTTTCATAAGCAGTCGTGATGTTTGAACTAGTTTTCTTGCACTTCAACTAGCGACAGCCCAAATCAACCTTATGTATTGAGGGATTCCACTCCTGAATTACTCCCCATAAGGTTTCGCACCAAAATCAGGAGGATGGAGCAAACTCCTTCACCGTCTAAGTACCATTCTTTCTAAAGTGATTAAACGACTTCCCATGGGGCAATATGATCGTCTCACCGGTTGAATTCCTGCGGCAGGTTACAATATAATTAGAGAGTATCCAAATATTTCAGCATAATATGTAAATCTCGTCCATTTGGGACTCTTAAAGTCAAAATGCAATTAACATGTCACATCAAAATTACGAAAGTATAACGCAAGGGGAGCCTCTCTTTAGACCGGTGAGGCGAGGCGAGAGCGTGCACCGTGCACTCAAAGGTAATAACTGACCCGTTAGACGACGTTGTTGGAGTAAGCTGTCACAGCGTGTGGATTAAGCCGTCGAGTATGACCCCATGACGATTTGAAGTGAATATAATATATTGTAAAGGTTGACCCGTTAATTAACCACATGACTTATAACGAAGAAATGCGATCGTGGACCGAATATAAAATTTGTAAGCCCTCTCGCGACTTCATTTTCTAATACTTCTACGTCGAATATCAATTTTAAATGTCCAATTCTTATGACATTACGCTCTTAGTGGTTTAGTAGTTACAAGAACGTAGCATCCTCTCAGGTCTTTTCATCCACATTGGAAGTCACGGGCTCACAGCGGCAAACGGTCAATTGAGAGACTCCAGCTGGCTTTGGTTGAAGGTTAATTAGAAGGTTCCGTGTTGATTTGGAATTGTGGCCGGTCCACGGGTAACTTGCTAGGAAAGGCGTCATGATGTTCATCTTTGGTGCGACGTGGATTCTCGGTCACCTAGTTCGTGTTGATGCAAAATTTGATCCTTTCATATCTATGAAAAGTAAATTTACTTTTCCTTTATATAATTTCTTGAACTTATCAACAAATGTGATTATTGGGGACTTGATATGGACTTTACTTGTACACTGATCCACGCAAGATTGACTGAGGATAGGTGGCAGGATGTTGGGTTATTAATATTTGATTGGGATGTTTTAGAGAGTTTTGGCTTGTTGGGTTCAAAGTGGGATCTCTTAGGGATGAATCAGCATATTCCCTAATTATTTCTAGTGTGCTTGGTGCCAGTGCGTGTCCTCTTGACATACAACGGCTGCGTTTGGTTCAGTATTTGCAAGGAGCTTTAAGTCCAATGCAAATACTGAAAGCCCAAAGCTACTTTGGAAAATATAATTGTGTTTGGTAAATAATTTCAGTATTTGGCAGAATGCTGAAAACCCAAAACTAGTCTCTACCAACTTTGGGCTTTCAGCATTTTGAAGGCAAGTTGAAAGCTGAAAGCCGGCTTCAAAATTAAACCAAACAGTCCAGTATTTCCCAAGGGACTTTCAGGCCTGAAAGCCCCTTTGGAAATGCTGAACCAAACGCAGCCAACATCTTATGATCAATCCTTGCCCCCCCTCCGGGCACATGGAGACCTATCTACTATTGGTTCCCTCCACCAAAATTGCCACATGGCTTGATCTTGTTAGCC
Organism: Eucalyptus cladocalyx; assembly: GCA_017140615.1. Classification (NCBI taxonomy): domain Eukaryota; kingdom Viridiplantae; phylum Streptophyta; class Magnoliopsida; order Myrtales; family Myrtaceae; genus Eucalyptus; species Eucalyptus cladocalyx. The sequence goes on from CM029516.1 coordinate 21,247,755, forward strand.
AATGACTACCGCTGCCCTCTCACTATAAACACTCCCAATCAATTCACTCATTTTGGAGACTTTTGGACAACTCTACACCTCTATACTTCAAACTTTTTCATGTTTCATTGTGTTTCTTGTTGATGTAATCACATCCACAATCTATCTTTCAAGTGTAACGGTCAATTTACGCAAAATGAAAAGCAATAAGAAATATGTTATTGCTAAAGCATCTATTTATTAAATTTTGTCTATATCTAATAATGTATGCTTTTTCAACTGTTGACAATGACCTCACAAATTTTTACATGGTATTGGAGTTGAAAATCCTGAATTTAGATCTTTTCATATCTTTATTCGCTTCCTCATATATGTTTTCACGCTTTAACTTTAGGCCAAAATGTAACTTATGTGTAAACATAATTGTTTAGATATTTAAATATTAAACTACGACATTTCATCTTTAGATATAATTAAAGCCTTTGAACGATGACAATCTATAGTCGATAACTTACATTCACTTCCAAAATTATAAAAAAATATCTTACTCTAAACCACGTTGCGAGCCAAGTAAATTATTCTCTAATTGGCTTTGTTTATTAAGGTCAAACAGGAAGATTAAACGCACAAAAAAAAAAAGCAAAGAGTTTCGTCATCACCGATTTTGCAGTCCGAGCACTTCTAATTAACCATTATTTCTTGATTCCCGTGATCCATTTTCTTACGTCTTTGCCTCATAAAGAATGAAAAGATAAGAAGAATACTAGAGATCCGTCAACACCAAGATCTATAAGGGCAAATTACTGTTAATCTCTCATTTCAAACGTTTTGCGTTTAATATAGCCAAAAAAAAAAAGAACAAATTTTGCGTTCAAAGCGAGAGGCCAGGACCTTACCACTTGCTCTTGTTTTTGCTCTAATGGAAATTCTATGGACGTCACTCGTTGGACCGGCCGAGGGAAACGCGTCTCTCTTACACGTCTTCTATCTCGTGCAACACTTCGCTAACAAGGGTTGCGTGAGATCTACACATTCGAGCATATAATTGCTAGACGCCGACGCTTCATTCCAAAGACAAACATTGCCATTTATGGGGATTTAGTTAATCCCACACGTACATGTGCATGCATTTTGGACAACAATTGTATAACCATTGAGATCGAAGACATTTTACATAATGATATTATTCCATAAAATAAAATAAAAAAATCCATTTTGGGCAACAATTGGTAATTAGTAGGAAAAAAAAAACTAGGGAATAAACACAACTCTCTCATTCTGACCCCGTTCTCTCTTTATATTTGTATAAACTATTCTTTAGATCAATGAACAATTTAAAAAAAAAAAAAAAAAAAACTAAATGGCGACTGTTAACACCACAGTAGAGGTTTAGGTCAATGAAGCATTTTAAGATTTACTTTCTACTCTTGATGATTTTTTTTTGGACTAAATAAGTGTAGAGAGAGTGGAAATAAATCTAAAAAATATTGATCTCTGTTTGTTTCATGGAAAACTGATAGTTTAGAAAATATTTTCCTTAAGATGATCTTTCATATCACTTGTAAAAATAAATGAGTGAAAAAAAAATGTTCATAATTAAGGAAAATGTATAGACATAAATTGTTGTCAATGATAAAAAGTACTTTTCATTAATTAGTTATTTTAAGTGATACAAATGATTTGTTTTAAAAAAATATATTTTTCAAATTATCCATCCATTTTTTGTGAAACAAATGAAGCATTCATAGAAAATTTACTCACATCAAACATAAAAACCTAAACATCTCATGCGTAAATTTAATGGGTTTAACTAGTGTGCCAGGGAGTATCAATTTTTTCGTTGAAGGACTCTCTCCAGATTCTTTTTCCTTTTCTCCTTTCTTTTTTCGCGCTAAGAAAAATGTACTTGTAGGTGCAATATATTTGTCACCGTTTGATTACTCCCATGCTCATGCCGATAGAAAAGTTGGACCGGGCTTTGTGATATCATAGTCATCTTGAAGGATATGTGAAAATGGGATTGACTATTTATACATAAATTAGCTATTACCTAACTATTTCTAGCATGCTCAATATGTGTTCTCTTGACACGCAACAACCTATGATTAGCCCTTGCCCCCCTTGGTATGTGAAGACCTATCTACGGTTGGTTCCCTACACCAAAATTGCCACGTGGCATGATATTGTCAGCCAAGGACTCCTATTGCCCTCTCACTGTAAACACCCCAATCAATTCACTCATTTTGGAGACTTTTGGACAACTCTAAACCTCTAGACTCCAAATTCTTTCATGTTTCCTTGTATTCTTGATGTAATCACATCCGCTATCCATCTTTCAGGTGTATCGGTCAATTTACGCAAGAGGAAATGAAGTAAGAAATATGTTATTGTTAAAATATTTGTATATTAAACTATGCCTACATCTAATAGCAGATATTTTTGAATAATTAGCAATGACCTCACAAGATTTTCACAAGATATTGTAGTTGGAAATCCCGAATTCAAATCTTTTCATTTATCTATTTGCTTCCCCATATATATTTTCAGCCTTTAACTCTAGGCCCAAACCCAACTTACATGTAAACATAATTGTTTGAATATTCATCTTCAGGTATTATTAAAGCCGTCGAATCATGACAATCTGTAGTCAATAACTTACCTTCACGTGCACAATTAAAAAAACTATCTTAACGGCTGCTCTCTAAACCATGATCCGGGTAAACACTACGGAAAATATTATTGAAAGCAAATTGCCAGACAAGTGAAGCCTTTTCATATCGGCTTCGCTTGTTCAGGTCAAACGAGGAAAGATTAAACGCGCAAAAAAGCAAAGAGTTTTGTCATCGCTGATTTTGCAGTCCGAGCGCTTTGTCGTTTAGCTGCTAATCAACCATTATTTCTTGATTCCCGTGATCTATGCGCTGACGTATTTGCCTTGTAAAGAATGAAAAGATAAGAAGAAGAGTAGAGATCCGTCATCACTGAGATCTATAAGGGCAAATTAAAGTTAAATCTCTCATTTCAAACGTTTGGCGTGGAAAGCGAGAGGCCAAGACTTTCGCCCATCAGATTTCTTTTTCCGCTAATGGAAATTCTATAGACGTCGCTCGTTGGACCGACCGGGGGAAAGGCGTCTCTCTCTCTCATGTGTTCTGCCTCGTACAACACTTCGCCGACAAGGGTTGCATGAGATCTGCACATTTGAGCATATAAATTACTAGATGCTGACGCCTGATTCCAAAGATGAACATTGTCATTGATGGAGATTTGTTTGATCCCAGACATTAGTACCATGTGCATCCTATTTTTTTTATGTTCTATAAATTTGTATATAATCATTGAGAGTGAAGATATTTTTTATAATGGGGTTATTCCATCAAAAAAAATCCATTTTGGGCAACAATTGGTAATTACTAGAAACTCACTCGAGTATCATAATTAGACATTCTCTTGGGTGAAAATAATACCACGACTTTCGTATTCGCTCATTTAAGTGTCAAGACTTTTCTTTTCAATCACTTGAGTGTCGTACCTTATACGAAACTCACTTAATATTATAATTTTTTCCTGATTACTTAAGTGTCGTATAATTTTTCAATTGATCACTTGAATATCATAAGTTTTTAAAATCATTCACTGCAAATGCCATTCCATATCAGATTTTCAGAAATTGAATGAATGTTATTAAAAAGTTATGGCATTCAAATGATCAATTAAAAATTATAGCACTCAATCAAATGTGTTTTTTTTATATTTTTTTTTTTCATTAAAGTTATGGCACTCAAATGGTACTGCACAAAAGTTATGGCATTTTCTAATGTTATTATCCCTTCTCTTGGAGGTAACTTTTTTTTTAATAGTTATTAGGGCACTTGTAAATATAATTTTTCTTTGGTATTTGTATTTCATTGGTGTTAGATTGAATGAGAGTTTTACATTAATTTTCTGCAGTTAATTTTTTTTATTATTTGCAACATCCAAAAATTAAAAATTCAGCCCTCCACTGACAAAAAAATGAATTTCGTACATGTGACCGACTTGATTTGTAATGTATTGGAGTTGGGGGACCGAGAGGAAGGGACACCGACGTGTGGGAATTGTTGGAGATCAAAGAGATCCCAGACCTGGGGTGTCGTATAGCGTACAAATCTGTTACCTTTTGTGTATAATCCAAATTACAAGAGAAGACATTTGTGACGACATAAAAAACGATTTAAAATCAAAAGGGGCGAGTGGGTAAGCCTCAAATGGCAGAGCATAATTATGTTGAATTAAAATTTAAATGTTATAAATATATCCGCAAGTCGTGTTTTCGTATACATTACATGCTATCTTAGTTTCGCAAGAAAAAAGACAAGGGGGCGGGCCAACCATGCCCTGACCCGGGAAACCAAAAAAGAAACATTGGAACGAAACGAAATAGGAGGGGATCCAAAATAACTGTTGACTAAAGTCCAAAAGTCAAACCCCACGTGCCTCGCTCTGTCGGCCAACCAAATCATTCCTACTTTTCGCAAGCAACGGCGTACTTTCATCATCGGATACGTAATCGAACGCTTATCGATGCGTATGTCTTGTGCAGCACGAGGAAGAAGATAAGCCTCGAGGGACGGATCAGCTGGAGGAGGCTTATTACGGTCCGATTGTGTGAGTCCTCGTTGTGGTGGTCAACGGTCAGCCTTAAGGTGCTCTACGAAATGCAACTGCGACATGACCTGCGAAAACAATGGCTTTGCCCCAAGATGCAAAGTGTGACATCTCCATCATTTTGATTGGTCCCGGTGATGTGTTTTGTCGCGTTCGTCCTCGCCCTCTTTTTCTTGAAGGGTTTGGACCCTCTCAATCTTTCGAGAGAGCGTGTATATAACGAGTAGATTAGTAAAGAATGACTAGTCATCTCCAAATATATGAAAACCTATTTGAGTTAGCTTAAAAGTTAAGATATGGACACTTGTGCAGGAGGACTTAGGTGCTTGGCATAGATTTAATTGTTCATGCCACAAGTGTAAAGAAATTTCATATTTTCTCGTGCTCCCAATCTTTGACTCACTTCTTACTTGATGATCCATGAGATTGGTACAGCTTTTTAAAAAGTAGTATTTATCTGAGGCAAGTATTCAATGTTATGCAAGAAAAGACGAATAGAACTTATGCATCCACAATGCTAAGAAAATAACTAATATTTTTCTCTTTACCAATCTTGCGGCGTTCAAACCAGTCTTTGTGCACCTCGATTAGTTCACCTTTTCAAATGATCGTAAGGGCACATTTCCCCACATGGACTTGACCGCAGAATCATAAAGAGAGAAATAAAATCCTTCACCATCTAAGGCAATGCCCTAGTTTGTTAAAGTTGCCCTCGACATGCACTCATCTTTGTTAAGCGATTGAACGACTTCTCATGGGGAAATATGATCAATTTGTCGGTTGAATTCCTGCAACGAGTTACCATCTAATTGGGTCGTATCTAACTATTTCACATAGCTCGTCCATTTGGGACTCTTAATCAATTCTGTATCTTAAAGGCAAAATGCAATTAATTTATCAGCATCAAAATTCCCAAAATTTAGTGTGCATTGTGCATTCAAAGGTAAGAACCGACCAGCTGTACCTGTAGTTTTCTGTAGGAGATGGTGATGTATTGGAGACCTGGCCGTCGCAGTATTCGGTAAGACTACGTTGTTCCGGTAATCTGTCACATCCTAGGGATTAAGCCGTCGAATACGACCACATGACGATTTGAAGTGAATAAAATATATAGTAAAGCTTGACCTGTTTATTATGCACATTTCTTACGATAAAGAAAATACGATCTTAGACCAAGATAAAAATTTCTGAGCGCTCTCGCGATTCCATATCTAATACTCCTACATCAATTATCAATTTTAATAGTGCAATTCTTATGACAATATGTTGTAAATGGCCCACTGCCATCATGATGGTCTAGTAGCCACAAGAACGTAGTAACTTATTGACTGGGCACTGCAGACAAAAATTCTATAAACGCCATCTCCACGGGTCTTTCCAACCACATTGGAAGTCACAGGCTCACATCAGCAAATGGTCATTTTAGAGAGTCCAGATACATTGGATTTGGTTTAAGGTCAATTATAAGGTTCACTGTTGATTTGGAATGGTTGCTGGTCCTCGTGCACATGCTACAAATTATGTCATGGCATATACTTTTAATGCGGTTGAGATAACTAGGAAAATTGTTTTCCAGGGTAAATGTACGGAAGAGTGTTTAATGTGAGTGGTTGATAAAAATGTTATAAATGAATGTGTATGAGTGGAAAATGAAATTGGGATAGATGAAGATCATCATAATAGCATAAAAGAATACGCCAATAGCCAAGATAAAGAACCAAATGAAGTTCGTCACATAGGACAAAGGATCAAACCACCTACCAAAGATAAAGAACTTCATATAAATAAACCTCACGACCAAGGTATAAAGGAAAACCACAATTCAAGGATAAAGAACTTTTGGTTCACCATCTATGAAATTGGATAAAGAACCGAAGATAGATATTCACTCACTCAGAGAAAAATCTCATGTACTCATCAGGTTCAAGTCTTGTGTATACAAAATGAGATTGTGCCTCTATCTATAAAGGCTAACAAAATTGCCTCTTGGAATTCTAAAAAACCATAATGAGTAACTATGACTCCTGAAACATTCATCACACTAAAAATTCATAAAAACTAACACTCATAACTGACAACACAATCAAAACATATGATAACTAGGACATAATGCATGATAACTAGGACTAAATGTTTTAAACTTAATCCAAAAGCATAGTGATTTAGGATTAAACTCTCCAAATTCGTCCACTAGCCTTGGAAGCCGTATAGCCACCTAGTATAGCTACCTAGGAAGATCAATGAAATAGATTAGAACTGCCTCTAGTTGCTAGGTAATCAATTAGCAGCCTCAAAGTCAACAACAAACTTATAACTCGATATCTTGGTAGTCGATTAGCATGAAATCGACAACTAGTCGATTGAATCATCATTTTCAATCTTGAACCCGTCAAATCAACTTGTAGCCAAAATTGGTCTTTACTTGCCGGAGTAAGGACTAAGCTGGATCATTCGATGAGACCTAAGTTGAGCTTGAGCGTTCTTCAATAGAATCTCATGCTCCTGCATCAATTTTATTCTTGTAGATGCATAATTTTTTCCTTTTATATTTATGAAGAGTAAATCTACGTTTTCATTTTGTATTTACTAACAAATATCATTGTTATAGATTTTTGGCACAGGTTTAGCTCAAGTAAGCATTGCTATACACAAGAATGGCTTAGGATAGGTGACAAGATGTTGGGTTATTCTTGTCCGATTGGGATGTTTTATAGAGTTTTAACTTGATGGGTTAAGAGCGAGACTTGTTAAGGTCGGTTCAACATATTCTCTTGCCTTTATAATGGACTTGGTGTCGGCCTATATCCTCCCGGCACATTGCCATCCATGATTGGCCCTAACCCTCTGACACGTGGCCACCTCTCTACCATTGGCTCCCTACAACAATATTGCCACATAAGGATATAGTTAGGCAATCACCACCACAGCCCTCTCAATATAAAACCCCCAGTCAATTCACTTATTTTGCGGATGTTTGGACAACTCTAAATTTCTAGACTCTAAATTTTTCATGTTTCCTTTTTTCTTGTTGATGTAATCACGTCTGTATCCTATCTTTTGAGTGTAACGGTCAATTTATGCATGATGAAAGGTAGTTCAATTATATTGTTGTTAGAATATTTAAATATTAAACTACGCCTACATCAAATAATTGACCTTGTCACGAGCTGGACTCGAATTAGCACCTATGGGATCAAAAGAAAGACCCAGCAAACTTCCTTTTATTCAGATCACGACTTTTAAAAAGGTTGGGTCCACTATCCCGATCATGATTTTCCTACTTCCATAGGGAAAGTCTTCATGAACATTTGGTAGTAGTGTTACAAATTTTCACATATTGACAAATCTCGAATTCAAATCTTTGTATATCCTTACTCGTCTCTTTATATATAGCTTCATGCTTTGATCTTAAATCCACATCCAATTTACGTTGAATCTTAGATATAGAATATTTAAATATTAAATTATGATTTTTTTTTTTAAATCTTTATGGTTGTAGCCACAATCCTGGCCAGTTTTCTAGAGCTTTCAAGCCCTTGGGGACGATGACCGTCTTACTCGTTCCATCTTTTAAGTATAGACAACAATTCATCTTCACGCGCATGATTGAAATTCTATCTTAAACGCTGCGAAGAAAATTCTGAAAGCACGTTGCAACTTGCGAGACAAGTAAGCTCACGAAAAACGTGGAAGATTAAACCCGCGAAAGGAAGGAGTCTCGTCGTCGCTGATTTTGCAGTCCGAGTGTTTGGTCGCTTAGCCGCTTGTTAACCATTCTTTCCCTTTTTTCCGTGATCTAATTGCTGACGTCTTTGCCTCGTGAAGCATGAAAAGATAAAAGAAGAGTAAAATAAAATAAAGAGACCAAGACCGCCGTCCGCCGTTACTGAAATCTAATCCACAAAGGACAAATTTATGTTGATCTCTCATTTTGAACATTTTGCGTTGAAAGCGAGAGGCGAGAGGCGAGGACTTTTACCACTCATCCTTCCTTTTCCTCTAAAGAAAATTCCGCGGACGTCACTCGTTGGACCGCTCTAGGGAAAGGTGTCTCTCTTATGTATGATATATCTCGCAAGAGACTTTTCTAAAAAGGGTTACGCGATCCACACATTCGAGCATGTAAATCGCTAGATGCCGACGCTTCATTTAACATACGACCATTCTCATTGATGTGGATTCAGTTGATTCATCAAGCACCCATCTTTTGCATCTTGTATTTAGACATTGAGGGTGAAGATACTTTACATAACGTGACTATTCCATCCAAAAATTTCGATTTTCAGCAACAATTGGTAATTACAAGGATAAAAGAAATGAGAAATAAAAAAAAAGGTTAATATCCTGAAAAATCCAAAACTGGTACACATGTGACAAATTTACCCCAAAATATTTTTTTGACCACCAAAAACCCCAAACTAGTATACCTTTGACAAATTTACCTCAAATTGATATACTTATGACAAATTTACCCTCTGTTAATTTTAACTTAAATTTTATTGTTAGATTATTAAGTAAAATAATACGTGACAATTTACTAATATACAAATTTATGATTTTACGCTCCGTTTGTCATAGTTTACAATTTTTGTGATTTTTTTGTGGTATTAATCCAATTTAGAGGAAGGTATATTTGTCACAAATTTACCAGTTTAGGATTTTTTGCGGTCAAATAAATTAATTTGGGGTAAATTTGTCATAAATGTACCGGTTTATGGTTTTTTATGGTCAATTAGGATAAATTTGTTACAAGTGTACCAGTTTGGGATTTTTCATGGTCAAAAAAATAGTTTTGGGTAAATTTGTCACAAATGTACCAGTTTGGAGTTTTTTATGGTATTAACCCTAAAAAAAATTATCAAGTTATAAGCACAACTCTCTCATTCTGACTCAATGTTTCTCTTATTATGCGTATAGACTATAGTTTAGATCAATGAACAATTTGGCTACAATGATAATCTTATTTGGGACTAATAACACAGCAGTAGAAGGTTAGGTCGATCAAGCATTTTAATATTTTCTTGCTACTCAGAATGAATTTCTTTTCTTGCTAAAAAACTGTAGAGAGATTGGAAAAAATAAATCTAAAAAGCTATAGAAAAAAAAACTAAGATTATACTTCGTAGAAAATGTACTCACATCTAATAGAAAAACCTAAACTTCTCGAATGTAAATTTAATGGCTTCAACTATTTATGCATAAACTGATGGGGAGTTCATAATGTTCACCCGATGATGGCCGCAACGGGCTGAAATCAATTGTTGTCCTGAAGTAATTTGTATATGTTTCACTCAAGAAATTGGCCAGCAAAGGTAATGCCATTTTCCATATAATTTTTCTAAACGATCCATCCAAGAAAGACTTACTCGGTGTTCCATCTCATTAGGTGCCGCTAGAGTTTATCGTCGACTAGGAAAGGTTCGGCACATTAAACTACTACATGGATTACAAGCGGGAGCATCAATTTTTCCATGAACAACTCTCTCCTTGCGCAATTCATTTTAGAGTGGACTCTGATTTATGGTGTCCCAGGAGTGCATTGCAAAAGCGATGAACTCTGCCGTGCAAGCGGAAGGGATGAAAAACAAGCAAGAAGCGAAGAGTTATAGCTCTACATAGCATTGATGTAATATAATGATGTATGTCACCGCTTGACACAGGGAGATCCTAAAATATGGATCGTTTGCTCGCCATATTCTTAGGCTGCTTCGTAGCGAAGAGCGATCAAACGGGTGCAATCTGAAAACTGAATAGAACTAGCCTTGCACGATCGGTTCCAGTCCGCTCTACAAGGGTACCAGTAGGTTCTCAGGGAAAAAAAATTAGGGGCCTGGCCTTGACTAGTTGAGAACCGATTTTTGGCTTCTTTTTTTTTTTTTTAGCTTTAAAAAATATATTGACATTACAGAAATGGATTTCAAACCTAGAAAGGATGTGATATCTATTAATGTCTTAACCACTATGCCAGAGATTATTCACATTATATAATTTTTTCATAAATAGTAGTTATATTATGTAAATTTATTTATATTTCTCTTGTTTACCTTGAAACAGACCGATTCAGTTCTAAGGTAAGAGGACTGATTTGTTTCCCGGTACAAAAATCAAGAACCTACTCTAACTGGGCTGGTATCAAGTTTTTGGTCTGAAATTTATCCACCTGAAATTAATCACTAAAAACATAGGGTTTGCTAAATACTTGAACTGCTAAAGTCAACCAATCAACTTTCGTGCAAGTGATTTGCCCATGTTGTGACATGTCCAACTATAATATTAGCTAAAGCTTTGTCGGAATTATAGTGGGTTGTTAAATAACGGACGATAACTGTCAACCTATTAAACTTTTTGGGCAAGTGTGTTTCCTATTGATGTAGGTCCGGTTTAACAGCTAAAGCTCTGTCGGATAGATAGTAGATATAAAAAAGTTGCACCATGTCTCTTACTAAAAATCAAACAAGAATTGCTGTTTCTGAAAATTAAGGAGACTTTTTTAATCCAATTTTCTTCCAAAAAGAAAAAAGAAAATTAACATTAACTGTTACAGTGAAAGCTTAAAATGAACTTATTATACGTGGCTAATGATCTCTAAATTTTCACTCCTAATTAATGTCGCCCATAAAATTGAAATAACCCATATTTTCACACCGATATAGACGAAATAAAAGCTTAATTCACTAAACTCTCTCATTCCTTCTTGCACATTGACATAGGTCCCTCACTTTTGTTGATTTCACCATCATATATGAGCTAAATTACCTATCACAAAATTGCTTGTCTTATTCTGTTTTCCGTTCAGTAGTAAGGTGATATTCAAGTGAGTTTTCATTCAAATCGACAATTCGACCTTCCTTAATGATCTTAAGAATGTACTCTCAAATTTCAGCTTGGTGCATTCAAAATTTGCCTCCTGAGATGCTCCCATCAAGACTTGAATACATAACCATAGAAATGATGAGCAAGCTCTCCTACCATTTACGCCAATTCCTTGTTGCTTGCTTTTATTTGTTTCTTTACTTATTTTGCCATTAGCTGATCCATCGGGCTACTTCCCCACTCTCAACTAAAATCTCTCTATTTTCAATCAAAGTCGAGTCATAGCGCACTAAAAATTTCATAAAGGACCTTTTCTTGTGATTTGACCAACCATGAGAAGTTATCCCTCTTTAAAATAAAACATTGTATCTTAGACTTACTAAAATTTAATATCACAACCCGTTTAGTATGCAAACAGTTCCCTTAAACTTTTGCCTATAGTCCAAGCAAACACGACGTGGCATTCGCGGCTGTACAAAAAGGGCAAAAGGGCAAGTATAGTCAAGAGGGCGCGCGTGGGTTTGCCCGGCAAAGTGCACGTCATGTTTTGAATGATGGAATAATAATAATAAAAACCTTCGGGTGGGCCAAGTGGGCCCCAGTTGGGGAAACCAAAAAGACATCGGAACGAATCGAAATACCCGGGGCCGGGGGGGGGGGGCGCCAAAAGAACTGTCTTCGGCGGTGTGCTCCCAAGGAACGGAGCTAGATGCGCCACGTGTTCCGTGTCCGATTGACTCGACGCTCCCACAAAGTCCAAAAGTCAAACCCCCACGTTTCCGCGCTCTCCAACGGCCACCAGTTCTGTTCAAAAAAAAAAAAAAAAAAAAAAAAAAACGGCCACCATTTCAAATCCTCCCTACTTTTCCACAAGCAACGCCGTTCTCCTCCCTCCTCCGTCTCTCCCCTCTCCGCCCTCTCTATATAAACCCCTCCCGCTCCGACTCGCTAACCCATTTTCGCCACCCTCTTCCTTCCCTTTCTATCCCAAGAAAGGTCGACCGTCCCTACAAAGATCCAGCAGAAACCAGAAACCATTCGACATACCATGCCGAGGAAAGGGATGAGGAGCATCTGCTTCAATCCCAGAACCTCCTCCTTCGCCTCGCCCGCGCGGGGCGCCTTGCCCCTCGCCGCGCCCCCGCCCGGGCCCGCCGCCGCCGAGGCCGACAAGGTCATCGAGTCCGCGGCCCTCCTCATCATGAAGTGGAACCCCGACACCTCCAGCTACGCCCGCGTGACCTCCCTCTTCTACGAGAGCAAGCGCGAGGCCGCGCAGTTCATCGCCTGCGTCAGCAACCTCCAGAAGTCGATGCACGCTTGGGCGTTGGCGAGCCCCGCCTCCGACGAGAGGCTGGTCCACGCCCAGTTCCTGATGGAGATCGCCATGAAGCGGCTCCAGAAGGAGTTCTACCAGATACTGTCCCTGAACCGGGCCCACCTCGATCCCGAGTCGGTCTCGGCCCGGTCGTCCCGCACCTCCGCGCGTTCCAGCACCTCCGACTACAGCGACGACGGCAACGGCGACGAGGGGTGCGCCGCACGGGACTCCATCGCCGAGGTGGAGGAGGCCTCCACGGCCGCGATGTCGGACCTCCGGTCCATCGCCGAGTGCATGATCGCCTCCGGCTACGGAAAGGAGTGCGTCGCCATTTACAAGATCATCCGGAAATCGATCGTGGACGAGGGGATTTACCGGCTCGGCGTGGAGCGAATGAGCGCCTCGCAGGCCGCGAAGATGGACTGGGACGTGCTCGAGATGAAGGTCAAGAACTGGCTGGAGGCGGTGAAGATTGCGATCCGGACCCTCTTCACCGGCGAGAGGATCCTCTGCGACCACGTGTTCGCGGCATCCGACACGATTCGCGAGTCCGTTTTCTCGGAGATCTCGAGGGACGGGGCGATGCTCCTATTCGGATTCCCCGAGCTCGTCGCGAGGAGCAAGAGGTCGCAAGAAGAGAAGATGTTCCGCCTCCTCGACATGTACTCGGCAATCTCCGAGAACTGGCCGGAGATCGAGTCCATCTTCGCCTTCGAGTCGACTTCCGCCGTCCGGTCGCAGGCGATCGCCTCGCTGGCTCGCATCGGGGAGTCGGCCCGCGCCATGCTCTCTGACGTCGAGGCGGCCATCCAGAAGGACTCGCCGAAGTCGTCGCCGCTGGTCGCTGGCGGCGGCGTCCACACCCTGACGGTGCGCGTGATGAACTACCTCGCCCTCCTCGCCGACTACGGTAGCATCGTCGTCGACATATTCGCCGTCTGGCAGGGTCCGGCGAAGCCGTCGCTACCGGAGTCGTACTTCGACATGGCGCCGGAGTCCGACGACACCCCGGCGGTCTCGCTCCGGCTGGCGTGGCTGATCCTCGTCCTACTCTGCAAGCTGGACGGCAAGGCGAAGCGGTACAAGGACGTCGCGACGTCCTACCTCTTCCTCGCGAACAACCTCCAGCACGTCGTCTCCAAGGTCCGGGCGTCGAACCTGAAGGACCTGCTCGGGGAGGAGTGGGTCGCGAAGCACGAGAGGAAGGTGAAGCAGTTCGCCGGGAAGTACGAGCGGCTGGCGTGGGGCCAGGTGTTCGCGTCGCTGCCGGAGGGCTCGTCGCCGCCGCCGCCGTCGCCGGCGCAGGCGCAGGAGCGGTTCAGGCGGTTCAACACGAGCTTCGGGGAGGCGTACCGGAAGCAGGGCGAGAGCGTCGTACCGGATCCGAAGCTCCGGGAGGAGATCTTGGGTTCCGTCGGGGGAAGGCTGGTGCAGGCGTACCGGGAGTTTTACGAGGCGCACAGGCCGGCGATAGGGAAGGAGAGGAACGCGGGCCTTTTTGTCCGATATGCCCCTGAGGATCTGCAAAATTACGTGTCGGAGCTGTTCTGCGGGACGGGCGGCGATCTGGGGAGCACCTCGTCAACGTTGTCGAACCGGGGCCTATCATGGTCTCGATGAGAAGAAATTTTTTTTTTTTTTTGAACTCCTTTACTTCTGTTCTAAAAAAAAAAAACTCCTTTACTTTTTATTTTCCCTATACTTTTCTTCATAGTAAATATTGTGAATGAAATACTTAGACAGCATTAGAGTGAAATAACTGTCCACAATCGAAATTCGCAATTGCTTGTAAGTTATTCATCTTTGAGTTTGATCAAAGTAGGGATGGTGAGACGGGGATCCTGGCTCTAGCTCCAACAACTCTCGTATCTTCATACAATTTCAATAACCAATATACATATTTGGGACACTATGCTCCTCCCCTTTTTGTTCAGGAAAAAAAGCCAAAAAACAAAAAGATAAGTGCACTGAAAGTCAAAAAATATGTAATAAAATATTAAAATTTGTCACAAAAGTGTATTTATATTATAAAATGTTTAAAAAGTATAATCAAGTCTTAAAACTTTGACAAACAAAAAATATTAATAATTTTAAAGACTTAATTTTACTAACTTAATAAGTTTTAAGATTTAATTCTATTTTTAGAAACTTTACTTTCATGATAAGTCTTACAACTTTTAATATATCTATTTCTAAAATTTAAAAAAAAGAAAAGAAGGAAATATGGAGGCGTCCGTAAAATGTGCTTGTACTAACGTACGGTATCTGAAAATATGCTTGATAAGGATGCAATTGATGGGGGTCTATTCTTTTTCTTCTTCTTTTTTTTTTTTTTTTTTCAAAATGGGGTCAATTTGATGGCTAATAAATCCTCCATTCTTTCACTATGCCGGATACATCGGACTGTCCATTTTACGAATTTATAATGTGATTCGCATGAGGCTCACAAAATCAACTATTAGGATGAACTCCATCTAATACATCTCAATCGAGACAAGAATTTCTATTCCTCTCGGAAAATAGCCTGCTTCCCTGGGACCCACACCTGCCGACAACGTGGAGAGGCCACGATCGCACATTCATTTTCACATCGCCAAAGTTCCACTTGGGCCCGCGGAATTTTTCCTCTCGCAATTCCCTGTTCAGAAGCCAAAAGGAAAAACAGTAAAACGCGTCGTAATTGAACTTTTGTAAGGTACTTGTTTCTGCCCCCAAATTTTCGGGATATTTATGGTCCTAGAAATATTTAAAATATTGATTGTATGGCAACTATAGTTTGGGACTATAACTCCAATAATTCGGGATCACACAACAAAATCTAATCGTAGAAGATGATATATCAAGTTTATACCCACATCAGCACAATCATCTAGCAAAAACTTGCCCAACTTAGAATTCAAATGGACCGAATTAATCATTACAATTGATCATGCGAGTTTTTCCAACCGCACCCGATCCATTGACACAAGTCTAGACAGTAACGATTCTAGTCTCTTTTTTTTTGTTTTTTTTTTGTTTAATCATGCATGGGATTCATCTCAACTTAGACAATGATACCATTAATGCAACATCATATTGATGTTTTACTTTGTTATTAAGCAAAGTTGAAGAGCCAGTGGACAAGAACTGCAACCCTTTCTCGCAAGCCGTAAGTTCTGGGCAATTGATGTGGACATGGGATCTTATATTTTCTGTCAACAACCCTGTCAGTGTTTGAAAATTTGGACATCGCCATGGAAATCAACTCCACATCAAAACGATCACATGAGTTCCCCCTTTTCAAGTTTTCATACATCAGCAAGTCAAATAACACCAGCTTCTAGTTTAAATGGTGGGAAAAAAAAAATAGGATTGCCATCATATGAACGCAGGGAAAATTTCAGGGATTCGATCAAATTCGCGGTTACATGCATGTTTTGAAATTCGCTGTGTTTGCAGCTTGAAAAGTGAATATTAAATCGAGTCTCGAGCTATAGCCACTCAAACAAATTTTCTAAATATGAATGACCTGACTTTGGAAGGCCTAACTTGTACCCCCTTCTAGATGCCTCGAGTCCAGAACGCCACTCATGGCATGTGGGACTTTTGAGGCATGGGTATCTCAGCAATTGCGATTGCACCAAAGTGGTGATGTTCAATACCATCCAATGCCGGTCAATAGAAGTTTTATTGCTCTAGCATTCTGCTAAAAAATAAGCAAGAAGAAAGAAACAAAGAAGGAAGGAAGAAAACAAACACACGTGACGATTCATCGTATACATTACGACACTTCATTTGGTCCATGACGCTGATGTTACTTGCAAGAAACCCTCCATTTTACTCCACTAAACCGAAGTAGGTCGATTGGTGGATCAGAAACGAAACAGCTTGCATCAAAATATCAAGGCCTACATATTCGTTGACATCATCCTTTTATCTTGATCCCCCAGTCGACAAGTACGTCATTGCTACAAGTATATACGAGGAGAAGAAAATTCTGTCCGCAATTTAGACCTGAACTTATACAGCGGTGTAAGGAAAGGAACGTAGTTATTTATAAGACAAGAAGCACAGTGAGGTAGCGTTTTAGTTGGCACGCTATGCAGCGACTCCATGATCAACCGGCAGAGGCACGCTCTGCCATCCTGTGCAATGTTGTAGAACCTGCTTCAGTGAATCTGTCGGAGGTTCCACCGTCCAAGTGGGATAGTATTCGCTAGGATGAAACACGCAGTGTTCAGCTTGATCAGTCATTAGTCCTGGTTGAGTTCCCACCATGAACAAGTCCCCTTCAGATCTTATGTGACCAGTGCCCTGGACTTCCTTGTCAGCAGCCTATATAGAAAAGTGAGATCACAAGTCTCAGACACATGGCTAGTCACAGGAATACGATATAATCTCGTATCAGTAGCCAAAATAAGTTGATAATCCAGTGATGATGTGAAGTCCTAAATACATAACAGATGAAAGATAGCCCTCAACTTGGTCCGTTATGCCATTAGGACATGGAATGCTAATTGCAAGCGATGCACGAGCGACGTATTTGTCATGAGGCAGCAGGAAGACTTCAAAAACCACAAAATGTCATCAATTTTTCTGCAAAATGTAATTGTGATAGAATTCTCTGAGGAACATCAAAGCCATCTAAAGAAGCCATGAGTTTAATCTGTCTTTTTCATGCAAGAGATTTTAGTCTTTCAACTCAAAAGACATAGCGAATTTACCTCTCTCCATGAGATCTAAGCCATAGTTGATGCCAAGTCTACTGGCATATCTTTAATATGTACTCATCCTGATTTCTATACAGATGTTCCAAATAGAGAATTTACCTCTCTCCACGAGATCCATTCTCTAAAATCTCATATGTGCATCGATTGGTTGCCAAAGTGGCAGTCAAACACGGTCAGGACTTTCAAATTTTTAACCTTGAAAGTCAGAACAAAAATTCAAAGCATGTTTCACTGCCCCTATCAATCACGATGAACTCAATACTTATACGTAATCATGATGACCATCCAGTACAATTCTTACAGCACTAGCCGCAAAGATGGTGATTCGACAAGCTAAAAATGACATTTGGAAAGCCTTATTTGAGTACTCACTTTGTATAGGGAAAACAAAAAAACTCCTCATTTTTCATCTTAGAACCAATTTACATCCCCCTATTTCTAGAACCTCACTTTTGCATCTCAAATCCTAAGTTCCTGTAGTGACTAAAATACCCTCTTCAAAACACCCATTCCAAATCAGTCTCAGGCAACTAGTGTCCACTGACATTGGCCACCACCAGCCACTGCCCTGCTCGCTCCAACGACCTCACCAGTGACATCGCCCACGTGGCCACCCTGCTCTCTCTCTCTCTCTCTCTCTCTCTCTCGTAGCACAGACACTGTGACATGTGTGGGGAATGTTTTTAGTACTTTCCCTTCTACCAAGATAAAACTACTCGCCAACCAATCTTTCTTACTTCTGCTTCCATTGCTTAGTCTATTCGTTAAGTGCATGAATCAAGAGGAATGAGTGCCATATCTTCCAAAAAAATACCCATAATAATTTGAAGCTAACATGGTAAGATGTGGTAGAGAACACTTCTAAGGACTTTTTGCAACATAGCTTTACCATAGCTAAATTGATATCGCTAGCAACCGTGTTAAATCAGGTTAGAACCTTGCCTTAATTCAATGTACTGAAGCTCAGTAAGCTCAAGATTGGCATTGTACTAGACTACCCACGCTTCTTGCTTCTTCCTCTTCAATTACAGTATACACAAGCAAGGCGCCTGAACTATAAAGGTACTCCAACTATAATGAATCTTCAGTCTTTGACCAAAAGAAAAAAACAGAGAATCTTCAGTCCAATACTCAGTCAACTTTCGTTTCAGTCATCAACCGTTGTCTCTTTTGCATTTGGGATAATATGTTGGCTATGCTTAAAATAACGACATTTTTCAGCTCAAGAAAATCAGAGATGAAATAGAGGTGTTTGAGCTAACAATGAACTAATTCTAGTCAACGTAATTGTACTTAATCTGATTGCCTAACTGCTTCAACTTTTTCCCTACGCAGATAACTACTGCAATGCTTAACGAAGCCAAGGTCATGTAACAAGCTAATGAGTTCCAGAAACTTATTGATAACCTAGCACAAAGTAAAACAAGGTTTACTCTCACAACTGCCAACTCTGTATAACAAACAGCCATTTTGCTCCTATTCTGGAGATTAATAATGACATTACATGAAGAGAAAGGAAAATGATCTCCAGGATGGAAGCAACTATTCACAAACCATTCATATTGACGTATCACCATTCTCCATTATTCGCAAGAGAAAAATTATGAGCATTCACAAACAAGAAATCTCTAACACTTACAGTACAAACACTCTGACAATTAACTACCAGTTGCACTTCACTTTATGGTGAACAAGAAAGTATAAGCACTTGCCTTTTCTGTGAGATATTTGAATGCCAGCTTCTTCTGACCAGCTTCATAGATATTGCATTGGGAGAATATCTGGTAGCAAAATGAAGAGTAATTATGAACAAAACATTGTTACTTATGATCTAAAACCGTGCCACCAATACCACAAAGACAAGGAAAATGTTCAAATAAGCAAAAAGAAGAGATTCCATGGGCTGTCATTATCACCTGTGATTCTACACTAGCACAAACAGCATATATGCCCCAATTCCTGGTGTAATTGTTGTACAGATGTACTTTCGCAAACCTCACTCGGGGATGCCGTTGTCGAGTTCCATCGAAAAAACAATGGTGAATGGTCACCCTTATACATCGGTCCTCAACGTGGGAGGGATCTGCTCCAATGAGCATTGTCTTGTCATGAGCTGAAAAGTGACACCTGGACACAAATAATCAAATTCATTGAGATCAGATTAATTATAAAAGAAACCACTTGTCGAAAATAGAAAAAGTTAGTCACCTTGAAATGGTGATATCTGTGCTCTGCCTTGTGATATCTATAAGGCCATCCTCATAATCACGGAGACTGCAACGGTCGATCCATATGTGCTTTGAATTGGGCTTTATTTGAATGCCATCAACATCCGGCCCTCTACCGCCTTCGAACTCTAGATTGCAAATGATGACATGTTCTGATTCCTTCAACCTCAAACCTTTCCCAGTGATTTTTATCCTTTGGCCACGGCCATCAATGGTCTTATAGGAAGACACATTCAAGTAAGACGAGAGATGAATGGAGCCCGACAATTCAAAAACTATCCAAAGGGGTTCTTTTTTGCGACACGCATCACGAAGCGATCCTGGACCATCATCTGCAACAACCAAAGCGAAATATAACCTTTCTCGCATAGAAAAACAGGCATGCACCAAAGGGATTACGGACATAATGCGACACGACAGTTCCTCAGATGCATTTTTCCATGGCTAAACTCAAACATAGGACTGTAACACCTGGTTTATAAGCCAAAATCATCTACATTGGATTAATCTAGGAGGGATGACAGACATGTGAAATGTAAAGAAACCAAACTTTCAAGCATTTTATCACTTTCGTCAGACGTACATTCATGCATCAGCCATAGAGCAGATCAACCCTCAAAGTACTAGTCGACATTGAGCATGTTAGTATACAGAACATGTTGACACAATGAGAACAGGGCCTTTTCTAATCCTAGCAGAAATTCCCTTGTTTTCTTCAACATATTTCCCACTCCAGCCATGCCCAATACCCTTTTTTTTTTTTTTTTTGGTCCCACAGAGAAACCCCTTTCGGTAGAAAAATACCAATAACCGGACAAAAACCACGATAATCATTTGAAAGCAACACAAAACGAAAAAGAAAAGTAAAGAAAAGAGAAACAAGGCATATTCGATTCAGCTCGAGGACCGCAGTTCGAGAGGAAGCGTCGCGAGACTGACCGGCCAGAGTGGTGACGCGGTAGAGAGGGCCGTGGAGGCCGCCGACGGCGGAGCGGCCGAACCCCTCCGCCTGGCCGGCGAGGCTCCGGAGGGCGGAGTCGACGTGGGCGTACGGCAAAGACCCCATGACGCGGCCGTTCCGGGTCGAGAGTGGATCTGGAGGGGCGGGGCCGTAATTAGGTGGGGGGATGTGAGGTGCTTGAGGGACGATTTTATCGGGGAAAGGGACGGTTGGTGGACGTGTGTCGTGGCGGTGCCTGGTGCGACGGCCACAGGCGTTGCCCATTCTGTCGGGTGGGTGGCGAGGAGGTGCGTTATTGGAGGGGAATTGATTGCTGTGTTGAAAACTGAACTGAAGTCTTGGAGATTTTTGGCGTTATGTTGTTGCTTTTGTCCCTGTCATAGAGGAAGAAACTGTTGCTCCTGGAGTTTTGTCGGTGGTCCTCTGAACTGACGAGAAGAAGAAGAAGAAGAAAGAGAATGGTTACGGAACGGGGAAAGGAATCAGTTCAACCTGCTGTACGGTTCATTTGGGAGTGGTCTCGCCAGGATATCGGGGATGGGCCCGGGTGCCACGAAATCTCACGAAGTGCGCTGATCCGGCTAGTCCAGGAGGTTCAGGACCAGTATCCTGATTTTGCATCGATCCAAGTGTACGTAAACCATGTCTAGGGAAGGGGGAGGTGATAAAGTTGTCAAAGGCACGTATAAGTGTAAAGGAATAGAGTAGGATTCTGAACAAAAAAAAAAAAAAGTGTACGTAAACATGTCTAGGATAGAGTTGTTAAAGGTACGTATGACAAAATTTCTGAAATAAAAATTAATTTCTGATTAAAAATTAATTTTTTAAATTTTATTCCGTGTACGAGTTTTTGAATAAAGAAACTTGTTTGATAACAGTTCAATAGAAATAAAAATTTGTTTCGTAACATAATGAAATTTCTATTTCTAAAAATGGTAACGACCGGTGTTTGGTGGCCAAATTTCAACGTTCGGCGACTGGTGGCGGGTGGTTGAAGTCCGAAGTCTACATTTGGTGTCTGGCGCCAAGTCCGGTGACTGGCGATGGGCGGCCAAAGTCCGGAGTTCGACACCGGAGTCCGGTGACCGACAACCAACGTCCAACGTCCATAGTTCAATGTCTGACGTTCGACATCCAAAGTTCGGCAAAGGAGGCCGGTGGCGGGTGGCGAGTGGCTGGGGTCCGACGGCAAGTGGTGGATGGTTGACATCCGGTGGCCGGTGGCGAGTGGCGAAGGTCACCGGCGAACATTCGGTAGTTGGTGATGAGCCTCCGGCATCCATTGATCGGTGATAAGTAGCCAACAACCGGTGGGCGTCTGGCATTCAACAACCGACGGTTGGTGACAAGCAGCCGGAGTGCAATGGCTGGCAGTCGACGGCTAGTGGCCGAGGTTGGTGGCAGCCGGGCGGCAACCGGCGACGGGCGTCTAGCATCCCACAAGCTGCAAGTAGGCGACAGGTGGTGACAAGAGTGAACGATAAGAAAAATTTTGATTTATCATTTCTGTTCTAGAATTAGAAAAACAAAAATTTTAATTTTTTGATTTATGTTCAAAATCTATTTTTGGAAAATAAATCCGTTCCACAAATAAATAAAAAATGAAATTGCATTATCAAACGGATTTTTATTCCAAATCTATTCCGGAAAATAGAAAAAATAAAGAAATAAAGAAATAAAAAATTTGTCATACGCATCCTAAATTGGGTCAGCTCAATTTTTTTATATGAATCAAAATGGGTTAAAAAAAAATCTAAAATTAATGGGACTATCATGAAACCCACTTTCAACTCATATAATAATCAAAAGAGTAAAGTTAACAGGTCAGCCCACTTTCTCTCCCTGTTCGTTTCTAAGGATCGTGACTTGCGAGCTCTCCTCTTCCCCTTTTGCCCAACTGATTGGCGTCGCCGCTGCCACCACTGCCTATCTCCGGCTTCGCTTCGCTACCGCTCATCTGCAAAAAGCCCGCAAAATCCATTCTTTGAGATGGCGTTGAATGAAGCTGAGAGACTCGATTGAATCCGAGAGAGGCAGTTTTGGAAGCGAGTCTTGAGCAACTGGCGGAGGTGGAAGGGACGACGGCGACGCGGCTAAGGAATCCCCGCCTGATGTACACCGCGGCGACCAGGTACCCTCTGATCCTCAACATCCGAGATGGATCCCTTGGCCTTAACTCCTTCAAACGATGGCCCGGATCCCTTTTTTTTCCCACGGGGCGGGCGCAAACGAGTCCACTGACTCGACATTGTCGTCCTTTTGAGTTATTAGAGCTATCGGTCTTGACTGCGCAATTGTCGATTCCTCGATTGGAAGAGCTCGGAGCGTGAGGCTTACTTGAAATTGCCGTCCAAAGAGACGTTGTGGGACTCCTGGGAGAGAGGAAATCGCTACCGCCGCCGCCGCTTCCCTCCGACATCATCATCTGGCGCTCCTTGCGGTCAAGATCGGAGGCAAGGGCGGCCAAATTGAACTTGGAGGAGGGGCCTTGCTAGATGGTCAAGATTGGATATGAGTCATTTAAATTGTTTAGAAACAAATGGGCTAACATAAGTTAAATGGATGGATTTGGATCGGATCCATTTATGACCTGGTCAAATTCAACACACCCATTTTTCGCCCCTGTTTAGGGATATTTTAGACTTTTTCATTTTTATTCAACACAATTTCTAGATGATGTTGTATAAAGCACCTATAATGTCTACTTGTACTATAAATAGATAATGTTTGTAAAAGCTTTTTAGGGGAGTTGAACTACTCAAACTCGTCTATTGCGATAGTCCCTTGATGTATGTTACTCATACCATTGATTAACTTAACAGAACATTCTTGATGATTTGTTTTCATTCTCTCTTTCTTGCATATATATTGCAAAATGCGCATGCACCTTAGCATTGGGGTGTTGTGTACTTTGTCATGACCTAACCCTCCAGTCTTATGATCTCAAGGAATAGGTTTAGAGATACTTATTCAGTAAACAGTCATCAAGGCGCATCATACAAAGAAGGCCTGAAAAGCGTCTTCTTTAATGTTCATCTAGGAAGGTCCATCAATCGAAGATGTGAATTGGCCATTGTCGACCACTAAGAGTTTGTAAAATTGACATCAATTCATTTTTAGTTTTAAGACAATCCTAAAAATGTTATCTACGAGTCACCACTAACATCTTTGTTGGAGGTTGGCTAGAAACCCAATTTAGGATCGGGAGACTTTTCTTAATATTCACCGAACTAGAGAGTTTGTGGATTCGGGGCTTAGGTTATGCTAAAGATTTCTAATAGTGCCCTTTCAATGACAATGAATATGGTTGTTATCCAAAGTCATTATGCAGTGCTATTACCTTTCCGTGCAAATTTAAAACTAGATGATTACACACGAATGATTTGTTTATATGATTCTATACTAACTATCAAAATGGATAAAAAAAAACAAAAACATTAAGCAAGAAAATTGAAATTGTATGGGGAGAAAAAGAACCCAAAAAAAAAAAAGTAAGAAAAATTCGAAATACGAGTAGAGTAAAGCCGCGATTCGTTCGGTATTTATACAACACTAAAGAAAACCTTAAACATAACCTGTGTTGACAAATTGACATAATTGCATGATCCTTCACGACACGATATCAACCTCCCACCTCGGAATCAACACGTCAAACACAAATCTGATGAGAAATATTCTCAATTTTCATAGAATCTGTTTACAAGTTGCAACAACCCTTAAAAGAAATATCATGAAATCAAATCAAAACATGTTCAAAGTCAATGCAATACTATCGTTTTGAAATTTTAGTAGTGGATAGCTTAAAAAAATCTTTTAGTTAATCGTGTCTAAACATGTCATGTATAGATTGTGTCACTACCTCATTAATTTTAAAAAATTATGCAAATCAATGTTGTGAGTGCTAAAATAGACACGAACACGAACACGACATGAAAACCAATTGTGCTTGTGGCTAACATGAAATTGATCCAAATACAATTAGTTTCAATCCAACTGCTAAATATGTGTGGTATTTAAATCATGTTATCATGTCGTGTCATGAATGGCACTCTCCAGTATGATGTGCAAAGAGAGCTAGTGTTTAGAGGAGGTTAAAGAGAGCCATTTTCTTAAATATATCAAACAATGAATGGTAATTGAAGTGACTATAACTATTGTAGCACCTCGTGCTCAACTGATCTTAACATCTGCTTTATGGCATTCTATATGAGGACGATGATATGATACCACAAGTGTCATAACTTTTTTTTTTTTTTGGTGATCTAGGATTTGTCGAGCCCAACTTTCGCTTAAGCTAATCGCCAGCCCATGGCCCATACAATGTGCAGTGCACCTCGGACCAAGCATCAATATATTGGGGAAGCTAGCATAGAATCTCACCACCATGGCTCCCACTTAAGACGTGTTAATAGCTGCAGATTTTGACCCCGGGATCTCTACGATGAAGTGCCCAAAGCCGAACTAACTTAGCTGTCCACCAGTGCGTCAAGTGTCATAACTTTTATATTGAGCATCATAAATTTTTAATAATGTTCATTTAAATGTTGAAAATTCAAGGTGGCATGACTTGTGGATGAGTGCTACTTTTAGGGTTTTAGTCCAGCTAATCGCGAGACTGATCGTGGCGACAAGGCGACGATAGGCAGCGACGAGGTGATGATGGGCGACGGCCAGCCGCAACAAGGTGACAATGGGTGGCGGCGAGCAATGACGAGGTGACGATAGGGGGCGGCGAGCGGCAACGGGCGATGGAGGTGGCGACGAATCAAAAGCGAAAAATGGGTTACTAGTTCATCTTCAATGGGTTGGGGAATGGGTGTTAAATGGGTAATTTAGTCCTTTTCTCTTTAAAACCCATTAACGAATGCCTTGAAAAATAAGCTTGACCCATTTAAGTAAACATGGGTCCATAAATGGGTTTGTGGACCCATTTAACATCTCTACGCTGTGGTAAACATTTTTAAAATTTTATAAGGCCCTTCTAAACTATTAGAAAATAATGTGTCACTTAAATGAGTTTCATATATAAATTATAGGACTTAAATGATGAATGAAAATATTACGACCTCAAATTGGTCATGAAAACCAAGCCTGGCTGGGGGGTGGTCGGGCCCCACCAACGCAGTGGCTATGTCTATGGACGCGGTGGCGCCAAGCCAGCGCCAACGTCGTCCCGCCAAGCCGACGCTCAGCACCGCCAACGACAATCGAGTGCCCGGACAACGTCGTCCCGGCCCAACTCATTAGTGAGCACGTTTTGATTTATTAATTCACTTATTCTATGTTTAATTTTTCGAAAGTACGTCCTGATTTATTAATCTATTCACTTATTAATTTATTCTTTATTTAAATTTTCAAAAGCGAATCTCAACGGCAAGCGCAAAAGGAGAAGGGGAGAGAGAGAGAAAGAGAGATGTCACCGTTTTCGTTACGCCTTCGCCTCGTCTTCTTCGGCTCTGCTTCTCTCGGAGCCCGATCTCCCGCCACCGCCACCGCCGTCGCCTCTCCGCCGCCGCGGAAGGAGAAATGTTGCCGCATTTAGATCGATGATCAACTTCGTCACCCTCGTCATCATTATACGATGGAGTCAGAAATTTACGAAGGTACAATTCTCGTGACGTTCGTCCTCCTGTGCGATCGGCGGATCGGGTTGATGATGATCATATGAATTCGCTTTCTGTTTCGTTCGCATGTCGGATTAAGGTTCCGTCGATCGCGACTAGGTGACGTGGTTAGATCTATGAAACGAGGATGTTGGTCTTGTATTCTTGGTAACGTTTTTTATTTCATGGCATAATGTTCGTCATTCTCGTTGTCTCTGTCTTTTGGGTCTCTTGCTCGAGTTCTTTTCGGCATTTTGGGAATCCGACACGTCGGAGACTTTACGCGCAAAGCGATTGAACTGAGAATGGCGCTTGATGGCAGAGCAATTTGCTTCAAAACGTTTAATTAATCGCAGTTAGATTGGTTTACAGCTTTCTTAGCCATAGTTGAGTACTACCGATTAATGGGTTTAGCTGGTCATGGCTAAACAATGCATAATTTCTCTTCCTGATGATTATCGCTTATTTGTGAAGAACTGGAGAGGGACCTGGAGAAGGGGCCGGTTCCAAGGCTCAACCTTAAACCCCTCTCCATCCCTGCATCTTCGCCCATCCTGGCATCACCTTCAGCTTCGGCGACAGCGACACCGACCCTGGTCTTATCAAATTCTGGGAAGGCTCTAGTCGTCTCGAATTCTGGGAAGGCTCTGGTTTTGTCCAACTCTGGGAAGCGGATTGATCAGGCTGGCAAAAAGAAATATGTGAAGCAGGTGACCGGTCGCCACAATGACACTGAACTGCACTTGGCTGCACAGCGGGGTGATCTGGATGCCATCGTGCAGATTTTAGGTGAAATTGATGCTCAGATGATGGGAACACTCAGTGGGGCAGATTTTGATGCTGAAGTGGCACAGATAAGGTCCGCGGTGGTCAATGAAGTCAATGAGTTGGGAGAGACAGCACTCTTCGCTGCAGCCGAGAAGGGGCACCTGGATATAGTAAAGGAGTTGCTGAAATACTCAACTAAGGAGGGGATTCGTATGAAAAATGCATCTCGTTTTGATCCGCTGCATATTGCTGCTAGTAAAGGTCATCAAGGTAATGTTTGAATCCTGTACTTAGCAATCATCTTCCTTGGGGAAAGCCTTTCGTATTAAATGAGTCATGCTTGTCTGTGACGTCTTCCATCTTACAAAACACAACATCAAGTCAACACAGCATATCATGGATGGTTCATGGCAATACCTGGCTATGCTTTTTGACTGTGGAGTGTTTGATCACTCGATATAATGGAGATTGCAATAATTTGATGATGAATAGTGAAAGCTTTTTATTTCTGAGACACTGTTCCCCTGTTAGGACTACCTGTCTGGTTAACATAAGCATTAAATAGCTTTATAACCGTAAGGTGGAACGATTCCTCATGCTACAGAAGGTAGAGTGTGAGGTCCATATTTATGGCAACCACTTGGAATTTGAGTGTGGAGCTTTCAAGGGAAAGAGATGTAGTAAACATGGTCCATGGAAAGGAAATGCCGCACAATGATGACAACAAAGCCTGACTATATTCAGTGCACTAAATGGATTCTGTAGGCTGCAGTACTCTTTTAGTTGATAACGAAGATATAAATCCTGTTGGAGTGCTCTATTTTGCAAAATAATACGATCTAGATGTCCATAGTGAAGAGAGTGCTTTTATGTTTATTACCAACTTTCTGCTCCTTAAAAGCAAAGTAAGTAGATCAAGAATTCTAATTTATTGTGAAATGACCACTTTTATGCAGCAATTGTCCAGTTGCTATTGGAATATGACCCTGGGTTGAGCAAGACGATAGGTCCATCAAATACAACGCCTCTTATATCTGCAGCTGTGAGAGGGCATGTAGCTGTAGTTAATGAACTGCTGTCTAAAGATTGTAGTTTGCTAGAGATTCCCAAATCAAACGGGAAGAATGCCTTGCACTTGTCAGCTCGCCAGGGCCATGTTGACATTGTAAAAGCATTGCTCGACAAGGATCCACAGCTAGCGAGAAGAACTGATAAGAAAGGACAAACAGCACTGCACATGGCTGTAAAAGGGGTCAGCTGTGAAGTGGTGAGGTTGCTTCTTGAGGCAGATGCAGCTATAGTAATGCTTCCAGATAGATTTGGAAATACAGCATTACATGTTGCCACCCGAAAAAAGCGAGCTCAGGTAATGATTGACTAATTGGTTTTACCAAAATCTGTTTTTACATTAAACGTTTGGATTTTTTGTATTGCCTCGTTATATTAGTGTCAGCAGTAGACCATATAGTTCCAAAGATAGCTATAGACTTGCTCAGCTTGTGGAGGTAGTCTTTTCTCGAAACAAATTTGGTTTTAGATTTGCCTAAACTTGATCAAATTGCTGTAATTGCATTTGTTTTGGAGTTTCAACCTTCAATTCCCAACTTTTAGAGATTTTTTAGATGTACCTTGCGGGCATGTTTGCTACTAACTTAAACTCTTGGAAAAAACTTTTACTCATATGGTATCAAAGCACAAGTCAAGAGTTGGATCTTAACAATATTTTGTTAGTTGTCCTATTATTGTGTTGTGTAGTCTCTGGTCCTTGTTGATGTGGTTACATTCACGTTCTATCTTCCACGCGTAAAGTGCAGCTTACATTTGTGGAAGGGTGTTAGTAGATATGATAGATATAATATCGTGGGTCCATTTCCCAATAGCTAAGCTTTGAGGGATGCTGTCCATTTACACTGAGGATATGCCCATTTATTTCTCTCTTCATCTGTTTTCAGATCTTGTCATCTTTTGGCAATTCTGGATACTTTAAGAATTACATTGTTATAATACTTATTGCAGATTGTAAACGAGCTGCTTTACCTCCCTGATATAAATGTAAATGCATTAACCAGAGACCATAAAACAGCCCTTGATATAGCGGAGGGTCTCCCCCTCTCGAAGGAGAGTGAAGAGATAAAAGAATGCTTAAGTAGATTTGGTGGTATCAGAGCCAATGAGCTGAACCAACCACGAGATGAGCTCAGAAGAACTGTTAGAGAGATCAAGAAAGATGTTCATAACCAGCTTGAACAGACACGCAAGACTAGCAGGAATGTGGATGGAATTGCAAAGGAGCTCCGAATGCTTCATCGGGTAGGAATCAACAATGCAACCAACTCAGTCACCGTGGTTGCTGTCCTCTTTGCGACAGTAGCTTTTGCAGCAATTTTCACTGTTCCTGGTGGTGATAATGACAGTGGGATGGCTGTTGTAGTCAGTACTCTATCATTTAAGGTTTTCTTCATCTCAAATGCCATTGCACTCTTCACTTCTTTGGCGGTTGTGGTAGTACAGATCACTCTCGTCAGGGGAGAGACGAAGTCCGAGAGGAAGGTTGTTCACGTTATCAACAAATTGATGTGGTTAGCCTCTGTGTGCACTACCGTGGCGTTTATATCCTCATCATACATTGTCATCGGTCGACATAGTAAGTGGGCTGCTGTTCTTGTGACGGTCATCGGTGGAATGACAATGGCTGGAGTTCTTGGTACAATGACATTCTTTGTGTTAAAACATAAACGGATCCGATCAGTGAGAAAGAAAGAGAAGTATTCACGAAGTGGAACACGCTCAGACAATTTTTCAGAAACTGATTCAGAAGTGAAGGCCATATATGCTATCTGATGTTACACTCTGAAACCAAAGCTTGAGCCTTCTTCTATAAGGATCAAGAGTTTTTCACTGTAAATATGGCATGAGGATGACCAGGTGTCGCCAGAAAAAGAATGGGTTTCTTGTCAGGCACAAGGGTCTTCGTTTCCGGGATTTCACTTCTTCTTGATTGGTTGAAGGCACTAGATGAGTAAGTGCAACGTTCATACCGTTTCTAGGCATGCTTCCGCTCACGGTATATCTTGGTTTCCCCGAGTGTAATCACGTTTTCAACTGACAACTATGGAGAACTTCCCCTCAGTGAAGGGAATGCAAAGACGAATATCTTATCAATTTATTAAGAGTCCAATATATGAATTATAATTATCTTAGAGTACCCATTTACCCACTTTCTGGCCTTTCCTGTGTTTTTCAATAAAACGAATTACCCTCAGATATTTATCATTTTTTCTCATTTTCTGTCCTTGCGGTTATTCTAGAGTTCTGATGCGTTTTGGGTATCCGTATTCGCATGTCTATTTAACTAACCAAGAATCTGGATATGGATCATAGTCCTCTTCTATTTGTTGCGGGACTGAGTGCTCCTCCCCATTCTTCAAACTCTGATTCGTATTTTAAATAGAGAAATCTTTGATCAATGATAGAATGAGATTCATCTTGCATCATCTCTATGGGATTCCTTGGTTTGGACTGGAGAAGAAATGTCACCCGATCATTATCAAATTGAGTGTAACCTTATTCTATCCACGAGGATCCTTTTAAGAGTAATTTATCTCATTGGTTAGATCAAATCTGCTGGTCTAAAATGAGAACATCCCTTTTATATGATTGCCTATAAATATCAACATTTATATACATTGACTGACATTTCATACATCCACCTTGATTATGATCTATTTGAAAATTGCTATAATTTATTTAACCATATACTTATGCATACGCGAGATCTATGTTCGGAGCTGCCTATACATTTGATGTAGATGTGCAATTTTTGCTGTCAGATTAGGAGAGTATTTCCTTAGAATTACGTTGGTGATTTTATTTGTGATCGACCTACTTCTGGCAACAATTTATTAGACCTTCACAGACCACGAGTTGAAGTCTAATCAAGGAGTGAGAATTTCTATGGCTCTTTCTGCCTGAAGAACAAGTTAACTAAGGACCAACTCAAAGTCTCAAACCACTTGCCTTACCTATTCAATCCATCTTTCACAACTGCGGTTTACTAAAAGGACTGACACTGTTTCCCCAAATTCTAGATGAGGGACTCATTTACAGCAAATCACAAAACTTCACTTCACTGCTATACGGTGTGAAAAAGATTATCCAATTCCAGCATTTAATTTCAACTTGTCAGTCAAGCAAATCCTAGTGCGTAGCCGATGATCGTGTTACAAAATATATGGCTTTCTGGATGTAAATTATGATATCAATTGGTTGTTGAAAAAGATTACATGCCTGCCTGAAAGGATGATAACAATGACAGTCCGGTTTTGCCCAGTAACAGGGTACAAATTTGACCCAATACTTATTTCACCATACGGCGATAGTTTCAACTTCAACTGCATGACACCTGCTTCCTCTTATTGACGTGCAAACTGCAAAGCTCACATAAGATTCTTGGACGTAATGATGTCTCTCCTTTTGGGTTGGGTTGGGGGTTGGGGGGAGGGGGGTTGGGGGTTGATTAGCCATTGATTAAATTTCTAGCAAGGGGATAATGAATGTCCAGAATCTTGTGTCAGGAAATTGTTTCCTCATTATTCCAGGGGAGAAGTTATAGGGAATTCACTTTGGCCTCTCTCGATCTCGTAAGGATTGCTATTGAGCTTGGCCGCACAAAAAAGGGGGCCTTGTGTTTAAATGTCGCATTTTTACGTCTGGAATGCTGACTTGTGAAATGCGCATTTTTACGTAATCTGTAACTCCCAGATTTTGGAGCTCATGGCATTCCAAGTCCACAATATGTTTTCCCTTTCGGTTGATATTATTAATATATTCAGCAATTATTCTTTGCCGAATAATTGTACCTATAACTGGCAAATATAAGTGGAATCTGGATTCAGCAGTTGCAGATTTCAACAGCATAATTACACAATGTGCAGAGAGTTCGATTTTCCTGGTGACATGCAATAGAAAATGGTTTCATTGGCTCGTTCCCTATTGGATTCATCAATACTGCAATGTAGTGCCCAGAAACCACTGTACACGGAGAGAGAGAGAGAGAGAATTTACTGAAATATTTTCTTTTTATCAGCTTTTTCCTGGCTTTTACTTTACAGAGGTGTCACATTGGCACCAGAATAAAGTGTGTGGATATGGCAGTTTACTTGCAGAAATTCTTTTTCTTTCCCAATATATCTGCGTGGAAAAAATTATTGTTGATGCCACGAATGAATCTTTTCCTGACATTGCCCACATGCTCCAGTTGCTGACCGGTCCCCAGCAGCGCAGCGCCACCTGCGTCATGTGTCACTGCACAAGGTTGTGCAGATCCATTTTCTTGATCTTCCATAAGTAGTAATCTGTTCGAAACACCATTAGGCACTAATTCAGCTTCTTTTTCCTCAACAGAAGTCCGTTTAATCAATCTTTTTGCTCTGCAAAAGCTATTGGTATACACATGCACAGCACGTGAGCATGGTCTTCGATTAGATCAAATCTACTAAAAGATCTTATACATCAACAGAGGGCCGATTCTTAAGTTCCTGTTGGGAATTTAGATGCGTCTGCAGGCAACACTCTTGCTGGGAAAAAGGAAGTGGATGTTCCCCATTGTTTATCTAGTAAGGGAAATTTTTGCTCTTGTCCGAACTCTCATGCGACCCACGAAAACTAGCCCATTCAGTGATTTTCATCTAATGATGTTAAAAATCTAGCAGACATGCTTCCGTAGTTTGAAGTCTAGTCAAAATCAAGGACACCAACATGTGGATAAAGTGCTCGAGAAATCGTTCCATCTTCTTTGTCTGAGTTTCTGCAGACGCTAGCTCTGTAATTGCATCTCAGTGTTTCAAATATGTGCTTGGTATTGTTGATTAGTCGGCCGCCACGCTGCAACTGGAGAAATGAACTGGTTTCTATCCTCTTTCTCCATGCATTAGTCTTTCTTTCCCAAATATCTGCCTAACCGTCTCCATGTACTAATGGGCTCATTTTAGTCGAGCTACAGTTTGGTTATTCATTCGTTCAGCTCTAAACCCCACGAGTTGCAAACCGCTCTATCCATACAGATGGCGGGAGAGACCACCAAGTTAATTTGGAAAGAAGTAGTGATTTGATAATGAGATCCACTGTGTCGGGTTAGCCAACCCTGGATTTTACTTCCTTTTTCTCCCCCAAACTATAACCATCCACATCAATGATGGTTTATGTAATACCCAGATTACACTGTGTTCCATAAAATTTTCCTTTTTGGAATCCTTGCCAATGTCTTCTACCTTCTACTATTTCCCGAAAAAGGGAATCAGGTGCACTCTGACCCCGTCAGTAACCACACACTCGCAGACTTTTTCGGCCAACTTTATACTTCTACAGAGAAGCAGCCACAGCTGATGATGTTCATCATTTTCATGCGGAGTTCTCTTTCCAAGCTTTTGTCCAGCAAAAACTTTAACTGTCCTTGGAAGATACCGTGCCTTTTACGACCTTTGGACCTCAGCTAAAGCAGTGGACTAGAGATTCTAGTTCAGTTCTTCACTGTTTGAAAAAGGGATGAAGCACGCATTTGTGCTGAACGTCCTGTTATGCTTTGACAGCCTTTTCGAGCTCCTTTTCTTCTTCTTCTTTTTTTTTTTTGGGGGGGGGTTAAGGTGATGTTGTGAATCAGGTTTCGGTTTCAACAAAGTAAGGCATCTGCAGGCCTCCATCGTGACCCAACTTGAGAAAGTGCATCGATTGAAGAGTTTTTTTTTTTGGCGACGTATCAATTGGAAATTGACCTACAGTCCATACCTCTTTTCCTGTATCTTTTACAGTTTCATATTTACTCTCTCTCTTTTTGGCCTTCATGTGAATAATGGGATATCCAACAAGTTAGATCATCATGGAAGCATGAACTGAGTGTGGTCCTCATACCTAACATTCTTAATACTGAATCGGTTCATTAATTCAGATGGCATATCCACGTGTTTTCGCTTATCAAATTTCGACATAATCACTTTGTTGTGTGCTGCAATGCCTTCGTACATCGGGCATAAGTGAAATTTTTAAGTAAGCTTTCAAAAAAAAAAAAAATCATGTGGGATCAACAAATATGGTGAACCAGCTCGACTTGATACTTGCCCTCTGTTCAAAGAGAGAGTACATGTACATATTACATTGTATGCTGAAGCTATAGAGCTGTTGAAATCCAACTCAAACACGAAAACCCTCACTGTTGGATCAATTACCAGAGTCATGAACCCAACTTCTCTTTGAGGGATCCTTCCCCAAAGACTAAACGAACGTGTGTTGAGACTGTTTGCAGTGAGCAATCGCTCCTTCAATCCAACTCTCCAGCTCCGAATTCGCGCTGCTGCTCCTTTTCAGCAGCTGAAACTCATTCACCCCATTCAAATTAAACGAAAAAGACGACGAAGACGAAGAAGATGAAGAAGAAGAAGAAGAGCTGGAAGAGGATGTGCACTTGGTCCCCGGATGCCGTTGAATCGCACCCGAAAATGACTTCCTATGGATAAAACCGTTGCTCTCAGCATACTCCCCCTCGATATCCTTCATTATGGCTGTTGCTAATTTCATCTTGAACCCATCATTGATGCAATTCTCTCCGAAGAGGTTGCTTTTCTTCTTCTTCTTCTTGTTCTCTACTCTCATGTACTTGCCGCAGAGTTCTCTCTCTCTGCAGAGCTTCTCTGTTTCTGCATTGCATGCGACCACTGAGGCTTCAGCACTAGACTCATCTGAGCACCCAGACTTGCTGAACAGGGACCTGAGGAATGCCCTGGAAGAGGTTCTGATCCTTTGGCAGAGGGAGGACTGCCTGATCTGCTTCAGCTTCTTGGACCAATTACCAGGGTTGCGCTTCTTTGGGTGTTGGTGATTGATGAAGCCTCTGACCTCATTGGACCACTCAAAGAAGAAGCTATCGTCATCGTCATCAACATCTGATGGGCTCAGCTCACAGCTGACCCTGCAAGACTGGGCAGGGGAGATGTTGCAGGAGCCCAGTGGGGTGCTTGTTCTTGTTGAAGGAGCTGAGGCTGATGATGGCAGAATGGGGAATTTCTCCTCACATGGGTCTTGGCCTTGGATGAGGGTTTGGACCATTTGGAGCCTGGGAGGGAGGTGGAGAGGGAGGAGCTTGCCTTTG
The DNA here is from genome assembly GCA_017140615.1 of Eucalyptus cladocalyx. Classification (NCBI taxonomy): domain Eukaryota; kingdom Viridiplantae; phylum Streptophyta; class Magnoliopsida; order Myrtales; family Myrtaceae; genus Eucalyptus; species Eucalyptus cladocalyx. Next base: position 21,282,924 of record CM029516.1, read on the forward strand.
TAGAAGAGCTCATCAGCTGGGCAAGAAGTAGATGAGGGCATTTGGAACTCAAAATCTCTGGTTTGGGGTGGAGGTGAAGTAGCAGAGATACTGTAGGAGAATGAGTTTGGGCTGATTGAGGAAGATGAAGTGCTCATCCCCATGTTCACCTCCATGTCGATGTAGTCTTCTTCATCTTCTTCCTCCAAACCATGTGCATGGCTACATGATGGCTGTTCTTGATCTCTGGCCATTTCTTTTGACCAAATCTCTCTCTCTCTCTCTCTCTCTCTCGTTTGGTATGGTGAGGGTGATGATTATGGGGAGATGAGCTTATTGGTGTGGGAGAAGAGGGGGGAGAGCGGGCATCATTTAAAGTGAGGATGGTGCCAATGTAGAAAAAGCAAATTTCAGTGGGGGAAAAGAGAAATCAAAGACACTGGGTTCTAGGAAAATTGTCAGAGCGTCTTACTTAAAATATTGAATGCTTCCAAGAAGAAAACTACAAAGTTTTGAATTCAATTAATAGTTTACCATTTACAGACCGGGAAAGGAGACTAGCCACCGCCTGACCAGCTGATCCATTTTGCTTGTTCTCCTCCCTCCTCCACACATGAATTGATACATGTAAAAGCAAAAGCCAGAGAAAAATGAGGAACAAAAAGAAAAAAAATCCTCCTTTGGTTCTCATTCTGACGCCTAAGCCTTTGGGCATCAAAGTCCAACAAATGCTTGCAAGGCACATCAAGAAAAGGAGGAAAATGACACTTCTGCCCTGTCATCCATTTTTTTTTATTAATTCAACATTTCTCTACTTTTTTTTGGTTCAATCAAGTCTACATCGGTGGCCCATCCATGGATTATTTCTTAGTGAGAAACATCACTAATGTAGATATAAGTTAGTAGATCTTCATTGTTCGGATTTCTAATTATCACGAAAAAAAAAAGCACTTCTTCTTGCTCAAACAATTATATTTTGCTTGAACAAGTTCATAGTTGGTGATTTTAGTGTTAAATAGCGTTGTCATGGGCAGACTAGAGAGAGAAGAAAAAGAGACGGAATTGTTGAGAGAGAGTTAGTATGAAAATGAGAGATGATGAAATGGCATATATTCTCATTTTGTCCAAATGAGCATTCTGATGAGGAGTAATTGGACTGAACGACAAACAGTGGACTTCCTTTGGGAAGTTCATTGGCTTGCTCGAACCAAATATAGGTACATGGGATTATATAACATTGGGTAATAGTACATGGGATCATCGATGTCATTTCAGAAAAGAGGAAAATTACAGGGCCAAGGTTTGCATTTAAAATATATATATATATATATATAATATGCATTCAATTTGATTAGAATGATTGAAATAAAGAAGAAATACCTATTCGTTTTGCATTTCTCTCGTCTAAAATCCTAATGCATTTTTCTTGGTGCAATTACTAGTGCAGCACCTTGAATTTAGCAAAATCAATGGTTGTTGGCTAGGAGCGTCTTGGTTCCTAGCATCTTCCCGAAATCCTAGTTTCAGGTAATTTATGAGATGCGAATATGGTAACCAGCTTAAGAAAACATATTAAATTCGCCGCCAATTAGTTTTGAAAACCTAAGTCATTTGGACGCTCGGATAATGGTGAGAAGGTGAGCTACCTAGTGCACGTGTGCAGTAAACTTGTCAAACAAAAATTAGAGATTTTAAATCTAGGAGTTTAGTCACACCTGGGACGAATTAGCATCCCACGATGCTCATTCAATACCACAGCCCATTTTATTTATTTTTAAAATAAAAGTTCCTAAGTATTCATCATTATCGTAAACATATATAATGTTTTATCTTAAAATTCAAAATGTTGCTAGAAGACCCGTTCGATGTTGTTATTGGTTAACGAGCCAGTTTTCTCGGTGTAAATGCGAGACTTCCATGTGTGTGTGAAAGTGTGTATGCATGAGATGCAGATGAAATGAGAAGTCGTTTTGGATGACGTGAGGTGTGCATTTGTAATGTCGACAAGGGTCACATGCATGAATGAAATTAAAACCTGACATGGAAATGACATAATATACAATTCGAATCCGTTCCTCACGGGATGCAAATTTTATGCAAAAATGGCATTGAATGGAAAATGACATGAATCCGAATGCAAATATGACATGACATGGTGATTTTGAATTAAAACGCAACATGAAAATGGCATGATATAGCAATTTGTATGCAAACGGGACATGACAATTTGAGGTAGAAACATAACATTGAAGATCACAAGACGTGGCAATGTAGATGCAAACTTGGCATGGCAATTTGGATTTGAAATGTGACATGAAAATAATACGACATAGCAATGCAAACATGATATGACAATTTGGATTTGAAAGGTGAAATGAAAATTACATGACATGGCAATTCAGAAGCAAGCAGGATATGGAAAATCAACCAAATATAACATAAAAAATGACATGACATGGCGAATGAAATTGAAAGAGGACATCAACGAAATGATGCAAACATGAAATGGCAATTCAACGTGGAAACATAACATGGAAAATCACAAGATATGGGAAACCAGATGCAAATATCACATTGCAATTTCAATAAGCGGCTTTACTTAGACACGGTAATGTAGAAACACATCTTTCCCTTTTGGCCAGGCTAAAGCAGAATCATAATTCGACTAAAAAATCATAACTGAATCCTAAATCATGATATGAATGATCTTCTGCACGGGGCTCAATTCATGGGTTTGAATTGCACTGTCCAGTGGTTTTTGACCTCCAGTCGCATTGTCCAATATTTAACTATGGGTTGACTCACATATTTAATTAAGCATTTTTATATATCCACCACCCTATATCCTCTCCAAACAACCAGTTTATATATCATCAACAATAATAGCAAGCATTGTAGTGCAGCTACCATAACAATTTATATTTAGTAGCATAACGGCCCGATTGCAGATTTACAATTGCCTAGAAACATTCATAATCTCTAGTAGAATTTTCGATGGCACAAGAACATAGTCTGGAATCTAAGATTGATTTGGCATTAGGACGGCCTAGAACATGCATTGATTAGCAACCAAACAGAGTTATCTAAGATCTAGAATCTAATATAACTCTCTACAAATGCTTTTTAACCGCATATAAAGAGGAGGATTTAGAACGCTGAAGAAGAGATTAGAATCTCAAATCTCATTAAAGAAAGACGTTTTTGGAGAGATTCCTTATCCGAAAATCACAAACTAGTTCGGGGAAAGGAAGGGGGAGGAGGGGTTACTTCATGTTGAAGCGGGAGTGTGCCATAAATAAATGCTTGATATAAAAATGGGGGAGAGGGGGGCCGTACTTATAGGCTGAAGCAACCACCTCAAGTTGACCTGCGAGTGCCTCGACATAAGGCGGGTGTGCCTCATCCTTGTGACGTGCAACTTTCCAGGCTCGTAACTTGCGTACTGACATTCAATTTGCTTGATTATTGTGGCATTAGGATGCTTGCGTTGAGAGTTTTCCAATGAGCTCAATATTGATAGGTAAAATCACCAATTCATGGACGAGGTTTTGTTCCATGTCGGGGCCTAAGGCTATGAACACGATTTATTTCGGTGAGTTGACATCGTCGCCATAACTTAGAGACCTGGAAATTTGTGTTCAATCGCGAGAGCTCCAAGAATGATTTGGGGCTTTGGGACCTTTTCGAGCATTAAAAATTATTGTTGTAATATAATACGAAAACACTAACAAATCTTATAATTAGGTCAATGCGAAAACACCAGATAAATAGATAAGGAACGATAAAAAAAAGTCAAAACTTTACATGATTCGATTTGAATTGGGTATCTACTCTATAGGAAGAGCAATAACAAATAATTCACTAATCAATGTGAGAATTATAAAGTTACAATCATTTACACACTCGATTATTTCACACATTTAAATTAAGCCCAAAGGAAACTTACAAGTATTATCTCACAATCTCTCATGGAGATCTCACTCAAAAAACACAGAGAATATTAAACTCTTATTGTTTGCTTTGCTGTATCTAATATCAAAGTAGATTACACACAGACACACATATTATTCCTATCCAAAATAGGAACCATTTCTTTAGGAAATTCACTCAACTTAGGAAATCTACTCAAACTAGAGACTTATTCTTAATAAACTCAACCTTGGCTTGACATTTAGGCAAGTATTAATGCTCATTATCCATCTTAGTTCACCCAACATCCCATTGGGTGCTTAACCATCACAAGGTATCTCACGCCCAAGCAAAGCTTGACTTGACGAAAGAAATGAAGTCGAACCACATGTCTACAAAATTATCTGCCACAAAAAATTTCTTCATGGTCATATCCCCTCTTGACTTGATCTATCTAATGCAGAAATTTTGATCACGAATGAACCCAATTCTCCAATGCTCTTACTTCTACCAAACACCACATCAACTGAATGTCCACTGTCAACATCACTAACCAATTTATTAGACCACACCACCACTTTGGCTCCTTTTAGTAGTCACCTTGCCTTTCAACAACATCTTCCAAAACAGAGCACAACTAAGAAAAGCAAATGCATAATTGCTCAGAAATCGACTATCTTTCAAGTTTCCTACATGACTTGGGTTCACAAACCCAGATATTGCATCCTTTGAAACATACCCCAATGTTTGTCGTTTCCATAAAATCTGGATGATCCACTTCCTAACATCACAATGGATTAGTCATATACATTTTCCTAATTGCATGTGATAGAACAAGCCTAGTATTATCATTGGCATAACTCAGACAATTAACAATACTAACATTTGAAGCATGGGACAAGTGCTCCTCTTCCATCCAAGTACACAGTGACAAACTAGACAATTTATGATATGTGGCAAGTAGGGTACTTATAGAATTTATTAGCTACATGTCAAAGCACTTTAACACTTTTCTTACGTAACTCTTTCCAGTCACTTGAAACATTCTAATAGTCTCTTAAGGCATCTCCATACTTGAAACCATCTTATGCACTCTTATAATCTATTTCAATATTTGCATACAATTGTCGTTCTACCTCATCCACCTCCACTAATCACCCGAAGCTTCATCAATTGTGACCTCGAAACAACCGGTCAACCACTATAGAATCTAGCAATTTTGTAGGCACTCTATTGTACTTTGAACATCTCTAGGCTCTACCTAAAGCTCCACCTATTTTCGGGTGCCAATTAAGTCTTCTCCCAATTGATCCCTTACTCCTATTTTGAAATAGAGTATATTTGTTACAGGTAACTTCTCTACTAAACATAAAACTAGGTGAATTTTCCTAATTGCAACACATCCAATATTCCTTCACCCCATGTGCATAGCGTAGGAATATGAACTTTCTCACCTTGGCTTTGGCACACCATCACTCACATGAGCATAAGTAGGGCAAATGAACATCCTCAGTCCAATGTAATCACCCGACCACATTTCCTCAAGAGTTTTCCAATCAATTGCTAATGATGGTGATTTGTTCACTAATCAATTATTGATATTCACTGTTTTAGCCTAGAAGTCTTTATCTCATCTAGCATTAGGGAGAAAAGAGTGAGCTTTATCCAATATAGTTTTGTTAATTAGTTCTGCAACTCCGCTAAGCAGTGTGTTGAAATAGCTAGTGTTTCACTATGCTTTCCTCTATGCAAAACTTGCCAAGCTCATCAAAACAAAATTACAACCCTATATCAGTTTTCAAGCACATGCTATTTCTTCCTAGCTAATTTTCAATCATTGCCCTCCTAGAATTGAACTGACCGAGCACCTCCCTCTTATGCTTAAGAAAACAAATCCAGACTTTTCTTGAAACATCATCAACAAAAGACAATACATACTTGGCACCACCCTTGGATAGAACTTGAGAAGGTCCCCATAAATTTGAGTGTATGTAGCAACATACAATCTCTAAGGTCTGGTAATCTGCCCTATGTAAGTTCACTCTCCATTGATTACCCATGTTGTGGTGTTCACAGAGTTTAGCTTTTTAATTCGATGAGCTCCCAATAGACCCCTTTAACCAAACAAAAAATCATCCCTCTCTTACTCATGTGTTTGAGTCTTATGTGCCACAATGGTGTCGTGCTTTGATATGAAGCTTTAGAGAATCTAGTACATGAGCCAATCATTGTCATTCTTTAGAGGTGACAACCCATAGTTTATCCTTTCCTTGCATCACAATAAGCACATATCAAGAGACCTTTAAAACTCTACCTGCAATGGAGATCTAATTTCTGAACTTGTCAAAAGCACTCAATGAGATAAAGTTATTTTTGAACTTTGGTATATGCCTTACATCTGTGAACATTTGCACCACTCTTAATCTAAACTAGTTCATTCCTACTACTTCACAAGTAGCATAATTTCCCATAAGCACCTTATCACCTGATGAACTCATGGTGACTGTTAATACAACATTGGCATTAGTAAAGCTATTATAATATTATCATCGCCTGTAGACTCCACCTTAAATCCTTTACTCTTGTACTTCGGACAATCTCTCCTATATTGTCCTACCTTAGTGATAACATTGATAGTTTCAAATGTTGCATCTCAATTTAGAACGGTCCATCTACTACCTCAAGACTCTCTTCATTCGTCTCTACCTCAGATAACCAAACTTTGCACAGTATTTTGCACTATCTTCTTGTAATTTTTTTAACCACTCCTTGGAAAACAAGGCAAACTTTACCTTTTCCAAGGTAATCATAGTACGCCTAATAGTAGTGAATCCATAAAGTGCTCAAAAGAATCTAGTAGACATGTCAACAATATCATATCTCGTTTCTCATCAGGCAAGGCCTCATTGATGTTTTTCAAGTCCATCATGAGTTTGTTAAACTCATCTAAGTGGGCTCTGATGGATGTGCCTTCAACCATCTAGAACTAAAATATAATTTTCAACCTATAAAAGTGATTATTTAAACCCTTCATAAGATAAAATGCCTTAAATTTTGTTCACAATGCCACGTCATTTTCTCTTCAATCACTTCAATCAATACCCTATCCAACATATTTAACATCATTATACTTTTCACTTTCTCCATCAACTCTACTTATTAGGCTCTTCATCTTATCAGTCAATTTATTCTTGCCATCCAACGCCTTTGCCAAACCTTGAGTTCTTAACAGTGCATGCATCTTAATATTTTATAACCCAAAGTTAATCCTCTAGTTGAACTTCTCGATCTCAAATTTCACCCCACACACATTCAGAAAGTGATTAGACAAGCAAAAGACCTAAATCAACTCTTGAAATTCTAACCTGAGCTCTGTTACCAATTATTGTATATAATATGAAAATGCTAATGGATCTTACAATTAAATCGATGCAAAATCAATTGAGAAATAATTATGGAACAATAAAGAACACTAGAGATGTACGTGACTTGGTCCAAGTGTTGATAGCTACTACTTAAGGAGAGCTAATAGCAAATGATTTATTAATCATCTAGTAATTAGAGTTATAATCTCTCACATGCTCGAGTATTTTCCACACCTAGATTAAGCTCAAAGCAAACCCATAAGTATTATCTCACAATCTCTCCTAGAGACTCACTCACAAAACTCATGAAGAGAAAATCTAATACTCCTTTCATTTGCTTTGTTGTTTCCTATATCATAGTAGGATATGAATTTATATATATCCTATCTAAAATAGGAAACCTTACTAAAAAACCTACTCAAATTAGGAAACTTCCTCAAAATAGAGAGATATTCTGAACAAGTTTAACTGAAGTTTGACTGGTGATGACTTCCTCATTTGACATCCACTATTTAATTTTTGTTGCTTTGAAATGCTTGAGATCAATAGTTTTGTGACACGAAAGTAATATCTTGAAATCACAAACTCCTCGGTACTACAAAAAATGGATGATCTTTCTAAAGAGTAAAGAATTGGCCATCAGTTTCATGTGGCAATATAGATGTCATATGACTTGTTTTAACAAGTATAACCCAATTTTGTTAAAATGTGTTTGGTGCCTTGTATTTTATCAATCAACCTAATGATTATTTAAAATGGGAACAATATTGAGATGTCAACAATTGGCTATTCATTTAATCACATAACCTATTAATAGACACTGCAGGTTAAAACACCTAACATGGATGTTGACTATTTGCATGACCTTGTTAGGTTATGAATTACACTAAGGGGAAGGAAAACTCTAATGTGGGACAACAATTCCATGTTTGGAGGGTGCAATTATGCACAGCAAGAGGCACCATGCATCTTGAAGGAAGACTTTTAAATTGTTCTTTTCACGATGTAACTTGTTAACGGACACTAGTGCTTGAAACACCTAGGCGGTAACTAATCCCAAAATGCTTTGGTTATAAGCCACTCTAAGGGGAAGACAAACTCCGATGTGGAACTGAATATACTCAAGCAAGGCATAAAGTAGTCCCAAAATCCACTTCCTCTCAACTATGTTATATATTTTCTTTTTATCTCTTTTAGGTCAAATCTACATACCTCTTTACATATCTTCAATACTTGCAATCCCAATTTGATACAATATGGTGCAATACATCTTAATGAACAACGTAAATGTGGAACAAATGCAAAAAAATGAAAGGCACATATAATTTATGTGGTTAACCCTAGTGTGCATATTTTATGGGGAAAGATAAAGGAGATGTTTCACTAAATTAACAACATAAGGTTACAATAGGTCAAAACACGCAGTTCTCAAGTGTTTTCTAAGCCTTTATTAAACATGAAAAGTCTTAAAAACTCAAATTAAAGAGATACAAAGTCCTTACTTTACACACTCACTCCTTGACGGATCCTTGAGTTCTCTTCTTAAGTTAGGCTGGACAATCTCTGTGAGATTATGTTGAATGACGTCTCTAATTTCAATCATTTGTGTGGGTCTGATGCTCAAATCATTTCAGCATATTTCTTGGTCCAAGTTGGATGACCAAAGTCATGCATCCTAGTTTATATGTTTAAAATTAAATGTTGGCCAAGTTTGGCCTCTAGACTTTGAGAGCTCCTTAATCAATCCTATAATAGTTGGAAAAGTTGTACTTTGTTCTATGGATATTCAAACTTTTAAAGGATGTATGTTTCACGGTCTCACGAAACTTCAAATCCTTTCACTTGCTCATGGTATTCTCAAACTCCAATTCAAGTCCATTTGAAACCAAATTGTGTCTAAACTTTGGGCAACATTCTAGAAAATCCTATATAGGCGACAATTCCAAGTTCAAGCTCATTGATGGTCGTCTCTCTCGAGTCCCTCCAAGGTGACTTAACCACCACAAACATATATCAACCCCAAAATGCACCCGAACTCCCTTAGAAGTACATAATCGATCTACACATCCTCTATCAACATACCACCTTAGATGAAAATGCGTTGATCACCACTAAGTTTGGTTTTCTCACGATTGTCAACTCCAATTAACACTGAATTAGCCCATTGTTCCAAGCCACAATCATTAACCAACTATGTTAATCACACCACCTTTCAACTTTTTCCAATATAGATATATACCGGCCTTACTTGTCCATGATGCCGCTTTGTCTTCCACAACACATTTCTACTCACAAAACTACCCTTAAATGTAAAGGGGCAACCTTTCATCGATTGACCACTCTTCATGTCTCCTGCATGACCCGACTTTGTAAACCTAATTAATGCCACACTATTTGAAATATTTCCCTTGAAACATAGCCCATACATCTATCATCCCCAATAAAACTAGGAATCCATTCACAGCATCACAATGAACACATAGACTAATTATATGCATTATCCCAACATCATGTGAAAGATGACACCTAGTAATACAACAATTAATAATACCAATATGTGAAGCATAAGAGAAATGCTACACCTCTATCCTAGTGTATTATGATAATCTAGATAAATTTTAATGTGTAGCAAAAGGGGTACTTACCAATTTTACAAATTGCCTGTTAGAGCACTTGGATGCTTTCTTGACATAATTTCATCGAGTTATATGCAACATTATGTCAAAATTTCTCTCCTCGCCTTATCCAACACTTTCTTCATATATTTGCATTCAAGTGTCACTCTAGCTCAACAACTTGTGTCAACCACAACAAAGATTTACGCTCAATTCTTGCCTCGAAACATCTATCAACTACTAGGTAACCTCACGACTCTATAGAAATTGTCTCCTCATCTCTAGGCTCTCGCTAAAGCTCCATGTGCTTTTAAACACCAATCGGATCTCTCTCTGCAATTAGTTTTGTACTCCTTTACTAAAACAAAGCATATTCGTCGAAGATAACTTCTCTACTAATTATGATCGAGTGAATTCCCACCTATACACCATAGCCCTCAAGTATAGCATGTTATCACCCTCATAGGCATAAGGTGGGAAACCAAACACTTTTAAATTGGTGTAACCGGCTAGTTTACTTTACGATATTTCCTTAGGAGTTCTACCCATACAGTATTTGCTACTTCAACCTAAATATCCTCATAACTCCAACATTAGAGAGTAAAGAGTGAGCTCTCTCCCATGTATGATTTATTCATGAGTTCTACCACTCCAACTTGTTGTGTTGTGTTAGCAACAATGTGGTATTTCATTGTGACTTTCGCCACACTAAATTGACTTAACTTTTCATAACAGAACTCCAAACTTTTATTTTCTCTTAAAGAGACTACATGTCTACTTTTTGACCATTGCATCCCATTCAGTGAATTGACCAAGAACCTGTTGAGAAAACTCCTACCAAGTTTTGAAGTTGATAAAACTTTCTGATTTTTACTCTTATTTTGAAGAACAAAATGCTTCTTGCCAAAGTCTATTAATTACAAAAGTATTTCCCACTCTAACAAAATGCAAATGGAAACTATGTCCAAAACGAGGATGAAATCAGATTTAGACTTATTAATCTTGTGACAAGAATTTAGAATGAACTTATTAGGAATTTATTCTACAACATCTAGTTCTCTAGCAAAAGATTTCACTTTCCTTTTATAAATACATTGATGGAATCAATCACAAATTGATGAAATCAATCTTGAAGACAGGTTCTTTTTTGGGAAGAATATACTTATGGAAACCTAGATTTTGATTGTATGGAGGACCAGAATTAGTGGATTTTCCATCTCAATCTTTAAACGGATATAAAATCTTTTTTAATCAATTAGAAGAAATTCCTCCGAAAAATGTCAATGGCTAGTGTGGCGTGGAGGAGTATTTAAGGAGGTCATTCAATTTATTTGAAGGATGGGACATGAAAATTAGAATTCCAAAGTTTGAAGTTTTTCTGACTACTTGTTCTTCTTCGGTGGTCCTATAAATTGTATTCAAGAGAAAAAATCACAAAAAGAGTGATTAGTGAGTTAGAAGGGATCTTCCACTGAGTGTTTGCACTCATAAATTATATTTCTCTATTGATACTATAGTGAATTCCAACCAGAAGACTGTCAATGTAGGAGAGTGAAAGTACGCTTAAATTAAAGCCGAACCACTATAAATTCCGTATGCAATCTTGTCTTCCCTTAACTCTCCTTATTTAACTCTGTTGCATTATTATAAGTTATTTAAAAAATTTGTTTCATCATTTAATTGATTCTAAACATTTACCAGAAGTTTGTGACTCATTTATCAAACTTTGTTCGTAATTTATTTTATTCCACATTTATTTGTCAAGATTTCTTTTAAGCACCTATTCATCCCCCTCTAGGTGTTCTTGCTAGCATCATCGAGACCTTGCCTTTGTGCTTTGGAAAACAAAACTTGAACTTTACTAGGATAATAATTACTTGACATTAACCTCAATTGCACCTAAGAAGATGATGCCATAAGTGTGAGTGAATATAATCAAATGTATCCTCACTTGTGAACTTCTTTATTTAACTACATGTTGTGCTACTTGCTAAGGTCACATTGTTGGCAAAGGTCCACCTTCGAGTCTTTTGGCCACATAAAAACCTTTGTCACTCATAATGCTTATCACTCTCTCTAACACATGCCTTAGTCACTTGCACTATAACCTTGTCACATCTTAATTATAGACATTACTAAGACTGTAATGATCCTGACTCCCTCTCCAGGTCTTGAGCAGCAAAGGTTATTTTCGCGACATCTCAACCACATCACCATCCCTTTTCTTTTTATCTTTTCACTAAGCACATGTAGAAGCGTATATATAACACCCATACAACAACAAGCAGCTAGGAAAACAACCACTTGCAAATACATAATTACATTAGTTATATTTACAAGCCCCTTTCATGATGGGTCATTATATTTATAATCATTACATGCTTTATGCTCAAAAAGGCCGGAGTAAATCTTAGCTCCCTTATTGAGACTGCAACTCCTCCATACCTATAATTCTAAAATAATGGGGTGAGTCATGGACTCAGTAAGTAAAATCCACAATTCTCTACTAAAATGATATCTCATCATCAAAATTTAGTAGGTACAACACTCGCAATGTAATATTGATGGCAGATCAATAGCAAACTTATTGCTATCATTGACTACATGCATATGTCCATTACCGCACACTTCAATACATACTTACCTACATACTTACCTTTAGCATATCAATGAACACATCAATATATCATGCTTATGCATATACTGGCACTCATGCAAATTCATTTATCGTTGTCCTAGCTCAACTAGGCCCTCTCGGCTCAACCGTGATATCTATTTTCAGCTAAGCATCCTAGCTCAACCAAGGCATCTTGACTCAACCGAGGCGTCTTAGTGCTAGCTCACCAAGGTATTCGGGCTCAACCAGGGCATTCTGGAGCTAGCTTACCTGAGGCATACAAGCTCAGCTAGGGCATCCTGTCATGCCTCGAACCTCGAGCGCGTGCACATCCCTCGGTGGTCAATAAAATTGTGACATCCCAAGATGCATTGCCGACCCATTCATTTTATTGCACATGCGGAAGCGAAGTAAAAATCCCCGACAACAAACAACATGGGATAGAAAAGCAAGATACAAATTTCACAAAACACTATTATATACAAACTAGTCTGTCTACAAAAAGATCGGCTTTAAAAAAGAAGCTGTCCTACAACCTACTAGTCAAACACATTCACCAATTCTTTGGACTCCACCTCCAAAGGCTCTGGGGGTGTCAAGTCCTCCATAGTCCCATTAGGAGGGTCAACTACACCCTCGTCTAGAGTGGCGTTGACCGCGACGGTAGGGATATCAAATCCCTAAAGGGGACCAACCCTATACCCATTAAGTCCATGGCGAAACCACACCTTGAATCAATGAGGTACCCTCTAAGGTAGGCTTTCATCGACCCAGACATTGGTCATGACAAGCTCATAGACCCAATGACTCTCGAGGACAGGGATGTTTATGCTTTGCTCAGTGATAGCCCGAGGCTAACCAAAACGTTCCGGAGGGACCGCCATCTAAAGACTTGAGAAGAATGAGCCCACGATGGGGTGAGACAATATCTTAGTAAGTTCATCCCCTAAACCTTGACTAGGAAGGAAATACGCCAAGAGGTGGCCTAACCACACAACCACAAAGACTCACCTTGCCTCAATTCCTCCATGCACGTCAGCACAATTCATATACACAATGCATATAATAGATGCACACATCAATTGGAATGCATCACTAAAACTCAATCAATCACAAAGGTCCCGATTATAAGGCCAAATCATTATGACACGTCCCATACCGTGCCACACAATTTTGTCCCAAAATTAGGCACGTCTAACCCACTCATTCATGCGTTCCAATTTTATCACGGCCTACTCAACATTTGGCCGCAGTCTTTTGGCGTAACTAGACATCGTCTCACCCCATTTAACACAGCAACATCTCACCCCATTAAGCACACAATCCCAAAGGAGTATCGGTCCAAAATCTACTGCGACCGACATTTGTTCATAAACACATCCCATATAGGGGCAACGTCCACCCGATACATAGCAACGAACGGTGGCTAGGTGGAGGTGCGATAGTGACCAAGGTAGCTTGGGGACCTGCGAGTAGACGGGGGACGGTGGGATGCGAGCAGAAGGCTGGCAACGGCTCGGGTGGACGACTGCTGCTAGGACGAACGACATGGACGATCGACGGGCTACTAGCTGGTTCTTGCTTGCTTTCTCTAGTTTTCTTGAGCTTAAAGAACAACAACCATGGAGAAAGGAAGCCAAGGAAGAAGAAGGAGACTGCTGCAGTTGGAGGAGGCCACCAAAATATCCCAAATACTCAAGTTCCATGCCCCACTAGCTCATGGTTGTCATCCTCAGCTATTTTCCTTCATCTAAGCTTCCTTAGCAAGCCAAGAGAGGGCTGAAATGATGCACACCCCAAAGACCTACGAATTTTGTGCATTCCCCATCCAAATTAAGCTCAATTCCTCTTCAATTAAGTTCAATTGGTGCCCGAAAATTCCCAATAAGGTGTCCGCATCCATCCCATGATTTTTCCTCATCAATTGAACCACCTTGATGGCCAAGAGTGCAACAAAAATTGGTCATCTAATTTTCCTGGTCCAAAATAACCCTACTTTGAATTTTCGCCAAAAACTTGGGTTTGCATAAAAATCTTTAGAGGACGAGTCAATGTTCCTAAAATGAATCCTGATATGATAAAACTTTCATTGGGTTCAAATTTGCGATTAATTTTAATCGAGCGCAATTTAGCATGACCTAACCTACCGGGTAGCTTTTAGGAAAATTTAGTGCAATTGACCCATGGTTGATTATTTTCGAGTCACATTGTGCATCTTTGACTTATTGGTGACTCTCGATTATTGTGAAAATCTCAAGGTTTCAAATACGGGCATATGGCACATAATTAATAGAAAAATCAGTTTAGTGTCGTTCGACGAAAATTTTACAATTATGTGAAATCACCCACACTTTAATCACATATCTCAGTCAAATTGACATATCTCTGATCTTCTCCGATCGATTTTAACGGTATTGTATTGACCCTTGTAAATTAGCACGGTCGAGCAATCGATTTCTGGTCAAATTCTCAAGTCTACTGTGTTAAAATCCTTTAACGACTTCATCAAATAGACTAGTTATCTTGTGAATGATCAACTCAGAGAAAAAAACTATAGGCGTGTCGATGAAAAGTCCAACTCATTCAATTGAAAACAAAATCAGAAAATCAGGATGTCACACATCCCGTTCAAGGAACGAGGCATCGCTGCCAATCCTATGTGGCAATGAGCACTTTTTCCTCTTTAATTGCATCATACAAGTGCCTTACATAGGCTAGTTTTCATCTTTTTTCTTAACTAACATATGTAAGGCTCAAGGGCGTGGTCACTCAAGTGAGTATGCCATGGCTCTTAACATCATGCTATATGATATGTGGGGCACGATTCTTGGTTCGTGGCTTGAGCCACATGCTTAGGCTAATGTTTGCACCCAACAAGACTTAGAATCAACACACTTCAATACCGATCTAAGGCCTTACGGCTTAGGCTATCGTGACTTAATGTCGATTATAAGCCGAGCGAACCTTGACCTCGTCCTAAGGTGTGAACACACTCAAGCATACAAACATGAACAAACCATACAAAAGAACACTACAACATACATGCGGCTTGCACGGGTGAGCACATCACTGAACTTGACAACACAGGCTATTGCCTGAGCCAAGAGTTAGAGATTCTACTTACCTTCGATGAACCACGATAAACTATATGTGATTTTACTAAGAAATGGTCGTTTTGTGATGTGGTGGGCAAGCAAGGTCAAGAGAGGGAGAGGACATTCAAGAAAGGAGGAGGAAAAGAAGTGAGCCAAAGGTTAGAGAGAATGGATGGGAGTGGTTCTCCTATTTATAGGCCAAGTTTCATTAATGGCCCTAACTTATTCTTTAAGAAAGATCCTATCATCATGATTACCGAGTCTTCTCCTTGCCACCTAAGTTAGTGAGTCATACCTTCATTTAAGGACTAGCCTCCAAGGAACACATGCTACTTATTCGCTAAGCCACTCCTAATTGGTCCACCTAAGCTTGTGAGTCACAATTTCATCATTACTTGGTTTAATTTAATCTCTAAGGAAAATCTTATGCAATGATGATCAAATCTTCAAATGGCCTCCTAAGCTAGTGATTCATCCCTTCATTTAATGTCTAAGATATGGCCATCATAAGTCTTGGATTTTTGGCACATTTTTCTTGGCTTTTATTGGTTTTCTTGCTCATTAAGCTAAGCATTTTAGAACCTTCCATGGTATGGTTTACTTAAGCCATAAATCACTAATTTATTTACCAAGGCAAATCTTTTGGTATCATTACATAATCTTAAGATGGACACCTAAGATGTTGACAAGGCTTCTTGCTATTAATGCTTTCTTATCTTCAAGCCAAGAAGTCTTTAGATTGGTTTCCTCCTTAATTCAGGCATGCAGCCTCCTTTCTTTCCAAGTTGGGTGTGTGGTTCTCCCATTCTAAGGCGAAAATAGTTTTGAGCAACTTTTGAAATCAGTACCATTACTTTATCAAACGGGCTCGAAAAATTATAAAATTTCAATATGTTGTAGAGAAGACCTCAAAAAATATTTTTCATAAAATATCCAAGCCAAATTCGTTCTATGAAAAGAGAAAAAAAAAATCATTGAACACAACCCAAAAATTCGTCCGTTGAGCAGATTCAACGGTCAGAGAGAGAGAGACTCATTTCGAAATCCAAATCTTCACAAAACTCTTTGAAATTTTAATATGTTATAAATATAGAGGTCATTTAAAACTTTTGTGAAGGAATCATGTCCAAATTTAAAAGGGAAGATTTTATAAAAATTTGAGAAAGCAACTTGGTTACCATTTTCACTGTACTAGATAGGTTCTAAATGATAATTGATTGGGATTTAATTAGGCCTTCATCCCAATCATTGTACCTTATAAAAAAAATGAAATTTAAATATGTTATAGATTAAGATGTTTTGAACAACTTGTATGAAGGAAGTTTCTCCAAATTTGAATAAAAAAGAGCTCTATAAAATTGGAAAGCGGGAAAGATCTAGCAGTTTCGAAAAATTGGAAAGTTAAAATCTATGAAACTAAAGGTGGTAAGTCTATGGGGGAGAGGTGGCACCCTACTTGGCTTGCAAGATCACTTGTCATCATTCCCTTAGGCCATGAGTCATTCCCTTTCATTAATTATTTGGGATACATAAGCTTCCACACTCGTTATCCTCATTTAATACATTTGACTCTTGTTCTTCAAGAAGTTGGCTTATGTAACTTAGCCTCCTAGTTGGGACCAATATAAGGGTCGAAATCGAGGATATTATAAAGACTATTCCCATAAATCCTTGGAGAAAGTATACAACCCTTGTCTCTCTTTCTTGTGATCATGGTAAGCGCATCCCATGAGACTTTCAACCATCAACCTTGAGCAGAGAACACATATCTAATTGTATTGAGGGTACTAAATGAGATAAGGTTCCTCCTCAACTCTGGTAGATGTTGGAGAGCATTTCTATGGAACTCTTACAATTCCTAAGTTATCCTTGGTATAATATCTACTATAACAATTATAGATGTTCATTATTAGTTAAAGAGCTCAGCAAAGACTAATTGTGGTAATGTAGATTTCATTAGGAGATGAAGAAGTCAGATATGACAAGGTATTCATGAGGAATTAGAAGGACCATGGTCGATTTGTGAAGTCATTGAAAGCTGATATGCTTAGAAGTATCATCGGAAGATGAATATCATATCATTTCATGTAGATTTTTTGTGGACAATATCAACTAATTAGTGATAATATGCACATGCTAATTATGAGCAATGGATTGCGCTAACATCAAGTCATTAGTGATGCTATTAACATGTCCATTTATAAATGACCGTTTGAAGCAAAATTTATAGCTGTTAGCAATTGGAAACACCGCAATAGGAGAACCAGAAATCGTCAAAGAGCAATTGATAGACTTCATTAGACTATTAGAGTACTTGATGATGTGACAAGTCCAACAAACTCCATTTTTAGAAATCTTGTTGATGTTTGAGGAAAAAGATTATATAGGCGATCCTATTCTCATACCACTAACTCCTAACAACTCGTAACGATTCTTTGCTCCTCGAGACCATCTCCAATAGTAAGATTGAAGATGTCCATATTATGTAAGTCATCCATCTCTCGCCTCTGCGAGTTTTCTCTCTACCTCATGGTAGCGTCTACCCCCCTTCTTTCAAGCCCTAAACCCTAATTTACTAGTGTTCATCCATAATACTGTTCCATTCTCAGCATCCAAAAAAGAAAAAAAACAAAAGAAATGTCATTTCTAAGTAATACGATTAAATATCCGGGTGACTCTGGATCCCATCAGTCGGGATAATCCTGATCGAAAGCATCCTTCAGTGATCCGGGTGCCTCTGGATTCTACCAGCCGGGATGATTCTGATTGAAAGCATCCTTCAGGTGGAGTGTTGCTTGCTGCTCTGAGTACTGATTTGAGTAAGAGTATCAAATATATTTGTGTTTCCGTATAGTATCTCTTCAGTTGTTTGTTTGGCTAACGAGATCGGAGTGGTAGAAGTCAGGATCTGGATAAAGCTGAAACTGGGTAGTCTCGGGAATGTCAATAGCCTAGATCCGATCCTCCTCTGACAAGCGATTGAAAGTCAGTGAAAATGGAAAGTAAAGAAGAAAATGAGATGAGAGTGGTTGCATTATGCAAAAGCCTTGGGCACCTGTGGTCTAAGGAAGACGTAGTCAAAGTGTCTGATGAAATACCCCAACAGAAAAGGGAGGAATGTAGCCGTACTCTCTTCGGTAAATTGTACTCCAAACCAAATGTGAACTATCCTGCTTTCAT
Source organism: Eucalyptus cladocalyx (assembly GCA_017140615.1). Lineage (NCBI taxonomy): Eukaryota > Viridiplantae > Streptophyta > Magnoliopsida > Myrtales > Myrtaceae > Eucalyptus > Eucalyptus cladocalyx. The sequence continues at coordinate 21,301,684 of CM029516.1, forward strand.
TACTACAATGAAAAAAGCATGGAAAATAGAAGGGGTTATATGCTCTCAGAAGGAACTAGGGCACTTCACTTTCGTATTTCCAACGAAAGAGGAAAAACAACGAATAATGAGGAACTCACCTTGGTCATATTCAACTAATTTGCTCGTTCTAAAGCATTGTCTCCCTGAAGTCCCTGAGCATTGCTATGATTTCACGAAGGCAGCTTTCTGGGTGCGCATTGGAGGAGTTCCCCCTGGTTGGAGAATAGACAAAGTGTTCAATGATCTGGGGAAAATGATGGGAAATGTAATAGAAGTTCAACTCGACTCAACAACTAATGCTCAGAACAGAGGAGGCAGAGTTAGAGTTGAGATTGATTTGACTTTACCTTTGAAATCGAGAGCTATTCTGGATATTGGCAATAATTGGCTATGGGTGGAGTTCAAGTACGAGCGTCTCCCACATTACTGTTTCTCTTGTGGCAGAATTGGGCACCATGCAACTAACTGCCTTGAAATTTCATATGCAACTTCACCCTGGGCAATGAACAAAAAAGGGTTATATGGACCCTGGTTGAAGGCAGAAACCAGTTATCATAGCCCTTATTGGGATGCTTTCTACGGGAAAATGGAGGAGGAGTTTGTAGTGGAAGAAACAGTACCTGTTCCATCAACCCAACCGAGTGGAATGAACTCCATTGCTCGAGAGCCAGCATCTGATATGCAAATTGTAGCATGCAGCAAAAAGCGATCAGAAAGCAGCCCAGAACAGGTGATAAGCCCAGTAAATGTACCTACTGTAGTAGAAGACCGAGATCGTGGAAAATAGGTATTATGCCCTGAAACCCAAAACCACTATTATTAAAAGTTGGGAAAAGCAGTAAGAAAACTATGAAAGTACAAAAGGCAAAAAAGCAGAAATGCATACCAGCAATATCCCCTCTCCTCACAGATGATGTAGAACTTCTGGAGACCTCGGTGAAACTGATCCAGGATGGACAAGAATGGGCTTTGGTGGCTAGCCTTAATAAGCCACCACTAAAGCCATAAAAATCGTTAGTTGGAATTGTCAAGGGCTGGGCAATCCCCTGACAATTTTTTCGTCTGAAGTTTTGCATAGACTAATGGGTCTGATTGTGCAACTTCAGTTATAAAGTTATCTCAAAAATCTTAGCAAACAAACTAAAGAAGTGGCTGCCACTTATCATTGAACCGAAAGGGGTGCTTTCGTTAGGGAGGCAAATTCAGGACAATATCTTCATAGTACGGGAGGTTCTGCATCAACTACGCATAACAAAAAGGAAGAAAAAATATCAGGCCATTCTGAAGCTTGATATGCAGAAAGCATATGATAGAATAGAATAGGATTTTGTGAGGGATATCATGCTGCACATGGGATTTAATGCTAAATGGGTCTCCTTAATTATGCAATGTATATCAACAGTTACCTTCAGCGTGAAAATCAATGGAGAACCTACCTCTTTCTTCCATCCTTCGCGAGGCCTCAGACAAGGTGATCCACTCTCACCCTATATCTTCATTCTGATGTCCAATGTGTTAACCTGGATGATGAAAAAAGCATTAGAAGATGCTACAATCAAAGGCATTCCGATAAACAGATATTGCCCTAAGCTATCACATTTGATGTTTGCCGATGATTTGATATTTTTTCTGGATGAAACTATTACAGAGTGCCAGAACCTTGCCCAAATACTAAACCAATATTGCTATGCTACGGGTCAAGCAATCAATTTAAATAAATCATGGGTTTATTTCGGTGGTAATTGTCCAGCGGTATTAAAACATAATTTGGCCACGGAAATTGAGAGTTCTGTTCTACGAGAAAACAGGAAAGTACTTGGGCATACCTACCGAGTGGGGTCAATCCAAGAAAGAGCTGTTTGCATGGATCCTAGCCAGAGTAAATTCAAAATTAGCAGGATGGAAAGAAAAATTACTTACAAAGGCAGGAAAGGAAGTGTTAATAAAAAGTGTTGTGCAATCCCTACCTACCTATGCAATGTCCATATTCAAGTTGCCCGTGTCTATCTACAGAGCCATAGAACAACGTATTGCGTCATTTTGGTGGCAGAATGGTGATGCTAAAAGAGGGTTGCATTGGAAAAGCTGGGAAGTCTTGAAAACTCGAAAGGATATAGGGGGACTTGGGTTTAAGGATCTGCTTACCTTTAATAGAGCCATGCTAGGCAAGCAATCCTGGAGATTAGCTACCTCCCCTTCAGCCCTATGGAGCAGAGTGTTGAAAGGGATTTACTTTCCCAATGGTGATGTCTGGATAGCTTCAAAGGGACATCGACCATCATGGGGCTGGCACAGCTTAATGCTTGGCAGAGACACCATAAAGAACAACATTAAATGGTCAATAGGGGATGGAAATTCTATTCGTATTAGAGAAGACAGATGGCTTTCACAAGGAGTAATTGGCGGGCAAGCAAACCAAACAGAGCCTATTTTAGTGTCCGAACTAATAAATGCAGACCCCAGAGAATGGAAACAACAACTTATCCATCAACTCTATGAAGAAACTATTACAAACGAGATATTAGCAATCCCCCTAAGCCAGCAATCAAAGCTAGATACGCTTATATGGACAGGTAACAAAACAAGGCAATACTCTATTAAGAGTGGATACAATAGAGCAATGATAACCACAAGCAAATCAGATCAGAATTGACCCTCCTGCTCTTTTCAACCACCACGTACCTTATGGACTCAAATATGGAGTCTTGATGTGCCACCAAAGGTTCGTTCTTTCCTCTGGAGCCTCTGTCAAAATGATCTTCCTACGAGGGAGAACCTATATAAAAGGAAAATAGTTAGAGATCCACTATGCCCGTTCTGTTGGTTTAACATCGAAACCACAGAGCACTTTCTGTTCTTATGCAAATGGACAAAGAAAGTATGGGAATACCCGCTTTTTGAAACGATCAGACCAAACAGCAGTATCAAACGCACAGATTAGTGGATTTCCAATGCTTTCAGAAGAGATCAGAACTCACCTATTCGAGAGCTTACTGGTATGGTTCTGTGGAACATCTGGAAGGCGAGAAATAACTGGATTTTTCGAGCAAAAGAACCCAGACCAGCAGATCTGCTGATTACGGCACATGAGCAACATATCTTGTTCAGTAGAGGAAAATCAAACAGAAGTAAATGCTCACTCAATCGAGACAAACCTGATCAGTGGAGGCCACCGGAAGGGCAGGATCTAAAGCTAAATGTGGATGCGGCATGGTGTTCAGGCGAATTTCTTGGCTCTGTCGCTAGAGTCGTGCGCGATCCAGATGGAAGAGCTCTCGAAGGTTTCGCGGCCACGGCTAGGGTTTCTTCAGCGAGTGAAGCGAAAGCCGAGGCGATATTACATGGCATCTTATATATCCACGAACTTCAATCGACTCACGTGAGGGACTTTGGAAGTCGAACTAGAAAGTGGTTGATCGAAAGTGACTGCTTTGCGGTGGTAGAAATGATAATGGGCCGGACCGAACCCTCATGGAATCTAAAAGAAATAGTGCAGCATTGCAAGAATGGGCTAAATCAAAATAGCAATATTATGATGACCCATTGTCCACGCCAAGCTAATGCAGCAGCGGATTGGATCGCACGGAATCATCGGCTTAAAATTCTCCCACGTAATTGGCTAATTTCTCCCCCTTTTCCTCTATGGAATATTTTATGCGCAGATCTTTCCCCATCGGTGTTCTGTAAGACTCCTCCTTAATCAAGTAATAGTCAGTTCTATTTTGACCACACAAAAAAAAAGCTCAAATGGTTGGACAAAAAATAGATAAACTTATTAATGTCCATCATCATTCTCTCTTTTGATAAAAGCGTGATCTGTTAGTCTAAGATTTTCAGTGTAGTCTTCTTGCTGCTTTGTAATCTTGATAAAATTAAGTGTACAAGGTGACAGCACGTGAATCTTGATAGTGTAATCTATCATTGATAGAATCAATACTTGGTAATTATAACTTATCATGAAAATTATTAGTGGATTTCAGCTTTTGTTAAGGTTGTTAGTCTAGAGAGTGCACGTGGCATGAGGATTTATAAATTGTTGTGTGCTATCTCTACTCGTTGATTATCATCTATATCTTATCGATCGCATGTTCATTTGATATCATCTGCTTCAACTGATTTCAGTAGTAGTTGTTGATTTGTACAAAAGATTGTCAAAGTCTTTAAAATACTTATTCATCTCCATTTAGATTGCTTAGCTAGCCCCTAACTATTGGTATCAAATTTTTGTTGCTTGTTACTTGGAGTGTGTTACTTTTGAGCATAAAGATCTGTATCTGTTGCTAAATTTGGTGGCTTATTTCCTCCTGATTCTCAAGCTCCTAGTAAACCTCCATATTTAATGGCAATAACTATGGGTACTACCAAAAAAGAAAAAAAAATGCAAGGTTACATTAAAGCACATGATCTTTTCATCTAGGATATAATTCAAATTGACCAACAATACTAGCTAGAGCTCATGTCCAATAGGAAGGCAACAATGCACAAGTTGTCATGGTTGCTACTCATCTCAAAAAAGCACATAGAAGAACTGCACAAAATGAGTTAAACATAATTTCTTCTTGTGTGACAGTTAAGAAAATATGGGATTGATTAAACAAAATTTCTTCTTGTGCGACAATTAAAGAAAAAATTGGGATTGACTCCTAGTCACATTTGAAAGAATTGATAGAGTGAGGAAGATGAAAACGAACATTCTTTCAAGAATTACGAGCTATTGAAGATGAAGTCTAACGAAACAATGACTCAAATATTTACAAGATTTACTGAGATCATGAATAGTCTAGCCAACCAAAGGAAGATCTTAACCAATTTTGAGAAATTGAACGAGCTCCTGAGAGCACTTCCAAATAATGAAGTCATGTAAAGACATCCATACAAGAAACAATAAGAATCCAACCTATAACCATGGATGAATTGATAAACACACTGATGTCCTATGAACATGAGCATATGGATAAGGATAAAAATAGCAAAGGTAAAAAAAATATCAAATTCAGAGCTTATCATGATGATACGAGTGAGCAAAATTCATTTGAAGATGATGAGGACGTGGTACTACTAGCAAGAATATTCAAAAACAATGTGAGGAAAGAAAGAAATTTCCAAGGGACAAGACAAATGGGATTCTCAATGAGACAAGAAGTCCTTTAAAACAAAGAAGAGACCAAAAGTAAGAACATTATCTACTATGAAAACAAAGAAGTTGGGACACATCAAAAAGAAGAAGAGCAAACATGAAAAGAAGAAACAAGCATTGAAAGCTGAAACTTGGAGTGATATCAAAAGCAAATCAAGTGATGATGATGAGGTAAATTTGTGTCTAGTTAACTCATAAGCTAACAAAGAAAATGAGGTAAATACATATGAACTCTCTGATGAAGAGGTGTAGGATTTCCAAGAGGTAAGGCATCAAAAATATTTCTAAGTTAAAAAGAGAAGTTTCAGAACTCACAAGCCAAAATCTTTCTCAAATAAAAGAACTTGAAAATCTGTAGATGGAACTTGCCATGGTTAAAGGTGAGCATGAACTTTCTCAAATTGAAAGTGCTTCTCTTAAGAAAGAAATTTGCAAAATCAACATGAAATTCTCTTTGGTAAAAAAAAAAAAAAAAAAAAAAACACTTGAGCACATTATGCCACGATCCCAACTCCATCTCTAGGGTCACGAGTGACGGGGGTTATTTTCGTGACATCCCAAGCACGTCGTCATCCCATTCTTTTTATCTTTTTCATTAAGCACATTCGGAAACTGTAATAAAAAACTCCCCTGATAAATAATAGCTGGAAGACTGGGACATATATTACACAAAACACACTAATTTATATCATAACAATACTTTTCCAAGCCCTTTCTCTATGGGTCATCTTTTCTTTTTACATCATAGTACAAGTTTTTCACATAGGCCAAGGGAAATCCTATCTCCTCTAGCGTGACTGCAGCTCTCAAAATTGACGTGAGATTTCTATGCCTACAAGACTGAAGGATGAGGGATGAGTTTTGGGAAACTCAGTAAGTAAAATTCCTAGTTCTCTACTAGGAAAGCATCTCGTCATTAAGGCCCAACAAGTACACACTCGCAAATAGTGTCGATAACAAATCAATAGCAAACTTGTTGCTACCCTTGCCTACATGCAAATGTCTATCACAACATACTTCAATGCATACTTTCCTTTGACTTATCAATAAATATATCAACATATCATACTTATGCATAAACTGTCACTCATGCAAATTTATCTAGTGTTGTTGTTCTAGCTCGACCATGCCCTCTCAACTCAACTTGGTCTTCCAGTTTCTTGATGGGCTTCCTAGCTCGACCATGGCATCTTGGCTCGACCGAGACTTCTCGAGGCTAGCTTCTTGAGGCTTTCGGGTTCAAGATCCAGGCATCCTGGCTTAACCAAGGTATCTCGGCTCAACCGAGGCATCCCATTCAATGAATGAGGCATTGTCACCAACATTGCATGGCGATGGGCACCTTTTCCTCATTAAGTGCATGCATAAGTGCATCATACAATCCAGTTCTTATCTTTACTCTCAGTCGACACATGCATAGCTCGAAGGCGTGCTCATTCATTTGTGTGTGTTATAATTTTCTTATACTTCATTAATGCATATGTTGGGAATGATCTTTGGTCCATAACTTGAATCAATCACTTAGCACCGATCCCCACACCTAACAAGGCTCGTGTGGCATCTGGGTTTTCTTCCGACCTAGAATAAGTAACGGCTCGTCACGAATCAATGGAAGTGTCGTCGGACCGTACTATTGGCACTATTTGTGGACACTATTTCATCATTGTTATCGTCGGTATAGCATTAAGCCATCATTTCATCACCACCCGTCGTTCCAAAACATCAACTTTTGAAGAGAAAGTCCCATGCACAGCCATGCACACGTTTGATATTAGTCTTGAGCAGCTCACAAATCAACCGAGCTGAAGACCCGTAACCCACAACGGCCATGCGTACGTAAAAGTTTATGATGGAAATTGTCGAAGACCTTCCAATCATTTACCCCGTAAAGGACTGCGGACCAACCCAGCTTCATGCACGATTTTTCTCCTTAGACGACCATACGAACGGCCTCACCATCGGCCACATTTCTTTTGGCCATACATCTACGTAAAAGTCACCCTCCACCATGCGGCCATTTTCTTTTCTTTTTCCTCGTCGAAGCCGATCAACAAAAGGAGAACATTGACCACCATGCAGCCCAAGTCCACGTCCCTTTTGGTAGTCAACAAAAGAAGAGGAATGTTGATTGAGAGGGACCGAATGGTAGCCACGTTTTCTACCCTACTCAGCAAGCCAAAGTCCCAAAGTTTGACAGATTGACCAAGACGTGTCAATCGTTGAAGCATGCAGCGGCCACGCTCATGCATGGAAGAGGTAACGTGGAAGGTATTCGGTCGAAGAAGCCACACCAAGGATCCACGTTTCTCTCTCCCTCTTCGGTGGCCAGAGGAGAGAGCGTCCGGGACGGCATGCAAGCCACGTTCCCTCCACCTGTCTTCACCTCCTTCTGCCGCTGGAACACCCTCTTTTGTTGACTGGTTTTCAACAAAACCAGTGAGCAGAGAAGCAAGGCCAGAGGAGGCCACATTGCTTCGTGTGGAGCAACCAGCGAAGGCCAGGAAAACCCAGCTGTCTTCTCCACATGTCTTCCATGCATGCATCCACCGAAACTCCTACATGCAAAATCATCATTAGCTTAACTAACATTAGAGGAAACAAGGGGCTGGGTTTTAAGAAAAAAGTGCTCGTGTGATTGAGAAAGAGGAGAGAGAGGACCGAGTGAAATAGGCAGCGAGCGAGAGAGAGTTCAAGGGAGTGATCTGCGAGAGAGGGCAGCAAAGGAAGAGGGAAAGAAGACCACCCTCCGTCTGTGCTAGTGTGAGCTACCGCCATCGCGTCTTCGTCGCCGTTGAGCCAAGCCCGAGCTTTTGGTTTTGCTTGCTGTCAAGCTAAGGAATTAAAGGCAAGTAGAGTCCATTGATCTATCCCTTACTTGCTGTGTTTTTGTATGATGAATGGTGAATTTTGGATGTAAATGAAGTGTGAAATTTTGAAGTTATAGGAGTTGTGTTCTAGCCTAGTATTTTGTTTCTGGAAAAATAGTCCGACCTTTGATGATTTCGTGAGTTGCATGCAATGTTCTAGTTGAAATCTAACTTCGACTTCTTGATGAAAGTTGTAAAGGACTTTTTGGAGAATAATATATCAAAATTTTAAAGTAAATGGACAAGTATAGATCGATGAAATCATTTTTCTTTGAAGAAGTTAGATCTGGAAATCGTAATGCTGACCTAGTATGATTCTGTGAATTTTATAAAATTCTCCAGTTGAAATTTGATCTCGTGATCTGAATAAAATTTGAAGATGAAATGTTAAGAAGTAACATAATAAAATTTTAGAGGAAATGGATGAGTTCAGGTTGGCGAAACAATCTTTATCCAAAACGGTTAGAACTGGAAATTGATGCCGAGGGTTATGAACGGTTATGGTTATTATAGTTTTTAATCTATCACAAATCTGGTTTCGAGTTCTTCATAAAATATTTACTTCTAGATCTTTTCTATAACATATAAAAATTTCAGAGTTTTTGGAGCTGATTTAGGATTTTTACCGAATTTTTGAATGAAACTATGTATGGCAATATTCCGAAATTATAAAGACCGTGATGCGTGGATTGTATTGAATTGTATGATGTTCTTTTGATATGGTGTCCTTCACGGAATATTTTCCTCTAGATCTTGTATATAACATGTCAAATTTTTTAGAATTTATTAAGGCTTTTACTAATTTTTCAAGAATTATGACCAAATGAGTGCAATATGTTTTTATCCGAAATTTGATGTATTTTCAAAAATAAATGAAATTGCTCCATGTGATATAATGTCTTGAGTGGTTGATTATGCTGCATATTTGGTGACATATGGCATGTTATATGACATCAAAAACTAGTTGAGACCCTTGATATTGTTGTATCAAATGCCATGTTAAAATTGAGATACATGTGTGAATATAAATTGAGATAATAACGAGACCATCGGAGGTGTGAGCCGACGATGCCCCGGGAGTGTTGGGATGCCCGCCCGGGAGTTTTGGGATGCCCTGAGGTGTGTGCCGGAAGCCCTGGAAGTGTGTGCCAAGGGGATTCCTCGTGATGCTAGTTAGGGTACGAGATGCCCGGAGTGTGTGTGCTGGAGGCTCCTCACGATGCCAGGTTGGATGCGAGCGATAAATTGAGGGATGCAAATATTGGTCCCTGGGAAAAAAATGATGTGATCTATTTGAAAGATAAAAAGATCGAGAATTTAATCATGTGCATGGATGTGTGCATATGGCATGGTGATATATGCATGGATGCTTAATGATGAGTGCATTGTGATATATGCACGTTACATGATGATATATGCATGGTTGCTTGATGAGATAAGTACAAGTGCGTGGTGATATATGCATGGCTGTTAGGTGAGGTATACTTGAATGAATGAATGATATGTGTTTTGTTCATGATACCTTGATTGTTCTGTTTGATACATTGTGTAGTTTGGTGGATCTTTACTGCTGAATGATTGTACTCACCCCATTTGGGGACTAACATTTCAGATTATATAAGATACCTCTGCTGCCACTGCCATCGGTAGATGGATCAAGTGGTTGGATATGATCGCGATAAGGAGGATAGCAAAGGAAGGAACTTTTGGACGCCAACACTGATCGATGGACTTTAAGTATACAACTATTGGAGGAGATGTCGGTCATCTTTTGAAGTATAACCAAGTACAGAAGACTATGGCACTTTGATGTACCGATGAATGATGTCCATCTGGTTTAAGTAAATAAAAGTGTTCGGCTTTTACCTATAAATGTTTAGTTGATGTGCATCGTTTTCTGAATATAGGGAAGGGAGTTGTTGGATACGCTTTTGCCATATTTTTGCACAGGGACCTATGGAAAATATATATATATAGATAGGACTTATAGACTTATTATAACTCTTTAGTATCATAGTGATATATTATCAGGTTAAGTGAAAGGTAAGTGAATAATGGTGACCCTAACGGTTCGAGGGCCGTTGAGGGGTGCCACAACTCGAAATGGTATGCCTCAATACTGATCCAAGACCTCGAGGCTTGGGTACACCTCGCTTAAGTGACAATCCCAAGTTTGACGAAACCCGATGTGAATGCACATGTATCAAGAATGACCCTCAACTCACGATTTGATCCAAAACCAAGCATAAAGTCCCCACGTCCACTTGGACTATAGAAATCGGCATGCTTGGTGCCTTACCAAGACCTTGTAGATTTGGGCGATCTGCGTACCGATCAAGGAATAAGAACAACATGCCTCAATGTCGACTCAAGACCTTGCGGCCTTAGGTGATTTTCGCACGAAGCGAGGCTTGGACCTGGCATCCTATTTATACCGAAACCGATGCTTTATGGCTTGGGGCGACCTTGCCTTGCGATGAACTCAATCCAAACAAACCTCGGCCTCATTCTAGCGTGAACAACTCAAGCACACGTTCAAGCACAAACATGAGCAAAATCATACAAAAGATCCAACATCTTACCCATGGCTTAATAGGTGAGCACCTAACTAGACTTGACAATCGAGACTACCACCCTAGAGGAGACTTAGGGATCTTACTTACCTTGGCAAACCTCAATGACCAACTTATATAGCTTGATGGATTGAGGATGCAAGGCCGAGAGAAAGGAGAAGGAGGAGGAAATGGATGACAATGTGAGGAAAATGAGGAATGGCTCCTCCTATTTATAACCCTTGGTGTCATCATTACTAAGTCAAACGGTCCATTCCGAAGTGTCCAAGTGCCTTGCCTAAATTTCTTGGGTGGCAAGTCTATTAGTCCAATAATTGAGGCCTAAAGAATGAGTTGGCTCATGAGAACATCTTGCTTGGCAATCTAGGCTTGTAGGCATCATTGATGATGACTCACTTTTCGCTCTCCTATTGGTCTACTAATACCCTGCATTTAATGGGCATTTAATGAAGTCTAATGTTGATGCTAATCTAGGTTGCCAACTCGGCAATTCTAGAATATTCGGTCATAATGAGGGCTCGTGTAGCGCATTCCAATTGGTCCACATATACGTCACTTTTTCTAGAACTTCCAAAGATACTTTTCCGCCATAATGGCATTTGACTTTTCAAGGGGACAACTCATCTTTTCATTAAATGAAGAGATTCTAGATTTCTCTTTATTTTGTCTTTTTCTTCATTAATGAGGCGGTCTAGAGAATTTTATCATCCAAGTTGATTTCGGGGCCGGAGAATGGATCATTAAGTACACCTCGAAAAATCAAAGCACGTACACCCGAGGTTCGGCCGTCACGTCCCATAGTCGCCCAAACCGTTCCTTTGGATGGTCGGTCGACCAATAGGGTTAGTCGTCCTTTGATCGGTTCAAGACCAATCCTAAAGCTACCCATGGCCCAGCACTAAGCCAAGGCACCCATGGACCTTAGAATGAGTGATAGAATAGCTAGGTCTATCCCTTGGCTCATACCGGTCGGCACCCAATCCGCAGGTAAGGTTTATGGTTGGTGCATTAGCAATCCATGATTAGACATCACCAATTCAAGATTTTGTTTCAATCAATAAGAATTAAATAGGGAATTATGCATTTTCGGTTGAAAGGAAATCGCATTTGGTCAATTTGAATTGTCCGTGTATCGGTGCATAACCGGTGGAATCACCCGCTGCTAGAAACTACGACCGATCGGATCAACCCATGACCATCCGCTGATCCAAAATCATCCCGGATCAATTCTCGTGATCAAAAATTCATCTTATGAGTTGGTGATCATATCCCATCAATATGGTCAGTAGAAAATTCGAGGCCAACACCTCGACCAATTCGTGATCGGCCGATCGATCGGTCGGTTGATCGGTCAAACTATGACCAATCCGCAATTCCTTGCTGATTGAACTGATCAATCCATGGCCAATGGTCCATGATCAATCTTTTTGGACCTTATGACCGATCCTTATGGAGTAGAAATCGAGGATGTTACACATTATATCTATTCAGATTTATCATTACAACAAATTGATTTGGGTCATGTGGACGATGAGGAAGAGAAGAATTACTTTCCAAAAGTAAAAGAGAGATTGAAATGAAAACCTCCGGCTTATCTTCATAAGAATCATTTCAATAAGCAGTTTACTAAATCCATTTGTGAACAATTTCATAGATGTTCAACCTGCAATTAACATGGTCATTTCAAATATGAATGTCCAACTAAGTAGGCAAACCCAATAAAATCTATTGGTGACTCAATACGGCTCCCAAGCCTGACCAAAAAGGACCCATGTCTATTTGGAGATCAAGAAAATGATGAGAATTTTCTTTATTGCGAATGATTATGAAGAAAAACAAGTGGTATCTTGTCGGCGGCTATTTACAACACATGACTAGAGATACTACTAAGTTTGTGAGTTTAATCATATAAATTGTGACGACCCAAACCCGGGGCAGTATGGAGGGATGGACTAGATCGCCTTGGCAGTACGCGGGTGAGGCCAAGGACATGTCTCCCGTCCCACATCGCTTAGAGGGGGAGTCATGGGCTAGTTTCTAAAGGCTTGGGTCCCTTTAATATGTATAACACGTTTTAAAGCCGTGAAGACTTAGTGTCCAAAGCGAACAATATTATACAGCGGAGCCCGAGTCGTTACAAATGATATCAGAGCCGACTCCCGATCGCGTGTGGGGGCCACAGCGAGGACGCTGTGCCTTAAGGGGGAGAATGTGACGACCTAGACCCGGGCAATACAGAAGGATGGACTAAGATCGCCTTGGCAGTACGCGGGTGAGGCCAAGGACATGTCTTCCGTCCCACATTGCTTAGGGGGGGAGTCCTATGTTAGTTTATAAAGGCTTGGGTCCCTTTAATCTGTATAACGCATTTTAAAGCCATAAGAACTCAGTGTCCAAAGTGGACAATATTATACAGGGGGCCCGGGTCGTTACATAAATAGTGGTACTATCACTTTCGCAGGAAAAGACAAAGGCAAAATAGTTGGCAAATAGAACATCAAGTTAGGAAATCTAATCATTGAAGATGTATAACATGTCAAAATACTAAACCACGACCTAATAACTATCGATCAACTTTGTGACGAGGGCTCAAAGATTAGCTTTAAGGAAGTTACATGTTTTGGAGTTAGTAAGGATAAATCTCAATGATTTACTAGAATATGATACAGCAATATTTATTTGCTTGATATCAGTCTTGTTACTGCTCAATGCTTAGTGTCCATCAAAGATTAACAAGAGCTATGGCACAAGAAATCAAGTCATGTCAAAATGAAGCAAATTTTCATTATATCTTCGAAAGATCTTGTTCATGGCTTACCCAAGAATAGATATGAGAAATCTAAGCCATGCAATGGATCCTCTCTGGTAAACAAGTGAGAAGTTCACTCAAATCAATAAACATTGTCGGCACTAACCAAGCTTTGCAGCTATTACATTTCGACTTATTCGGGCCTACAAGGAGTACAAATCTAGGAGACAAAAGGTAATGTGTAGTAATTGTTGATGATTACTCAAGGTACGCATGGGTAATGTTCCTAACTTACAAGCATGATGCATTCATTCTTTCACAAAATTTTCTCGGAGAATTCAAAAATGAGAAAGATTATAATATCACATCTATTCGAACTGACCATAGTGGAGAATTTGAAAACCAAAGCCTCTCATAATTCTGTGATGAAAATGGCGTCGAGCAGAACTTTCCTCAACTTACACTCCTTGGTGAGATGGTGTTATAGAAAGGAGGAATCGCTCTCTCCAAGAGATGGCAAGGAAAATGTAGAGAGTGGCGCACTTGCCTACTTTTAGGCTGAAGCTGTTGTTTTTACTTACTACATCATCAATTGAGTACTTTTAGACCATCGTTGGAGAAACACCGAGGTGAGGACACCCGGAGTGTCATAACTTGGCACGCCGGGACACTTAAGTGCCATCATCGGAGTAAAATGGGACACTTAAGTGCCACTCCGGCGAAAATCCAGCCAAATGGCCGACGTGGCAATTTTCCGGCGAGTTTAGTCCAAAACGGCATCGTTTTGCACGCTGACGTGGCGGAGAAAACGCAAAAACGACGCCGTTTCATGTCTACATGTAAATAATAATATAAAAATTAATTAAATTATAAAGTATTCAAAAAATTAAAAAAAAAAAAGAAAAATTTTAAAAATTTTAAAAATTAAGAAAATTTTAAAAGTTTTAAAATATTAAGAAAAAGGGGGGAGGTCGAACGGGCAGGCGAGGGCGAGCCCTCGCCGCCGCCACCTCCCCGCCGGCGACGGAGGGGGGAGGGTCGGCCGGGTCGCCGACCCCCGGCCGATCGACGGCGAGGGCTGCGAGCCCTTGCGGGCCCTCGCCGGCCCCTAGCCGGGGCCCGCGACCCCGTCGACCCTCCCCACTTCGTTGTCGGCCTTTCCGGCGACGGCGGGGAGGCGCGAGGGCTCGTGGGCCCCCGGATCCGGCGAGGGTCGCGGGCCCTCGCCGCCGGGGGGCGGCGACCTCGGCCGACCCTCCCCCTCCGTCGCCCGCCCTTCCGGCGACGGCGGGGAGGCGCGCGCGAGGCTCGGCCCTCGGCCCGCCCGTTCGACCTCCCCTTTATTTATTTTTATTTATTTATTTTAATTTTAATTTTTAAAATTTTCTTATTTTTTTTAGATTTTCTTATTTTTTAAAATTTTTTAAAATTTTTTAAAATTAAAATTTTTAAAATTTTCTTATTTTTTAAAATTAAAATTTTTAAATTTCTTTTTAAATTTTTTTTTTTTTTTTTATGCTGATTTGGAGCTCCGGCAAGCCACGTAGGCAAAAAAATAATAATAAAATATTGCTACATAGAATTTCCGGCAAGAGTCGCCGGAGGTGGCACTTAAGTGTCCCACTCGAAAAAAAGAAGTGGCACTTAAGTGTACCGTTTTGAAGTTATGGTACTTAAGTGTCCCGGTGTGCCAAGTTATGGCACTTGTGCTGGACTTCTACCGAGAAACACCCTACGAAATACTCGAAGGTAGAAAACCAAGTATGTCATACTTTCATTTCATTGAATGCAAATGTTACACTCTCAAAAAAGCTAACAACAATATTGTAAGCTTGAACCACAAGCTAAAAAATGTATTTTTCTTGGTTACTCAACTTTTAGTCACTCATATCGTGTGTTCAACAAAGTTTTGCATAGAGAGAGAATCCGTAAATGTCAGATTTGAAGATAACCTGGAAGGTGTACAAGCTGATAATGTTGAAGAACCAGTTTTGTCCAACAACTTCGGCAGCACGAAGCACGAAGTTCCAAATATGCACCTTACCGAAGGACTAGAAATTCAAATTAAATCATCCTAAGGAACAAATCCTTGAAGGAATTGACGAAAGAATCAAGATCATATATTTATTCAAAGAGTTGATGAACTCTTGGCATTAATTTCCAAAATCAACCTTAAAGGAATTTTTTTTTTTTTTGGTCAGCCTTAAAGGAATTGACAAAGCTATCGTTGATGAAAATTGGAATGACGTAATACAAGAGGAACCTTATCAATTCAAAATCAACGAAGTTTGGAAACTTATTTCTCATCCCAGAGATCATCCCATCATTGGAATAACAAGGGTATTCATACAGAAACTTGATGATAAAGGTAATGTTGTGTGCAACGAAGTAAGATTGATTGCAAAAAGTTATTCACAAGAGAAAGTTATTGATTATAATGAAACTTATGCTCATGTTGCTAGACTAGAAGTTATTAGATTGTTACTAGCCTAAGCTTGTTTTTATGATTTCAAATTATAGCAAGTGGATGTGAAGAGGTGCATTTCCAAATAGTTAAATTAAAGAGCAAGTGTTTGTAAAGCAATCACCTAGATTCAAAGATCTAAGCAAAATCGATGTGTATCGATTCAAGAAAGCACCTTACGGACTCAAATAAGCACCACTAGCATGTTGTGAAAAGTTAAGTACTTTCTTGTTGAGAATGGGTTAGACAAAGTAAAGTTAACACAACGTTATTTATAAAAAAGAAACGATGGTATTCTATCAATTCAAATTAATGATATCATCTTTGGATTCACTAATGAGCTGTTGTGCAAGGAATTTGCTGATATCATGAAGAGCGAATTTGAAATGAGCATGACAGAAAAACTAAACTTTTTCCTTGGTCTACAAATTAGGCCAACCAAAGGTAGCGCCTTCATATTTTAAGGAAAATATACTGGAGAATTTGTGAGGAGATTTGCATTTGGAGAATTACAAAAAGGTTGGCATGCTTAATGTCTCCACCCACCTAGATCGACAAAGACGAAAAAGATAAGTCTATTGACCCTAAGCTCTATAGAAGTATGATATGATAATTACTATACTTAACATCATTTAGACCTAATATTTTATTCAAAGTATGCATGTGTACACATTTTCAGTTAAAACTGAAAGAATGTCAGCTAACTGCCGTTAAATGGATCATTAAGTTTGATGGATCTTTTATAAATTTAGGTCTATGGCACTCCAAAAAATGCAGATATCATATCGAAATACTCAAATGCTAACTCCACGATGTGTAAAATCAATAGAAAAAGCACCTCTAATACTTGTCAACTAATGGATTTTATATTTATTTCATGGTTTTCGAAGAAGCAAACGTCAGTTACTTTTTCAACCATCGAGGCTGAGTATGGCATTAGGTAGTTGCTATGCTCAACTCATGTGGATGAAACAACAACCAAGTATTTTGAAGAAAAAAATTCAAGCATACCCATTATGTATAATTATACTAGCTCTATTAATCTTACAAAAAATCCAACTATGCATTCTTAAGAAAAGCATAAAGTACATCATCATTTCATTAGAGATCATGTAAATAAGGATGAAATTTGTATTTATTTTATTGATTCTAAGCATCAATTGGCTGATATATTTATTAAGGCACTGGACGTAGGCACTTTTGAGTTCATCAAAAGTGAACTTGGAATATGTAATCCTTTCGAGTAGAGTTTTTTACTCACTGATGATAAGAAGACATTGCCATTATTGTCATAAAAATCGTGAAAGTAGCACAATCTAAGAAACTGGCAATAAAACAGACAACGGGTACATATTGTATTTTTAAAAGGTTATCATTATAGTCTTCTCTCTCCTACGCTGTCTTGACCGTTCTAACATTGATTGACGGTATTTACTGCTAATTGATTATGTGAGGAAGTTAGTAGCTACGTTTAAAATATAAACTATTCAATTGTCCACTCTTACCGACATATATATACCTCTTTCTTTTATTTTGGAAGCAAATGGTGTTTTACATTTACCAGACAACACTGTCCCAGCTATTAGAAAATAATGTTTCATAGTGGGAATAAGGGATAGTGCCACTGAGAGCTCATGTACTCGTGCTCCATTTCGATAATCAAAATTGTCTTTCTACTTGTTCTGTCTGAAATCTTCCCATGCTTTATCAAAAAGTTTACTGTTAGTCCTTCGGTTAAATTGTTTCATCAGAGTACCGAGTTCAATACTAAAGCACTTGCTTGAGGTAGGGATGAGCATCGGTCCAGAATCAACTCTGGACCGACCCTAGACAGGCCCAACCCTGTCGGTTCTGGTCCAGTTCCCATGGAGACTGGGTCGATCCTTGGTCTCAGAATTCCTGAACCAGCACTGTGTGAGTTGGTCTTCAGTTCTAAGAATTTCGAGTTGGTCAAACCCTGACTATATATATATATAATTTTTTTATATATAAAAATCTTAAAATAAATTGCGTCAACAACATTAAACAACTCTTTAGTAAGAAGTTCAAGTGATTTTACATTATTCTTTAATAACTTAGATTTTTAATATCTTTTATGGTATCAATAATCATAATTTACGAATGAGAAAAATGTTTTTGTGAGAAGTTTTTACCATGTCCAAAAAGGCATAAACAGTTCCTTATGGCATCCTCCTCTAGTATTCGTTTTCTTATATCTTATTTGTCCTCTTAGTCTTCAATTTGCCAAAAAAAAAAAACTTTTTCACTCGCCACTCAACACTCGCCTTGTTCGCTTTAGGTCACTCGTGCCGCTCGCTGCTCGATGCTCGCTTGGCTTGTTGCTCTTCGCTCGACATTTGATGCTCATTTTGTTCGATGCTCACCCCACTTGACCCTCACCGCTTGCCCTTTTTAGCTGACCTCGCTCATCATTGAACTCATTAGGTCAATACGGTTCTCGGTTGCTTTTCAAAGAGTACAAAAAATGAAATAAAAAGTTATTGGTTGATCCTAGTTGACCCTGAAACTGGACCGAACCAATTGGGTCAATTTGATCCTCAATTGCTTTTTTAAATAGTACAAAAAATGAAATAAAAAATTATTGATTGGTCTTGGGTTGACCCTAGAATCGGACCGAACCCATTGGGTCGGTCCGATCCTCGGTCCTAAGCTCAATAAAATCAGTCATTGATCCTAAAAATTGAGGACTAGTACTGTGCGGGTTGATCCTAGGATTAGGGGGCAAACCGGCTCAACCCGGGCCATACTCACCCCTAGCTTGAGGTAATCAAGGACAAAGTTCGAATTCTTATTTGTATATGCGAGCTCATGTGGCTTATGTGTTGCCAACATGGGACTACATTGATAGAGAGAGAGAGAGAGAGTGGAGGTGACGGTAGGCTTGACACGTATGATGTGATCTCTGATTATGTAGTGGGTTGTGCAGTGGATAAGTGGCTAAGACCCACTGGTGCTGAAAGCAGCCCATGCACAATTTTTCAAATTCCTTTTATCCACATCTGTCAATTTAAGTACCTTGAATCTGGAATATACATTGCATGTTCAAGATGTTCAGGAATCTCGTCTTCTGAGATGTCGACAGTGCCTCTTGTTTTTAGTCGAAGCTTCAATGTAACAAGCAAATGGATCTATCAGGAGTCTTCGCATGAATTGGTCTAAGTAAACACGTGAAAAGAGTGAAGTCAAAGGTTATGATGGGAACAATTCGAAAATTATGGGGAACACTTTCCATGTTATGTGACCGCACAGCTTTTTGTATTCTGTTTTTATCTTCTTGCGAGGTAAGCTCTGAATGGATGTACATAGAACTGATTTTTTAATTAGATGTGTACATTACATTCGAAGCCTCTCATATAAAAGATACTTGAGTGCATCTAATCCAGTGAACCTAAGATCACATTCACCATTAGATCCAATGGGACTTACATGGATTCCATCTCATTCAATGATACATGTGAGTAATCACCCAAGGTTTTTCTTGTTATTCGGTCAATATGTCAATTGCCTCATGGACACTTGGTACTGGTACTGGCAATTCATATTTGCATGTTATGTTCATATCATTTTGTATCGTTAAGAAAATGTTATGGTGTACTTACATAATGTTTATTTATTAAAAACGAGCAAAAATATATCATTTATATCAATTTCAAGTTAGTTTATGTTGGACTTGAATATTTTTCAAGAAGTTCGTGTCGTATTCAAGTCGTGCTCTCGTTCCGGGTTGGAAGTTGCCATCCTTATCAGAAATAGCAAATTCACACTACATTGGAAATAGGACAATATTTGAAAATAATGCCCACTTGGATATTTACAAATGCAAAATTTTCTTCTGATTTTGTTTTTGGTGTTTTGTCCTCAAGCTTCTCTTGTATCTTGCAAATTATTTTGGAATTTGAACATTGAGCTCGTTTCTCAAAACGCGGAGAGAGAGAGAGAGAGAGAGAGAGAGAGAGAGAGAGAGAGAGAGAGAGAGAGAGAGAGAGAGAGAGAGAGAGAGAGAGAGAGAGAGAGAGAGAGAGAGAGCATTATTATTTTTGTTTTTCGGTCATTTTAGAATGTAAGTTGTCCATGCATTTTGTTGCCTAGCTAGTATGATGCATGCATATGTCGTAGGTATGGGTGTCCACATTTGACTCTTGGTCAAAATCAAAATGATTGAAAAGCTTGTTGTCTAGTTTTTTTTTTTTTTTTTTTTTTTGGTCGGAAAAAGTAATATATTATACGAAAATATTCATACAACCCGCTAGTACAGCATCGGTAAGGATAATGTTCTGGAAAACAACAGGAGGAAAGACAAGCCAGTTAGAAGTAGATCCATTTGCCCGATGGGCTTTGGCGGCCCAGTCAGCCGCGAG
Source organism: Eucalyptus cladocalyx (assembly GCA_017140615.1). Taxonomy (NCBI): domain Eukaryota; kingdom Viridiplantae; phylum Streptophyta; class Magnoliopsida; order Myrtales; family Myrtaceae; genus Eucalyptus; species Eucalyptus cladocalyx. The sequence goes on from CM029516.1 coordinate 21,321,874, forward strand.
GTTGGCTTCGCGAGAGATGTGCTGAACGGAGACATTAGGGCACTGGGAAAGCAGGTCTTGGAGAACGGCAAGGAAGTGTCGCTCCTGCCATGGATGCGGCTGGTTATTTCGGAGTATTTCCACCAAGGAAAGGCAGTCCGATTCAAGCAAAACTCGATGGTGCTGATGCCGCCGCTTGATAAGGTGCTGAAGAGCTCGGATCATGGCAAGGATCTCTGTTTGAAACGCCGATCGAGCCAAGACAGAACAGGTAAACACATCGGTAAGCTGGCCTTTGGAATTTCTGAAAATACATGCGATGGCTCCTTGGGGACTACCTGGAATGAAAGCCCCATCGATGTTGCATTTGATGGAGTCTTGATCAGGTGGTTTCCAGCGATGATCAGTACTAATCGATTTCTGTGAAACCCTAGGTTTTGGGGGTTGAATACTGTTGAAGATCCTGTATTGGGCAAGAGCATTGTCCACAGCTTGGATCGGATTTGGAGTTTGCTGTCTGAAAGTGGCATTATTTCGTTGGCGCCAGATCTCCCATAGAATATTAGCAATCTCTTCAAAGCTGGGGGAAGAAAGACAATGGGTTGCACGGGTCACCAACCAGGCATCCAATCGCCGGATTGAGGTAAGGGAAATGTGGATCCTGATTTTTTCATTCTCCCAAATCATACGTGTCCAGTCACAGTAAAAAAATAGGTGTTCAACGGTCTCGAGGAGTATGCGATCACGAGGGGTGCGTAAGGGCTTGGAATGATGTGTCTCGAGTAGAGATTAGCTTTAGTAGCGAGGGCATTTTTACATGCTAACCATAAGAAAACCCGAATTTTTGGAGCAACTTCCAAATGCCAGATTTTTTTCCAGAGTTGATGGGGAGGCTGATAAGATGATGAAGCATTGGTAGTGGGGAGTTGTTGCTGGGCTAATAAGAAATAATAGCAGCTTTTAACAGTATATAACCCAGAGGATGTGGCAGTCCAAATCAATTGATCAGAACAAAGGGAAGGATTTATAGGGGTGTGTAATATTGCTGTGCTAACCTGTTCAGGGAAGAAATGAGATATAATATCCTGTTTCCACGTTGCCGTAGATAAATCAATAAGTTCAGCAACTTTAATGGGTTCTCCTGCAGCAGCACGTCCTCCTAGTTGCCCAATTGACAACCAAAAATCTTTCCGGATATCAATTTGCGAACCATCCTTCACCATCCACCTAGTATTAGGAAGAATAGCATCCCTGCCCTTTAAAAGACTACGCCACGCCCATGATGGTCTATATCCTGTATTAGCATACTGAAAAGAAGACCTTCTAAAATATAAACCCTGAAACAACTGACTCCATATTGCCTTGGGTTGCTGTAATAAACGCCACGCTTGTTTACCTAACATCGCTAGATTAAATGACATAAGATCTCTGAAGCCCATACCCCCGTCTGTTTTCGATTGTTTTATCTGTGACCATTTCATCCAATGTATACCAGAGTCACTGTGATTTTTGCTCCACCAGAATGCTGACATCTTTTGTTCCATTTGTCTACAGAGAGAAAGGGGGAGCATGAATAGAGACATTGCATACTGAGGTAAGGCTTGAACAACTGCTTTTAATAAAACCTCCTTTCCCCCTTTAGATAAGAAATTTTCCTTCCAACCAGCTAATTTCGCATTCAATTTCGCCAGGATCCAAGAAAACATCTCCCGTTTAGATCGCCCCCCAATCGATGGAATGCCCAAGTACTTACCATATCTTCGCACCACAGTATTCTCGCCCCGTTGTAAGTTATCCCGTAGCTGTAGTGGGCAATTCGGACTGAAAAATATTGCTGATTTATTCCTCGTTGAGAGTCGACCGGTGGCATGGCACACCGGTTTAATAGGTCGAGAAGTTTTGACATTCAGATATAGAAGCTTTAAGGAAAAAGACAGCATCATCATCGCAAAAAGTAAATGGGAGAGCTGGGCAAGCACGATTAAATTGGATCCCGTAAGTGTCCTAAACGATAGCCCGTGAATAACCGTTGATAACGCATTGGCCATTAAGATAAAGATGTAAGGGGATAGGGGGTCACCTTGGCGAAGTCCTCTAGAAGGTTTAAAAGATGGTAACAATTCTCCATTGAACCGAATAGTATAGGAAACAGTTGTGATGCATGCCATGAGGAGTTTTACCCATTTATCCGTGAAACCCAACTGATTTAAATAAGCACCAAGAAAATCCCATTCAACACGATCATAAGCTTTCTGCATGTCTGTCTTGAGGATGAGATTAAATTTTGTTGTAGATTTGGATCGGATCTTAAACTGGTGTAAGACCTCCTGAACCACCAGGATGTTATCCTGAATCTGTCTGCCACTAACAAAAGCTGCTTGTTCTGGATTAATTATGATAGGGAGCCAACACTTCAATCTATTAGCCATGACTTTGGAGATAATCTTGTATGCAAAATTACAGAGACTAATAGGCCTAAATTGATCAATGCTTTCAGGATGATGAACTTTTGGAACCAGGGTTAAAATTGTTCTATTTAAATTCGGAGGCATGTGACCCGTGTCAAAGAAGTCTTGCACTTGTTTTGATAATTGTTTCTTTGATGATGTTCCAAAGCCTGTAAAACATACCAGGGAGGCCATCTCGGACCAGGAGCTTCGATGCTCCCAATTGAAAGGTAGCTTCATATACTTCGCCATAATCGGACTTATCAGAGAAGTATTAATCTGAGGAGTAATAATCCGTGGACATTTTACTAGGAAGGGATGAAAGTCCCGATGTCCCACTGATTGATAAAGTCCAGTAAAATAAGCCATAGTTATTTGTTGAAGCCTTTCTGGCTCTCGCTGCCAGTTCTGGTTGTCATCTCTTAACATAGTTATTCTGTTTCGTTGCCGCCTTTGAACAGTGCAAGCATGAAAAAATTTAGAATTCTTGTCTCCCCATGTTAACCAGTTAAGCCTAGAACGCATGGCCCAGAATTGCTCTTCCTGATTCCACATTTGCTGAATTTCCATTCTAATTGAAGCTGCTAATTCCCTGTCTCCCAACTGATAGTGGTTGCGATTTGTAATAGTCTGAAGCTGTTGCTGAAGACACTGAATTTGCTGCCTAGCATTAGTGAAACGAGCTCGACTCCAGCTTGATAACTTGTGAGATACGGCTTGCGCTTTAGACTTATCTTATTAGAGTGTTTTTTTCGGAGTTTGAACTATTGATGGTTGTTGACCGCCGGCAGAAACAAAAGCAAGGTCACATGGATGATCAGGTAAAATTTGAATAGTAGATATGCTATTCATCCAAAAAACAAGAGCATCACCGGTTGTCCCAGAGACGAGAACCAGTTGAAGAAGTGGAGAAGCGATGGCAGATGAAGAAGAAAGGAGAGTGTGTACAGAGAGAATCGGAAAAGAAAATCCAGGGAAGAACTCGAGCAAATCGAAAGGTTGTAATTTAAAAAAAAAAAAACTACGATTGCAGAGTAGAAATTCGAGTCTTGATGAGGACACCCAATTTCCGAATTTACAAAATAATCACTAGTTTAGTTGACTAACACAAGGGGGAAAACTTAGGGTCTCTTTGTTAATTGGCCAAATAATATCTTATTCTATTATTTTATTCTCAAAATAAAATAAAAATAAAAATAATAGAAATATGTTTGATAATTTTTTTATTCTCGAGAATAGATTTGAACAAAATCAATAAGCAAAAAAATTTATTTTTTATTTCCAAAAACAATTCCTTGATCAAGCCAAATTTTCTTCTTCTTTTTTCTTCTAATTGCCGGTGGCGACAAATGGCCAACGACCTCATTAGAGCTCACCATGGCTAGAGACCTACAAGGCGAAGTTTGGCGAGCTTGCCAAAGCCTTGCCCTAGCCTGGCTAGGCTTCGATGAGGTCATCGAACCTCGCCTCGTGGCCAACAATCGGCTAGAGAAGAAAAAGATGGATGGAAAAAAGGAAAAGGTAAAAAGAAAAAAAGAGAAAAATATATTAAAACTATTAAAAAAATTAAAAGAAATTTTAATTCACAAAAAGAATTTAAAATTTTACCAAATGCATTTCTATTTCAAAAATAGAAATTTTGAACAGTTACCAAATGCCTTTAAATGCTCAAAAACTCACTTAGAGAATAAACTAAAAAAGAATCATTTTTAAACAAAAATTATTCTTGAGAACAGAATGATTACTAAATACATTCTTAGTGATCAAAAGAGAAGCTTGTTTGTTTCTTGGGAGGAGGAGAATTAACATGAACATAACCCGGAAAAATTATCCCATGAATCTCAAATCTTATGTACATAATACAATAAAGTTCTAAACATTTTAGTTGCTACAATCAAGTCGTACAATTTTACACATAAAGTACAATTAAAACATAAATCTTTCAATCGATTCAATTATGCTTAAACTAATACTAGAAAGTACAATTAAGTCCAATAGAAACTATACTGAAATACTAAATAGGTAATAGTTTAAGTGACACAGAGAATTTTTTAGGCAAAGTTTTTTTAAAAAGGTTATGGATTTAATTGAACTAATTAAAAAAAAATTGATTGCCTTCTATATCTGAGGTTGGGGACTTTTGGTGCATTTTTACGTCATCAAATCTGCATAGACGCTACTATATCAATCACGTGCAAAAACTTTAAATGTCCCAACTATCGCAGACACGGTAGTATGAATAGCACAAGCAAAAATGTAACAAGATTGACATAGGTGTTGCGCCGCCATGGACGGATAATGATGCCCACCAAGCATGATACACAAGAGAGTAGACTCACAATAATCTGAGTAAGACCTGCTATCAAAGATATTGACAGTTCGGTATTGAGTATCACCCATGAGCGAAAGGATAAACATGAAAGAAGTTTTTGAAGAGCCCAATATCAAAGAGGTGACAAGTAAGACAATATAGTTATCAGTGTGGTTCTAAAGATTCCACAATAACCGTATGAGAACGATTATTCACAACACTATATTATATAAATAGCTAAGAAAATATTATTGTAAGGGACAACAAATATCAATATACTCAATTTCGACTATTTTTACAAATCTCTATTATACATGTACTTTCAATTGTTTTAGATTTATTGTTAAATTTATCATCGTTGCACTAGAATTTGTAATCACCTTTCGAAACGACATAAGGCAGGACATAAACAATAAATCCAAAGGAATTCCCTTCTTCTTAGATGAAGGGTTCTTGGTTCGAGAATCATCTTGGCCAAAAAATGCAGTAATTGCAATTATCACAATATCTTTGTACGATGTCTGACATGCAAGAAAAGATATGCATCGCTATGGCGTAGGCAAAAAACTTCAGACATGTACTCTTTCTATTATTACCATGTGTCTGACGAGCTATTACACTCCCCTGGTCTAAAATTGACAAGCCCAGAATTGGGGGGAAGTGTGCCCCCGTCTCTTCGAATCTCCCGTCAATAATAAAAGCATCAGCAAGCGTCTTGTCAAAAGGAAAATCTTGCTACAACTTGGGGAATGAAATCCTCCCACTGTGAAGATGCCCCAGCGACTGTGATTTTTCGTGCGTCGTGATAAGCACTTTCTGCCCAAACAGCACGGTTGCCTTTCCAACGATCCTTTCTTGGTTCCGGAGTCCACGAGCCGATCGTTTCCATGCTGCCGCCGCGCTTCCTAAGGAAAAGCCAATCACCGTGGACGATTCTACCTATGAAAAGAAGTAGACAAGAACCGTTTCATGTCCGAGGTAAAGTTCTTCATTTTTAAGAACGAATCCTCCTTTTGCAAACACGTTTTATTGATCCACGATTTTACTCCACGAAAAGACTTCCGATCGATTCGTCTTTTTCTCCATTGCAGGGGATGGCCGCAACCATGTTGGGCACCGGTGGTGGTGGAAACGGATGACGCCACGATAGCTGTGTGGTGGTCAATGTTAGATAGACTTCATAGGTGTATTATGAAATAAGTGTAGTGAAAATTCTAAAACTCATCATAAAAATATAATTGAGTTGTACAATTTTCAAAAGATACAATCAAGTTTATAATTCATTACGAAAGTACAATTAAATTTTAAAATTTTCAAAATGTTCAATCAAGTTCTAAAACCTTCATGAAAATATACTCGAGTTATAAAGTTTCAAAATGTGCAATTAATAGGACTTTATTGAATTAATTTGACAAAGGATTTTAATTATACTCTTTGACAATTTTAGTACTCGATTGCACTTTCATGATAAATTTTAAAATTTGATTAAACTCTTTAAAAATTTGAAAACTTAATTATACTTTCGTAATAAGTGTTTGGAACTTTCAATATATTCAGCGTAAATAAGGAGTAAACATTTATGCGTATCACGCATTCCTTATTCATTCGACATTCATTGTATTGCATGGTGAGATGAGGGCAGGACGTGTAGAAGACCCTCTCTCTCTCTCTCTCTCTCTCTCTCTCTGGGTGATGGGCGCATGCTATCAAAGATCCCAATCGATAGAAAGCCACTGCATACACCGGCTGTGAAATCTGAAATCTCACTTAGAAACTTAAGCCCATGGGCTGATCACGTGACTCACTTCCCAAAAATTGCGGTCCCGCAGGTGTTCATTCGCCAATCAACCTGCGTGATCCGCTGAGCTGAGAAACAATTTCATATGTGGCTTTCTGCCGTGCAAGTATGTAGTGCTTTGCTGCCAATCTTTACGAGGAAAATCATTATCTCATCGATGGGAGGTCAGTGACAATTGATTAATAGATAGGTTGACTAGATAGTCATATTATTATATTCAAATAGTAATGAATATTATAGTGTAGTTCATACTTCCTATCGATAAGAAAGCATAGATTCTTACTCCCTAATGAGTAGGTAAGAGGTCCGGAGGCTGCTGGGAGCAGTGCCGTCGAGCTACTAGAGGGTTTTAATAGTTTGAATCATATATTAATAGTAATTTGAGCTTCAACCCATGAATAATCACAGAATACATATAATTTCTTTCTCTTGTAATTGAGGATTGTAATAGAAATGTGCAAGATATTAACTATGGTCGAATCCTCTACTAGATATAATCATAGTTTAAGAATGAACAAAGATAAACCTTATGCCTTGATTTCACGCTTGCTTTTTTATATTCTCTATTTCGATATGTTTAAGTATCGAATCCTAACAGTCAAGAGCAAGTTTCACTTTCGTAATTCGAGGACTTAACAACTAATTGTGCATTGAAAGCCTGTTATAGTATATAAATATTAAAAAATTGCATGTGTGATTTTACAAAAGGTTATGCCTCGTTACGGAACTGAAAAGTACAATTTACATCATCCTATCACCTTTTTCATCGCCAAGCATCAGAAATTCTAGGTAAAAATCCTCTCTATAGGACCAATCACTTGTTTTCTGCCAGGTAATGAAGTTTACATCCCAGTTGCTCAAAGGATGGCTCTGAATTCCTTCTCGAGCTCATCAGATTCCCAGTCGCCAATTTCATCGGCTAAATGGTCTCTCTCAGCCTTTTCATAATCAAATTCTAGCTTTTCAGGTTTGCTAGTCGTGTTCGAGGTCTTCTCGACCTTGATAGAAGAACCATCCGTTACTTCATCTTCTCTAAAGTTTTCGGAGGCCTTACCCGAAACAGAAGATGAACTAATCGGGTAGCCATTTGTCAGTGGATTTTGTGATTTTTGCGTAGGAGTTTCAATTTCCAAACCTGGTCTCTGTATAGAATCAAATTCACTTTTTATCTTTTCGAGAGCAGCAAATAGCTTTTCGACCTTTTCATGGTCCTTCCTGCATGAAAAATGGATGCCCTTTTCAAAAGAATTTCTGTATTGACCAGAAACACCATGAACCAAAATACATATATATTGTACCTGAATGTGTCTTTGGGTTGGATGTAGAACTGCTTTTTAATTGCTTCCACTGTGCTTAAGGTCATCAAAAACTGAAATATCAAAAAGAATCTCTTGAGTAGATATGATATGCTAGTTGCACTTAATATAAGATCTATCAAATTAACTTGGTAATTCAGTATCTCTAGCAGAAGTTAAGACCAACAAGAGAAATATGATGCAACAATGAGGGCATTTGGCTTCCAAATGGCGATTGATTTGATTGATCAACTAAAACTTATTTGCTTTGGGCAAAAGAGGGGAGAGAGCAGAAATGATATGCTAGCTTACCTTAGATTCAAGATCCAGATATTCTTCCTCGTACCTTCTCTTTGATTTATTCTCTTTTGGATTTTGCTCATTCATACTAGGACTCTTTTCAGATCTGACAGCCAAAAACATCTATAGATCAGTTTCAACCATGTGATAAACATCCCAAATATCGCACAAGTTGATACCTTGGACTTTGGCGCAGGTATTCCACAGTTTCTTTGATGGAAGCAAGTGACACACCCAACCCTTTCTAGTCAAAAATATATAATAAGATGAATCAAAAGGTTAACCAAAGAACATGTAAAACCAGATGGCAAATCAAGCTGAAAATCATGAATGCTGGAACAAGATTCTAGCAGAATAAGCTAAACAATACCTTGTAAGCTGAGAGAAGCTGAATGACCAAATTCACAAGATAATCTCCGTATCTCTCCAGTTCACCACTTGAATATGCACATTAGCAATAATCATTAGATAGGGGGAGCCAAAAGAATACTTGAAAATTTTAGAAGATATACTAGAAAGAAAGAAAAGACTTGATTCTATGCCTTTACTTTTAAAACATACAACGAAAGAATTCAAGAAAAGAAGGGGAAAAGGAAGAATAAATCACAACCAAGGCTATTTTTCACATCTTGAGATGATTATCTATGACACTTCACCTCGTGCATCTAATCCCTGCGCTCATTCTCCTTTATATAAATCCTTGTGACCTTTGGCTTTTCTGTTTTATTTTGGCAACAGTTTGGGTATTCATGCAGAGTGCATTTTGCAGCCTAATTTTCTTGGTACATCACATAGACCTTGCACAACCAAGTTGAGGTTCGAAGAGGATATGAAAACCCACCAAATTTACTTGAATATATAAAGATTAAAAAAGAAATTTGCTTATGTCATCATCATCATCGCTTGCCCTGGAGAAAAGGATAGGTTGGAGCAGATTCCTTAAAGTTCCATTTTTCTTGTGCCTTAATGAGAAAAGCTGTAAAGAATGGCTGAGCTTATTGCCTACATCTGAAAGGATGCTGACTGATTGGGGAAAGTAGATCACATACTTAACTTGTTTTGCTTTGTCCTCTATATATGAAGTTTGCAGAGTCCACGTATTTTCGAGAAATCCAATCCACATATTGACAACATCTGCTTCCATTCTATACGAGAAAACTGATCTTGATAGCTCATCTTCCTATTAGAAGACCATGATAGCCAATTAAACATCCATCCAGTGTCAAACCATAAAACACAATGCAAACTGCAAAGCCAATGCATTATTCATGAAGCAAAACGAAATACCTTAGACTTTAGGTGCACAAGAATCTGGTTACTGGCTTCATCAAACTGCTCTCTCTCCTCTCTGGCATTCTGAAGGTGTAAACGAACGCCAGTGAGTGAACCATTGACCTACACCAAAAGTAAAGGCCACCATGGAACTCAAATCCAAGTTCAATGCTTGCAAATCAAGAATTTCCCGTTGATTGTACAGGTAATTTTCATATCAAACAATAAGAATCTAAATTACATGAAACCATCACTGTATGCTTCAGAATTCAAGTGTTCAATTAGCTAGGAGAAGACAGAAATTATAAAAGATTAATTTCTCCCAAAATTACATGTAGTTCAGAATTTTCGAACAAACCAAACCTTTTTTAGTTCTTCTTCAAGTGTTTCCTTTTGTTTCTCAAGTTCTTTGATCTCCACCTCCAGTTCCTGAATAGTGTAATAAAAAAAAAAGATGTCAGAGTCATGTGCTAACAGACCATATGTTCTTCCAGTATGGCCTGCTAACCCAGCAATGTGAGAGATTTACTTATCAATATAACAGTTAGAGGTATTCATGAGAGAATGAGTATCTGGGGGATTAATTTGGAAAACCAGAAGGGATAAGCAAGAACAAACTCCTTTTATTGGAAACATTCCTTTAATGAATTCCCTGGGAACTTCTGTGGTAAACAAAGAGGGAAATCATGAACTAGGCACAGTAACAATTTACTCATTGACCTTATACTTAATTGGTAAACTATAAGTGATTACTGGATGGTGTAACAAGATGAGTGAGAAAGATATCCATGGATACAGCACAGAACAGAAGAAGCTGTCCTTCACTAGTATTCACGAAACTGGATTGAGCTACTAAGAGATTGATATCTATGCCATGCATATCATGATCTTCTCTCTTTATGGCTGAAAGTAATAAAAAAATGCTTTCTTCTCTTTAGACGGACTACCTTCTCAAGTTGGCTCATTTCTGTTGTTTTAGCCGCACGAAAATTGACTGCTTCTTCTTTGTGAGATCTGCTTGGACCGTGGAAGAAGAGAAGAACAACCAGATGAATATCAAAGCAAATAAGCTGTATTGCAGCTCAAGCAAATTCTAGAGTTAAAGAACAACCAGATTGGGAAATGTATGATTAGGGACTCTGACTAAAAACACGTTCCACTCTCCACCAGTAAAATGGTCCTGGCTGTTGAAGAAGCACAATTTAGCTCTCCTTCTTCAACGATGAATCAATGTACCAGATGATAGCTTCTTAATCTAAATAAGGGCTTGTGACTATTCAGTTGGCAGGTTCCTCCTTGCCAAGATTTCAACCATCAAAGAATAGGGTCACCGAGTCCCAAAACAATACAAATTTCCAACCCTTAACATAATCATTTGATTGATAGCTGTCTTCCCCTAAACAAGCCTCTCTGGATATGAAAGAAAGCCTGGTATGTTTTCATTTGTTTCAACTCAAACAAAGTCAATATATGCTTAAAGTGTAAAATATCATACTGCTCATAAAACGACCTGCACATAGGCCCTAATGCTGCACAGTGCATTACTCTTCATGAGTACTGCAATCTCCAGCGGCTATCTCAGCATTCTTTCAAATTAGGTGTAAGCTCATAGGATATATGGTAGGATACACGTACTGAATATGGTCTTCAAGGCTAGTTAATGCTTCTTTCCTACGAGAAACTAGGTTTGAAAGTATAAATTAGTAAAGCTATCCTTTACGGTCCCTTGACAACTGTGACTTTAACTGTGACTTTTCTTCATCATATACCCATGAGTTTCATACATAAGAGCAAAAAGAAAGACCTAGATTCTCCAATGTACCATCCAAGTTTCTTAATTTCATTGGCATTCACTTAACTTTAGTTGTTTTCCAATTTGATCACTGAACTTTGATTTTATCCACAATTAGCACGATATTTTCAATTGATGCACTTTGACCGGAATCTGATCAATTTTCATGTGAAATGCCAAGGCAGTGCCCAGTTGGCAATGACATGGCTTCCAATATGCCACACGATTGCCAAGTCATCATTTCGCACAAAAAATTGGTCAGATTCCCATCAAAGTGCATCAACTGCAAAATATTCAAAGTTTTGTGCATTGGATGATTGAAATTAAGTTTCACTGACCTGACTGCAAAATAATGAAGTTCAGTGGACTTGGACGAAATTTACCTACTTTTAACATTTAATGGGGCATCCCAAGATTTAACATGACATACAACACGTAAATAAAGAAACTTCTGGCTTCAGGCACCAACTTGGAAAGAGAATGATGCTTAAATGTCAGTATTCTGGATGAATATGAGATCATAAAGTAGGATTTCATGAGCCTAAACTTACACCATAATAAGTTGTCACAATATATATATGTAGGTTTTCCTACTCTTCCTCGTATTTCTAAACATGAAGTGAAGAAGCTAGCTTAGATCGCCATAGCAACGGTTTTTTCAAGAGATCAACCCCTCTTGATTCCACCAGAAACTGTTCATGTTAATTGAGATGTGTTAGATCTGTTTTAGCAAAACAGCAGGACTTGTTGGTATTATTCAATGGATGCAAAATTACCACTTCTAATATGACTTAATATCTAGGTAGAAACATTACAATTGTTTTCAACGTAAGAAAAACTGTACACCTCATCATTTATGCAGTTTCATGTTGGGCCCCGCCCAATTCAAGCTTTAGCTTAACCACTGCACATGCAACAAGCTAGGGCCTTCTAAAATAATTTTACAGCCAAGAAAAGCTTCATCAGTTAGTTCACCTAATAACTAGTACTTTAGAGGCAAGGCCAATTTGGATGAGAAATTGGAATGGACGTCTGGTTGCTGTTCGGAACTATGGATAGCAACAGTATATTTGGGAATTACCGTTGATTACACAAGTCATTGATTGAAGAGGCTTTATTTGACAAGGTATAGGTGAAAAGTGCAGTAAATTCCTATTAGATTGTAGGGGAAAGAAACAAATATCTTCAAGCATCACTTCCGTAGAACCACACCCAAGGTTCCTCTGGCATTACACTTGAGACAGAACACCATGCAATCCAAAATCTGAAATGTTATATATTTACTACATAAAAGATTAAATCTCTCATCTCCAGCCACTATGCTAGTCTCAACTATCACAGTCCCACTTGCTGAAGTTTCTAAATGCCTAGAAGGAAATTCTAGATAGTCGTTCAAATATAGAACATGTTAACTACAATGATCCATCCAACTAAAAAACCTTCAGAATTTTCTTTTTCACATGCAACCAAGTTCTGGAACTGTCTAGAAGTGCTTTAAGTTGAATGGATGTATTACGAAGAAAATATAAAAGAAAATCCAAATGCTTCTAAACCTGTGGTCTGAGATGCGCTTCTCAGCTTTTGAGGAAGAATTAGCAAGGGATTCTGATAACACTTTCAATTTATCAACCTGCAGAGAAATGTTCACATGTGAAGTGTACGAAAGGATGGTTTTACCTGCAAAAGCCTAACCAGATGAAGAATGAGATAAAGATTGGGTGACAGACTCATGTACCATAAACCAGTCAAGAAGGTGAATAAAAGACAGAAAAAAAAAGGGGGTCATAGCAAGAATAAGAGCAAGCAGAAGTTCATCAGTAGTAGCTTTGTCCCATCAACTAATCCACGGTACATAAAATTTAAGAATATAAGCTGCAAATCCAAGAAAACATTAAAAAGCAAGCCAAAGGTACCATGACAGTGTATGGAATGTGCAAGAGTAGTTGCCTTGTCTCCCTATAAATGTTGAGCTAACAAGTTGGGTGAAACCTGAGTACCATCTTTTTCTTTGTTTGCATTGTATGTTCCAAAAAAAATATTGCCCACTTGATGAAGCTTCCCTTTAAACATTAGACACCTCTGACAAGACAATCTTGAGTCTTGGAACTCATCATTGGTGTACTTAATTGCTATAGTAGATGGCCAATTAGAACGCATCAAAGTCATACTGTTGGCTCAAAAGACTGACATTAGATAAATACATAGACTAGGCAGTTGTAATTGCACTTCAAGGAGCAAAACTTGAAAAAGGCAAATGCCATCAATGTATATGGTCCTCTCATCTGCCTGGTCACATTACACAACTATGGATATGCCCCAGCAAAGGTCTAATTTGAAAATGCTGAAGCTTAGAATGATATCTTTGTTGGCTACCTCCTTAACGGCCAACAAATGATGATCTTTCTACATGTCTACTTTTTGACCATTGCATCCCATTCAATGAATTGACCAAGAACCTGTTGAGAAAACTCCTACAAAGTTTTGAAGTGGACAAAATTTTCTAATTCTCACTCTTATTTTGAAGAGCAGAATGCTTCTGAGGTTATATTGAAAACTTTTGCTAAAGTCTATTCATTCCAGAAGTATTTCCCACTCTGATAAAATCCAGACTAAAACTGTGTTCAGAACAAGGATAAAATGAGATTCAGACTTATTGATCTTGCGACAAGAATTCAAAATGAACTTATTAGGAATTTATTCTACAACATCTAGTTCTCTGTCGAAGGGTTTCACTTTTCTTTATAAATACATTGATATAATCAATCACAAATTGATTAAATCAATCTTGAAGACAAGTTCTTTTTTGGGAAGCATCTACCAATGGAAACTTAAATTCTAATTGTATCGACAACCAGAATCACTAGATATTCCATCTCAATCTTCAAACGGCTACAAATTTTTTTTAATTGATTCCATCCAACGGATTGATTGGAAGAAATTCCTCCGGAAAATGTCAATGGCTAATGTGGCATGGAGGAGTATTTAAGAAGGTCATTCAGTCTATTTGAAGGATGGGACGTGAAAATTAGTATTCCAAAGCCTAAAGTTTTTCTGACTACTTGTTCTTCTTCGGCGGTCCTATAAATTGTATTCAAGAAAAAAAATCACAAAAAGAGTGACTTAATATGTTAGAGGGATCTTCTACTGAGTGTTTGCACTCATATAGTGAATTCCAACTAGAAGGCTGTCAGTGTGGAAAAATGGACATAGGCTTAAACTAAAGCCGAACCATTATAAATTTCATGTGCAATCTTCTTCCCTTAACTCTCCTTATTTAAGTAAAAGTGCATGATTTTATGAGTTAGATCGTGATTTTTACTACAATGACACTGGTGCATAAAGGATGAAAATCCCAATAAAGCAATTGGCAATAAACATTGCATAAAGGTGAGAGACTAAATCTTTCACATTTTTTTGGCAAGAAATTGACCAACAACATGAGGACGCAACTACACTTTGGTGGCACACAAGCATACAGATATCCCATGAAAGTAGAATTCATGAGACTCTTTTACTTTTTTGAAAACTTTCCAATTCGTAGGTCAAAATAATGAGAGTGAACAATATATCTATCTGAGTTCATAATATTCGAAATGAAAGACAAAGTATAAGTTCTCATAATGATACTTGGATTTCTTTCAAGGAATGAGGTTCACTTAATAGTAAAACCTGACCTTTTCAACATGAAGATGGGGAGTATCCCCATTTCTCAAAGATTTCTTTCTAAGTAGCAGTGACTCCATCATGGAAAATAGTTGAATTTGCAAGCGTACCTCTTCCAAATCCTGCAAGACAAGAACATTTGCTCTAATAGCTTGTATTCTTACCATGGTGATCAGAATCAAATCTACTCTGTTTTAAGAATTTGAGACAATTTCTAGGACTCACTAATTATTAGAAACAAAGGACGGAAATTAACTAGCCAAAGAATCCAAACTCTCAATAGTGATGTTTTTCAATATGTGGAGTTTAATTTCCATGAGATTTTGTCTATCTAAATCTTAGGAGCAAATAAGAACAGCTAGTCAAAATGGCCCCAAAATATAAAATTCAAAAAGTCCAACTTTTCACTTAACCAGCAATGAGCATTCAATAACTCTTAATACATGGTTAAACTAATGCAGCATTTAATGCACTAAGTGTGTTGTAATGAAACCATAACTGGTATAAGCATTTCGCAAAGTGACAAATTGAAGGAGTAGCCAAAAAGGCCTAGACAGCTTATATTAACTTGAGTGTCCAAGTAATGCCTACTGATGCCATCAATTCTGAAAACAACACCAAGTACTAAATGAATTCAACCAGCATATAAGGTAGAGAAAAAGTTCCATGCTCTGGGGCTTGCATTGTATTATTTGGTCTACGTTGATAACATTCATTATGCAAATTACATGTCTCTTATCCCTAGGATTTCCTCCACTAGATTTTCTCCATTTGATGGCCATAGTTTCTCTGGATTTCTATCTACTATTATCTAAAAATAATCAAGTTATTAATGACAAAACCAAGAAATAACACCTCACGTGCGAAATTATAGAAATCCCCTTTATCAAACAATTCCAGAAAGAATTGTCATCTACTATACAAATATCAATGAACCCGATTATTGCAATTGCAGAACCCTTTTTTAGCTTCTAGAATCTATTTCAAAGATCCCTCTTACTAACTGAATCAAAAGTTCATAAAAATGTGAAAGAATGTCTGATTGACATCTAAAATGTGCTCTGATTGCCTATTTCACGAATCTGTCAAGATCAGTCTTACCTCTTTTGTCACAACAATTGTTTCTTCAGACAATTTGTCATGATCTTTATTCAAAGGCTGCTGTAGTGAGCACATCTTATTGAGTTTTTCCTTCAGGCTGAAGGTTTTGGAATCTATTCTGAGGCAAGAAACAAACAGCTCATAAAAGCAAGTAAGGAGACTGAAGAGTTGGCAAAGGACCAAAAATAACGCATTTAGCAAGCAGTGATGTACCAGCATGACCTATCATTACAGACTTCAAAAAAACCAACATATAGGAAGACGGCATACACAGGATTATCACATTCTACCAGAAAAGCTTGCGAGTAAAATAACAATTAAAGGAATCATTGTGTTACATGTTATTTAGCTCTCTGCTTCTCATCCAATGATAAAAGTACCAAACTAAACAATGTATGACCAAAAGAATCTCCTCCTCTCACGTGTGAAGCGGATGAATAATGACAATGGGAGTTAAAGAACATGCGATAATAAACGCAAGAACCACATGCCAAACAAACTATTTAAGTATCAATAATGACATAATGAACAATGGAAAATTGATTCTGATACCATGTTAAACTGTCCCACCCAAAAACTTAACCATTTAGGTAGAGCGAAACTACATGTACATAAGGCCCATCTAAACTCCATATTCAAGCAATATGGGGCAACACATTACCATGAACTATTGGTGCAACATTCATCTATTGAAACACAATGGTGATGCATTCTTATGGGTAAGGAAGTCCAATATAAAAAAAAAGGTACAAAGGACTTAGCTTGACCGATATGGAATTGTGAAATCCTGCCCTAATTATGAAGACCCTATGGCATCTACTTTGCAATTTGGACCTATTTGGATTACATGGGCTGATGCTTATCTCATTCGGAGGCAGGAGCTTTGGAGCCTTAAAATTCCAGATTTCATGGAGGAAACTACTCCAGATGAGAGACTTCCTTCAACCACACTTCTACTGGAAAATTGGCAATGGTGAGAAGGTCTCTCTGCAGCATGATTACTAGCATCCTGAAGGTGCTCCGGTTCAAAGACTGGGCTGTAGAATCATCTATGATTCTCATTTGCAAAGGTATTCTAAAAGTAGCTTCTGTAACAGAGAAAGGTGATTGGGATTGGGGTGCAGCAACTTCTGATGAATTGTTGCACATTCAAATGTCTCTTCGCAGTGTTCTTTATATGTCTCTAAAGAATTCACAGAAGCAGCTGCTTTTGCTACCCTGCAGCCTTCATTAACTAAGATCAGTTGGCATAATTTGTTTGCCTTTACCTAAACATCCTAAAGCTGTGAGCAGTTTTATCTCATGGCTTGCTTTCCTTGGTTAATTGCCTTTGAAAAACAGATTAATCAAATGGGGAATGCAACACCATTCTGTTTGTGTCTTTTGGGAACATGATGATGAAACTAGATCTTATTTGTTCTTTGAATGTTATCCATCTAAGTATATTTCAAATCATATGCCGATGCCTGATTCTATCTGAGGTCCATTGACCAGATTTGTAATGAGATGAAGTAACATGGTTACCAAAATTTTTTGTTAGGGGGAAATTTTCATTAATGCTTTTGTCAGGATTCCGTCTGGGGACTCGGGAATGATACTGCACATGGGAAAAATTTTATACTATTTTTAAAGTACAAGACACTTGTTGTATGAGCTAGAGTAGAAAGCAACAAATATATGCCAAGGAAAGTTCTAATGGATATGTGTGAGAATCTGTCATCATTCTTTACTTAACAACCATTTACAGCTGATTTTTGGTAACATAATTTTGTTGCAGAATTTGTCGTAGGGATTAACTCCCCTGCCTCTTAATGAGTAAAAAATATGCGATAACTACCTTGTAGATAAAATGGTGTTACCATCATCAAATTTTAACTGACAAGAGGATAATGTAAGCCCCATTTACGTATCTTGAAAAGATGAATCAGACAGTCATATTAGAAAGCAAACTCAACTTTAGATAATGATATTAGTAAAAGGTAGTGAAAAAACAGATGGTTCCATAATAAGATAGATGCATGTGAACTAATGCAACATACAAAGACAGGTCAAAAGTCCTACCATGATTTAGCTTTTCAAAAACAAGGGTTAAAGCAATGGCAACTTACGCTTGGGGCTCATAGGAGGAGTTGATATGAATTAGGAGCATCAATTAGAAAGGAAGAAGGATTAAAAATAAAAAAATAAAAAATTAAGTGTCCATGCAGATGAAGAACTTGATAATGAGATCCAGGACTATGAGGAGGAGGAGGGAAAGTCCACAAATTCATGAGAATTGAAGGAGACAGGCCACAATTCCTATAATATTACAGTATACCAGGTGGTAATAACTTAGAAAAAGAATTCAACAACTTACAAATGCCATAAAGCAACATGATTGCGTAAATTAAATGATTAAGGACAACAAAACCTGAGAAGAACAGTGAATGGAGCAAGTCACAACATTACCTAACATTAGCTGCACTACATCCTACATTAACTATAGCTACATGAGCGAAGCATGGTCCTGACACATCCAGATGCAATATGACACAGCCAGAAGATGATTTCAAGATACCCATATGCAGATTAAAAAAAAAAAGTATTTTATGCGGAATTCCTCAGCATGCAGATTAAATATATGTATGTCGCATGTACCTTATAACATCAGAATTTAACTTGAGCCCTGAGATCGCCACCTGAGCATATTGTAGCAACTCTTCTCGCTTCACCTGAAGTGAAATGTTCGCTTCAAACTACAATTCTGAAGAATGATTGTATTGTCACTAGGCGTATACGTATCTCAAACTTTTTTTCTGGTTGGTATGTATGTCTTCTTTCTAGTTTAGATTAATAGCACATTTCTATCCTTAAAAAGAATTCAGGCTGAATCCAAATGTACATATCTGACCAAAAAAGAAAAAAAGATAAATCAAATGTTTATGAGCACAAAGATGGTATGAGAGGTAACGTCTGAAACACGATTTACAAAAAGTAGAAAGAAGGAAGTTAGAGGTAAGGCAATAAACATTGAGAGGTTTTTCCTACATCCCCAAACTTCTTTCACTTATCTACTTTGTAGTTACAAATCTCTAAGTTAAACCATCTGCTGAATATGGGGTGTACTATGACATGAGGAGTTTCAAGAGAGTCAAGGAGGTCAAATAAAGCAGATTACCAAGCATGTTTAACTGAAATGCGGAAAGTTACAGTCTTTAACATTTTTTGAGCAAGTGAAGTGACAAAGTTGACAAGCACTTAGACACAGGTGCAACTCAAATGGTATCGTAGTTTGAATGACAGTGTAACGTATGAGGACATTACATCAATTAGAGCATATTGAATTGAGAGTTTAGTCAATTATGTTCTACATTCAATCATCCTTTGTGAATAATGTGGAAACAAGATGCAGGTGGACTCGGAATATTCATAATCTATCCTGCTGGTCACATTTTTAATTAAGATGCATACGTGATAGGATAATGTTATTAAGTTCTCACAAGTACTTCTTCTAGGTAGCCAGAAAATGCATTAGCCAAATCTTGAATGCTGCTCAAAACCGCCTTATGCACTTCCACTCCTCCTGTAAGACAAAGCCTGGACAAGAGCAAACAAATTATGTCATTCCGAGTGCACATGAAAAAAGGTAATTTGTGGGCCTTAGAAGTGCCTAATCAGAGAATGACAATCCAGCAGTCAACTCAAGAAAAAATGAAGAGCAATATCATAAAGTTTAAATCACCCGAAAATTTCCAGGACTAATGAAACTTCTTCCTGTGTAGGTGCTTCAAGAATCTGAATCAACAAAACAGTTTAGCTGCGGTTAAACTCTGTCTATCAGCAAATTCCAGACCAGAGGTGCAAATTCAATTAAATCATTACCAGCTAGTCTTTGCCCACTGGCTGGAGTTAGTTTAGTTACGAAAATAATAAAGTGACAAAAAAATTGGACAGGATGTGCATTGCATTGACATTAATCATTCAACACTGTCAATTAGGAAGAGATGGATTTCTTGACTGGTAGATCTAACAAGGTTTCTTGTCATATAGAATTCAAAAGTTTCAAATCATTCAAAAGTAGTCATCATGACTCTGGTTGTGACTTTACTACATATTCATAACATGCCTAACCAGCTAAGAGAAAGGACAACCCACCAAGCAAATAAAAAGGTGCATTTGTCTCACTCTTGATGACAGTACAAAAAGGCAATGTAATTCAAATACAGAGAAATCTGTTGGGTACTTCACCAGATAGATTCTCACAGCAATAAATCATAAAGGTTAATAAGCAGCATATAAGAATGCAAATAATATGCTTCCACAACAATGATGTTAAACTATCTTAGGGTAAGACAAAACTTCTGCAACCATCAGTAAATAATAAACCATTCTGATCGTACAGCTGACAATATGCCACTTACCATGGACATAATTATGCCTTCAAGTGCCTGACTATGAAGAAAGATGTAACGGAAATTCAGAGGTTCACCTCCGAGGTCAGGATCATGGTGATAAACCTGACCACGATCAAGTAATAATATTAAAATTAAATTACAGAAGCACAGTAGATATAAAAACCAGATACCCATATTGATTTAACATTCTAAAACAAGCATTTTTTCGCCAATTTTTCAACTTCAGTACTAAACAGAAAATCATGTGATGCAGCATGCACTGTATGAATAGGTAAATGACCAGAATAACTAAACAGAAACGAGTATCACCACTCACCTGTCAGCTCACACCACTACCCCTACATCCTATACATTAGCTTGGAAAATTTAATATCAAATAGTTACAGGCTGCTGAAGAAATGGCAATGAAGAACCAGGTAGAACTCACCAGTGTTTGTTTCCTAGGCAAATCCATGGACTCATCAGAGCTATTTTCGGTCCCTTGGTGATCATTTCCAGACAAACCCACAGATTCCCTCTCAGTTTCTTTGAGCGCAACCAACCACCTTTGTAATAGTAGAATTCTCTCTAGTCCTCTACAGGAAACAGACATCTCCTCCAATCTTTTCGCAGCCTGCTCAAAGCTTTGCAAACCCCGTCCCCCCTGCTTCGATAAATTTGAATGTCTAAATACTAAATGTAAGGAGCAATAACTACACATTAATGCAAATTCAGTTGCATGAACTTCAGTGATGAGAGCAATGACTCAGTTAACAATTGTTATTGATCTACACCATGTGCATTGTAGCAAGCTCAATTACAATCACCTCTAAACCCAGCAAAACCCAGCTCAAGTTACCGACCAAATCCGATTTCATTATAATCACACGACAACATTCTTATTATAGCCACGAGACCATATCATTAGGGAAAATCAGCCGACCTACTCTAGTTTGCGAGAACAGCGAACTATCCTTAAACCACCAATCTATGACAAAATTCAGGAAGTACGCAGCATCGATGCCTAACGATTTCCCCCATTTCGATCATACTGAACACGAAAACCTGCGACGAAAAGGGAAGTTTACAATGCGATCCTGGAGGAGCCTGGCACCCTCGGCGACCGCGGTGCCGGCCTGATGAACCACCGAATCGGCATAGCCGCGGACGGTCCTGGTCAAGTTGTTCCGCCCTCCGACCTCCACCGCTTTGTTGACGGCCGTTCTGATCCACGACATCGTCACGAATCGAATCGAAACTCTCAACTCCCCCCGCCCGCCGGCCGGCGATTTCCCGACTCCCGTCCCCGAGATCAGGACACGAATTCGTCGGAATGCGACCGTGAATTTCGGATGATTCCTCCCTAGGTTTTTTCCGAGGCGGCGATCCGTTCCTTTGGAATTGTTCTTCGCGTGCAAAGGGAATTTCGAAACGACGAAGCGGTCGGGTTGCACGGACGCGGAGCGCGTGATGTGATTTATGGGGGCGTTTTTCAGTTCGGGTCTTGCGCCTTCAGTTTCGCGCCAAAGTGCCCATTTTACTAAATTGCCCCCGCTCATTTGGAATAGCGGGGAATTAATGATCTGTCCCGGTTTGTCTTTTTACTTCTTTTTTAGCCATCCGGCCCCTGTGTTTTCTTGAAGAGTTCAATTTTGATCCCGAGGCATTATTATTGATCAGCGGAAAGGGGGAAATAAGGGATTCATGCCGACCGTCGCCCCCGGGACGAATGTCAATTTAAGTCATATTTACTGCTTATCATCATAAGCAAGCTCATCCTGCCGGTGGGATTTCGCTGGAGTCATCCGATGCTATGAAACACCTGGACTTACGACACAAACAAACCGAGGCTTCTTGGGACCAAGAAGCAACTTTGGGCCTCTAACTAGGAGGGAGCGACCCAGCTCATTTCGAAGTAAGTCATATATCATTAGGCTACGTTTGTTTGTCCATATTTCTAATTAGGATATAATTGGATGGGATGTGTGACATCCCAATAGCGTCACATACTGAACACAAGCGGAGACTTATTAGTATATTAACATGACCTATCTTAATTAGCAATTACGCCAAGGTATTCCACCCAAAATGATTAGCGTGTATAACATGAATATTATAAGAACTTGGAATCTTTTAAGGAATGGTCGTCTAGTCGTTTACTATTAACAGTTCAACTCAAAGCACTTCATTATAGAATTAGCACCATTTCATTGCCTTCGGCGATCATCACTTGTTCTTACTTACATAAACATGGGAAGCTTTTACAACGTACCACACATGTCACAATCATGAGGTTCCTAAATGAGGTTCCCGCGACCAAGGGATTGTGCATGATTCAAGAAGACCTCCCAAAATCGCCCAAGGTTTCCACTAGAGAATCCTAAACATTCCTACAAATGGGCAAGATGATAATTGTGCCGATAATCTAGAACTCTCTCGGCATAAATGCCTATAGGTGGTAGGTTAGAAGACACAATCTTATCCGTCAAATCAAAGGATGATTAATGATTGTAATTCGAGAACTTCAAGTATAAGAAGGGGTGACATTCCCCTTATTGTAACCATCCGACCATTTCATAATCAAAGTTTCATTTTCTCGTTCAGAACTTCTCTCTTTAGAAATTTTATCTCTCTACAATCCGAGTGAACGAGCAAGCAAGTGACCAATCCAAGAAAAACTTGGCTTAGGCACTCCAACGATCTCAAACGATCCAGGAGAGCCTAAGTTGTCCAATGGTCTTGATCCTAAACAATTGGCCCATGACAAATACATATATGAATATTTACATAATATTAACCAAAAGTGTATGCGTTGAAAGTTTGGGAAGGGGTCAAAAGGAACCTAACTTCACTACCCCATAAGCTAACCCATGTCACTCAAAAAAATTATAAATGAAAAATAAAAATCAACAGCTTCCACACGATCTAGGTGCTCTAGGCACCACCTGCTCCAGCTCTAGGCCTACCATCGCCAAATTGAAGGGGTCCAAATAGCTGTCCCTTGTGGTTAATAAACCATGCCTCAAACCGCATGGGGATCCAGTTGACATGCCCATCATCCATCCATAGAGTGGTTTCATATCAAGTCTAGGTCAAGTCAATGTTGAAGTTGAAGACATCATGGAAGGACATGTCAATATAAGCAATGACCCCATACTGTGCTACTAGAGGGACATCCATTCTAATGATCTGAAAAAGATGAAGGAATGAGCAATGCCCAGTAAAGAAACAATATGGCCCTAAACTAGGTGATCCATTAGTTGCTAAGGGAAATGCAAGATTCAACGGTAAGAAGCATACATAGGCTAGAGCATACTATCACATAATCCACTCCAAGCAAAGCACAACAATATCAAAACACAATTCTAATTCAACTATCCAATGCCAACATATAATGCAAACCACACATGTACACACTGCCAAGTGTATTTAATTCATGGTATGTTTCAATATCCACCTATGAATCATATTTTTGCCTGATCATAAACCCGTCCGATCAAATCACTTCCGGATCCCTCATTCGATCTTCCATGGAATCCCAACCATGAGCATCTCACTCCGAGACATCTTAGCATTACACAACTAAGGCATTCGAGACTCATAGCAGGGGCATCTCACTTCGAGACATCTCGGTATCACAAAGTCAAGGCATCCATGATTACACAACATGGGCATTCCACTCCCCAAGGCACACCAGTATCATAAAGCTAATGTAAATCTTTTATATTTAGTTTATTCCACACATTTCATGCATCTCACCTTAAAAAATCACACCACAGCATGCTCGTCAATTTAATGGACCAAATCACCCTATAATTCAATCCTCAAATGGACATATACGAGGTCTCATAAAACACCCATCCTACTCTCAACTATTCATAGTTCAATGTCACCTCATCAGATATAAGAGAGAGAACATATCAATTGACTATGTATAAAAAGATCATAGAGTTCCCAAGGGGTCAAACAAGTTTTCTACAAGTGTCTATAAAAATTCGGATCAGAGAAAAAAATGGATAGTTTTGAATAGTTTGGAACATTAGGGTCAAAACTATAGTAAATCACTTCAAAAAAATTGTGAAATTTAAAATATTATTTATATTGAAATATAATTTCATTTTTCCCATTATAGTTATTAGAAGTTCTATCCACCTTTATATTATCTCTCTCATGGGATAATTTTATCCAACATATATCACTCTTATATTTGACTTTATCTTGTTTTAAACAAGTATTAAATACAATATAAAATAAAAAGTATATCCTATCTTGATTTTTATCTTAATTGTCAAATGTAGCCTTTTGTCACAATTACCATGCATTCTATCCTTCGGCAATGGAGTGGGTCTTCCCATCAAAATTCCTTTCAAAACATAGTTCCCCATTGTAATTACCGATGGTTGATTCGTGGCACTTGCTTCCTTGAAGGATCATAAACGTACAATAAGAACCAGTGAAATCAACTTTGACCAAAAAAGAAATCCCGAAGTTTGGACACAACCGAGCTATTAAGTCCACACCTCCGTTGTTGCCACAAGTCTAGGTGAATTATGTTGGTATATTGACAATTAGGGTGCATTTGTTACATTGATAATGAGAATATTTTCGTGAAAATTATATTTAAGAAAAATAGTTAATTTTTATTTATCCGGTAGTTCAGGGAAAGCGTGTTCCTTCTTGTTGTGAGTTGCTCCCGCTTAGAAGTGGTGCTAATAAATGTTCAAATATGAGACTCAAACACAGCAAGTTGGTCCAAAATGAATCTCGACTTAAGCATCAAACATTATGTGAGAAGCATATTCCGGTCCTAAACAGAAATTGAAAATAAATAAAGAAATGCTTCATGTAGGAAATATGGACCTTTGAACTTTATAGACTAGAGTGCAGGATTGTATAGACTTCAATAGGAACAATAGTACAATTTTCCAAGTGACGACCACCCTATTTGTAGAAAAAGATATAAACTATGGGCCTCATATTTTTGTTTCTTATTTCTGTTTTTGAACACTTTTTTTGTTTTTTTGTTCACGGGAACAAAAAAAAAATAAACGCGTTTGGTTGCGTTTTTTTTTTTTTTGTTTTTTTGTTCGAAACACAAAAAGAACAGAATCGAAACAAAAAAAATCGTTTTGTTCCAAACGATTTTGAAGAAATGCTTCTTCTCTCTCTTCTCTTCTCTTCTTCTTTTCTTTTTCTTTTTTTCTTCTTTTTTCTTTGGCGGGCGACCAGCCGTCGAGGGCCAGTGACGCCGTCGAGGGTCCGCGACCTCGCCGGAGCGTCGCCGGCCCCCGGCGAGGCCGAGCCTTGCCTTAACCCGGCCTCGCCTAGATCCGACAAGGCCGAGCGCCGCGAGCCTCGCCCAACCACGACAAGGCTCGGCCTCGCCATGGCACCGCCCCGTCGGCCGGTTGCGGAGGCCGTGACCGGCCGAAAAGAAGAAAAAATTAAAAAAAAAAAGGAAAAAAATTAAAAATAAAATAAAAATATTAAAAAATTAAAAAACAAAAACAAAAAAGAGAATAAAATTTATCAAACGTGTGTTTCTATTCATTTTTTATTCCCGGAACAAATTTACCAAACGTATCTTTCTGATCAACAATTGTTCCCCGAAACAAAAAAAGAACAGAAACAAAAACATGCAGCCCCTACCGTGCTCTAGAGGACATTTCCCGCTCCAACAGATGCATTGGAACATTAAAAAGGAAAGTATTGCCAAGAATAGTCAACTTTTCATGATCGGACATGACAGCTTGAGGCGCCGACAACATGAATCCGCTCTTATACAATGTGTTTTTGAACTAGCCTGCTATACAATTTGAATAGGATCCACAGTTGTGGTTGACGAAAAACTGCCAACTTCACAGTTTCAATAGGATCAGCATTTGTAACCTAGATGCTTCCCTGCATAACTGAGTAACCTAATACAGTGACAAGGGACATTGTGGCCATTCTCGACACAATAGCGGGCTCTTCGCCCACCAAAAAGGACTCATTATCCAGGCGAGAAGCTGGAGCATTAGAATAATTGGAGTAGGATGGCTTCGGAGGAGACTTCTGGCCGGTGCTCTAGTTGGTGAAATATACACAGGCTACGAACTAACTTTCGATGTCCAGTAATGGGACTCTCCAATAGTTCCATGCATTATAATCTTCCTGGAACCACATAGATTTCTATTAGAAATGAAGAAAACCTCAAAAGCATTAATAGCTCCACGTACAAGGCACATGCACAGAGAGAGAGAGGGAGGGAGAGAGAGAGAGGGGTACTTTACCTGCTCGACTAATGAGGTTGGGGGGAACATGTCATTGACCAGGGTATGTAAGGATGTGTATGACTTGACATCAATGCGATGACTACTGGCCACCTCACCCTGCCAAGGCATGGTAACTTATCAAGTGAGAATGCAGCATGAGCAGTCTAAGTTAGAGGGCCCAGAAGGATGGTTACCTTGGGGTTAATGATGAAAATTTTCCCCTTTGGGATCCCAATCTTCCTGTAACTCAATTCATCAGTATCTCTGTTCCCAAAACCCGCATAAAATGGGTTGTAATCAGAAGGGAAAAGTGCTTTTATATCCTGCAAAGAACAAACTTTCCACTCGTAAAGCAAATTTGCTGGGGAAATGATATTCTACAGCATAGAGTAATTATTTCTTTCCACTAAGTGGCTGATTTGATATATACCTCCAAACATGCAATCTTGAATTCATGTGGCGCTCTTCTAACAACTGCAAAGAATTTGGAGAATGGTAAGGATCATGCAGTCATTTCTCTTGAAAAGATGAGGATAGTATATAGCAAAGATCCAGATGTAGAATGCAATGACAAAAGTAAATGTCATCTAAATATCAAAAACATGAATGTATCACTAAGTTATTGGAGGCAACCAGAGATTTTCAAATATAAAACATCACCTTCTCGATATAATGATGGAAATAATCCATCCGGTGATATAACAACAGGTCCATTCGGTAAAGCTTTTCCATCCTACAAATAAATCAGGGACAAGGTGGAATCAACTCATCATAAATGCTAGGAGGTAGAGAAAAACCAGTCTGAATTTCATATTTCTGTATGTTGAAAGACAGACATCTTAACGGCTAAAGGAATGTCAAGACATAGTAGAATTTAAATGACAGAAATAGGTCACAAAAGAAATGACCTCCTTTATGTGCTCTAGAATCCAGGCCCAAGAAACTATGTCAACACAAATAGAGCTAACATACTCTCGTGAGAAAAGATGTGCAACGCTAACCCTATAAAGATTTTGTAGTAAACTACTAAGGCTGTACCAGACTCCCAAATAACCTGCTCTCTTACTTTTCCCATAACAGAAGACCAACAAAAACAGGAAAATGAATCAGGTTAATGTTTTACCTGTTTAAGATTAAGCAGGAAACTTCGGGTTAGATAAGCCTGAACAATTGCCCTGGCACTTAAAAAGAGTAGTTGGTACCCATTCTCCTGCCACAAAAACAAATTTCAAATCAATAAACACATTATTGAAGGGAAGATACCATGTTTCACAAGTATTAATGGAACGTTGGAAGTTGCAATATGATCAAATCTAAAATGCAAAAACTAATCCTAAATTTTAGCTGCATGGATTATCCAACCTGAACAGCCCAATTTACTGTAAAGAGCTATCCAAAGAAGTGGTCCATACTAGCCTTGCTCGACAACATTACAGTCGTATGACTATTTTCTAGAATACCAAAGGCAGTGGTTGACATACTAAAGTGCTGTTTGAACCCCATCTCATGAAGATTCTTGAGAGTACCTTTATATACATTCTCCAAAAGAGCATTGACTCCCCGTATTCTTTCCTAACACAAGATCTGACTTCAAGGTACTACTCCATGACGGTATGTCTTACAACATACTTACTGAATAATAGAAGATTTCAGTGAGTGTCATAATGTTAAGAAATTGTGGACTCATATCCTAACAATTTAAGTTTAATGTCAAGAGTGTGAATAGGCGCCCCAATTTATATGATTCTGCCTATAGTCTTCTTATTGAGTCCTGCCTCCAATTGCTTGTTTGATTTAGTTATGCCCACGTCCTTTGTTTCACATGTAAAATTCAACTTATACACAAGGAGCTTCTAGAAAGGAGCCTTTCTATAAGGAAAAAGTGGACCACTCTAAGGTTAATGTACGAAATACAACACCCCCCATTTTTATGATTCTGCCCATAGTCTTTTTATTGGATCCTGCCTCCAATTGCTTGTTTGATTTAGTTATGTCTACATCCTTCATTTCAAATGCAAAAAACAACTTATACACAAGGAGCATTTGGAAAAATCCTTTCTGTAAGGAAAAATAGCGCCACTCTTAGCTTTTTGTACAAAATGCAACCAAATATTGAGTCCTCAACCTTTAAATTATTGCAGTCAAGTTTCTAATATTTACTAAAAACTGCAATCAATCCTAAACACTTCAATTAGGGCAATCAGTCTTATAGGCAATTTTTGAGTGCCGCACTAGGGATTCTAGGACAATTTATGACAGAACTTGATTGCGCTTTCTCAAAAAGACTCCAGAGTGTATCCCACATTGCTTATTTATAGGATTATAATGGGCCTTTATAATCATATAGTCCCCATCCACTTATTAGCTTAAACTTTAGGATTGGACCTGCCAACGTAGTATCAAAACCAAGTTCCATCCCACACTTATGTGCCATGTAAGGCACTCCGCTCATCAATTCCGTGACATTCTCAGACTGATTTGCACGTGAGAGGGAGTAATGTTTCTCAATTCACTTGTGGATGAGGTTTCAATAGGCCTTATATTCATGCAGTCTCTTCCACTTATTAGTGTAAACTTTTGGATTGCGCTTTCTAACAAATTGCACCAATTAATACATAAAAGATTTAGGATTTCAAATGAACTTTCATTGTGAATATACAATGTGGTCCCATTTCCTAATAGCTTCGACTTTTGGGAATGGGAAACATGGTTGTAAATGTACTACTTAAATTTAAAAGCTTAATACAGTATATCAATTACTATGACTAGAATGACCAAAAAGGCCACGAAAACATGAAGGGCCATGTCCTTCACCACAGATTTTATTAGCCAAAATAAGAATAGCATCTTGCAAAGACAGACGAATAACATATGAGCATACCTTAATTGCACAGAATAGTCTGGCCACTCCAGATTGTGTCCAATCTCTTCCAACTAAAGGCATGAATTGACCGAGAACATCAGACCTACGAAAGGAAACTCATAAGTCTGTCTGATATGTAACTAATATAAACTTGAGGTCAGACCATCAGCAATGACAATATTACAGTTCATCTTTGACAACAGCTCCAAGAAACAAATGAGCATGTCCTTCTAATTGCATTGTTTGATCAAACCAGTTTTTACTCCAAGTATATGAGAATCCCTTTTCTAGAAGGGGAAATAATGGATCTTTAAATAAATCATTTTCAACAGGAAGAAGGCATGTCTGTTGTTCCACATAATATGTAATACCCAACTAACTATGTAGCCTGAACAGAGGGGAAGAAAAAAAACCATAACTGTGTAAGCCTTGTGATGGAAGGAAAATTTGAAAGGAAACAAGTGCAACCAAAGGATATAAGAACGACCCATCTCATAGAAAAAGCAATTTTGTAACAAAGTTAAAAGAACATAGACCCAAGAAGGAAATAAATGGCAGTGCCCAGTAAAACTTCAAAGAGAAGCATAAATATCAACACCAAACAACAAGAGGCAGTAGAGCTACTTCAGTAGTCTAGCTTGTATAAAAGACCTACTTGGTAATTGTCCCATCAACATCAGAGATCACAATTTTTGCATTCCACTTCCACAAGTAGATATGAGCATCAACCTACAAATGATAGATAGATCACCAATCGGAGAAGAAATCTACCATGAAATTAGAGGAAAGAACCCAAATGCCGTGTCTTAGGCATACCTGTTGATTCCCAAGAACTCTCGTAGAGAAACTAAAAGTAACCTTATTTTGACCTTCTTCTAGATTCAGAGATGCTATCTGTTCGCTAGTCGGGACATTTGTCCTTATAAGTTGCTTGAGGGTAGACTTGACATCCTGATTTGCTACAGATGTTGATTCTGTGGCGACATTTTGGGAAGCAGATTCGGAGTCGAGGAAAGTTTCCTCATTTGAGGAATTACTGCTTTCATGCTGCAATGTCTTGACTCTTCTGAATGGATTAGGCCAGAGTCTCCATCTACGTGCAGAGGAAGTAGGAGTAAGTACAGAATCCTCATCAACAGGCTTCACTGCCTCTTCTGGTTCTACAGGGATTGTGTCATTCAATTCCACAGGTATGTCCAGACCAAATGTAGCTACCCCTAGAACAATAGGAGCAGCTTTTTCCCACGACAGGTATCTGTCTTTGTATCTCACAACCAGATTTTCATTCTTCACAATCGATGTCATCGAAGTCAGAAATTCCTCTGCACATATGCGGTGTGCATCAAATGCTTTAGCAGCTGCATCCAAACCCATCCCAGCATGGAGTTCATTTCGACAGAGTGATATCTCAAGTTCTGCAAAAATAAAAAATAAAATGAGCAACCTCTTAACGATTAAACAAGAAACAATAAAATTTATGATGGTGATCTGTTAAAGACACTTAACTGTTGTGTAATTTACTATCAGGTGAACTTTCTGACCCTTCACCCAAGTCCTCTGCTGGAGATTCCACTATCTCAAGTTTACTGCAACCATCTACTAGTTGAGGACCCTCTGGACTACTTCCCATAGTTTCAACTACCACTGATGTAGTGATTTTTTCAACCTCAGTTTCTCGAAGACTGAGAGAACTGTCAGCCAGACTGACAGAACCCGAGCTATCTTTGTGTGATGTCTCATTGCTGACTGGTCCAACATCAACTATTAACTCTGTGGATGCCCCAGTACCCAAAGAGGAAGATGGGGATATGTGGATGTCTTTGTGTGATGTCCCATTGCTGACCAGTCCAACATCAACTATTAACTCTGTGGAAGCCCCAGCACCCAAAGAGGGAGATGGAGATATGTCATCATTGTTTTGGGCCTCAATATTCTGGTTATCTTTTGTTTCAGCAACTGCCGGAAGACCCTGAGAGACTTCCTCTAGCAAATTATCTGCCTCTGCTGAGGAACTAGTAACGTCAGGCCCCAAACTCTGATTTGCCAATTCTGGTAGCTCTAAACAGCTTTTAAAAATATCTTCCTGATTCCTTCTTGTATATGCATCTTCTAAATCATTTAGAGTGTCTCCTTCATGATCTTTGGCATTTTGGTGTTCTTTATCCTCAGAAGCATGTTCACCTTCTCCACCACAAACTTTAAGGTCACAGCCAGAAGCACTATCAGTCTTATTTATAACGCAGACAACTTCAACAGCTGATGTGTTCATATTTCCAAGGTAGTTAGAAGCCCAAGCATTTTCACGTGAACTAAACTCCTCGCTGCCTTCAACAAATTCCGTGCCTTCACCAGGACCAAGATGAAACTGAGGTGTATCAAGTTCAACATTATCAGTATCCTGTTCAGATGCCAAGAGAGGTGCCTTCAATACATGACCATCCACACTGATCAAAACAACTTCTGAATTCGCACTTTGAGACTCTGTGAAATTGTCACCATCCAAACTTCCATTTGGGTTAGACCCATATTCTGATAAGTCGACTGAACCATCCTGGGAAGATTGTTCATCTTGGAAATCATAAAACTTCCCCCCATCGGATTCTGACCGATCAAATTGTCCTGGGGAGTCAAATTCATCTCGCAACTGAATAGTGCTAGAATCAGAGACGCTGTGCTCAAGTCTGCACATTCCAACCACATTTTTGTTCCTGTCATAACTCGATTTAATGTCCATGTCTGGTTCCTTCCCAAACCCATTGCTACTACTTTCTTTACTTGAATCAACCTCCCTTATAAAATAAGCTTCACCAGAATTATCAAGAAGCATATGAAAGTTGGCTTCAACACCATTAACACCTATTCGAACAATCTTTTCAGCGCCTTTTAGGACTCCCTGAAATTTACCAAACCTAACGTACCAAGGGGTGCTTCTAAAACTACCATCTTGCTGCTGAACAACAATGATATCAACAGCACCACCAAAAGGATGGAAAGGGGTGGCAACAGAATATACACCTTGTGAAATGAGGCTACCTACTTTTCCCACAACATTCATTTGGTCACTCCGCAGCTAACGTCACTAAATAACTGGGGCTTACTATGCAGACAATATCCTCGATTCCTGTTACGATTTCTTCAAGCAAGCAATCCTGTTACGACTTCTCCAAGCAAGCAATCCCTGTTAAATATCATAAATTACTTCAACGAATACTCAGCAGATACAAAGAAGATTCCGGGCCACTGTCCCAGACTAAAAGCGTGTTTCTTGACTCCACCTGCAAGCAAATGCCAAATAGAGGAACATATATAACTCACACAACAGCATCGGAGGGTAAAACCCAATGATGAGCTTCTAATCACAATCTAAACTAAACTACCCATGATTCGAAATAGTTTCTTTAGCTGCTCAAGCGCTCATCTCGGAAGATAGAACCCCCGAAGGCCGTTTCAATCAGCCCTCAAGACCAGAGATAAATGTCCCTACCCAAGAATTGTCGCACAATAATGCCCGGCAGCCAAACGAGACATTAAATGGCATAATATCTACCCGAGAACGAAAAGAGAGCACGACATAAATGAACGACTCTGACCCACGAAAACATTGCAAAATCGGGGTCGCGAGCGCCACCCAAGTCAATTAAAGCTGCCACCGACCGAACAGAATAGCGGAAGCAAAACCAGATAATCAGGACCCACGAGGAACTCACCCGGCAAGATTCCGCAAGATCCGACGACGACCAGCGCCACAAGCCCAAGGAAAACTCGCACCTGGATTTCAAGAACCTCCCCCCACGTGCAAAAGGGGAGGACAAGACAAGAGAATCGCTCGATTGCGAATTGTAGATTTTATCGACGTGGGTCACTGAAGTTCATTGGAGGCTTCGTGCTTTCCGGGGGGAGGAGGCGGTGGACTTGCTTCGGATAAACAGGGGAGAGAATACGAGGACGAGGACGACGACGAAGGAGGAGGAGGAGGCACGAATCACCATGGCGGCGAGGCATTAAATAGGTAAGCCCGGACCGGAGAGTTTCCTCCTTGTGTAATCCGTCGTCCCGGAGGGGGTATATTCGGCAGAGAAATTTGAGAGGGGGAGTGGAGAGGAGTAAGGCGAGGGGTAGTCTCGTCATTGCGCGGGGGGGGCTTGCGTGTGCCGTGGATGCCTCGAGGTTTGAACCGTTGGATGAGCGTGGAGGGGTTGGTAATTTGCTCAGTAGCAGCGACCATGTGCGTGCCTTGGGAATTGGGGAATATTCCGAGGTGCCACATTTGGGTCCTTCTAGTTCTTCCCCGTTGTTTTGGGGTCAAATTCCAAGTCTAGCCGCCTTAGAGAGTTAGGTGCTCGTGCGGGCGGAGGCAACTTTTGTCTTTGTTTTGGGGAAGGTGTGTGTATGTCCGAAAATATTTGCTTTCCTTGAAAATCATCTTTCCTCAATAGTGTTTCATTCAAGTAGATCGATTGGATGACGAAAGTTGTTGGGTTTTGTTCTTGATTTCGAATGGGAAAGTAAAAGGAAAGGAATTAGAAGTACGAATATTGGAAACAATGGTTATTAGCAATGTAAATTCCAACAATGCGGTTTATATGCATGCCTTAGGTAACTCATATTATATAGCAATATTTATCCAAAATTATTTACAAATTTCAAAACAGCTCTACTAACTAGCCGTTATATCTTTGTGTTGACATGCTGGCTAATATCCAATGCGTGGTAAGGATTATAGGATGTCAAGCATTTATGATGGGTAAGTGTAGGGAAGAAGTATTTGTTGGGAAGTTTCTAAATGGATAATGTGTTATGATATGCATTCGAATGAAAGTAAGGATAAGATAGATGAAGTTCACCACCAAAGCATAAAAAGAATTATCTACTAGCTAGGGATTAATAACTCAAGGCTTACCACCAACTAATTGGATAAAGAACCAAAAGAAAATCCGCTCACTTGGGAGGAATTCTAATGCATTATCAAATTCTAATGCTTACCACCAACTAATTGGATAAAGAACCAAAAAGAAATCCACTCACTTGGGAGGAATTGTAATGCATTACTAAATTCAATTATGAATCGATACATTTGAGAATTCACTTCTTTTTATAGAGAAATCAAGACACGAGAACTAAACAAAACTTTAAAGACACGAAAACTAGCCAAATATTAACATACGGGAACTAGTAAACACAATAAAGGTCCTATTTGATTTTAGCTTTCTTAATAGACTTTGGGCCTCTAAAGCCCATTGATAAAAAGCTTAGGGGGTGGCAAATTTTCTTTGGCTACTTGAGGGAAATATCAGCATTGGCAACATTGAAAAGTCCAAGGCATGTGGAGACCTGCCTTGGGCTTTCAATATTTTTGGAAGGCAAGTTTCGAGGTAAATGAACCATTTTCTTTCCCAAATTGGCCCCACTAATAATGTCATAATCCGATTTTGCCATCAGGACTATTCATCTTTTCCTCTCAAATCTAGGAGTTCATGGAGGTGGAGGAGATGGATAAACATCGACGAGAGGCCACATGACACCGATGTCACATTGCTAGGGTCAAATGGCCTCAGTTACCCATTGCATGGCTCGCGTGACATCAGAGTCCAAATCTATCACTTGGCTCGCCCGAAGTCCAAATGAGGCTTACCTGAGGTAGCGAGACCTCAATGTCACGTCACCTAAGGTCGCACCACCTTGATGACCCTTGCTTAGAGGTGTCAAAATGAGTAATTGACCCATTTATGGTTAAATGGGTCATTGATTGATCAAGCTTTATTTCCTAAAACACCCATAATGGGTTTTAATGGGTTAAGACTAAAATATATAGGTCTTAAATGGGTCAAAAAGTTGACCCATTTAAGACCGATTTATCAATCCATTAAAAATGAACCCATTTATTTTCACTCAAAACCTCACCATCTCTCTCTTCTCTCTTTGACTTTACGATTCTTTTTTTATAAAACCGAAATTATAATTATTTTTTTATTTTAATTTTCTTTCCTTTTTTTTTTTTCTCTTCTTCCTTCGGTCGCCGGCACGGCGATGGCCGGCGACCGACCGTGCAAGCCTCGAGCTCGCCGGCATCGAGCCGCTCAAGCTCGCCGATCCGGTGAGGCTTGAACTCACCGGCGTCGGGCGAGGCTCGCGCCTCGCTAGAGCTCAAGCCCGACACCAACGAGCCTCGAGCTCGCCGGATCTAGCGAGGTGGAGGCCTCGCTGACATCCGACGAGGCGGAGGCCTCGCTGACATCCGGCAAGGCTCGAGCCTCGCCAGATTTGGCGAAGGGTGAGCTTGAGCTCGAGGCTCACCTTTGGCCAGCCGCTGGCCATCGTTGTGGCCGACAACCGGCCAAAGAAGAAGAAGAACAAAAAAAGAAAAAAGAAAAAGAAATTATTGATTGGATTTGTATTGCTTGGAAGTTTTTTAGTAATATAATCTTTTTTAAAAAAAAGAATAAGTTTTCCTAAATTTGGTTAAATATGAAAATATTTTATTAATATGGGTCGAGTTGGGTATGGGTCGGGTCGGGTCGAGTATGGGTCGAAAAATTTACATTAGATATAAATAGGTCATAAATGGGTTAATGGGTCAATTTGGGTTGACCCATTAATGATTCGACCCAAACCCAACTCGACCCACCCATTTAACACCTCTACCCTTGCCTAAGGTTGGGCCATGCTTGAAGGCCATGTTGAGGAGAGCCTGGTTGCTACGCTCCAGATCTAAGGGTTAACATTCTCAAGTTTGTCAAGGCTCTAGATTTGAGGGTTAAAAGTTGCCAGCTTCGCCGAATGAAGCTTCAACGCTGTAAATCCCCAATTAAAAAAAAAAAAAAAAAAAAACCTAGATCACCCTAACCTTGCTGATCAGATTCACGATGTCAACTTGTCAAGATTGCACAACTTCAAAGGCTGTAAATCCCCAATTAAAAAAAAAAAAAAAAAAACCTAGATCACCCTAGCCTTGCTGATCAGATTCACGATGTCAACTTGTCAAGATTGCACAACTTCAAAGGCCACTACTCATCTCGGCTTCACTCAGCTTTAGTTGACGAGATGTGCTCCCACAAGGATCATCAGTCGAAGTTTGCCTGGTTGACGGTCGCCTTTGATAGTTGCCGGCGAAGCTCGAACGATCCCTGTCTCCTCTGCCAATGCTCACCATGTCTGTGCTTTTTCTTATTTTATTTCAAAGTCGCTTTTACAAACAATGCACAAAAAATTAACTATCCAAACGCAATTGTTTTTATCAAATGCACCTTCAGTCAAAGATACTTTGGGAAATAGCTTTGCATTCCCCAAAGTTGAACCAAATGGGCCTAAAGACCTAGGATGAAAATGCATTTAAACACATGGAAACATGAATTTTACTCTTTCTCCTTGCAAATCAACTACCAACCGTGCCCTCATTCTGCATTCACTCTTCAAATTGTAGGAGCCCCATCTTTGGATGCTTTGGACCCATTTGATTATATTGTGGTTGAAATTCCCACTTTCTTGCATGATTAATGATATTGTTTCACACCACCCATCGTTGTAGCGTGGATGGTAGGGCTGCTGGACTCCACGCTGGAGGTCCCAGTTTCGAAGCCTCTGCGAAGCAGGGAGGCTAAAGCGCTTCGAGATGTCTTGCCTGGGGTGCGTGGGTGGTGGTTTCTTGCATGCCTCCCCAGGGTTTACTCCCCGGCTACCGGCCGTGCAGTGGGTTCCCTGGGTCACCAAAAAAAAAAAATGATATTGTTCCACTCTTGTGATCTTCATTGTTGTGCTCTTACTGTCCTTTAATTGTGTGAAAAGTCAAGTACGCAAAAATGATAGTAGCACCTGATTCTTGATAGTATGATCTAATATTGAGTAGAAGGAGTGTTTGTTGTTTGTAACTTGCTTAGCGGATTACTAGTGCAATCCAACCTGACTTGAGATTGTTAGTGTGGACAGTAGATGTAGGAATTGTAATAAAGCCAAACCACTATATGTCATTGTGTGCCTATTCACCCTTCTAGATTGTATTGTTAACCCATTCAATTGATATCAGTTGCGTTACTTGTTATTTGAAGTGTATATAAAGATATTCTCTTATGGCTAGTCTTGGTAGTTTCTTTATAAATAATGCACAAGCTTCTAGCAAGCCGCCCTGTTTTAATGAAACTGACTATGGATATTGGAAGTAAAGAAAGCAAACCTGCATTGAGGCACCAGATCTTGCCATGTGGAATGTGATCGAAAATGGTTTAGCTGTACCAGCACTAGCTCCTTAAGCTCTTGCTTGATGAGAAGGATAAGAAGCTCAAGCTAAATATGTTGTTGCTAATGGTGCTCTTGTTAAAGAAACTAAAAGAAGAGCCCTCAAAATGCTAAAGCTAAATATCTTTTGGATTGTGCTTTGTCTCCATATGAATTTAACAAGATCTTTTCTTATATCATAGTTGAGAAAATTTGGGATTAACTCATGGTGACATTCAAAGGAATCGATAGACTGAATGAGACCTAAATGAACATTTTTTTGCAGAAATTATGAGCTTTCAAAATGCAATATGATGAAAACAGTAACACAAATGTTCACATGATTCACCGAGATAATGAATGGCCTAGCAAATCAAGGAAAGATATTCACTGATCGAGAAAGGGTGAACAAGCTTATGAGAGCACTTCCAAGAGAATGAAGTAACATGAAGACTTTAGTTCAAGAAACAATGAGGATTCAACCCATCTCAATGGATGAGCTAATAAGGACACTAATGTCTTATGAAGCAGAACATATGAATGAGGAAAGCAACTTCAAAGATAAGAAAGTTATAGCCTTTAAAGGTAATATTGATGATGCAAGTGAACGAATATCATTAGAGGGTGAAGATGAAGATGAAGATATGGCACTATTGACAAGAATTTTCAAAAGCTTCATGAAAAAAGAAGGAAACTTTAAAGGTAAAAGACCAATGAAATTTTCTAATGACAGGAAGCCATTCAAAAGCAAAGAAAAAGTTAAAGGTGAGAATATTGTCAACCATGAATGCAAGAAACAAGGTCATACAAAACTGGATTGTCCATCTCTTAAAAGAAAGAAAAAATGGAAAAGAAGAAACAAGCGCTAAAGGCTAAAATATGGAGTGACATTGAATCCAAATCTAGTGATGGTGATGAAGCAAATCTCTATCTAATGGCCAATTCTGAAAGGGAAGAAGAAAACGAGGTTAATGATTCTAAACTATCTTATGAGGAAATGCAGGAGTTTTGAAAAGAAATGTTTGAAGAACACAAAAAGGTTTCAAAAAGAATATCTTATTTAAAGAAAAAAGGTTTTAGATCTTATTTAAAGAAAAATGTTAATCTTGATGACTTGAAAAAGAATATGGACCTCATAATAAGCGAACATAGACTTTCTCAAACTGAAACTAACACTCTCAAGGAAGAGATTTCAAAAATTAAAGCCAAGATTTCTCTCAATTCAAGAACTTTACTGCACAGTCTCTCTATTCATCAACCCATCTCAATGGATGAGCTAATAGGCACGCTGATGTCTTACAAGCGGAACACATGAACGAGGAAAGCAACTCCAAAGGTAAAAAATCTATAGCCTTTAATGGTAATATTGATGATGCAGGTGAACAAACATCGTCAAAGAGTGAAGATGATGATGAAGTAAAATATGATGATGAAGTAATGACACGATTGACAAGAATATTCAAAGTTTCATGAGAAAGGAGGAAACTTTAAAGGCAAAAGACCAATTAAATTTTTTGATGATGGGAAGCAATTCAAAAGCAAAGAAAAAGTTAAAGGTAATAACATTGTCGGCTATGAATGTAGGAGACCAAGTCATATAAAACTGGATTGTCCATCTTTTAAAAAAAAAGGAAAATTAGAAAAAAAGAAATAAGCATCGAAGGTTAAAATATGGAGTGACACTAAATGCAAATCTGGTCATAGTTTTGAGGCAAATCTTTACCAAATGGCCGATTATGAAAGGGAAGAAGAAAATGATGTTAATGATTTTAAACTATCTTATGAAGAAATGCAAGAGTTTTTGAAGGAAATGTTTGAAGAACACAAAAAGACTTCAAAAAGAATCTATGATTTAAAGAAAAAAGGTTTTAGATCTTCCAATTGAAATCTTTGTTATAAAGTTACTCTTGATGACTTGAAAAAGAATATGGACCTCATAATGAGTGAACATAGACTTTCTCAAGCTGAAAATAGCACTTTCAAGGAAGAGATTTCAAAAATCAGCCCTGAAGTTTCTCTCGATTCAAAAACTTTACAGCACATTCTCTCGATAGTTTAGGACAAAGAAAATAATGATGAGAAGAATCCCTTTCCAAAAGTCAAAGAGAGATTAAACAAACCTCCTATATATCTTTATAAAAATCATTATGCAAGACACTTTACAAAATCTACTGGCAAGCAATTTCCTGATTGCTCAATCTACAGTGAATATGGTCATTTCAAACAAGAATATCCAATAAAGTAAACGAAACCCAAACAGATTCACTAGAGATTTGATACTGATTCAAAATCTAACAAGAAGGGATCTAAGTTTTTGTGGGTACCAAAAAAAAAAAAGATGAGAATCATCTTGATTGGAGGTAATTTTGAAGAAACTTAAGTGGTATATAGATAGTGGCTGCTCACAATATATGATTGGAGACAACACTAAATTCATAAATCTTACCACAGTAGATGGATGCACTGTATACTTTCAGAGGAAAGGACAAAGGAAAGATAAGTAGCAAAGGAAATATCGGGTTAAGAAATCTAATACTTAAGGATCTTTCACTTGTCAAAAGCTTGAACCGTAATCTTCTAAGTATTAGCTAGCTATATGACAAGGGATACAAAATCAGCTTTGAGGAAGTTAAATATATTGGCATGAGTAAAGACAAATCACAACTTTTACAAGAAAACGATATGGTGATATTTATCCGCTTGATGAAAATCTTGA
The DNA here is from genome assembly GCA_017140615.1 of Eucalyptus cladocalyx. NCBI lineage: Eukaryota > Viridiplantae > Streptophyta > Magnoliopsida > Myrtales > Myrtaceae > Eucalyptus > Eucalyptus cladocalyx. Next base: position 21,362,246 of record CM029516.1, read on the forward strand.
CAATGCCCAATGCATAATGAGTATAAAAGATGAATGTGATCTTTGACACAACAAATTAGATCATATTAATATGAAGAAAATTTCCAAGGTATCATCAAAAGATCTTTGTCCATAGACTTTCAAAGATCAACTATGGAAAGTGTGACTCTTCCAATGCATGCCCTTTGGTAAAGCAAGTTAGATCTTCTTTTAAATCATTAAAGACTATTGCTACTAATAGACCTTTGCAGTTATTACACATGGATTTGTTTGGACTAATAAGAACCATGAGTCTTGGAGGAAGAAGATATTGCTTGTTGATTGTTGATGCTCACTCATGATTTACAAGGTGATGTTTCTATCTCATAAACATGAAGCACTTTAATCATTTGCAAAATTTGCTTGAAGTATCAAAATGAGAAAGGATACAGTGTCACAATAATCAGGATCAATTATGGAGGAGAATTTGAGAACCAAAATTTCGCTAAATACTGTGAAGAAAATGGGCTAGAACATAATTTCTTTACAACATATACTCCACAACATAATAGTATTGCTAAAATAAAATGCTGCTCTCTACAAACAATGGCAAAGGATTATGATGATAGAAAGTAGTGTCTCCGCCTACTTTTAGGCAGAAGCAGTTGCCACTTCTTGTTACATCATGAATAGAGAACCGTTGAGACTTTTGATGGAGAAACCTCCTACAAAATCTTCAAGGGAAAAAAGCCCATCTTCTCATATTTCCACGTGTTTGGATGCAAATGGTAATTCAAAAATGTAAATGTCAATGTTGGGAAATTTAATGCAAGAGCAAGTGAAGATATTTTTCTTAGATACTCAACTTCTAGCAAAGCATGCGTTCAATAAAGCATCGCAAGTAGTAGAACAATCTATAAGCATAAAGTTTAAAGACAACCAAAAAGGTACACAAGTTAACAATAGTGAAGAAATCATGCAAATATCTACACCAAATGATGATAAAAAAAAAAAAAAAACAACATTAGCAACCGATTAGAGTTCGTTTAGATCAAACGCCAATTCCTATGGATTAGATATTCAAAACAGATCATCCTAAGGAACAAATCATTAGGAAGGTAGATGAAGGGATTTTATTAGAATCGATGAATTCCCAAGCTATTGATTGGAACCAAAAGGAATCGATCTATGATGCAAGCTAGATCAAGACCATATGAGAGGAACTACATCAATTTAAAGTTAATGAAATTTGGGAATTGGTATCTCAACCCAAAAATCATTCTATTATCAATATGAAATGGGTATTTTGTCACGTCCCGATTCTCGAGCACGCACACATCCTTCTACTTGGTCGATTTTATAATGCGATATCTCAGGACTAAGTATCACCGACCCTTTCATTTATTAAGCACATGCGGAAGCAGTTATAAATCTCCAGACAATAAAATAATGGGATAAAAAAATAAAGCCATATTTTTCATATTGAAATCCACAACCAAACCTTTATACATAGCATAACTCAAAGTCTATTCACAAGACTATTCATAATATTCTAGTCACACTATTCACATTTAGACATAATTCGCAAAAGATGATAGGATCATAGTCCTTATCCGGGTCGTACTCGGATCATCATCGAGGTTCTCCTCCAGGTACTCCTCTTCGGTTTCTTTCTCCGCAGGCTCCTCATCAGGGTCCTGAAATGTTGTCCAACAACCGGGATGAGATTATGTCTCAGCAAGTTCTACCCCACTAAGACTCGATTAGAAAACCAATACGCTAACCGGGCTGCCTATACACGCATGGGTTAGAGGACTTACCTTGGCCTCAGATTCCACCTGCATATTAGCACAGTTCAATAGGCACCAAAGCAATTACATCACAGATTAATATCTCGATCAATCAACCTAGTCGATTTCATGTCAATTCGACCATTCCCCAGTCGTTTCCCTTATTCAGTCTCAAATCATACCCACGACTTCACGAGCATAGTCTACCACTTTTCTTGGCAACATATTACGGTCCAAAGAACACGACCTATCTTTAGGTAGCAAATTACGGCCCAATGGACGCGACCTTTAATAGGTGGCAATTTACGGCCCAACGGGCGCGACCTTTAATAGGTGGCAGATTACGGCCCAATGGGCGCGACCGACTCCAAATTCGGTGGCAAATCTCGGCCCAACTGGCATAGCCATACTTCGGCAGCTTCCGAGGTTCAACTCACAACCTTTCACAATCAAATTCTAATTGAATACCAACATTGATCAATCTTGGGATAAATCCACACATACTCATCAACTCACTCAATTTTCACATGATATTAACATACCTGATGGATCTTAGCCAAGAGTATATTCAAATCACTCTCACAAACTTCTCCACTTAACAGCCCATCAAAGTATTATTGACGCTAAACAATTATATTCAGCCATCCACAACTCAATTACTCAATCTCAATCAATTTAGGAAAAATTCTTCAAATTGCACAATCAATTCAATTCAACACAACATAGAGCTCAAATAAATAAAAGGACTACACCACGACAATCAAGACGAAATTTCGGTCGTCGACTATCCTTGCCTAATTTCCGAAAAATAAATAAATTAATAAATAATTTCGAAAATTAATAAATAAATACTAAAATATCCAATTTAGGCCCGTAATGCCTAATTGAAGCCCGATAAGAGTTGGGAAAAATCCCGAGATGCATTCAATAAATAGTATAGGCAGTTCTCTAGCTAATTACACTAACTACCTAACTAATATGCAATGCAATTAACTAATAATCACTAATCCATTCTAATATAACCACCTAATTAAATCTAATCAACCCTTAAGCATCATTAGCCTACTAAGCAAGGATTAGTGAGATTACTCACTTGATTAAAAGCGGGGATCGGAACACTGCGACGGCGACGGCGACGCGACAACGGCCGAAATCCAAATTTTCGGCAGCATTGGTGGACACTCGGGCTGGGCCTACAAGCTTCACAAGCCCATAGGAAAAGCTGGGCTTGGGCCGAACTTGTTTCACAGGCTGAACTGTTGAAATTTCTTGAGCTTCAAAACTGGGCCTGAAACAAAACTGAATTGGGCTTCTTGGGCTGCAGGAATTCAAATGGACTAAACAAGCCTTGAATGGGCTGAGCTCATGTGGGTTGACTAGCTGAACGAGCGGGCCAAATGCTAGGCCGAAGACACGCGCAAGAGGAGAAACAATTGGGCTGAACCGCTGCAGGCTTCGCTGGCTTCAACTGGCGCGGCTAGACCAAAGCAGAAACGGAACTGAGAGACGCAAGCTGATGGGGAAATTCGCTGGCATCGAACTGGGGTTGTCGCGGACGAAGGCAGCTGGTGATGGTTCAACAGGCGGCTGTAGGTTGACTCGGAGGGTGCTGCTGTTGGAAATTAGATCCAAAGAATACACATTGTTTGTTGTAATCAAAACATCAATGCAAAGAAGATGATAACAACTTTATAATATTCTTCTTCTTATGTAAACTTATAAATCTTTGAGAAGAATAAAATAAGATATCACTGAAAAATAACATAAAATTGGAGGTGAGGTACGGATATCCGAATCTCCTTAAGGCGATTAGTTCCTGCCAATGGTGCTCTGCAATTTACGAACTATGCCTCCCAAGATACAACACCTCGAACTTGTTTGGATTAGCACTATGCAAACAGGACTCAGTCGAACCATTCAATTGAACCAGCACATTCAAGAAAAACAAAAGAGTAGAAAAGTATATCAAAGTCTTTTTGGAATGGATTTAGAAAAACCAAAACCAAAAATCAACCCTTCTTATGAAGCTCTATGCTCCCATCTATTTATAGAGATTTTTAGTTCATGTACTAAAGAGATACATGAATTAAATAGACGCGTGTATCCACGAGATTCATGAATAAAGAGATACGTGAATCCAATAGATTCATATATCCAAAGATACGTGAATTCAAGAAATTCATGAACTCAATAAATACATGAACTAAAAGATACATTAATCTAGGAAATTCATGAATTCAATAGATACGTGAACATAAAACTATAGGAAATTCATGAATCCAAAAAGAGATACGTGAACAGAAAAAACGTATCTTAATTTATTGGCTTTCGTTGATCCATTAACCATAATTATAATCATAATTACAACAGCTGTTGTGGACGCGTGGAGCTGCAGCATTTTTACTGGCCTTCGGTGGCCGCTTGGAGCCACGTACGTGGATGGGTTGGGGCTCGAGTGGGCTTTGCTAGGTCAACAAAATGAAACCCAAGCAGGGTTGTTGACCGTGAGGACTTGCCGGCAACCAAGGAACGACGGGGAGGAGACACGGCAGGTGGGGTCTTCGATGGTGGAGACGTGAAGCAGCTTCGGCTGCTGCTTGGACGCGTGGAGGAAGCAACTCAACTACTGCTGGGCTTGGCAGCTACTTCGGTGGCCACGACTTCAAGAGGTCAACGAAGGAGCTCCTGTGAGCTTGTTGTTGACAAGGGAGACACGCAGCTTAGAGGAATTCTCGGTGGGGTTGGGGGCTTCGAAGGCAACTCCACTGGCTTCGGATGAAGAAGTGTCTCACGCAAGGAAGAAGATGGAAGAAATCTTGCAAATAAAGCCAAGGAGGGACCCAATACTTGCAATCCTTAGCCATTGCATTAACTCCCTCGTCTCCTATTTCTTTCCAAATAATTTTTCCACCAAAATTATCCAATTATGATGTCAAAATTGTTGTATGACTCTAAATCCGAATTTCACAATTTAAATTCGATTTCCTGACTCAATCTCCCAAATTGAGATCTGATTTCGACCCAGAAAAATCCCAAACAATTTTATATAAATCCTCGGCACTCGAAGGCTCGATTTAGAAGTCTCAATTTCCATCAATTTAGCCCATTTGAATTTCCGTTGATTTTCCGCGACATCCGAAACGGTTTTCCGTAAAAATCCCTGAATCTCCGAAAAATCTTCTGAGAATGAGTTGACGTTCCTAACATAGCTCGTGACACCATAGAACTTTCAATTTCTGAAATCGGGTTCGAATTCACGATTAATTTCCATTCGACGCGTTTTTAGCGTGACCTAGGCTACTAGGTAACTTTCAGAAATTTTTAGTACAAATGACCCGTGGTCGATTTTCTTCGAGCCACAATGAACCCACTCGACTCAATGACGACTCTCGATTGTCGTGAAAATCTCAACGATTCAAATACGGACACAAGGTACCAAAACAACAGTAAAATCATATTAGTATCAGTCGATGAGAATTTTTCCAATTTAGTGGTGTCACCCACGATTAGCCACACATCTCAATTGAACCAACCTATATCTGATCTCAAATCAATTTATATCTATGCCATAATGGTCTCGACAGATAAGCACGGTCGAGTAGCCGATTCCTGGTTGAATTCTCAAGTCTATCTGCCTTAAAATTCTTAATGGTTTCCCCAGATAGTCTAGTTATCTCTAGAATGATCAGTTATGAGAACAGTCCTATAGACGCGTCAATAAAATGCCCGATTTATTCAATAGAAAACCTGGGATGTCACATATTTCAAAACAAATTTGATAACAAAGGTAATGTAATTTGCAATAAGAAAAGGTTAATTGCAAATGGATATTCTCAAAAGGAATGTATTAAATATGATGAAACATATGCTCATGTTACAAGATTAGAAGTAATAAGATTCTTATTAGCTTATGCATGTTTCTATGACTTCAAATTACATCAAATGGATGTGAAAAGTTCATTTTAAATGGCTATATTATAGAAAAGGTTTTCTTTTAGCAACCTCTAGGTTTTGAAGACCCAAGCATATTAAAGGATGTACATCAATTAAAGAAGACACTCTTTGGATTCAAACAAGCACAGCTTGGTACGAGAGCCCAAGCACATTTTTTATCGAACACAATTTCAAGAAAGGTAAAGTGGATGCACCATTTTTATCAAAAAGGAGAGTAAGGACGTGCTACTATTTTAATTTATGTTGATGACATAATATTTAAATCCACTTAGAAGAATTTATGCAAGGAATTTTCTGATACCATGAAAAGCGAGTTCAAAATGAGCTTAATAAAATAACTCAATTTCTTCCTTGGTCTACAAATCAAGCAAACAAAAGCTGACACCTTCATTCATCGATAAAAATATGCTAGAGAATTGGTGAAAAAATTTGGATTAGAAGATTGCGAAAAGGCTAAAACACCATTGTCTTCAACCATCAAACTTGACAATGACAAAAAAAGGTAAGTCTAATGATCCTCTATTATATAGAAGCATGATTGGCTCATTACTATATCTAATACCATCTACACTTGATATTCTATTTGGAACTTATCTATGTGCACGCGTTCAGTCTAATCTAAAATAATCGCATCTATCAACTGTAAAGTGAAGTACAAAATACATTGGATCATTTTCAAAGTTAGGTCTTTGATATCCCAAAAATTCAGATTCTATGTTGCTTGGATACTCGAACACAAACTTTACATGGCACAAGATTGATGGGGAAAGTACATCCAATACTTGTCAATTACCAACATGCATGCTAATTTTGTGGTTTTCAAAGAAACAAAATTCATTTGCTCTTTCAACTATAGAAGCTAAGTACATTGCATCGGGAAAGTTTCTATGGTCAATTTATTTTGATGAAAGAACAACTAAGTGACTTTGGCGAATGAAAATTAGATATTCCCTTTTCGTGTGACGATATTAACTTGATAAGAAACCCAATATTACACTTGTGAAGAAACGAAGAACAAAAAACACAAGATGTAGAAGAAAGATTTCTATATTTCTTGAATCAAAGAGCAAAACATACATTCAACTGAGAGCTTTTACTTCTACTCTACAATTACCCTCTTCGTCTCTCTCTTTCTATGCTATACTTTGTATTAGATCTACACACACACTGAAAAAACAGAGTACCTTACAAGAGACTTGAGGAAGAAGACGATCAAAAAATGAACAGACTCAACACCGGCTTAACAACTTCGGTTTTATATCTAACAGAATAACTGCCCTAATGTATTAGAACACCTGTGTTTACTTTTGAAGTCTTCAAGCTCTACAAACACGTGTGATGAAAAAGAAATAGACTCTCTCTTCATGTCGGTCTTGGATTCACTATCTTCAATGCTTCTCACTATCTTCGATGCTTCTTCCTTATAGCCACGAGCATAGCATCAGTTATCACGAGCACAGCATCAGCAGTCATGAACTTCTTTTTCAGGTTCTTTTTTCCTTATGCATTGCCACAGATGTTGTCTTCAATTCACTATCTTTAACATCCCCTCGCAAATTGGGAGGGGGTGAACACCCCAAGCCCAATTTGGTGCGAAGAGTAAAATGTAGGAAGCGAGGTAAAGATTTTGTAAAGATGTTTGCAATTTGGCGAGTACTGGGAGTATAAGAGACAATTAAGGATCCGAAAGCAACCTTTTCACGAACAAAATGAAAGTCTACTTCAATATGCTTTGTGCGAGCATGTAAAATAGGGTTAAGTGAGAGAGCAATAGCTGACTTGTTGTCACAAAAGAGAGATGTTGGAGCAGATAAACCGATGCCAATGTCTCGAAGTACAAAACTGACCCATGTAAGATCAGCTGTAGTTGAGGCTAAAGCTCGATATTCAGCCTCTGTTGAGGAACGAGAGACTGTAGATTGTCGTTTTGTTGACCAAGAAATGAGGTTGGAGCCAAGGTATGTACAAAAACCAGTGGTAGATCGCCTAGTAGTACTAAACCCTGCCCAATCAGCATCAGCAAAACCATACAAATGCATGAAGCTGTTGGAATGAATGGTTAGTCCAAGAGCAACAGTGCCTTTCATATATCGAAGAACCCTTTTGAGCTTGTGAAAATCACCTAATGTGGGCTGCTGCAGCTTTTGACAGAGAAGATTAGTGGCATAAGCAATATCTGGACGAGTTATAGTGAGATACTGAAGTCCACCCACAAGACTTCGATACTCAAGAGGATGCTGCAATAATGTGTCATCAGTTGTCATGGCTGTAGACCGTAATGAGAGAGGAGTAGAAATAGGTTTGCAATCTTTCATATTAGCTCGAGTAAGTAGATCAAGAGCATATTTGGTCTAAGAACGAAATAAGTCTTGTGAAGTTTGTTTAGCCTCAATTCCTAGAAAGTAATGCAGAAGACCAAGATCCTTCATATGAAATTGAAGGCTCAGTAGATGAATCAAGTGGGAAAGTAAGTGAGCTGAGCTACCAGTGAGCACAACATCATATACATAGAGCAATAACAATATGGTGTCTGAGCCATGATGAAACACAAATAATGAGGGATTAGTGGTGCTACAAGAGAACCCATTCTCAAGGAGGAAGTTATTGAATTTATCAAACCAAGCTCGTGGTGCTTGACGAAGACCATACAAGGATTTCTTAAGCAGACACACATGATGAGGCTTCTGAGGATGTATAAAACCTAGTGGCTGTTGCATATACACTGTTTCATTCAAAGTGCCATGTAAGAAAGCATTCTTAACATCAAGCTGATGGATTGGCCAATGCTTTGTCATTGCCACAAAAAGAACAATTAAAATAGTAGCATGTTTAATGACAGGACTGAAGGTCTCTGTGAAATCAATACCTTCTTCTTGATGAAACCCCTTAGCTACTAATCTTGCTTTGAGTCTGTCAAGCTAACCATCTGCAGTAAGTTTAGTTTTAAACACTCACTTGCACCCTATAACATTCATGTGATCAGTTCGAGGCACTAATTCCCATGTCTTGTTTGTGTATAAGGCATCCATTTCATCTTGCATAGCTTGATACCATCCTCTGTCTGCCAGTGCAGATTTGACTATTTTTGGTTCAAGAGGAACTTTATATTCAGCCAAGCATGCATATTTAGGATTAGGTTTGACTATTCCAGATTTTAATTTGGTTTGCATAAGATGAACAGACAATATACCTTGTGTGTTGTCTGGAGAGCTGCTTTGTGCTTGATCAGGATTGATCTATGGTAGTGTTGGCATAGAACATACTGGTTCCTCAGTATGCATTTGTGGTAATCTGATGCATGAGTGTGGATATTCTGTATCAATCCAGTATCTTGCAAATGTCCCATATGTTCATTGGACTTAGGCTGAACTTGTTCTGTAGTTATAGAGTCTAGAAAGGTTACTCCATTTATCCACTGTTTGTACAAGTCTGTACCTTGATGATACTCAGTTGGTAGTCGATTGGTGAAAGGAAAGACTGATTCATCAAATACGACATGACGACTTACATAGACATGTCCATTAGTGGGTAGAAGACATCGATATCCTTTATGTCTTTCACTATATCCCAAAAATATGCATATAAGAGATCTTGGATAACAAGTACATCCAAAGACCCTTAAATGTGTATAGCTTGGTTTATGTTGGTACAATTTACTGTAGGGTGAATTCATATGGAGCTTTGAAGTAGGAAGCAGATTAATGATGTAATTTGCTGTCATGAAGGCATCTACCCAGTATTTTAAAGGTACTTTGGTATGATATAGCATTGCTAGTCCTAACTCGACCACATGTTGATGTTTTCTTTCAGATAGTCCATTATGTTCTCGTGTATAAGGACAGGAAATGTTCTGTTTAATTCTACATTGTTGTAGATAATTCTGAACTTTGTTGCTAGTGAACTCACCTCCTCCATCACACTGAAAGATTTTGATCTTATGATCAAACTGATTCTCGACTTGCTTTTGAAACATGACAAAGATGTCATAAAACTCTAACTTCTGTTTCATTAAATACAGCCAACTGTATCGAGAGAAATTATCCACAAAAAATGAGATAGTATCGAAATTTTTGAAAAGACTGAACTGGTGAGGGTCCCCAAACATCACAATGTATCTTTTCTAGGGGAGTATTAGATGTATAGTCTGACATAGGAAAGGGTAAAGCCAAACTCTTAGCAATCTGGCAACTACTACATATGCTTTGAGTTCTTGAATTACATTGAATTAAGTGCTGACTCTGCAAATACTTCACTGTTTTTAAACTGGTATGTGCCAGCCTCTGATGCCACAAGTCTTCTCCTACTTCTTTTTGAATTTGAGTGAAGAAAACTTATGTGACATTAGGGTTGACTTGATACAGTCCCTCATCTTTCCTTCCTAGCCTCATTGTTGTATTGTTGCAGTTGTCCTTCAGATATACACCATGTTTGTCAAAAATAAAAGAACATGGATAATCATCTGTTAACTTCGAAACATAAAGTAGATTTTTCTTTATTTCAGGGACTATCAATACATCATTTAGTGGTAAAGAGCTAGTTTTTGTATGCAATAAGCCATCACCAACACAGGAGATTGATAAACAAGAACCATCTCCTATCATAACAGTATCAGTCCCACTATATAAAGAACAGTATTGAAGCATACTAGGGTCTGCAGTGATATGAGCTGAGGCTCCTGTATCTGGATACCATTCAGTGCCATGAGAGTCTTCAATGTGCATTGTTGCTAGTACAGTTGGTATTTCATCTACTTGATATGAATTATCAAAGCGATACCAACATCGAAGTGTTGTATGTCCTGGTCTTTTACAGATTTGGCATTCTAATGGACTATTATTTGCTATTTTCACATTCTGCATATTCTAATCAGATGCTACACTTTGTGGTGGATATGACTTAGTGGCTTGATACTTTTGAGAAGGATTTGCATATGGTCTGAACCCTTGTCCATAGTTAGACCAGTTGTGTGACAACTTGTTAACCTAATCTTCTTGATTTAGATTTAGGTTATTCATCCTGTAATGTTGATTTCTTCCTGTCTCAACATAGTCATTACCACGATCTCTAGTATTCATTGTACGTCCCCTGCCATAGCTATATCCTCCTCGACTATTTCCTCTTTGATTTCTGTAGTTAGAGTTTTGCACAATTCCAGCAGACTTTCTTCGGCCATAGTAGGCTAGATTAGGATTATATTGGTTCACAAAAAATGTCTGTAGCCTAGTTTCAAATCTCTCGAGCTGAGAGATAACCTCATCATAATCTGGTTGAGGTTTTAAGCAATACATTGTTATTCTCAAACTTTCATATTCTGAACCTAATCCCTTGAGAACACCAAACATCTTGGTTATCTCATCAACAGGTTTTCCAATGGCATTAAGTTGATCACAAATGGACTTAAACTCTCGAAGATAAACATTCAATATTAAGAAGAGTCTGCCATACCTCATATGATGTCTCTAGCCCGATGATCAAGCTTAAAATGTTCTCAGACACTGCTCCACTTATCCAAGATGAGATTAACTAATCAGTCTTCATCCAATCTATATGATCAGGATTCACCACTTCTGTTTCATTACCTTCAATCTCGACTTGCATCATTTGAGCTGGTGGTGGTGTTTCGCCATTGATGAATCCAAAGAGATCCTGACTTCGCAAGAACTTGTGAAACTGTGCTTGCCAAAGTAGGAAATTATCTTCAGCTAATTTTATTGTAACAAAGTTGGCTATATTGACATGGATCGGAAATGGATATTTCTGTATCCTTGCTGCCATTCTGTATTTCCAGAAACTTTTTAAAATATGCTTTCTCAACTACTATCAAACAAAAACCAGATTCTGCTCTTGATCTTCTTGCTGTCGTTTGGATCACACAGACTCTATAAGACTTCGAGCAGTATAGTAGAGGAAGCTAGAGCTCTCAAGAAGGCTCTAATACCATGTGAAGAAACGAAGAACAAAAAACACAAGATGTAGAAGAAAGATTTCTGAATTTCTTGAATCAAATAGCAAAGCATACATTCAATTGAGAGCTTTTACTTCTGCTCTACAATTACCCTCTTCGTCTCTCTCTTTCTATGCTATACTTTGTATTCGATCTACACACACACTGAAAAAACAGAGTACCTTACAAGAGACTTGAGGAAGAAGACGATCAAAAAATGAACAGACTCAACATCGGCTTAACAACTTCGGTTTTATATCTAACAGAATAACTGCCCTAATGTATTAGAACATGTGTGTTTACTTTTGAAGTCTTCAAGTTCTACAAACATGTGTGATGAAAAAGAAACAGACTCTCTCTTCATGTCGGTCTTGGATTCACTATCTTCAATGCTTCTCACTATCTTCAATGCTTCTTCCTTATAGCCACGAGCACAGCATCAGTCATCACGAGCACAGCATCAGCAGTCACGAACTTCTTTTTCAGCTTCTTTTTTCCTTATGCATTGCCACAGATACTGTTTTCAATTCACTATCTTTAACAACACTTACGGGCCAAGTACAACGAGATGAGACATCTTAATATTAGAAATCATGTGAATAATGGTGGTATTTGCTTACATTTTGTTGATTTGAAACATCAACTCGCTAATATCTTCACTAAGGCAAACTCACTAATATCTTCACTAAGGCACTTAACGAGCAAGCATTCAAGTTCATCATAAGTAAACTTGGAATATGCAAAGCCTCATATATAACATTCATATGTGTTGAAAATTGATCAAAAATAGGTAAAACAACAAACATCAGGTACAAATCTAAATTGAAATAGTGATCATTACTATACTATTTATCTCCCTCTCTTCGTTATGACTATTTTGACATCAAATCATCATAAATATGGAATTTTTTACCGTTTTATGTTGAATTGACTTTTTACATGTTTTAATTGTTTGGATATTTCGAAAAAAGATTTGATGGGTGCATCAGTTTCTAATACACTTGTGACAAATTTATCCTCAGTTCGTTTCCATTAAATTTTTCGTCGAATTTTTAAATTGAATGACACAAATAATTGACGAGTGTAACATTTTAGGGTTTTATTCTTCGTTTATTACATGTATAGTGGTTTGTGATTTTTCATTGTATAAATTCAATTTAATGAAAATTAATAAAGGTTAAATTTATTATAAATATACTAACTTGTAGGGCTAAGCAAAAATAACCACTTGGATTGAACTGAATCGGCCGATTCAGTTTAGTTCTAGGGGTGGAATCACCCCAATTGGACCAAACCGATTATTTTTTAAATATTTTATTTTATTTCTTTAAAAATATTAATTAAATAATTTTAACTCTTATTTATTAAGAGTTTTCAAAATGTTGTTGAGATGCAATCATTTAGACAAAAAGCCAATAGAGACAAGCGTTGATTGGAGTAAGGCTTGGTGGGTTTTATGCACAACTCCTCTCACAATCTTTGTGTGCCCATTCGATTTGGGACTATTGGCATTCACATTACACAACAATAAAGACAAGCTAAGAGTCCTCCATTGAAGGTGTTTACATAGAAGGTTGGATACCACAAGAGACTAGGGAGACAAGCCACACAGCAAGAGTACTATATCGAATAGGCACACAAAGAATGTGAGAGGAGTTGTGCATAAAAACTAAGTCATACTCTAACCAAAGCATGCCTTTCTTGTCCTTTTGGCTGAGATTAAGTATAATATTTATTTAGTGTCACACACTAAATAAATATTATATTTAATCTTTCACACAAATTTTGTCGCATTTTGTTCTTTTTGATGAGTAAAGAGCAAATGTTTTTTTTTTTCAAAAGGGGATGGGAAATAGATTATTATCAGTTTCCTTGAGCCTCTCATAACTGGAACCAAATCTAATCGATGGTTTGTCCAATTCTCGGCTCCATGATTAGTCAGTCTGGTTTCCAATCCTAGAAATAGGGAACCGAACTAGATCGGGAATCGATCACCCCTATCAGCTTAGGTCTTTTATGGTTAAAAAATTAGTTTGTGATGAAGTATGTGTATTAGTTTAAGGTTTTTCGTGGTATTAACAAATTAAAAACTAATAAGAAAGTTATTGTTATTGTGAATAGTGAATAACCTTCTAATCATGGCTAAATTGCTCCTATTTATAAGGAGATATTGCACAGGACAATTCCTTGTGGAAATTACTCCTCTCAACTCATTTCTCTTATCTCAAATCGCTCTTCGCATATTACTCTAACCATTTCCCTCTCTCCTCTACACAATCTTTTCATTTCTCTCAAATTGAGTCCTAAGCCTTGTGTCTCCTACAGATCGACTTGACAAAACAACCTAAGGAATCTACTGAAGAAACATAGAGCAAGAGTATTCCAACCTCTCAACCAGTCGGAGAACATGGAGGATCAGTAGCAGCCAAAACAACCCTGCCATATTCAACCAAAGCATAGATACCCATTACAAAAACACATGACCCTTGCTTGCCACAATGAAGGGGAATTATTATTGCACCTACTATTCCACCGTTGCACTTGCCTGAACAATCCTAGAAAAGAGGCATTGCACCACAAAGACTAACAACTCTTCAAGAATATTTTACAAGTTCATCATGGATAAGAGCCCTCTCTTTTTGCTCCTAAAGTCTCGAGAATGTAAGACGCAAATTGCGCAAACCCCAAAATCTCCATAACTAGAACAAGAACATACATAATCGAGTAGAAAGAATTGACGCACCTGTTTTGGGATCCATTGTTCTTGAAGCAGAAGCGGAAACACAATGTTCCACGCGCAAGTCCTTCTCCTCTATTGCCCTCCGTATCACTGGCTCAATGAGGCGGCCCCCTCACGTGCAGCGTTAGGTAAACGCCCCTTAGGTGAGGATACAGGTGAGAATTATGGTTAGAGGAGAGACTTGAGCACTATTTATAGAGTTTCCAACCAGTCCCCCTCATTATGAGCCAGGCTCAACTCGGCCCACACTAGCCAGCCCATATTAGACTAATTAAGAAACCTTCTATCTCATCTTAGACCAAACCCCGTAAAACGATAAACGTTAAACGGTAAATTACAATATCAATTAATGTAGTCCACAATTAGAAAAACTCTTACATTCTCCCACTTGGACTATATTAATTGAAATCGTACCTTATGTGCGCATATTGGTCCAGAGATAATTCTTAATAGTCAATCATATCCCATAAAGTCTCAAACACCGAATCATGGCGGTAACTGCATGTATACACACAGAGCCTTCCACGGTCACGAGTGCTCTCAACTTTATTGATATGAATTCAATATGGTAGTGTGGCAAATTGATAACATCTCTCATAAAGAGATCCCATTTGTCAGTCACTATTATCTTACCTTAGGCGACACAAAAACTTGTGCCACAAGAGAATGCTTTATGGTTCCAACGAACCCACATATGTCTTGTCCTTATGGTTAACCTTTCTTTATGTATCACAAGACATATGCACAAGGCTAATAATAACCGGATGCCCGGATGCCCCTAGCCTTCACTCAAGGTTTAAACAATACCCTGAGACTTTTAACAATATATATCAACATAATAACAATCCATTCAAAAACATTTTATTGAATGCAAAAGTTAACATATATGTATCAAACTGTTACTAAATTGTAACAAAACAGATGTAAACTTTATTCAAAGAAGAATAAAACACAGCTCCCACTAAATAACAGCATCCCAAGACGTTCCTAGACCCATACTAATGACATGTCGATCAAAAACACATGGGCGTAGGCCTTTAGTTAGTGGGTCTGCAACCATATCATCTGTATGAATATAATCTACTGCAACGTCACCATTCTGTACTGATTATTTTATAGTCAAAAACTTGACCTCCATGTGTTTAGACCCCTTTAAACTTATGTTGTTATTAATAAACAACACTGTAGAGTTATTGTCACAATATAACTGTATGGGTCTATCCACAAAATCATAAACTGATAACTCTCTAATGAGGTTCCGGAGCCAAATAGCTTGAGTAGCAACTGAAAAACATGCTACAAACTCCGCTTGCATGGTTGAAGAAGATATGGATTTCTGTTTCTCGCTCTTCCATGACACTGCACCTCCTGCCAACATAAATATGTATCTAATCGTTGATTTCTTATCATCTTGACAACCAGCAAAATCTGCATCTGAATACCCGACTAGTTGCAGGTCTGGAACATATCTATAAATCAGCATATAATCTTTTGTTCTCTTTAAGTACCTTAAAACCTTATTGGCAGCAACCTAGTGATCGCGTCCTGGATTAGATTTATATCTACCTAGAAGCCCTGTTGCAAAAGCAATATCTGGTCTAGTGCAAACTTGAGCATACATTATGCTTCCAAGCACACTAGCATAAGGTACATCCTTCATTTGAGCTTTCTCAAAATCTGAATTAGGGCATTGTGAAAGACTCAATTTATCACCCTTAACAACATGAGCAATTCCTGGTTTGCAATCCTGCATATTGAATCTTTCTAAAATGCGATCAATATACGCCCTCTGAGATAAACCCAATGAACGGCGTGAGCGATCCCTATGGATCTCAATGCTAAGAATAAAAGACGCCTCACCAAGGTCTTTCATGTCAAAATTTTTCGATAACATCCGATTTGTCTCATGTAGTAAACCAATGTCATTACTAGCAAGCAATATATCATCTACATAAAGTATGAGAAAAATATATTTCCTCCCACTGACCTTGGTGTATATGCACTGATCTACTTTGTTCTCAATAAATCCAAATGAAGTAACAACACTATGAAACTTGAAATACCATTGTCTAGAAGCTTGCTTAAGGCCATAAATAGACTTTTTCAATCTACAAACAAGCTGACCTCGAGTCATCTGCTACAAAACCTTCAGGCTGCACCATATAAACCTCCTCATCAAGGTCTCCATTTAGAAAAGCAGTCTTAACATCCATCTCGGTGTAACTCCATATCGTAATAAGCTACCAATGCTAAGATCACTCTAAAGGAATCTTTAGAAGAAACTGGAGAAAATGTTGCTTCATAATCTATTCCTTCTCTTTGAGTGAAACCCTTAGCTACCAGTCTGGCTTTAAACTTTTCAATCTTTCCTTTGGAATCCCTTTTAGTCTTAAATACCCATTTGCAGCCAATAGGTTTACAACCTTCAGGTAATTCAACAAGCTCCCAAACACCATTATGTTTCATAGATTGCATCTCATCTTTCATCGCATCTAACCACAAATCTGATTGAGGACATGAGATGGCTTCATTATAAGTCACGGGATCAATAACACAGCCTATGTCATAATCATGCTCTCCCAAGTAGACTAGATAGTCTGGTGGTATAGCTGAACGTCTTTCTCTAGTTGACCTTCTGAGTGGAGCTACTTGATCCTCATTTAGAATATGAGGAACTTGTGGAATTTCTTCAGGAACAGCCTCAACAACAGGATCATGGGCCACAACAGGCTCAGTTTGTGGCGCAAGAGGCTCCATAATTGTCTGCACAGGATGAGATAAGGATCTAGTAATCCCCATCATACTATCAACTTCGATAGCTTGTGAGCAGCTACCCTTTTCAGCTACATCAAATTCCAGAAATTTTGCAGTCTGAGATTCCACAATTCTTGTACATCCATTAGGGTTATAAAACCGATACCCCTTTGAATGATCTGGGTAAGACACGAAGTAACACCGAGTAGTTTTGGAATCCAGCTTACTCAATGATGGATTATATAACTTCACTTCTGCTGGACATCCCCAAACTCTAAGATGATTCAAGCTAGGTTTACGTCCAGTCCACAACTCAAAAGGAGTCAATGGAACCGCTTTAGTAGGAACACGATTTAGAATATAAAGAGCTGTTTTCAAAGTTTCTCCCCACAGAAAATTAGGTAGATTTATCCTACTAATCATACTTCTCATCATGTCCATAAGAGTACGATTCCGCCTTTCAGCTACACCATTTTGTTCAGGACTACCGGGCATAGTAAACTGACTTATAATCCCATAATCCTCTAAGTATTTAGCAAACGGCCCTTTAAGTTGTCCAGCATCTCCGTGCCTACCAAAATACTCACCACCACGATCAGATCTGACAATCTTAATAACTTTTCCCAACTGTTTCTCCACTTCAGTCCGAAAAACCTTGAATTTATCAAGAGACTCGGACTTTTCTTTAATCAACTATAAGTATCCATATCGAGAATAGTCGTCAATGAATGTGATGAAATAAAAATTTCTGCACAAAGTAGCTGTGTATGGTCCACTAATATCAGTGTGAATAATCTCCAACAAGTCTGAACTTCGTACAGCAGATTTCTTTTTTATCTTAGTCATCTTACCTTTGCAACAGTCTACGCAAGTCTCTTGATCATCTTTAAGAGTAGGCAAGATATCAGCATTTATTAGCCTTTCTACTCTTTCTTTAGAGATATGACCAAGACGTTTATGCCACAATGCATAAGACTGTTCCTTAGGTAGAGGTCTTTTGGAAACAACATTTTCAGCTGAATAAGCAACGTACATGTCGTTGGGAGATAAACTCAATCGATATAATCCATCAGATAAATTGCAACACCCAATCTTATTTGAATCATAAAACATGGAAATAGTATTACTCTTTAATTCAAAAGAATATCCACACATGTCCAAACAAGACACATAAACTAAATTCTGCCTAAAAGAAGGTATATAAAAAGTGTTTCTTAACACCATCCGAAAACCAGAATCTAAAATTAAAATAACATCTCCCACGAACTCTACGTCAACTCCAACGTTGTTTCCAACGGTGAGCTTTGATTCATCCTGATTTGGCGTCCTTCGATTTATGAACCCCTGAATGGTAAATGCAACATGATTAGTTGCACTACTATCTAGCCACCAAGAATTGGTCGGAACTTCAGATAGATTGGATTCATAAACAAATGCCAAAGAATCATTACCTTTAGGCTCACTCTTATTTCTCTTAGACAACCAAGCCTTAAACTTGTTGCAACATCTTTTCACGTGTCCTCTCTCCCTACAAAAGTAGCATAGAACACCATCCTTCTTGTTGATTGCCGTCTTAGGACCCAAAGTGTTAGAAGGACTTGCTCCTTCAGAATTTCCTTTGTTTTTGGAAGGACCAGCAACTTCTGAATTGCTTTTATGGTTATAAGTTTTCACCTTCTTATCCTTGTCTCTAGCAGAACTAGAAGCATAAAGAGCAATATGTCATTTATCTTTCTTCAATTTCTCTTCCTCTGCCACCAACCTTGCAATCAGGTCATTAACAGACCAGGTTTCATCTTGGGAATTATAATTGGTCTTAATAATCCCAAAATCAAGAGGAAGAGTATTTAGAGCTTGATAGACAATGCAAAGCGTAGGAATTTCAACATTGAGAGCCCGAAGCTTTGTTTGCAAATCAACCATCCTCGAACATAATCTCTTACTCCACCGTAACCATCATACTTCATAGTAAAAAGTGTTTGCATATGTGTCCCTATCTCAAAGATTAGGCGACACACGGTTTCTAGCCATCAAAGCTTCCATCATTTGCCTAGCATTGCAATCTGTAGGCAAACCACTTTTCAAGTGTTCCTGAATGGAACGCTTCATGGACAGTAAGCAAATTCTATTGTTTTTTTCCCATATAGTAAAATTTGCTTTTTGAGCCTTTGTACTCTCGGCAGTCAAATCTGCCGGCCGATCAGCAGTAAGAGCCATATGAACATCTGCCATCTCCATAGCAAACAGAAAATCCTCTCTCCATCTCTTAAAATTTGAACCAGCAAGAACCTCAATTGTGACGGAGTTACCATTTACAGAAAAGGTGACTGAAAGACAAGCAATATATCTAATTAGCATCATGTGAGCATTGTGTAACTTGACGCACAAGTACACATCCAGAGAGTTACATGCAAAATCACATAATCACCTTTGAGCAGAATACATGACAATCAATTGTACACTCCCCACATGATAAGAGTTATGAGAATATATTACAATCTTCGTGAATTCATCACCTTTGGGCATATGAACCATTAGAATTAGTCATTCCTCCACCACACTATCATGTATCCCTCCATGAACTAATACACAATTACCTCCTTTGGGAGTATAACTATGCATTAGACTAGGAGACATCCCAATTAAATATGAAAGATCGAAATTTCTCAAATTTAATCAAGTGTGCCACTTTGGCGGTCACAACTTAATTGAATCCTTGAAACTCTCTCATACCTGGGATAAAATTTTCAACTCACATACATCATATACATGTGATTTAACTTTAGTGATAGGGGCATCATATCACTCAAATCACATGCCATGCTAATTACATTGCTTTATTCATTAATAATAATAAACCTTATCGTATATTATTAATGAATAACACTCATAAAGTTCATGTGATAACATACCTGTATCCCGGCACCTGTATTTTCAAAATCACAGGAAAAATACAAGAAAAATACGCAGAAAATACACTAAAAATTCACGTATTTAGCGCTTTGTATGTATTTTCACATCCATAAAATCATCAAAAATATAAAATAAATATACCATGACGTAAGAAATAATCATACGAATCCATAGCAGCCGGCCACGCGCAAATCGGAGCTCCCACGCGCCCGCACGCGCCGCCTGAGTGCGAGGCGCGTGGAGCCCACGCGCAGGCGTCAAAAGACGATCAAGACCGGTCCGACCTTCCGGTCTAACCGCCCGGTCCGACCGGTTGACCGGTTCGGTCAACAGTTGACCGGGTCGGGTCGGGTCGGGTCGGGTCATCCGATTCCGAATCCGAATCCAGGTCGCTGACGTCATCGTGACGTCAGCGCCCGCGTGCGCCGCACGCGCGAGCATCGGCCCACGCATGGAAGCGCGTGAGAGCGCGTGGGCGCTCGTCTTCGACGCCCGGCGGCGCGTGGCCGCGCGTGGGGGCGCGTGGGGCCTCCCCCGGCGACGCGCCGCCCATGGTTTTGCTCGCCTCATCGAGCCCAGTCCGAATCTGTGATTTAATCTTATTTTTATTGAATTAAAAGTCTCGAAAATCACAAATTAGGGCAAGATTCGTACTAACTAGGGCTAATCCGAACAAATTAGGGCAAAATCAATTGTGTTCGTGTTCTAGGGTTATGGAGGCTCTGATACCACATGTAAGATGCAAATTGCGCAAACCCCAAGATCTCCATAACTATAACAAGAACATACATAATCGAGTAGAAAGAATTGACGCATCTGTTTTGGGATCCATTGTTCTTGAAACGGAAGCGGAAACACAATGTTCCACGCGCAAGTCTTTCTCCTCTATTGCCCTCCATATCACTGGCTCAATGAGGCAGTCCCCTCACGTGCAGCGTTAGGTAAACGCCCCTTAGGTGAGGATACAAGTGAGAATTAGGGTTAGAGGAGAGACTGAAAGACTATTTATAGAGTTTCTAGCCGTCATTATTACGCCAGCTCAACTCGCCCACACTAAGAAGCCCATATTAGACTAATTAAGAAATCTTCTATCTCATCTTAGACCAAACCCCGTAAAACGATAAACGTTAAACAGTAAATTATAATATCAATTAATGTAGTCCACAATTAGAAAAACTCTTACAGAGAATACTCAATTCATGACATAGCAAGTAGTAACGACCGCTTCAGCCAAAAGTAGATAGGAACACTACTCTCTATCACGGTTCTTGCCATTTCTTGGAGAAGGCAATTCTTCCTTTCTATGACATCATTTTTGCTAAGGAGTATAGGCTGAGTAGAAGTTAAGCTCAACCATTTTCATTACAAAGTTATGAGAAGTTTTGGTTTTTGAATTATCCTCCATGGTCAGTTTGTATGGATGAGACACTATAACCTTTCTCATTTTGAACTCTTCATGCAAATTTTACAAAAGAATAAGGTAGTTTCTAACACAATGGAGGAATTGATATTTTATTTCAATTTAAAATTAGGTAAGTTCAATTCATTGTGAAAATTGGGTTAGTTATCTTGACAAAACGTATAGTTAATCATTTTGAATTATTAAGTCCACGAATTCCAAAATTGAGCAATGTAATTATGCAAATAAAGATGGTAACAACTGCCCCGTTCATATACACCATATTACATGATATAATATTTAGGGTCAATATCACCAAAAAAAAAAAAACCCTAAAATAGTACACTTATAACAAATTTACTATTCGTTAGTTTCTATTAAATTTTATTATCAAATTACTAAGTTAGATGATATGTAGCAGTCAATGAGTATACTAGTTTATGATTTTACCTTCCTTTTGTCACCAATATACCGATTTGTAGTTTTTCATAATAACGAAAACTAATAGAGAGTAAAATTGTCACAAATATACCAATTTAGGATTTTTGATGGTTAAAAATTAGTTTGGGTAATCCAACAAAGTTCTAAGTTTCAACCTCCTACATGTTAATCATTGACTCAATGTTAATCATTGATTATTTTAATTGTTTATGTCTTGTAGGATGCCGCGCATATTACATTGTAATGACTATGAAAGTTTCATATCCATAAATCATATGTATTTGCCGCATAATAATGGATATATAAAATACGTGCATCATCATCATGAGTTTGTCCGTACAAGGCGCTTCAAAATTTTATGACTTTATTTTCTATTATTTTTGTAAACTTGTTTTTGAAGTTGTTCCCGTCGTTATATGTTTTGCCGTGTGGGCCTTATGCTGGAGGTCTTGTAGATATCTATATTGAGCCCAATTAAAAATAGCACAATTCTTTACTTATGAGACATTCTTAACGTGATTTTTCAAAAGTTTTTCGAAAGAGCACAATGTTTAACTTGGGAGACAATTTTGACATCCATTAAATTTTTCATAAAAAAATCGCATCAAAAATTCTAGATTGCTTGTGTGGATGCCAAATTGTCACCACACATTATTCAACGACAAATCGGCCATTGTTGGATTTAAGTTTAAATTTAAATGACAAAGACAACAAGAAAGCTCTTTCTCACCATCTTATAGCCATTATGAATGCCCTTTCTTAGCCACCATTATTACTTCGAATGCTAACATTGACAATTTGCTACCAATGGCCCCCCCGGTGAAATTGACATGGAGAGAGCTTTTTCCTTATTTGTTTGTCACTTAAATTCAAACCTATATCTTAGCGCAAAAGAACAAATTCAAACCAAAATCCAACAATCATCAGAAAATCAATTTTT